>CM034148.1:655415581-656615581 GCA_019776745.2 Taxus chinensis
ATGACTATATATAGCTAAATGCATTGTGTGTATAACATACAATAAAATAATACATTTTATGGTGCTTTTATTTGTAACTTTATCCAAATAATTTCATATTTTACATAAATTTATTAAAGAACGTGATGATGTGATTCCTAATAAGATATATATTTGAAAGGATGGTTCCATTATTAAAATGAAACTATATTCTTAGACACTAAAATGGAAAAGGGTTCTATAAAAATAGTGAAGACTTACAGTTATTAGGAATGAAAATTATTTCAAAATCACATTTTCATATAATATGGAATAATGATTTTTTAATTATCAACAATAGATTAGTATTCAAGATTCAGAGTCTCTTAGAGCTTAAAAAAATTGTTCTATGAAATTGACAAATGAATATAAGCTAGATAAAGATATAATAAACCACATGAAATATACAGTAATAGTATCACAAAGTTTATATCAAACATATAGAATAATTCCATCATTTCATCTAAATTAATACTTAAGTATTATTCATGATAAAAATTAAATAAGGAATACATTTTTAACCTCAAATGGGAAACAAGTCAAAATCAACTAAATATAGATATTTTAAGGTATCATTAGTAGGAATGCTTACAAATGGTCACTATAAAGGTGGGTTTGGGAGCTATTTCTTTCCATATGTTCTAGGTGGGTCAAAATTTACAATAATGTCTCTAAACAAAAGCCTAAGGGCCTTAGATACCACATAATAAAATAATATGGAGACCTAGAATAAATTAGGGGGATATCTAAGTATCCTCTATATGGTGTTTTGGTCAAATGTTTTATGTATCTTCTATGTAGGATGTACTAGTATAATATTCTCTTACTTGGTGAATTTAAGAAACTCCCCACCATTATTATTAATTTAATTACACAATTGCACATGAGACAATAAAAATAGGTAAATGTTTAACAAATAATGATATTATATTATTTTAATATAATTTACTCATAGTATGTCTTTTTCCTTATTACTCTTGTCAATTAAGTTTTGTTTTAAATGTTCCTTAAATGTTAAATAAAACTATAACAATATACATATTTATATCATACTTTCTACATTAATAATTTAGTAAATTTCAAATAATAAGTTATTGGGTATAGTAAATTCTTAAATCAAATTTTGTTTATTCAAGGTTGAATAGAGATCATTTCAAAATCCCATAAATATCACCAGTTTCTAACGTGGGGTCTCACATTGTAAAGCACCGAATTGACCATGTGGGTCTTAAATTTTAGTACCCTCCTATGATCAAGCACTCTCTTTTACCATGGGAGGCCCAATTTAAAAATCACTCTAGAGCTGAAATTATTTGAATCCACTTTTCAATGCTATTTTTGAATGGTAGTTATTAAACTGAAATACTCGTAAACTCAAATTTAATTGTTCATTTATGATAAAGTGAACACTTAATCATGATAGGTCTAAATTTTTTATTTCCATCTATGATCAAGTGGGTGCATGATAATTAGAGGGTCAAATAAATAGATAAAGATTTGACCCTACAATGTTCAAACACTTTCTTCACCATGAAAGGATAATTTTATTTGTACTCTAACATCTCGAAACTAAGTCACGCCTAACACATATACAAATATAACCATTTTTCAAGAACTAGTACATTTCACTTCTAATACACAATTTTTTGTTAAAATAAATAGATGTTAAATTATTTTTAGTAGGTCATACTCATGAAGATATCACATTTGGAAACTTAACTATAACTTCAACAGGACAATATGTGTGGACTCTTCCCCAAATGATGAACATCTATAGAACCTATGAGACCACAAAGATGTTTACTCCATATCTTAGCAAAGAGGTTGTAGATTTAAAAGGATTCATAATTAATATCAGCTCAAGGGTAAAGATGAGATAAATATTTTAATTAGATCTCAATATTTCCTACTAAGACTGGATGGAAACTTTCCAATTTTATGGTTCAAGCATGTAGTTTATGATCAGAAGTGCTCTACACTGTAAAAATTCAAATTTGGTAATTTTTACTTTGGCAACCCTTAATTTCACTATGCACTCTTACTATTATAAATATAACTTCTACATTCCCACTTAGCACTTTGCAATGTCTATTGTATAGCTTATTTATCTTTGCACACTAACACCTCGACACATCTTGAGAATAAAATGCACAAAATAGATAAAGAAACATCATTTTATAAACTACAAACTTCATTTGGCATTTTTCTTGTTCCTATTTTAGACCATAATTTTTTTTCAATATTTTATATCCAGTCCTGACCCCACTGTACGGTCTTGCAACAACATGTATTCTAACTAGAATTTAAAAATTTATATATTTCATTGGGTATTATACTTCATCTAATTCAACATTTATTAGATAAATACTTTGAATATTCCTATAGAAGCATGTAAACACTACATCATTTTATAACCTTGAACTTATTAGACAGTGCATTAGAGCATTCACTTCATACACTTGTAAAAGGAATCCAAATCTCTCTAAATATTTCAATATCACATCTAAAGTTATTAGGGAAGAACCCACATCAGGTCTAAAGCTACAAACAAGGTCAAGGAAGTAATTCCTATCATTTACAAGCATTTAAACATCATTTCACCAATTAATTTAGGAAGATCCAAGTCAAATCAATTATGGTCAAAGAAAATGAAAAACTTGATTGATCTATCTAAATATCGCATGTTGGGTGAGAATGATGTGCATTTTGAGGTCTTATGCCTTTTTTTTGACATTTTTTCATAATTTTTACATATCATTGCACTATTGTTGTATTCACATGCATTTAGACTACTATTATTATCCGATATGTGATTCTTATCTTTTTCTTACATTATTTTTGTTGTGTTTCATGGTTTACACCATGCACAAATAATTTTCATTTTATAGGTATAGGTTCTCCAAGGTGGCCAACTATTTGTCACCTTACACAACTAATCATATATCTCCTTCAAAAGTATACACCTATTTCTTATGAGCGACATGTTGAACATGGTTTTCACACATACCACTAAAGAGGGGGCACATATCGAAGTTTATTATACATTTTTTAGTAGATACAAATAAAATTATGGGGGAAGATGTAGATACAGATAAGGTATAAGAATATAGAAATGCATTCATACAAAAAATTTTGGAAAAAAAACATATTTTCAAAACCGTGCACTTCAGTTAGAACTGGATGGGATGGTCTTGGCCCCCCATACAATTTTGACTAGGGAAAATTCACCAAGTTTTTCAACATTTTCATATTTTCACCTATGTACAGAGGTTTGTTACAAATTTCGAAATTCAAACTACTCAGTTAATATTAGTACATAGTGCATGAAAATTTTCATTCATTCTTGACACCAACACATAATTTCATGTTAGTAGCATGGATATACTTCCTAGTTTAGGGTTGTTAGCATATTTTAGATTTTATTTGAGTTTGTACTTAGTTGTTCCACATATGGTGAGATTTTGGGGGAACTTATTTTGTTTTTTACTTTGTGTCCTTATTTATAAAATTGGGTCTATATCCATCTGAAATGGTGTGTTCTATGTGGTTATGGAGGGTAGTGAAGTAGATAAGGGCTTCATGGGTAGAATTTTCTCTTCTATTACACTTAAAGGGGAAGATACCAGAGTTGTTTAATAAATCTGGTATCTGATCTTCTTCCTTTGCAAGGGTGTATTTTTTACCCCTTTCTTCTTATCTCTTGCACATTTCAGTGTTGAGTTACATGCATATAACATTTCATTTTCTCCTTGACAATGATTGGGGATAAATCACCCCCAATATTTTTAGTGAATTTAAAAGAATACAAATCTCCAAGAAAAATCAAAGCATGAAATGACATGTGTATTATTTTCGTGTTTACATATTTTCATATAACATATATGTATTTATGTAAATATTTTCTATTACATGTTTTATTTGAGTTTCAATCAATTATCTATCCTGAACATTGAATACACTATGTGTTGTAGGTTTCATCATGGAGTATACCAACACCAAGCACATTAATGTATCTATAAAAGAAACATTCAAGAAAAGAAAAACGTGTTTACCAACTCAGGTATAGATTCCTTTAAGCATGTAATTTTCAATTCAATGCAAATGTAGACACTCAAATTTGGTAATTTACACTTTTTGCAACCCTTAATTTTAATATGCACTCTTTGTATAATTAATTCTTCTATATTCCCTCTTATTACTTTCTAATCTCCATTATTTAGCTTGTTTATCATTGCACATTGATATGTTGATGCATCAAAAGTATACATTCTATAAAATCAATATAGAAACATCAATATATCAAGTCCAAACTTCATTTTACAAATTTCATGCTCCTAGTTAGGACTATACAATTTGTTCTAGAATTTATATATAATATTGACCCCATTAGTAAGGTCTTTGACTGATATATCTTCAAATGTTGCTTTCAAATGTTGCTTTCAAATTGGTATTTTTTGTTAGGTCTTATACTTCATATGGGTCATCCTTTCTTAGATAAATCATCTAAAGAACCTTTTGTGAGTAAATACTACCTCATTTCATAACTTTGAAATACTAATCCAATGCGCCAGAGAACTCACTTCATACACTTGCAAAAGGCATCCAAATATCCCTAAATATTGTGATAGAACATCTAAATTCATAAGGGAAGTATGCGCATAAGGTATGAAGCTAAAACATAGTGAAAATAAGGCATATCTCTCATCTCAGATCTGCAACCACTCAAACATCCTCTCTCCAAATTATTTAGCAGGATCTAAGTCAAAACCAAGCATGGTCAAAGATAATACACAATTTTATATATATATATATATATATATATATATATATATATATATAACATTTTATGTAGTGAATGACATGCAATTTGAGGCCTCTTAGGAGTAGTGCTAAAGTCAATGGAACACATGGGTTCCCAAAACCATTATGATATTTTTTGTGACCCTTTATCCATGGTTATGGTCTACAATGATGATCATTCCATTCAGATAAACCGTACTACATGTGTGAAAATTATGGTTGATCATGAGTGGACTACACCACTAAAGTTAGAGATGACATAAGAGTATTATAGGAATTATGTACCACAAGGTTCTCCAAAGAATATTATTTTCAAGTAAATAAAATAAATAAGGTTAAAGGTCCAAATTGAAGTTGAATATATGAAAATTTAATTTGGTTTGAGCTTGAATAAAAAAACCACCAGAACAAAAAAATTCTTAAAATGATCACAACAATAATTTAAAAATCACTGCCCACTTAACTCATAACTTGATAGATTCATTTGTATGTTCCATGAATCACATGTAGAGTGGTCTGAATTTTGGGATGGACTAGGAAAATAAAATAAGGATGTTAATTTATTGAGAAAAGATATGTTTATTACAATTTACAATAAAAACAAAACTATCTCCAAGGACAAAACAATCTATATTAGTGTCAGATGCACCCACAAAAAAATAATTTTTAGAAGAAACTAATGCCGACCTTGAAGAGGAGAAAATATATGTGAGATTTAACAATTTATTAGACATGTCAGTAAATATACAAAAGTGGTTGCAGTCTTTATTTCTTTCTCAAAACCCTAGATGCACTGACACATCACTTAGATAGATCTAAGTGCTCACCCCGAAGCACGCAAAGGTACCAAGTCTCTCTTTCTTACTTTATTACTAGGGTGTTAGAATGCATATTCATATTAACCAGATTTCAAAGTGTATATTCCATTCTAACAATCATATCCATGAAATTTAGTTCGAAACACACATAATAAAGAACATAAAAATCATACAAAGATTAATACCATATGCACCATGTAATAACCATGAGAAGTAACGTCAACAATCAATATCCAACCATAATGTTTCATTATATTAATTCATTACAAACCACAATAGTTGATTACATCATAAGTACCATCACAAAGTCATGTGTGCAAAAGCATACTAGCAGCATAAATTTGTTTCTCCGTCTCTCTATCAGTCTATCTAAACCATGCAAATCAATACATATATATATATATATATATATAAATATATATATATATATATTACTGGGGAATTTCTCTTCACCACCCATGCATTTTAAAAATAGGTTGCATGCTTAAAATAACCATGTGCCACTACCAAAGCAACTTTGGAAGCATGCAAGCTTCACCTAATAATAAATCATCTATAGCTAACTCTAGTTCTACATCCTATTATTAGCCCATCTTTGCATGACACTAAATATTCTTCTTATTGCCAAAATAGATTTTTCTTATCCTCCAAGTATTCATGGCTCATTCCAAGTTGTGATTTATAATCAATCCTTTTTTCAGCCCGAAACATGAAAAAAAAGACAAGTATTAAAATTTCTCCTTTTGGTTGCGAAACCACAGGGCACAAATCTATCACATCCTCACGTCTAATTACGCACATCCTACTTTCACAGCAGTTTCACTTGTGCATTCAACACCTAGGTAATATTTCATCATCCCAACATTACCCAACAGTAAGATCATTTCCACCCTCGACAATGAAGTTTCTTTAACTTATACCTCCATAGAATAAAGAATAAAGAATAAAGAATGACTTATAATAGAATGTCAATACTAAAAGAGTGATCAAATAATCATTGCACTCCTTCTTCTATAGGTAGCAGAAACTTTGAGTACCTATTTTTTATGTCTACTTTTAATTCTTCCCTATCGTTGAGTCCCTTCTTCGCCCTTGTGGGAACATCTCTAAGCATGATATCCATTTCATCTAAAGTCATTTCTTTCCCCTTATTCTTCAATACCCTCAACACATTTTTTAAACCCAAGATCATGCAATCCATAACATCGATTCTTCGTGCCATCAACTTCCCCAATTCCTTAATTCTATCACCATGGGGATCTCGAGATACTTTGAGCATGTCCCTCTTTTCTACTATCATCACTAGCCTCTCCTCACACCCCAAAGTCTCATTATTATTTACGACAAGGACTGCATCCTCATCTTCTAACGTTCTTTTTTTACTAATGTTCTTAGGATCCTCACACATTTTTAGTGCCAAACTTGCCATTTTCAAATTATCCCTCAATGTATCAAGGATGACATCATACTCAACTATCTTCTCTGCTATTTTCTTCTTTACTTCATCTTTTCTTAGCGTTATCTCTTTCTCCTTTTCTACATTTATTTCCTCCATAGTTGGGCCATATGGACCGGTTCCGTTGTTCAATATTAAGTGTATTAAGGTCCGTAAATAATGCAAGGATGAGGGAAATATACCACTTGGATTCCTCTCATATTGTGGCCACGCCTTCAGAATATCCTCCCCAATCTCCTTGGCCATCTCCAAGAAAATATATGCTTTATTATCTGCCCTCTCTTTTTCTTCCTTAAGACTCACCATTTCCTCTTCCTTATCCTTCTTGTCCTCAAGAATTTTTTTTAAGGTAGTTTCCTTATCAATATTTTAGCATGTGACCTCTGCAGCTATCTTTGTTAATGTGTTTCTTTCTTGTTCATCCAAGAACTCCATCAGATTAATGGTCAAATGTCTATAATGTGGAGCCTTCTTCATTCTTTTTAATGCACGTGACTCCTCACACACATCAAATACAGAATCATCCATGTGATTCTTCATACTCGATGACAACTACTTCCTAGTGCATGTGTTTTCCATCCTTGAATCCATCAGCTCACATCCATATAACTATTCTTTCACAATAATGCTCTAGAACCTAGTGCGTATAATATTTGTAGGGTCATTGATGTACCTAAAATTCTATTTTTCATACCATCTCTTTATCTTGTTTTTCATTACTGCACTTGTCTGTATGTTCTTGAGTTTTTGCACCTTTTTGAATCTCTTCTCTAATTTCCCCATTAGGTCCCCTATTTGGGTGTGTAACATTGTCTTATATCTCTATATCTCCACCAACGTAGCTCTCTTCCTCACACTTATGTACACTTGTGTTGAGGAGATCTGTCTCAAAATATGATTACTCGCTTCTGACCCCTTCATCTCTCCTAACTTCAATGCTAGGCGTAGAAACTTGATTGTGCACACCCCCACCTAATGAATTCTCCTCATAACTATCCTTCACTGGGATGTACTTGCACCTTTTATATCTCTCTTCCTCATTATTCTTCACATGTGGTGACCTTCTTACAGGATGTAAATTCCCATCGCTCACATCCTCATTTTTATGCCCCCTACATAATTTTATTCTATCATGATCTAGCATAGTACTATATTCATGTTCTTATTCTTCATGGTCAAGGACATTCTCTAAGTCCTATTTTACCTACCTAAGGGGTGTCTTTTCAAGATCCCTCTCCATGCTCATAGTTTGTTTACCTTTTTGAGGACCTGGAAATGACAATTTGTTTCCTACAATGACTTTTCCTTACTTGAACCTTAACCTTAAATACACGTATACACATGTAGGATCAATCTGCCCTACCACCATGACCTTTGGAGTAATATCAATATTATCTAACTCCATTGTCTCCACATATGCCTCCTTATTAGGTTAGAAATATATTTTACGCATAGTATGGATATCTGTGTCTACCTTATAGGCATCAAACTTTAGTTTACGCACGTTATGCAGTCAGTTCATTGAATATTTAAAATAACGTGTTGTGAAAGTGAAAGGTAACTTACACCAAGGGATCATTTTTCCTATCTACATGTAAAAGTGGCTCAATAAGAAATTTTGATAAGCCATGAACTCTACCTGCCCCTTCAATACACTAGGAAATTCTTGCGGTATGCACTATTTTCCTTCAAATGCCTGACGATCCGTCTGTACTATTTCTCCCGACGGTACTTGCAGGTATTAGAGATTCAGTTATGGCACGTATAATTTGCAAAAAAATTATCTAGGGACTTTTTCTCCATGGGGCACTCCCATAATTTCTCCTTCATCCCACTAGGCACACCAATCTCATAAAACACAATCAGAAGTAATATGGCACACCAAGTTATCTTCTCATATTTATCTTCTTGGATGTGTGCTTCTGCCACCCAGATCTCTGTAATGTTATAATACATCTTGTTTGATATTTTTTCTGCTATGTAAAACCAACGCTTGTTCACCTCCTTCCACCTCTCTAAGGTGCCCAACTTACAACTGACCAGTCACGTAGCTACCCTTGTTACTAGGTCTTCTATTTTTTCAACATTAAAAGCCCAAAATCCTTTCTGGTCATGGAAAGTGGTGATCATTGCCTCTACTCCCTCGTCATCAGATAAATATCCTATAATTTATGACCCAGATTCATGTAAACCTGTAACTTTTTCGACCAACTTTGTAGTAATTCGCAGTCATCTCCCTGCGAAGTAAAATAAATCCTCATGTACTTGCGACATTAGCGACTAGTACAAATGGTCCCACTTTCTAAAGAGTGACATCTCATACAACTACATTACTCCAACACTTTCCAATAGTTTGTATATTGAGTTATCTATCACCCTTTTCCCATCACCAATCCTTCTGTCCATCTTCAATATGGGTATTTGCATTTAATTCCTTCACGGTTTGTTCAGTTCAGTGATTGAAATCACTAATATTGAATTTGGCTAGCTTAGATGTCCATGGCCTTCCTTCAATTACTTTTTTTGGGTATTATATCTCTGTAAACCACTCTTATGCTTCCTCTTCTGTTACAAGGTCCTTCATCACAACACTCTTTGGTGCCATTTTCTCTGCTCAAGTAATAATGTGCTCTAAAAAACTACAATCTTTTCCCTACCTTTCCCTTTTACTCCTCTATCCCATATAGTTATTCATATTTCCCATTCCCTAGTGTTCCCTAACAAGCTCAATCAATCACTCAAACACACCTTCTGTATCATGAATTCACTAGGTTCGTCATTCAACTGATCGCTCTTTTCTCTTCACACTTCATCGCACTTCTCATCTTGATAACTCCAAGGATGTAGAGTAAAAAAATTGTTGCAAGTACCATATTTTATAGGTATTTCAAAATTCTCTGCATTAATTTCTCCTCAAATACCACCATACGTATCATTAATTACACTCCTTCGCTCTTCTGTGTGTCGTGCCATATTCATCCATGCCCCAATCATAACCTTCTAGTGTGCCCTCTAATTTTCAGCTAGATAAATTATTATGTGTGATTCCCTGTGCCAAAGTACTTCACCACTGTTCCTCATACCAATTATTTTTCTATGCTACTTCCTACCTCAGGTTACACTACTCATCCATCCAACCACGCGTGGTATTCAACATGAGAAAACTTCATTGGAATTCTCTTCAAAACCATCTTCACTTGAGCACCTATAATTTTATGATGCACACCAATCTATATCAAGGCACCATTCACATCTTCTTTCCAATCCACCCCACACTAAAAGTATGTGTGATCCTCTATGCATGAATTCAATAGATAATTAGCATTTTTTGGTGTGTAAACGTGCTTACTACAACACAACATAAAACTAAATTAACAAATCATAGCAATGATGAATGGAAACACATATAAGGAAAGGAAATCTAATATAAATGGTAATACCACCTTATTACAAACACCAAGAAGACTTATTTATAGTAGGGCTTCAACTTACTCCCATTGAAGTAACCAGGCAATAAAGTGCCATCCAATGCCTGTAACTGACAAGCACCTAATTCCAATATCTTTGTTACAATAAAGGGTCCTAACCAATGAAATTTCAACTTCCCAAGGTGACACACAAAATTTTAATCATATAGAAGAACCATCTTACCAACCAAAAATTCTTTATTACAAATATGCCTATCATTTCATGCTTTCTGTCTTGGTGTTTAGGTCTTCTAGATCCACCGAGGAATAGTGTTCCACTCATCTAACTGCATCAATTTATTTATGTAATCTTCAATAGCTTGTTCATCATCTAATCCTCCTTCACATGTAATATGCAGGGATCGCAACATGAATTTCAAACATAACAAGCCTCCATTCCAAACACCAACTGAAAGGGTGTGGCTTATTCAATCGTTTGTAAGTAGTCATAAATGACCAAAGTACAACAGAAACTTTATCATGCCAATGTTTCCTTCCAACATCACATATTTTTGTCAATGTATCTCCCACTATCTTTTTGAAATCCTCACTAGTCCCATTGGCCTATGGATGATAGGTGGTTGTCTTGTGGTGCACCACCATAAACTCAGCTAAAAGAATCCTGATGGTCTTATTAAGAAAATTAGTCCTCTTATCACTTTTCAAGCTCAATGGACATCCATACGTACTGATAATTTTTTCCCATAAAAATATCACCATTGTAGTTGTCGTACAATCCTTTTTAGGCACCACTTCTTCCCACTTTATCAGATAATCAGTATAAGTTATAATATAGCATGTGTGAGTCCTACGTTCGTAGGTGGGAAAATAGGACCCAAAAATTCAATCACCCATTTCTCAAAAGGTTTAACACTTGTAATAGGACTTAGATGCATCTCCTCTCTAGATCCAGGCTTCCCAAGGCATTGACAATGATCAGAAACCTTGACATATTATTTAATATCTTTGTATAAATTTTCCCACCAAAGGCCAGCCATCAATATATTGTGTGCAATGGCATCTCCTACATAATGACCTTCTACAATTCCACCATGATCCTCTTCCATTATTACCTCGTGATCATGCTCTAGTACACATTGACATAAAAATTCATATAGGCCTAGCTTATACAAATCTCCATCTATCAATTAGTAAGGTGTCACGTGTATTGCAAGTTGTTTATTCTCTAATGTCTCAATTCCCTCAGGTGTTTGTCCAGTGCACAAAAAGATGGAAATATATTCCAACTCGATGGGTGCATGATTTAATCTAAAGAGCTATATATCTAACATTGTGTCCTCAATGCTCTGCACATCCTCACCAAAATTAATCCTTGCAAAATGATCAGGCTCTGAGTTACTTTTTCTAGTTTGGAAACAACTGTGAACTAAAACTCTTGAAATAGTAGTATCTAATGGTAAATGCACCCTTATCAAATAGGCTTGTTCACCAAATATTTAATTGTTATATGATTTGTAAAGAAAATAAATGGTGTAGCCAATAAGTATTATCTGAACTTGTGCAACGCATAAATCATAGACAAATATTCATGCTCAATAGTTGTACAATTTTAATTATCTGTTGTCAACTTCCTTCTTGTGAAACAAATTGGGTGGTCTACTATTCCTTCACCTGGTTGGGCTAACATGACACCAATCGTCGGTTCTGAAGAATCCACATGAACATGAAATGGTTTGTCCCACAAATGAAAGTGCAAAATAGGTGCGGTGGTCAACCATTCCTTAAGCGTTTAGAACTCTTGTTGTTATGCCTCTCCCTAATAGAATATTTCCTTATAGTTAAATAGTTCCTCAAGGGGTGTGTCAATCTTTGCATAACCCTTAATGAATTTCCAGTAATACTCTGTATGACCAAGAAATCGGCACACTTCACTTTTATTGTTAGGTTCTTCCAATCCCAAGATCACAGCAACCTTGGATGGATCTACCAACAAGCCTTCCCTAAAAATAATATGACCAAGCAAAGTGCCGAAAGGTTTCACAAAGATACATTTCTTAATATTCAGTAATATGTTCAACTGCCTGCACCTCTCAAACATAAGCTTCAAATTTTCACAATGATCCTTAACCAAAGCATACATTATACAATCATCGAGATATACTTGTAAAACTTATGAATAATGTCTTGAAATTATTTCACAATAATGCGAGAAAATATTGCAGGTGTATTCTTTAGTCCAAAGGGCATAACTGTGTATAAAAAACTTCTTCATTTAGTGGTGAAAGTTTTTTTTTTCCTAATCTTCATTTCTTATGTGCACTTGATGATAACATGAAAATCCATCGGTAAAAGAGTAGATCTCATACCATGTAAATCCTTCAAGGATTTCCTCAGTAAATGGGGTAGGAAAAGGATCAATAACACATAAAGCATTTAATTCTCTGTAGTCCACAAAGTTCATTATCATCCCGTCATTTTTTAATACTAATGACCATCGGACTCACCCACTCATATTTTTCAATGGGCTCAATGATACCAGACTTGAGCATATTATCAATTTCTTCCTCCTCCTTGATGCTTAGATTAGGATTAATCCTTTATATCCTATATCTAATCGGGCACACTCCTTATTTAAGTTTGATTCACATCTCAGATAAATAAGGGTGTAATCCTTTTAAGTCATCATAGCCTCATTGAAATAAGTTTTGGAAGTCATGTAACATCTCAATAATATTAACCACCTCCTATTCATACCAGTAATCACCAATAATGGCCTCTTTAGGTTCTGCATCTATCCCAATTTTAAAACTTCTATATTTTCATAGGCTCAAGATAGGCACATGCCTTATCATCTGGTGTGTTCATTACCTCATGCGTACCTTCAGTATGGTAAACATCCAGGTTACTTTCCTTATCCTCATTTTCATTCACTATGCATACTAGTTTAGCCCTTTCTTTTTCTTCCCAGGTGTGGACCATTTCTTCTTGCTCTGTTTCTATAAGGTCAAGATGTGCCTCTAAATCCATCTTTCTAAACATGTCTAAAATAATTTCCTTGGCCTTTGAGCTATCTCCCAAAGTAATATGATTCATAATATACAGTGCTTCATTGACCGAATGTTTAGTAGAAAAGTAATGAAAAGTATGGATCATACCTGAGGTAATCTCTTGCTAATTAATTATTTCCCCTGTCAACTTTGTATAGACATACGATGTTCGCACGCAACGTATTAGAGTGGCATATAATTTATGTACCCAAAGTGATGGTTTTAAGTCCTCTTGCCCCTTTATCTAGGGTCTCTCACACTTCTAAACGTGGTGCGAAGTAGAATACTTCCCATGGAATTTGCATATCTGTGAGGTTACATTGCTCCTTACAAACCTAGTAGAAAAATAATATTCTCACCTCTCACAATTCCAATAGGTTTTATTTGTGTGTAGTCCACCAATGTGATGTTGTCCAATGTAGGGTATAAACCATCATATTTCTTTTTTCTCCCTTATCCTTCCACTAGGCTTCCATGGAATGCAAAAATACATTAGGTTTCCCTTCACCAGTGTACCAAGGTACTTGGTTATGACTCAAGTGTTTAGTGACACGTGGCCTAGCCGCTCGAGTAACAATATTCTTTATATCTCACCCGACTACTTCATATGTCCTATGCACCCAATTTTCACAAGAAATAATTGTAGTATCACTTACCGAATGATCATCATCCAATTGAATCAATCCTTCCTTAGACGGATCAATTACCTCAGGGTCTCTGATCGAATACATGTATATCCTATTCAATTATTCCTCACTAAAAGGCTCAATATACAAGGTATCCTTTGCATCTGTAAATGGTATAGTAATTCACTTTTGTTTGTTCTCAAAGATAATGTACCCCTTATTGAAGCATAAATATTTATTATTCACATAACACCAAGGGAACCTAAGTAACAGTGGGAAATTATCTACCTCTGCGAGCTCCAAATCTTCAAAATACCCTATAAACTTGGCTCCCTAAATCATAATAATCACATATTTTGATACCCCAATAGGATTTTCCCTCATTTTATTTTCCATATACCTCACATTCGAAGAATCTTGTAATGGTGATCTACCCATCTGGTTCGAAGAGTCTAATGTGAGTACATTAAATTCTACACCTGTATCTATTATAATGTTTCTTAGAATCCATCCATCAAAAACCACATTCAATGTAATCTCTTGATCATACTCGTGATTATGTGGAGGAAGATTTGTATGAAGGATTTGACTCTTGTGCTCATTACCTATATGTGGTGCCTTTTCTCCAAATCACTCTCCTAACAAGGGGATTATGTTCTTCTGGAGAAACATTCCATAAACTTCCTTTATATAATCTACATCATTCTATGGGATTTCAACATTCTTAGTGCATTCTATCATACACACATGTTCCTTTAAACCCTAAATTTCATCCTGTAGATTCCTAATAAACTCCATAGTTTCTAGGTACACTTCTTTTTGATGTTCAACATTAGGGTACTTTACATTGTTCACTTCTTATTTTTTATATTTGGCTTATACTTTGGAGGTTCATGGGCATGTGTAGATTCAACGTGTGTGGTAAATAACATAGGTTGTAATTCATAATTAATCCCACCCTCTAGCATCCATTTATCTCCATCCATGCAATGTATCTTAATCATAAATTCTCCCTTATCTTTCTTTTGTTACTTTCTCATATGCTCATACAAGTCAGGGAATTCTTCAAACTTATGTTGTTTTCCACACCATGAGAAAACTATATTTTGAGGTAACTTGCACTAATAATGATAAGGATATCCACAAGTAAAACAATTTCCTCGAGGGAATCCTCCTCTTCCACTACCGTAACCTCTACCTCTATATCCACCATGGAAACCTCTATTCCTGTTATCCCCTTTATTGTACCCTTCATTAAGTTGTTCTACTTGAACATTAGACCCACCGGCTATACTATTCTAGCGCACACCAGTCTCAATAACCTCTTGAATCTGATTAATCAATCTACAATTGTTTGTATCATGAGTGTGAGACTTATAAATCTTCCAGTCACAGGATACGTTCTTCTAGTACTTGAATCATGATCTAAGTGATAGATCTAAAAATCCATCAACATGGCATGCACCTATCTATAAGGGAAACTATCCTTAGTATGTCCTTAAACCTTGCAATGTGTATACCATATCCCACTACGCATCTCTTGAGCTAAAATGGCTGAATGTTTCTCCAACTACTTCACCATAGATGCAATATGTGCCTCAAAGAAAGGGCTAACTCCAATGTTTATGCTTCCAACTACCTCAATGAACAGATTTTCCTCCAACATGTCACGTAGATCTATAAAGGTCTTATGAGAGAGTTCCCTTCTAAATGGTGTTATTAATCCACCAAAAACCCATTGCGCATGTTGGGTGGGGTGAAAATCCTAAGGAAAATTTGATAACTTAGTTTTAAAATTTGCATAATACTCCCTTATGCTCTCATCCATACCTTATTTGATATATTATAATGGACTGATGTTTTTCTTATCAAACTCAGGTATATGTAACTTAGTCAAGAAGAAATCACACAACGCATTATAATCCATAGTAGTATGATTTGGTTTATACTTCCTATACCAACTATGCGCGCACCCTTGCAAAGTAGTAGAATATCGAAATACCTTATGCTAAGGAGATGTGATTCCCTTAGTGTACCATAGTATCTCACACATGTACACACACTACATTATATCCTCAATGCCTCTGTACTCTGGTAGCTGAAGAGACATCTTGTAATAAACTTGTTGTGGCTGGTGCAGACAATGCCCACTAGATCCAAACTTATATTAGCTTTAGTATTCCCTGCACCTCCAGAACTACCAGATCCACTATATCCCAAGCCTCATGATCCTCTTGAACCACCACCAATGGGTAGTGGACTAGTGGATGTACTTCCTTATGTCCAAATCATAGTACTAAATTGAACTCCCACGGTCTGCGAAGTTGTAGTACTTTTATACATGCTTTCAATGTTTTTCACTCCCACACTTTGTCCTCATTACGCGCCATAAAATACTACTCAAATCAGTCCTCCAAACAACATACATTTTGTTGATTTTTATGCTATAGATTTTTTTAATGCACTTATGTATTCAAAGGAAAATGATGTCTACCTGAAGCCACTAGATTACCTACACTTTTCTGTTTATCAATAGTTACTTCTGGAACTCAAACACCAAGCACAAGTGCTAGGTCGCGAGGTGGGATCAAATACGCGGATGTGGTCCTTAGTATTTCCTCATCATACATGATCTCATTAGACTCACTCTCATCATAAGCCAGAGGGGATTCTCTACTGTGTTTTCCTAAGTGCAGGAGATCTTGATGCTTAGGCTCTACGTAGTTATGTGAGCTTTAAATCCTTCACGTAACATCATCTTTCACAACTCCACAGACTATTCAATATCATGCTTCTTCATTAATTCCATCTCCTTTGCTTCATTATACTCAAGCCACCTTTCATCTCTATACCTATCTGCTTTAAGGTATTCCATATTTCATGACACCTACTCCTACCCCTACATACGGTGTGATGTTTAGATAGCCATAAGGAGGTTCCCTAAACTTATCACCACCATCAAGATCTTAATCACTAAAGGAATAGTGTGTACATAATATCCTTTGGAATCGTACAAGAATTCAAAATATGCAACTTCCTTACAATAATATGTCAATACAGTGTATTCTAAAGTATAACATCTCAAAACACCACTCCACCAATGATTTACAACATGCATCTAAGGTACATATGCAACAAACAAAGCCCAATACTCTTCATATGTATAATTCCTTAGTCTATATCTCTAGCTCTTCTTTGATGCATACATTGAAAGAAACTTGTACAATTCTATTGGAAAACAACATAATAAAGTCTCATATATTTCATAATAAAGATGTTCTTTAACCCACATGTGCACATTAAAATCAAGTCTAGTATTATATCTCTGTGCAAACTGATCTTGTTTTTCAATAACCCAATCTTCAATGGATGTAAGAGTTAATTGATACACCATCATCACACATCATCATGGTAAACAGTTTAAAAATATGTCTCAAAAATGGAACCAAAATGTAGTCTTTATTTCTTTCTCAAAACCCTAGATGCACTTGCACATCACTCAGACATATCTGAGTACCCACCCGAAGCACAGAAAGGTACCAGGTACCTCTTTGTTACTGTCTTACCATGGTGTTAGCATGCATATTCATATTAACTAGATCTCAAAGTGCATATTCCATTCTAACAATCAGATCCATGAACTCGATTTGGAAACACACATAATAAAGAACATACATATCATATAAATATTAATACCACATTCACCATGTAATAACCATGAGAAGTATCATCAAAAATAAATATCCAACCATAACGTTCCATTATATTAAGTCATCACAAAACACAATAGTTGAATACATCATAAGTTCCATCATAAATTCATGCATGCAAAATCATACTAGCAACATACCTTTGTTTCTCTATCTCTCTATTAGTCTATCTAAAGCATGAAAATCAATAGATATATATACGACTAGGGACTTTCCCTTCACCACCCATACATTCTTAAAATATTTTGCATGCTCAAAATAGCCATGCACCACTACAAAAGAAAATACAGAAGCATGCAAGCTTTACCCAATAATAGATCATCTATAATTAACTCTACTTCGACATTCTATTATTAGCTTAGCTTTGCATGATGCTTAATCTTATTCTTGTTCCCAAAATATCTTTTGTGTATCTTTCAATTCTTCATGCCTCATTCCAAGTCATGATCTTCACTCAATACATTTTTCATCCCGCAACATGTAAAAATGGATAAGTCTTGAAATTTCTCCTTTTGGGTGTGAAACAACAAGGTACAAATTTGTCACACCCTCTTGCCTAATTATGTGCTTCCTACTTCCGCACCAATTTCATTTGTGCCTTCAACACCTAGCAAAAATTCCATCAACCCAAAAAAGGTATTCAATTCCAGGTTGTATGTAAAGTATGGTCATGTGTTTGAAATGTCCTGATGGCACTTCATGGATATATTAGACAATAGAGATGGAAAAGGCTACAAACTGGGTTATCACAGATAATTATGTCATGGATGAATGGTATATTCCCAATAAGAGAACTAAAAATAATATATCATAATCATATATATAAAAATATACCCAGCGTGTTTTCCAAATACACGGATGCGCAATCCTTCTGAGAAACAAATTTGTTTTCTTAAGATTGACAATGTAGAGTATATAAGGAAAACTAGAAGAAAATATGTAAAGGAGGTCACACTAAAAGATTCACAACTAGAGAAGGTAGAGGACATGAGGAATCATGTATAACATAATATATGATTGTAAATTAATATTTGTTTTGTTTATCAATTATAGCTATTTATTTCAAACAACACTACTTGTCTAATTAAATGTGTGACATTCATATTTTTATAATATTCTAATTTTTTAAAACATGGTTTCAAATCATTATTTTGAGGAACAATAATAACATAAAATATATTAGTATTAGTACCTTTAAATTTTATCCTAGAAACTAACTAAATACTTATTAATTACTTAATTTCTTAGTTAATTATTGTTTTTATCGTATAATTAATTAACTAATTAATTAATTAATTAATTAATATTTAATCACTTAAATAATTAATTACGTATGATTAAAAACATTAAAAAATTACAAATGATTTTTAATTGACAATTATTGAGTCCAACTTATATGAAATAAGTTCAAATTAAATGACATTTTTAGATATCGAAGATGTAATCAATGAGTCCCATTTATTTAAGATAATATCAATTCCAACTGAGAGAGTCACAAAATCAGTAATAATTCCAATATTTGTTAAATTCTCCTTACATTGATGATAAGGAAGTATGTACCATGAAATGTTATTATATTCCATTTCAATTGAAGTAAGGGAAAGCTTAATTTAATTTAACATAAATTTTACTATCATTAGAATTGTGATTGGCATCATCAACATAATTGCACTCAGTATGATTATTATAGAGGACCGAAAATTACATACCTATTCCTAATCATCCCTATCACATACACAATGTGTCAAATGAGTTATAGAATGCACTCTAGACCACTACCCTCTCACATTCCATTAGAATTGACCCACATCCTTTTATAATTAATTTAATTAATTTTATAATGTATAAACCATACACTGACACCACTTAACTAATTTAATTATCTATTTAAATAAAGAATATCTAATTATCCACTCTCCCTCCACTCATTTCCACTTCACCATCCAACTGCCTCAAGTTGAAATAGCTCACTCCACTCAAGTTTTAGAACCCTACAGAGGATGAAGAAAAATATTCACGTACACGACCTTTTGGAATAAAATCAAAATCCAACTAAATATTTGTTACCCATTTAATTATTATTCAAACCATCCAATTGTATGGATGAAATCAACATGCTAATTTGGAAAAATGCATTCATTTACCTAAAACTAATTCAAATCTTGATGCATAATCCATGGCCTTTGATTCAGCTATAAATATGGGGCTCGTTCATTCACAATTCATCTCTTGGAAGCTTTGGTCATTTGAGCCATAATTCTATCATTTTTCCATTAGAATTTAGACATCATGAGACTACTCTTTTTCTTATCAATTTTTCATATCACATCCTTCATCCATTTGGGATAAATTTTGGAGCATCGATAATCAAATCATTCAAAGAGATCCAACAAGTATGGTATTGCATTCCACACTTAGCTATCTCATCCAAGCTTGCAAGAGGACTTGAAGGAAGGTTTACATTACATTGTTATTTAAGTTTTATTTAGTTTTTCAGTTCTCCTTGTATACAATAAAATAAAATAAATGAAAAAATAAATATCCCATAGTGAAAACCTCACTAAGGCGATATTGGGGAAATAAAACATGAAAAATAGTAAAAAAGAAAATGGATGTGTCTCTTAGTAATAACCTTTATGAGGCAATCAAAATGGGACTCTCATTCATAATCAACTAAATATTTATATCAACCAATGTCATCTTTTCATAAAAATGAATCATCTAAAATGTTGGTTTAGGAAACAATAGATATTAACATTAGTACACAAGAACAACCAAATATTTTACAAGTTGGCATCATTGTGTTAGATAAAGAGAAATAAGAGTTTATGGAAGTACTTGTGGTATTTCAAGATATTTTTGCATTGACTTATAAATATATCTTAGGATTAGATCCATCTCTTGTTGTACAACCTAAGGACAAACTTGTCAAACCAAACTTTTGAAAAATTCATCCCGAAGTCGCATTACTTGTCAAATTTGAACTTAAAAACACTTTTGGAATTACGATTCATTCGAGCAATAGACTATTCGACATGCATTTCAAACATAGTACCTATGGGAAAGAAAAATCAGAGCATTAGAATATCTACAATATTTCGTGAGATCAATAAGAATTTCCAAAAAGATGACTTTCCTTTACCAAACATTAATATGATTGTAGATTCAACATCATGTCATGAACTTATTTCCCTAATGGATGTATTTTCTGGCTACAAGAAGATCCAGATCGTTGAATAAGATCAACATAAAACAACGTTGACTACACCATGGAGTACATCTTGTTATAAGGTCATGCCTTTTGGTGTTAAAAACGTAGGTTACATATCATAGAGCGCTGAAATTCAATTTTTAACAAAATGCTACACGATATCATAGAAGACTATATAGAAAACATCCTCGTAAATTATAAAACATGATTATATCATTTAGAAGTATTGAGACACATATTCAAAATATTACCTAAATATAAAGTAAGACTCAATCCTAAAAATGTGTGCCTAGTGTAATATATGATAAATTACTAGGATTTATTGTTTCACGGAGAGGCATATAATTGGACTCCGCAAAGGTCAAAGCTATAATGGAAATGCCTCCTCCCCAAAATCTCAAAAAACTACGAGGACTTCAAGGAAATATCAAGTTAATTAGAAGGTTCAATTCATAGTTGGAAGATAAGTTTCACCACTTCAATCAATTACTAAAAAAATATATATAGCTTCGGTGGAACTAAGAATGTCAAGATTATTTTGCTAAGTTAAAAAAATATCTATCCATTCCACTGGTTTTCATGCCACCAATATTATGTAAACCAATGGTTCTTTACACATATGGTAACAAATATGAAATAGGGGCATTATTAATGCATCATAACGATTAAGGACAAGAGAAAGCAGTCTATTATCTTAGTAAAAAACTTATTGATCATGACATAAACTATACAGAGGTTGAGAAAGTGTGTTTAGCATTACTTTCAAATTTATGAAAATATGACACTATTTTTTCAATCACACAATAAAACTCATTGTAAATGTAAATCCTTTCAAATATCCACCTTAAGACTCATTCTCACAGGTAGAAGGTCAAGTTTAGTCGTTCTACTTAGTGATTTTTATATCGATTTTGTTACCTAGAAGGTAATCAAAGTAAAATCTCTTTCAAATCAAATTGTTTTGACACCTTTATCATTATTGGAACCTCTTCATTTTGAATATTTAGATGAAGAACATTTGTATTTGGCTACAGTGCCTTCTTAGACCATATTTTTTTATGGATCTTGTAATGTCCATGGATAAGGAGTTGGTATTTTACTTATCAATCACGATGGAAATGTTATTATAAAATATTTCTTCTTGGTGTTCCCTTGCAGAAAAAACATTACATAATATGAATCTCTCATATTTGGTCTCAAATTTTCTTTATATGGTGTAAACAAAAAATCACAAACTTGATTACATTTCTAGGTCCTAAAATCTTGCTAGCAATTATATGATGCATAAGAAAAAAAACTAGTGGTTAACAACTATCTTTGGCCTCTTTTCTTTATCTCTTTCTTTCTTTTTGGTCTTACACACCCTATAACCTAGTCAGAACACTAATTTATTTTATATGGCTTCAAACACAAATGCCTATCCAAAACAGTAATTCTCATGTGTTCTTGTCCCTCCTGGGCTCCCCTGACACTTTCTTACATTACTCGCTCCTTTTGCGTCTATTTTATATTTTGGGCATATTTTTCACTTAAGGTTCAGCCTTAAAGTTTTCAATTCCCAAATTCAAACAAGGGAATCATATAAATACATAGTTATGTGTTCAAAATGATGGACCAAACACTAAGCATTACTATCATCACCTAAGTTTGAATTCCAAAGGGACTAAACTAATCCAAAGGCATTCATTTAGCATCCATTGAAGGGAAAAGTGTTTCATACTCTACATAGACAACATTGGAAGGGTAAGTTTATTTTATTCCATCCACACATATTATTACATTGCAACATTCTAGCTATAACCCGCTATCATTTGTGTAAATTGCACAAGGGCATCATATGGTATCATTTCTATACACACACAAGAACTGCATGGAGTCTAAGATGTAGTGCAACACTTGGTCATAATTACACTCTAGCGGGTGACCGCTGTAGTCAGTCCCACTCCCCATTCTATATTTTCCTTTTTGAGTTTGATGTGGTTTCTGGGTATGTCTAGGTGAATCTCTTTCTTATAGGTTATAAGGACCATCAACAATCAAGGAGAAAATATTAGACAATCAATAGGGAAAAAATATGAAGCCCTTGCGACACATCAGAAATTAAATTCTAATCAATTTCATAGTCACCGTGTTGTTGTGCAAATGTGCAACAAGGAAATTGAAAATTCACGAGCACGACAACCATACCCCAGTGTTAATTTTTTCAAGTCCCATAGTTTCAAGACACCCCAGGTTTGTCTAGTAAGTCCAAGTTACCTCCCAACTAATGTTATATCATCCCCCTGAGTGATTTAGGAAATTCCATTCATTCCCCCAAGGCTATTTTAGGAGTTCATTTACAAAGCTACAGGTTGTTGTGGGAAGGGCTATCACTGACCTTCCTAGAATTGAAGCAACCTCACATAGCAGAGAAGAAGAGCCTAACTGGATTTGGAAATCAACCAAAGTTATTGGGACATCATGGAGATGACTTAGGAATATTTTGGAAGGTCTCAGAGAAGATGGGGTAGTTTCACCACAATTAGGGTTCACAAGCTTAGGTAGTACACATGCCTAAAACAACTACTAGACTTCAGAAGAGGATTCCAGGAGCTTTGGACGGATTTAGGAGAAAAAAAATCTTCATAAAGATAATTCCAAGCCCTACATGATGTTGAAAACATATTTTTCACAACACTTTGGCAGATCATGTCTGAAGGCAGTGTTTCTCAAGCACAAGTGGAGTACCAAATCTCAATTACACACTTTTAGGGATTAAATGTATGAATCAAGATATGAAACTCTAACCATTGGATTCAAAATTCCATTTCCAGTTAGGATCATATAAAATGTTTCAGAAAACGTCCATAACGAGCTCTAGTTATCACCGTCGCAAGTTCAGGACTTAGCCAAATTTTTGTAGGACACATGTCAGCTCTAGGAGCCTAACAAGATTTTATCTCCCTGGCATCCCTTAAGGTTAGGGACATCAAGGTTGGAAAAATGTTCCCAGGCCTCTTAAATCCCTCTAAACCTACATATGACCTCCTGGATTGCCAATTCAGCCCCCAGGTGCTTGCTGAGCTTCAAATCCCCTATCATTGGATCAAGTGCCACATGTCAAGTTGTGGTGCACTATGAAAACTGATGTCCCTCATGTCCCTTTCAAGTGAGGGACATAAAAACTTGAAATTTTCTCACATACCCTATGGGAGAATCTAGTCACCCATATGACCAGTTTCCATCCCCCAAGTGCTTGCCAAGCCTTTTTGCTCAAATCCCCTACCATTGGATTAAGTGCCATGTGTTGTCACCTAGTACGCTATAAAAATTGATGTCCATGATGTCCCCTTTGAGGTGAGGGACATCAGGGACATAAAAAATCACCCATCCCCTTACTATGCATTTTTTAAATGATTTGAATCCGACACTTAGTTGTTATTTCCCCCCATTTCTCCTTCATAACTCCTCACCATGCCATGGCCTTGTTCTTTCCTGTTGAGACACCCGGTCCACCATTACCACTCCAAACCAACACTGTCATGACTCAAAAATCCTCCAATACCTGAAAATATGAAGGCCTTGGAGAAAAATGGATTGAAATGGATAATAATGAACAGAAAACTAAGATTTTTACTAGATAACTACAAAGCCATCTAATCAAAAATTCCTCATATATTACAAAATACAAAGCGGATCAATATGCCATCTTTTGCAGACTTCCAAATTTTGCAAGATGATCAAGATGCAAAAAATGGGAGGTCAAATGGTTCGCAGAATCATTTATTTCAACGAAATCCTCACTTCATGTAAGGACTCTTCGTTAGATTTCTCATCATTCCAGCAATGGAGACGAGCTAAAAAATTGAACACAAGCTCCAAATGAAAATCCTATTTCAATGGAGTTGTTTTTGTCACAAACAGAGACAAAAACAAGACCTGTAAATTTTGAGCTCCATTAATGGCCGCAATCGCAGCTCCATGCCCGAAGCCACTGCCAACTTAAAATTTCAAAAATTATTTCCAATCATTCTAAAGGGAAAAATCAAGAGAAATTTGAAGGATGTGACCAAAATGATGAGCTAAATCCATAAAAATATAATCCATCACAAATCGAGCACCAGAAATCCACTTTCCAAAAATAGTAAGCTTTCCTACACATGCTTGCCATTTTTGGTAAGTCTTCATCAAAAGAGGCTATGGAAAAATGACCATCCAAGAAGTCAGAATGATTATCCAGGGTAGAAAATAGTTAAAATTACCACTTACTAAAAATAGTAAGTCACCCCAAGAAGTGGTCAAAGTAAAGGCAGTGTGCATAGGATTGATTGAATATTTTCATCACATCAAGATGATCAAGAAGAAGTAAGAATCATCTCTTACTAAAAATAATAAGTCTCTCATCTCGACATTTACTTAAAATAGTAAGTCACACTGAAAGAGCAGTTTTGGTACAATGGGACATTCAGAACTTTATTACATCAGAGATTTCCATCAATGAGGATCATCAGACTTCATCAGAGGCAACAACTTCTCCTCTTCTCTCTCTTCCCACTTTCTCTCCCTTCAAATGTTCTAATTCTTTGTTTAGATTTGCACTTTTGATATGCCTTTAAGTTACCTAAAAGTGACTTTAGAAACATAATGTAAATTTAAGTCACCTTGATTTTATAAAAGGGACTTAAATATTTTGTAGGAATATGAATAGTATAAAGTAGAAATAAGGCATTTGGAGGGTCATTAAGAAGATAAAGAGTTGATTCTATTCTATAAAGTGTAACACCATTCCCATTTCAAGGGGTTGTTCATTAATTTTGTAAGCTCAAGAGTGCATTCTACCTTGAGAGAACAAAGGAGATAGCCAAATTTTTCCTTTACCCCCGCTTCTCAATTTCCTCCATTTCTCCACTATGTACAACTTTTGTTTGAGAAATAATACAAGAAGAAGGATTTTATAGATTTATTTGACTAAGGGATTTGTTGATACTTTGTGTTCATCAAATTTCAATTGTTCTTAATGATGCTTACAAATTTGTTTCATCTCTTAAATGCATGTGATGATACTTCTAACTAGTGTGTGTACAAGAATATGATTTTCTACCTGCAACATAAGTTCTCCTACCTTTGTTCTCACTCCCCTTTCCATATCTTCAGAAAAATTTCTCTCTTGCAATTATTTACAAGATTTTCCTTAGGGTCGGTTAAGTGCCCCTGCTAGATCCCTGGTCGAAAGGCCGCCACAGAAATCCACATTTTCTCGGGAATGCATATACAACACCTGCACAGATTAAGTAGAGGGATTTAGATTCCCATAGCATTGGAAAGAAATCCATAAGTTTTTCCACCTGATTAATTTTCTCACCAACAATTTTTAACACCCACAGTGGGGTAGATTTAGTAGCATATGTACCCAAAATATGACTGTAAGGTCCAAAAAATAAAAAAAATAAAATATTGAAAAAAACTAGAAAAAAGAGTTCATGAAAGTCCGTTGCCGAAATATACATTGTCAATTTATTTCGAGTGACCCTTCATATTCCACAGTTTCCTTCCCTGTTCTCACTTCAAGAATTTCCAAAAGATGGTTAAAAGAAGATACACCAGGTTGAACAGGTCGAGAGGCAGTGTTGTTTCCAATTTTGAGGCTTTCCAAAATCAGCAAGAACAAATTAGAAATAATCCATACTTCTTCTCTCAAGCCCACTCTCCATCTGGCGCTTTTAGTAGTTCACTTGGCAATCCTATCCAAACTTCTATTGATACTCCCCCTTCAAATTCTCCCATTTTTCAACCACCATTGAGCATTGAGCTCCTGGAAGAAAAAGATTTTGAAGAAGAATCTGTAGAAGAAAGAGCTAAAGCAGAAGTAGAAATGAAAATGGAAGATGAAGTAGAAAGACCCTAACCCATTGTCCATGGGGAATAAATACAGGCCCACTTTCTCTTGAACCCCCTCTTCACAATCTACCAACGGGTTCCCGTAAGAACTTGGCAAATTTCAAAGGTGACAAAACACAACATCCTGAAGAACACATCGTTGCCTTCATGACATCATGTGGAATTCTTGGTGTCCAACATGAAGATAATGCTATGAGACTGTTCATGGAGTCCCTTGAAGAAAAATCAACAGAATGGTTCTACTTCCTGCCTTCCCAATTTGTCACTAGTTGGGATGACATCAATACTGCCTTCGAATAGAGATTTAAATCAACTAAAGACTGTCAAGACCTCTTGGTGTAGCTGGCTCAAATAGAGAAAGGATAAAATGAAACCATGAGAGACTTTGTGGCTTGTTTTAAATGGTTGCTTCGCAAGATACCTAAAGAGTATTTGCCATCTCAAAACAATGTCAAGAGATTCTTCATCAATGCTCAATCATTAGAAGTAGGATTTTTACTGCAAAGATCCTAACCAAGGAAAATTTTAGAAGCAAAAAGGATGGCCATTGAACTTGATGAAGATCTCATCCTCTCTGGAAAGATCAAGAATCCATCAAAACGCAAGACCCGACATCTTGGAGATTAGAGAACCAATCCATCACTGAAAATTTTGGTGAATGAGATAGCATCTTTGAAGAGGGAATTATTCAAACGAGTTTCTTCCCAAAGAAGCAATTAAAATAAGATCACGCGAGAACCCCAAAGGATTTCATTGGAGGCCCCATTTGTCAATGCAAGTTGTAGGAGTAAGTAAAATGAAGAGGAGTTTGAACAAGAAAGTGAAGGTTATGGTTCCCTAGAAAGTGATGAGTTTGAGAACGATACAAAAATTATATTATGTGAGTATTCTGGAGGTTATGAAGATGATGAAGAAGATGCACCTAGTTTCTCATGCGCGATATTCACTCATTCTTAGTCTGAGAAAATAGCATCTCCCTCCACTGCTGCAAAATAAAATAAGGTTGATGATCCTCTTGTGGTGACTCCACAAAAAACAAAACAATCAGTCCAGGATCCCCACTTCTATCTTCCATGAAGTCCACATTGTTGGAGCTTGATCCCATAGCAAGTAAGAAGGATCCCACAATTCCAATTAAGTCTTCTGATGTCTCTTCCAATTCTAAACCCAAATATGCTCGTACAAAATCTAATACCTTGAAATCTCCTAGTTTACCTTTCAAAATACCCTCTATTCCCCAAAAATCTACTCCTTCCAAAATTTTCCTAAATCCAAAAGCAATCCATTCACCCCCTTATCTTCATCTACTCCCTTTGACTTCATAGAATATGTAAACAAAGCCAAAGTGTAGATTACTAGAACAGAATATTTACAGACTCATCCTGAATAATTTGAGAGGTTTGTCTGATACATTAGGAGTGGTAGTCTAACACCCAATTATTGTAACTTCTAGTACTAAAGTCATGCTACCAAACTTACCTACACCTCCCTCATAAAACATGCTTTCTCTGAGTGCATAAAAGACTAATAAAGTTAAACCTTTCAACGCCTCCCTTCTTGTTGGAGAATATGTACTGTATAATTGCATAATAGATTATGGTGCCTCAAACAACGTGATTCCTTTGAAGGTCTGCAAGTCTCTCAAACTTACCATGACTCTACCCAGTGGTTCTTTTTACTATTTGGAGTCAAAATAAGTCTTAGTTTTAGGGAAGGTCAAAGATGTATAGGTGGCTCTCACCAGATTTGTAGACAACAAAGTTTCAACGATGATGTTGCTGAGTAGAAGTTTCTACCAAGACTTGGGAGGGAAAATTCAAATGAATTGGTCATCCGCAACCATACCAGTGAAGGGATACATAGAGAAATTTCTTCTCGAGAAGAAGATGATGTACACAATATGAAATTTTGAAATTCCAGAAGCTAACATCTTGTATCAAGGTAGTAGGAAGATGAATCACTTGGTCGAAACCGAGGAGGAGGATATCCATATCATGATAGGTCCAGACATGCCTTCCCAGAGAGATTTGGATTTTGAAGAAGTGTTGAGGGGATTTGAGTTACAAGAGGGAGCCCTGAATTATTAGATGATGTAAACAATAAAGAAG
This sequence comes from Taxus chinensis, assembly GCA_019776745.2. Lineage (NCBI taxonomy): Eukaryota > Viridiplantae > Streptophyta > Pinopsida > Cupressales > Taxaceae > Taxus > Taxus chinensis. Next base: position 655,444,681 of record CM034148.1, read on the forward strand.
AGGAAATGGTGTTTTGTGATTTTCAAGAAGAAAAATCAGCATATGTGTGTATTTGTGATGAGGAGATATTCTCATTCCCATTTGAAGATGAAGACTCCCTTGATCATGTCACCCAGGAAGAGACTAATCCATTCTACAATGAGCCCTCGAACAGTGGGAAAGAACAATCTATGCAAGAACTGCTAAGAGCCATGGAAGAAATGAAAGACCTTGAGATCAGTCACGAACTTTTAATGCAAGCCATGAATCTGGAAGATAAACGTGAAGTTGACTTGGAAACCTAAACTAGTGTGAAGATGGGCTATGCTAAAAATAAATCTAGATGAGAAATATGATGTCCCACTTGATCCAATGGTTGGTAGATACAATGATGAAATTGAGGTATTTTCTCTCCCATTTGAAGGGGAAGAATATTTCCATTATGAACAAATTAAAGTAAGAAGTTTTGAAACCTATCAAGATGAAGCTCCTCAGAACAAAGGAATGATAAAATGTAGGAATTCCCAGAACCATGAGGTAACCCCTCTAGATAGTTACCTTGAGATGAAAAATAAAGATTCTTCAAAGGCATACAAAGAGGATCTATAGGAAATGATGAAGCATAACTCCGTGCAAGAAATATTGGATGCAATAGAAGTTATGGAAGACCCTGAGCTGATTCTTGATCTCTTCACTCATGTCATGGACACATAAGACAAGTATGAGTTTTCCTCTAATCCTCCCATCAGTACTCAAACACCTCATAGTGGAGTAGAGATAAAGGATGAATCTAATGTTTCTCATGGAGAATATGTCAATGAGCATAGACCCAGGAAAGAAGGTAACTCATAATATTCAATTAATGTGAATAAAAATCAGCTTTGGGGTGGCGATGAGATGCTCGATAGAGAATCATGTATGTGGATAAATGTGGAATGCAACCAGCACTATGAAACTGATTTCAAATAACATGAAGGCAGTAGAATTTCCAAGCAAAGACCTGAGCATCAAGAATCTCACATGGACTCACACCTATAAAGTAAAAGGAAAATCATGGAAGCACTTGGCTTCCATAAACAATTGAGGAGGGAAGGCTACTTTTTATAACCCATCAAGGGCTTCAGAGAACATCATCATTCAGTGTTGCCTCTTTAGGGGTAACTTTTGAGAAATGAAAAGTGCTTCAGTGAAAGAAGGTTATCCCCTGCCTTATACCATAGCTGATTGTTAGGTGTGTTTCCCTTCCTGTTGTGTGTGTTTTTTTATTTTCATGCACGTCTCTCTCTCTCTCTCTCTCTCTCTCTCTCTCTCTCTCTCTCTCTCTCTCTCTCTCTCTCTCTCTCTCGTTGTAAGTTGTACATGACTCCATAGGGACCAATGGATAAGGTACTTGTCAATATGTTATAAGTTTAGATTCAGGGAGTTCTCATTCCATGTCTTTGTTGTGCTCAATACATGTCATGTCCCCAAGCTAGAGCCATATGTTGTCGTGTAAAGGCGCAACAAGGAAATTGAAAATTTTTGAGCACAAAAACCATACCCCAGTGTTAATTTTTTCAAGTCCCCCCATTTCAAGATACCCCAGGTCTGTCTTGTAAGTCTAGGTGACCTCCCAAATAATGTTACATCATCCGCCTAGGTGATTTAGGAAATTCCATCCATTCCCCCTAGCTGATTTTAGGAGTTCATTTGCAAAGCTACATGTTGTTGTGGGAAGGGCTATCACTGGCCTTCCTAGAGCTGGAGAAACCTCATAGATCCAAGAAGAAGATTCTAAGTGGATCATGTGGAGGTGATACAAAGGTCTTGGGACATCATAGAAATGATTTAGGAATATTTTTGAAGGTCTCAGAGAAGATGGGGTAGTTTTTCAAGAATTAGGGTTCACAAGCCTAGGCAGTACACATGCCTAAAACAAATGTTGGGATTCAGAAGAGGATTCAAAGAGTACCATATGGAGTTAGGAGAAAAAGCAACATCAACGGAATGACGATACCAAGACATACATGGAGTTGAAATCATATTTTTCACAACATTTTGGTAGATCAAATCTAAAGAAAGTTTTTCTCAGGCACAAGTGGAGTACCAAATCACAATTCCAATTTTTTAGGGATTAAATTCATGAATCAAGATAATAAACCCCAACCATTGGATTCAAAAGGACATTTTTAGTCAGGATCATATATATGTTTTCTGAAAAATTCCAACGGGAGCTCAAGTTATCACCGTCGTAAGTTCAGGACTTAGCCAAATTTTGGGAGGACACGTGTCATCTCCAGCAGCCTAGTGTGATTTTGTGTCCCTGATGTCCCTCAAGGTCATAGACATCAATCTTTTAAAAATGTTTTCAGCCCCCTTGAAGACCTCTAAACCCACATATAAGCTCATGGATCGCCAGTTCAGTCCCCAAGTGCTTGTGGAGCTTCAAATCCCCTACAGTTGGATCAAGTGCCACGTGTCAAGCTGAGGTGGGTTGTACAAACTGATTTCCCTCATGTCCCTGCGAGGTGAGGGACATAAAACCTTAAAAAAAGTGCCCATCACCTATGGGAGACCTCTAGTCACCCAAATGACTAGTTTTCACCCCCGAATTGCTTGTCAACCCTTTTTTCTCAAATCCCCTATCGTCGAATTAAGTTCCATGTGTCGTCACCTAGCGCACCATACAAATTGATGTCCTTGATCTCCCCGTTGAGGTGAGGGATGTTACGGACACAAAAATTTTCCCATCCCCTTGCTATGCATTTTTTGAATGATTTAAATCTGAGGACTTAGCTATTATTTCCCCCCATTTCTCCTTCATAGCTCCTCACCATGCCATGGCCTTGTTCTTGCCTATTCACACACCCGTTCCACCATTTCCACTGCAAAACAACACCGCCATGACTCAAAAATACTGCATTCCCTAAAAATATCCAAGCCTCGGATAAAAATGGATTGAAATTACGAAGAAAGAAGAGGAAACAAAGATTTTTTCTAGATAACTATGAAGACATCAGATCAAAAAATCCTCATATCTTGCAAAATACAAGTCGGATCGAGATATCGACTTTTACATACTTCCAAATTTTGAAAGATGATCAAGATGCAATAAATGGGAGGTCAAATGGTTCCTAGAATCAGTTTTTCCAACAAAATCCTCACTTCATGCATTGGCTCACATTTGTTCGATTTCTCATCATTCCAACAATGGAGATGAGCTAAAAAGTTGCACATGAGCTCCAAATGAAAAACCTATTACAATGGAGTTTTTTCATCTCAAATGGAGACATATACCTGCAAATTTCGAGCTCCATTAATGGCTGCCATGGCAGCTCCATTCCCGAAACCACTGCCTAGTTAAAATTTCAAAATTTATTTCTGATCATTCTAGTGGGCAAAATCAAGTGAAATTTAGAGGATGTGACTGCAAGGACAAGCTGAATCAAAAAATATATAATTTGTCACAAACCGAGCACCAGAAAGACACTTTCCAAAAATAGTAATCTTTCCTACACGTGCTTGCTATTTTTTGTAAGTCTTCATCAAAAGTGGCTATGGAAAAGGTAGTGTGCACTAAAGATCTCCAAGAAGCTAGAATGATTATCTAGAGCATAAAATAGTGAAAATGACCACTTACTAAAAATAGTAAGTACCTTATATGGGTGCTTACTAAAAATAGTAAGTCCCTTATATGGGTTCTTATTAAAAATAGAAATTAATCCTAGGAAGTGGTAAAAGTAAAGGCATTGTGCATAGGATTGATTGAAGATTTTCATCACATCAAGATGATCAAGAAGAAGCAAGAAACACCTCTTACTAAAAATAGTAAGTCTCCCATCTGGGTATTTACTAAAAATAGTTAGTCACACTGAAAGAGTAGTTTTGGCACAATGGGACATTCAGAACATCGTTGCATTAGAGCTTTCCATCAATGAGGATCATTGAACTTCATCAGGGGAAATATGTTCTCCTCTTCTATCTCTTCCCACTTTCTCTCCCTTCAAATGTTCTAATTATTTGTTGGAGTTTATAGCTTTGTTTGACTAAGGTATTTCATGATGTTTTGTGTTCATCAAATTTCATTTGGTCTTAATGATGTTTATAAAGTTGTTTCTTCTCATAAATACATGTGATGATACTTATAACTAGTGTGTTTGCAGGAATTTGATTTTCTACCTACAACATTAGTTCTCCTACCTTTGTTCTCACTCCCCTTTTCCTCTCTTTAGACAAAGTTATGTCTTGCAGGTGTCTGTAAGCTTTGCTGTAGGGTCAGTGAAGTACCCCTATTTGATCCCCAATCAAAATGCCACCACAAAAATCCACATTTTCTCATGCATGCATATACGGAAGCTACACCGGTTAAGTATAGGGACTTAGATTCCCAAAGCATTGGCAATAAATCCACAAGTTTTTTCCACCCAAAAAAGTTTCTTGTCAACACACCGACACCCAGAAGCAATCTTGAGCACCAAGGTTCCCTTACCCTACTCTGAAATACCATATATAACTCTATTAGTGAATTCCATATTTTACAGTGACTAGTGTTGACCTTGTCTACAATTTGTTTAGCAATCGTACCTATCGAGATCACTTCTTGTTAATTAAAAAATAAGCTAACTCTCCTTATCTCCCTTTTTTTCTTAGGGTTTTGTATCATACATGTTATTTTTGCTTGTGTCTTACTATATATTAGAAATTATACATCATTTAGCACATTAGTTACTCTGTAATTAGATTTAATTCCATTTTTTATTCAAGCTTTTGGTTAACTTGTCTGCTCGAATCCATCCTTTTTATTCTCATCACTGGTATTGGTTGATTTGGTTCTTTGGAGCCCATTGAGCTTCCTCCATCTACCCATAGGGTTTATAAACCAATGGATGAATCTAATAATCCTTTTGCTAACTCAAAGAATGTTCCTCTTGAAACCTTTGATAGTGAAAAATTGCATGATGAGGACACTAACGTTGATCAAGAACAACTAGATAAGATTACTAGTTTCCATCAAGCATTGCATACAAACCCTCTCCATATTCCACGTGTTCTTAATGCTTTACTTACTACTAAGAAATCTTGAGATGTTTCTTCCTTCCATCTTGTAGGTTCCTCCTCAGCTATCATGGCCTCCACTCAACCCCTTAACATTCTTACTTCCATTGCTACAACTATTGTTCCCCCCATTCATCTGAATACTTCTAATAGACAACCTGATTCCTTCTTATGGAAATCATGACCTAGATTCTTTATACCAAGATATGCAAACTCAAATATATTAACTTCTGCAAGTTAATTAACACTCCTCTCCAACTCTTGATTCCTCATTGTTGCTTCACACCCCCTTTTTCACCCATCATTTCTTCTTATACACTTACTCCCAACTTCATTACACTTACGTTTCCCACCTTTAATGGCCATGGTGACCCTCAAGAAATATTTTATCTTTCCATATGGCATGCCTTGATTATATGGATGATCATACACTACCAGCTAATTTATTTCCTAGAAGTTTGTAAGATTACGCCATGTGTTTGTTTTATGATATACATGTTCACCTCAGTAACTTTTTTGACACACTTAGTTAGTGCTTTCCTTATACATTTTTATATCGATATCAGCACCAAGATCTCTTATGCACAACTTTCAAAAATCAAACAAGGATCTAATGAGCGTCTAGCTAACTATGTTTTTCATTACAAGAACAACCTAACTAAGATTACTAATGTACTAGCTAAATTTGAATTGAAAGATTTTTTTTTTTAAATCTCTTACCTCCACTTCAAGAGAGATCTTTAAGACCTCTCATTCCTTTCATCAATCATGCCATAAACTTAAATTACGTGAGAGAAAACTATTATCTATGAGGAAATTGAAATACTATGACAATGCTTCATCTTCATCCTCTAATTGGTTTCAAGGTAAATATACTTTCAAGCCATCTCCTAATACCATTGAAGAAAATGAAAAATTTAATGATGTTTCTACACTTGACAAGATTTAGTTTCAACCTCCAAAGCGTACGTTTACCAACTTACCTTATGCACCTTATTTTCTATTACCACAACTTATTGAAAGAAATCTTATCACTCTTCCTTTGCCACTCAATATTGATCCTTCTTTCCCCCTTGGCCACAATTATGATGAAAATGCTAGAACTTTGACTATCACAATTGCATTGGGTGCTCTGCTAGTATTTGTTTCAATCTCAAACCTTTATTCAAGATCTTATTGAAAACAATGTTATCAAGATCCCTGAGCCCTCTACTTCTAATCAAGTTAATGATAGAAAAAGATAAAAAAACTTTAATGAACCTTTTTCCTTGAGCATGAAATGAAATCTAATGAATCTTTTATTAATAATACATATAACATTGTGCATCCCCCTTCATCAAGGCCACTTTATTTTCTTGTTGATACTACTGATACATCACCACCAGTCATTACATTCTCAGATCATGACTATCATGCTACATTTACATCTGATTCATTGCATATCAATGCCTCTATTTGTTCTTATATCATCAATAATACTATGATTTATCCATCAACTCCTACTAATGTGTCTTCTATTACACTCATCCTAGCTATCAAATGTCCATGAGCTAATATCTCATTTCTAGTTCTCAATTATCTTAGTTACATTAGGCTTCCCATTACAGTTGGGCCTCTTACCATGCTTGTTTCATTCATTGTGGCTCCTTCAATCAAAGGTTTTTCCCTGCTCTTAGGTTTCTCTTGGTTCTGCACCACCTAATTAATCCCTTCTATGAATCATTTGTGCCTCAAGTTTATTCACAATAAGCAAGTTATCATTCTCAAATGTGTTCCACCATGTACAACATTTCCTCTGCCTCCTCTTGATGAAATCTATAAACCAGTTATAACATATAGGATTATTATGCTTCTCAATTCTAAAGCACACTTTGCACCTAATTCTCCTATTCGCACATGACCTACTTCACAACCTTATCATCCTCATCGGTCTAATAGTCTATCTCGTCATATTAAGATCCCTACTCAGGAATCCCCTTCACATAGGTTTTCACCACCTCCTTGACCACATAGATCTCCTTCACATGCACATATTTCCTCTCATACACCATCGATCTTAGAGCATCGTCACATTCCTTTGGGTCCTCGTATATCAGGTGGAGGTAATTTCCATTTACTATTAATTAGATATCCTTCTATACCTCACGCACTTGGGGTCATAATGCTTCTCCCCCTCCGAATATCATCAGTTGTTTATTGCCTCTACTACTAGGCTCTAAGCTTCACATTTATACTTTCTTATAATTCCCACATAGTTTGATACACATACAGTATTGTCATTACCCTATGGAGCACTCGAGTTCCATGGTTTGTACTCGAACGTTGAGGGTATAATTCTAAAATGAACCTCACAAACAATACACTCTTCACACTCCATGCTTCATCATACATATTTCTAGCATTTACAATATCATACGCATTTCTCGATGACACACTCTTGTTCTATGGTTCGTTCTTAACTGAAATAAGCCCAAAATTTTATAAATGAACCTCATCTCATTCATATCTACTATGGGGCATGCTTCTCCTATCATCTTTACACTTTGTATACCATTCCATTTGACTCATACATTGCATTTTCACATCTTGGCTACATCTAACCTTGGTAGGAAAATTCTAGTTACATGTTACACTTTGTTTTCCATGTTAGACAGAATATTAGTATGACATTATCTTTCTATATAAATATGCGGGTTCACTTGGTATTTTGAGGTGAATGTAGATCTCTTACATTTCCTTACATCATGCATGATGCTCAAAACAATATCTTTAACCAATCCTGCCGAGGTTCCTAGGGGCGTCTACCTTTACTACTTTCCCACATTATAGGTTCTATCACTTCATCGTTTACTACTTCTTACTAGCACTTACTTTTTCATTGATATATACATGTTATGACATACTCCTTATCTTTCTAACATGATAACGGGTGATTCATGTGTAAAAATTTCCTTACAAGACTAGATCTAACCATGGTTATCTAATACACTTTGCTTGTTATTGTTTTCCATTGTATGATATTGTTTATAGGCTATGCCCTATGCCTTGTTTGATCATTGTATGCTTTTGGATGCTTTATCCCTGATTGTCTTATGACATTGTGAGAAATGTCTAATGTATGAAACCCTATTTTCATGGTATATCTTGTCTTCATACTTAATTTTTACATTGTCTTTTATGTTAACACTTATTGTAATCCCACATTGTTTGCATGTTCCTCGGTTTCTACCATGCACATCCCCTACCCCATGTAGCTATACACTTCATATCAGCATCATGTCCTCTCCTTTGGGTTGTATTCTCCTATTATCAGCGTATGCAACAAATATGAGGGGGGCATACTTTCGGTAAATAAATCACCCCTAAAATTTCTCAGAGCTACATTTCATATCAGCACAACACTGAAATAACATAGGCACATAATCACATAACAACACAGAATCATACTTTAGCCAAAATCACACAACAGACACCATCACTTAGAATCAGATAGTAGTGCCTAGGTACTTGTGTCCTTCCCTGGTCACTAATGTACTAGGGGTAGATACAAGAAATTTCTCAGTATAGCATAGTCTATAACAATCTTCAGTATTGTTCTAAAGTTATAGGGACAAACCTCCAATTACAGAATGTATTCTATCTCCTTCAATCAGAACAACAAATTCAATCTAAACAATTTAGAACTAATTCAAGACAATTGGAACTAAATTAGGATGTACCATCTATAGTGGTGCTTATTAGGAAGATTCATGAAAGGAGAGTAAAACTAGACCTCTCTCCCCAACACTTGCTCAATGGCGTGAGATCACCCAAAAAAATCACTCTTGGCGTGATATCTCCCAAAAAATTCCTTCAACATTAAAGTTAGAAATCTTGAAGCAACAATACAAATTTCTACCTTGTACTCTTTTGCATATCAGGTGCACACTTTCCTTTTTGCATAATTTTACATACTTATCTACATGTTTTACTCGTATTTTTCATATACATGATTTTGACTATGATTTTTCTCTTCTTTTTCAGGTTCATCATTAATGCGTAATAAGGAGTAACTTACTCCACCAAACACAGGTTATAGTAGCACACTTTCATACATATGGTTCTCCCCTACTGTAACTTTCCTTTCCTAGTCTCCACACTTCACTTGTCCACTCGTCATGCTATTCATCACACTCTCTATAAGATTACAAGGTATGCATCTTCTAACTACTTTATGTTATCGATTATTCACTCCATAATATAAAGTGGGGGAAAATTTAGACACAAAATCATGCTCTTGTGTACATTTCTAAGTCCTAAAATTATGTCATCATTTATATGATTCCTAAGCAAGAAAACTAGTTGTTGAAAACTATATTTTGCCTCTTTTATTTATATCTTGCTTTCTCTTTGGTCTTATGCACCCTGCAACCCATTCATAACTTTACTTATTTATATTCTATGGCTTCAAACACTAGAACCCAACCAAGAAAACAACGCCCATGCAATCTTGTCCCTATTAGGCACCTCTAACCTTTTCTTTCCTTACTCACTCCCTTTGGGTCTCTTTTATCTTTTGGGCATATTTTTCACTTAAAAATCAGCCTTCTAGTTGTCAATTACAAAATTCCAACAAGGGAATCATATAAATACATAGTTATGTGTTCAAAAGAGGGACTATGCACTAAGCATTACTATCATCACCTAATCTTGCATTCCAAAGGCACTAAAGCACTCTAAAGGCATTCATCTAGCATCCATTCAATGGACAAGGGATGTATACTCTGCTAACACAACATAGGAAGGGTAATTTTATTCTATTCCATCCACACATATTATTAAATTGCTACATTCTAGCTACAACCCGCTATCATTTGTGCAACTTGCACAAGGGCATCCTAGGGCATTATCTCTACACACACACACACAAACTACATGTATTTTGAGATGTAGTGAAACATTCAGTCGTAAGTTTACTTTATTGGGTAATTATCGGGGTCAATCCATCTCCCCATTCTATATTTTCCTTTTTAGGTTTGATGTGGTTTGTGGGTATGTGTAAGTTAATATCTTTCTTACATACCTTATAAGTACCATCAACGGTTAAGGAGTGAATATTAGGATACCAACATGGAACAACTGCGAAGCCCTTGTGACAGAAAAAAATTATATTCTGAGCATTTGTATAGTCACCGGCACCCAGAAGAAGTCTCCAACGTATAGGCTCCCTTGCCTTGTTGTGGGTTCCCGTGCCCAGCTCTATTCGTTAATTCCATATTTTACAATGACCAGTGTTGACCTTGTCTACAGTATGTTCAGAAATTGTACCTTCCCAAATCACTTCTTCTTCATTTGGAAATCGACTAAGTCTCCTTATCTCCCTCCAATGCTTAGGTTTTCATATTATACATGGTTTTTTTCTTTTGTCTTACTATATGTTAGTAATTGTAACATCATTTATTATAGTAGTTACTCTATAGTTAGATTTAATTCCATTTCAAATAAATCACGTGGAATCTCAAAGAGTTGGAAGTTTTTTTTTATTCACTTCTGATCATCAAAAAGTCACAAATGATTACAAGGTAAAATATGACAAGCTCTTTCCTTACAAGCTCATGTTTGATAGCCTTAGAGGTTACTTTTAAGTTTTAGTTGATCACATTTGAACAAGTTCCTTTCATTTAAAATAAATTAGAATATATGATGGTGACAATTAGATCTCTTCTTGAGTTCGAATCCCATCAAATACATGTTAATTTTCTCTTTGAACAACTTCTAGCTCCATGCTATGATTGTCCTGAGTTAACCATGGTCTGTGAAATAGTTAGTCCTAATAATCCTTGGTATCATGATATTTATACTTTCATACGTGACCACACTTATCCCGAAAACATGAACATTCAAGACAAATGAACCTTAGCACAATTTTCTTCATGTTATACAATACTCACAAATACATTTTATCAAAGAGGCTATGATAGGACTCTATTAATATTTCTCAACCAAGAAAAAGTAATCCAAATCCTAGAAGAGGTACGTGTTTATATTTATGGAGAACATAAAAGTGGCATGGTTTTAATGAAGAAGATTAAGTATGTGTCGGTTACTATTGGCCTACCATGGAGTATGATGTATACAAATTTGTTAAGTGTGTGGATTTCCCAAACACATGGGAATATCATTCACGCACCTTCACAATCCTTACAACCAATCACTACACCTTGGCCTTTCCCTCGATGGGGGCTCAATCTTATAGGAAAAATAAACCCCACCACATCTAATGGCCACAAGATCATTATCACTGCCATAGAGTATTTTACCAGATGGGTAGAGGTAATGCCTCTCACCTATATCATTGGTAGTAATATTTCCAAATTCATATTCAATCACCTCATTTATCCCTTTGGAATTAAATCCTCTCTTGTTACTGATAATAGTAAGTCATTCAAAAATATAATCGTAAAAGCCTTAGTCAAATTCTTAAATATCTACCTTTGTTGGTCAACTGTTTACTATCCCAAATGTAATGGCCAATGTGAAGCTTCAAACAAGACAATAAAATCCATTATGGGAAAAATATTTATAAACATGGTCACAATTAGCATACCCAAGTATATTGTACCCTATTGGTCAATCATAATCCTTTAGTACTCGTATAGGATCCATTCCATTATCACTTGTATAGGGCTCAAAATTTGTGTTACCTATAGATGTTGAGATCTCTTCACTCCATCTATCCATCCAACATCTTATCAATGAAGATTAATATCAACACGCTTGCCTTCCTGAGCTTGATATCTTAGATGAAAAGTTGGTAAATGCTTTGGACCATCCCAAATTATATCATAATCGATTTCGTTGTAGCTACAACAAGAATATCAAACCACAAAAATTTAGGTCGGTGACTTTTTAAAAACAAAATCAAAAGAATACAACCAAATATTAGGAAAGAAAGGAAAATTTGAACCAAATTTGGTAGGGTCCTTAGCTTATCATTAAAAAAATTGGATCAGATACATACAAGCTATCTGCTCAAGATGGAAAAGATCTTAAATAACTTATGAATGGGATTCATTTGAAGATATTTTCTACCTTGACCATAAATACATACCTCTTTTGTTGGGGGAATTTTATCACATTCCCTTATATAGTTCCTCCATCTTATCCATCTTACTGTTTCACCCAAAACTAGTTTCTGTCAATATTTCCTTGTAGTTAGGGTGTGCACCATCTTTCATCCTATCCATTTATTCTCACATCCATCCCTTAGTCTTCATAATCCCCTACATACTTGTCTATTCTTGGGTGGGTCCTGGATCACCTCATTACATCTCATTGGTTGTTATAAATAGATCTAAAAATCACAAAAAACATTCAAACAACCCAACAAAACTCAAAAAAATAAAATATTCAAAACTCAAAAAATTCAAATAATTAAAATCGAAAGGCATTCAAATAAATCACAAAATCCTAAAATTTACTAAAACATAAAAAAAACCCAAAATCATCAACTCAATTAAATAGAATCAAACTTTTAACTCCTATCCTAGTGATCATTCCAACTATATCATTACCCCTCACATTTATCCTTTCTTGGGGCCAAGTGAAATCAATTGTATCTCGCGAGTGTATCCTCGCTTGAGAAATCTTGACTCTCATTTTCTCCCTTGCATGCATCCTTGCTTGGGGCCAAGTGAAATCAATCGTATCTCATGAGTATATCCTCGCATGAGAAATCTTGACTCTCATTTTCTCCCTTGCATACATCCTTGCTTGGGGCCAAGTGAAATCAATCGTATCTCATGAGTATATCCTCGCATGAGAAATCTTGACTCTCATTTTCTCCCTTGCATGCATCCTTTCTTGGGGAAAATATCCAGTTAAATCTCATATTAATATTCAATGTGAATCCATAAAAGAGTGTCACTTAACCCCACTCTTTCAATCTGATCCACTCCCCTTACATGAATCATTGCTTGGTGGAATTGAGATTTGCTCAAACATCACTATGGAAAACATTAGGGGCATACTTAATTATATTTATTTACATTTGTGTTACGTTGTTTTTACTCTTTTTTGACTAATTACAAGTATTTCAATATCATATTGGTTCATTTATAGATATGGTGCATACTTTTACTTTTTATATTGGGTTTGTTTTACTTTTATCTTTTGTTCTCCTTGGAGCAATTATAAGTTTTTTTTATCATCTTGGTTCATTTATAGCCATGGTGTATCCATTTATTGTGTATATTGGGTTTGTTTTAGTTTTCTTTGTTTGTTGTGTGTGTGTCTTTGTTTACGCACAAAATGGGTTAAACATCACAATTATTTCATAATCATGTCGAAAACTTTCTTTTTGAAAAAACAAAGTAAGGTTTCTCTAAATTTGGTTATCTAAATGGAAGCTCACATATAAGAAAAATCAATCCAATCATCCTTCTAATCCCTCTTGAATCATATGTCTTCTCCTTCTGCCTATCAAGAAGTTTCCCACCACTTTGTTGCATCACCCATCCACTTGAAGGGGAAATCCCTAACATATCCATACTCACTGGGGCATCTAAATCCTTCATCAGGGCATATCAAGTAGGACCATCACACTCCCCTATCATCTGTTGACTGATATACCTGTGTCTAGTATCATTATAATGTTATTACTTTGTAATAATGTTTTAAAAAGGGAAAAATGTAGACACCCCAAAAATATATACCTAGTCCTAATCATCCTTATCACTTTCACAATGTGTCAAATCATTTTTAGAGTGCATTCTAGATCACTACCCTCTCACATTCCATTAGAATTCACCCACATCACTTTAGAAATAATTTAATTAATTATATCATGAATAAAGCATACACTCGCACCCCTTGGCTAATTTAATTATCTATTTAAATAAATAATATCTAATTATCCTCTGACCCTCCACTCATCTCCACTTCACCATCTAACTCACTCAAATTGAACTAGCTCACTCCATTCAAGTTATAGAACCCTACAAAGGAGGAAGCAAAATATTCACATACAACCACCTTTTGGAAAAAAAAATATAAAGCCAACTAAATATTCATTTCCCATTAAATTCTTATTCAAACCATCTAATTGCACAGATCAAAAGAAATTTCTAATTCATGAAAATGCATTCATTTACCTGCAACTCATTCAAATCTTGATCCAAAATCCATGGCCTGTCCTTTAGCTCAAAATATGGGGTTCTTTACTTCACAATTCATCTCTTAGAAGCTTATGAGGCCCGTTCCTTCAAAATTCATCAAATGATTTAATTTTAAAATTAATAAGAGGGTTGTACTATTAATGAAATAATTATCTTGAAATATTAATTAAACAATTAGACAATACACATATTTGGAAACTAGTTATTTTCATTCAATACATCCATCCAAGAAAACATGTGGTAAATTAGGGTGATAGAGATCACTTAACTGATTTAGAATATGATCTAGGTGATTTTTAGGTTAGGATAGGATTTGAGAAGGGCTCAAAATGTTCCTAGATATTATTTGTGTGTTGTTAGACTTCTAGGCCATACTACTTGATTTACAATAAATCATTAAAATCTTTCAGACATTTCCATCCTTGATTAGAGGTTTTGTCAATGTTGATCCTACACCTTTGTTTTCAGTGATGCTCTATATGCACTTGTACAACCTTTGTGCATGCTTAGGTGTCCTATAACTTAACATGTATTCATAAAAATCCTTTTTTTCCTGCACCAATATTCAAATAGATAATCTATTAAATATAAAAAAGAGGTTAGGTGCTTTTGCTGAACTAATGTCAGTGGTCAGTACATGTGATTTAAGCCAAGCATTGCACTACATTTCAAACTCCATGTAGTTATCCTAGTGCTTTTACAATGGTGTATGCAATCTATCTCCCTTGTCCTAGCATTTCCATAATGCCTCAACAAAAATTCATGGGCTAACTTATAATCAAAAACATTTTATTCAAAAATATAATTCTTTAACAATAGTAATTTCCCCTTTTGATGTGCTCCTGATAAATGATAAATAATTTCTTGTTAACTTTTAGATGAATACACCATATACCATATAACAAACTTGTGTGTGTGTGGGGATCCTTGACTTTGGAACTCAAACATTGTTGTATGAAAAGAACAACTCACATAATATGAAATTGAAAAAAATATACTAAAAAATGACCAATGGTCTAGAAGGACAAAAAAATAACCCTGGATAGATCCGTCAAACTTAGATGGTGTCGTTGGACAACTATGTTTGATATTAATGCTTATGTATAGAGACATAGAAGCTACCAAACAATGAAGGCAATAGATAGCAGTATCCATGAAAATACATAATAAAATAAGAAAGACTAACATCAAATAAAAATCATAAGTCAATCAATTCAGGCAACAATAGACCAAACAACAAGTTGCAGTACTAGATGTTTATTTCATTGTTTAAGAACTATAAACACACGTATATACATATATACAAACATGTATGTGTGTATATGTATATGTGTGTGTATTTTGTATATGTATTTATGTATGTATGTTTGTATGCATGCATGCATACATATGTACATAGACACAAAAACCAAAAAGTAATGTGTACTAAAAACATTTGCGAATTTTTGGTTTCTACACTCATTTACCTAGGATGCCAACTTCCATAAATAATATCCTTTTATTAAGTGGATCATCTTGCCTTGTGATTATTATAAACTAAAAGAAATTAGTAGAAAAAACTTTAAAATAGCGAATAATCTTAAATACCTAATCATGTGAGTTAAAAAACAATTAATTTTTTAAATTCTAATATGTTATTCATACTTATAATTTATCATCGTTATAAAAAAAAAAAAAATTTAACTATACTATATTATTCATAGTTATAATTTATTGTCATGCTAAATCTCTATGCATGTTTGAAATATAAATTTCAAAACTTAACTTATATAGATTTTTATTTTTTTGCTTGGAATGATTTCTCATTTTCTTTTAGTGGAGGGTGATTCAATTCCCATTAAGAAAGACAAGAAATAGTGATGGACATATTAACTAAAAAATTTAAACTATATAAATGTTTTACCCAAAGAATTCTTCTAATGATTCCACTATTTTGTTTATATGGACGACCACTCAAATCCTAACAAGAGAGAATATTTGAGTTAAAAGAGATATCTAAAATTTTACAAAAAATACTATGGACTCAATAATGAAATGAGTTAAAAAGGAAAAACTTCACAATTTAAAGGATTCAATTTCTATCACTTAAGAGAGTATCAAATGTAAATAGTGACAAATTCAAAATTTTAATATATAAATCATTTTTCTAAAAGCCTCCTCTTATGATTTCTCCATTACAAGAGAAAATGTAGAGTTAAAAGAAAATATCTAATGTGGACTTGATATAGAAATGAGTTAAAAGGGATAATATCTAAATTTAAAGGAATACAATATGGACTTAATATAGAAATGAGTTAAAATGGAAAAGCACTTCAACCAAAGGATTCAAATCCTTCCAAGAGAAAAATCTAAAATTATCTATCTATTCTATTTATGTACGGGGCATCTCCCCTCTATAAATTAAAATTCAAGATAGGCCGCCTACCCAAATCCAGGGCTCTAATATCTATAGATTGAAGATGGTATGAATGGGGCCATCTATATAGTTGAAGACGACTATCTATAGTTAACCCAAGACCATCTTTAAAGGTAGTAACATTGATGGAAACATATATTCAAATGTGTGTGGGTGTATATATATATATATATTCTCCATTTTCTAAAATTAAAGAAAATATGGAGAGTTAAAAAAGGGAGAGAATAGCGGGGGCCCAATATGGAGATGAGTTAAAAAGGGAAATGCCACTCCGTATAAGGGCTAATAATAATGAAAGCCCTAATCGGGAGTGGAGAATGAAGCCAATTTGATACGGTGGTGGGAAATTGGGAATTCTGTGGAATGCAAAGTACCATGTGTATATATGTGTCACTTGGAAAAGGAGGCATCAAACGCATCCGCTGATATTTTATGTAGGACTGGGAGAGAGTCGGTCGCAAAATACGAAGTGGTTCTCCGGTGAATTTAACTTGTGAAATAAGGGATTAAAGGGTTTAAATGTGGCGGTGGGTGGGTGGTTTCCTTAGAGGCAACCCAGCGCAGAGCAGATCAGTAGGGCCCCTGCTGTCTGAGCATGTTCCCCACGGGCCACGGGAGGATATTTGTTGACAGCCAGGAAAACAAACACTTTGGGTCACGTGATCGTCGGTCTAGCGGCAGAGGCTTCCCATAATCCCAATGTGACCCTTCCCCGAGTCCCGAGTCCCGAGTCCCGAGTCCCGAGTCTTGTCTGTCCTACGCCCACTCCCAAATATGTACCAGTTTCCCTTTCTGTGGACTCTCTTCTCCTGGACCACAATATGCGATGCGCAGCCGTATACTTTGTGCGTAGTCCGAGTTACTGTGGAGTTTTATTAGATATAAATCAGGTTTGGGTGTTTTTTTAGCTTGCATGCTCCCTTCGAGGATGCATGGTATTTCTTTTTTCAAGTCGTTGTCAAGTGGCATAGTCGTCGAATGAGAATCTAGATCATGTAAATGGAGGTAGTGCTTCTTGATGTGCCGAGATGCCTTGTTAGTCCTGAATTTGACAAGCAGAAGGGTGCCCAGGAGGAAGATGTTTATGCATCGACAGCGTTCTGTCGATTGCAAGAATCTATTCTATTGCACTACACCCACACCCACATCCGGTTTCTCTTCTTTAATACACTTGGGTGCCAGTGCCACTGCGTTTCAACACTGCCTACAACCTTCCGTTTCCTTGCTGAAAATAATTTGAAGCCGAGCGGTCGCGAGTACGAGCTTCGAAGCGCGATGGAGCCGTCGGAGAATCGCGGAATCGAGGATGGACTAGTTCATAAAATCCCCACTCTCTCAGAGGTAGTGTATATTGATTTTGGTTTTTTTGGATTTGGTATATTCTGTGAGTTGCGAGATATTATTATTTTATGGGTAGGTTAAGAGGGGTTAGGGTATGTGCAGGTGATGGAGGAGCTGAAGGAGCTGTCGAGCATAGGGATGCCGGTTACGGCGATGAACTTTGTAGTGTATCTGAGGGCCATGGTGTCCGTTCTTTGTATGGGAAGACTGGGAAGCCTGGAGCTGGCGGGCGGTGCGCTCGCCATCGGGTTCACAAACATCACGGGCTATTCGGTTCTGTTTGGGCTGGCCTCGGGCATGGACCCTGTCTGCGGGCAGGCCTACGGTTCCAAGAATTGGTCTTTGATAGGGCTTTCCCTCCACAGGACAATCCTGATGCTGCTGTCGGCGTCCGTGCCCATAAGCTTGATGTGGATAAATTTGAAGAGCATCATGTTGCGGCTGAGACAGGACCCGGGCATCACGGAGGTGGCGAGCGTCTACTGTTTCTTTGCCGTGCCTGACCTCCTCGCAAACAGCATTCTGCAGCCGTTAAGGGTGTACCTTCGTTCTCAAGGGATCACCCGCCCCATGATGTGGTGCTCTTTTTTGGCGGTTCTATTCCACGTCCCGCTGAGCCTACTTCTCGTCTTCGTCCTCGACATGGGCGTGCCGGGTGTTGCGATTGCCACCTGGTGTACCAATTTCAACATGGTGGTCTTCTTGGTGGCGTATTTGATTTACACGGGTGTCCACAAGAGAACCTACGTTCAGTGGTCGGTGGCTTGTCTCAAGGAATGGTGTCCGCTCCTCAAATTGGCTCTTCCCAGTTGTTTCGCCGTGTGTTTAGAATGGTGGTGGTACGAGATCATGACGCTGCTCGCGGGTTACCTGCACAATCCAAAGGTCACGGTGGCAACGGCGGCCATAGTAATCCAGACCACGTCCTTGATGTATACAGTGCCCATGGCACTCGGCTCTTCCGTCTCCACCCGCGTAGGAAACGAGTTGGGAGCCGGAAAACCCTCCAGGGCCAAGCTCGCTACTCTCGTCGCTATCGGCTGTGGGATGTTCATAGCATTAGTCAGTGTAACTTGGACCACGTTTCTGAGATATCTATGGGGGCAAGTCTTCACAAACGATGCAGGAGTGCTAGCCCTCACCGCATCCGTCCTACCCATAATTGGCCTTTGCGAGCTCGGAAACTGCCCGCAAACGACCGGTTGCGGTGTTTTGAGAGGCAGCGCCAGGCCGGCAATCGGTGCCCGAATAAATCTATGGTCTTTTTATTTTATAGGCATGCCGGTTGCTATTGTTTTAGCCTTCTTCTTCAAGCTCGGATTACTGGGCCTCTGTTATGGCCTTCTGGCCGCTCAAATCGCCTGCGCTTTCTCAATTTTATTCGTAGTTCTGCGTACAGATTGGTCATTCGAAGCATTGAAGGCGAAGGAGCTGACTGGCGGGAACTGCGAGCTTGAACTGAGCAATTCAGACGAGGAACTCGGCCTTCTGACCGACACCGACGGGGAAAAAGAATTGCAGGCAACATTTGGAACAATCAATAAAGACAGTAGCTAGCGTCACTCAATTTGTCCTTGTATTCTGTGTGTTCCCAATCCCGATTGGAGACTGCACATTGCACACAGCAAAGGGCGTGCATTCACAGATTTTAGTATATTTACGTACAATCCTTTCGTCATGCTCACCAGGCATGACAATATATGCACTTTAACGTCTTTATCTCCATATTCCTGCTTAGTATCTATTTCCTATTTTGTATCGTTGCTACACAATTTTACCACACTAATTATCTGTTTTCTACCAAACCCCTCCATGTGAAGTTGAACTGGGTAAAAATAGAAGCCAATCCATCAAATCCTAGATGCTTAAAAATGAGTTCATACTGTCAAAATGTTTATTTGATTTAACCCCCATTTTATATTCTGCAGTCACAGTTCCAGTATTTTCAATGTATGTACAAACATATTCCCTTGGGTATGTATGTTTTGAAGCTTTCGACAGACATATCCTTTCAAGATTTAATTATCGGCCAGCATGTGTGTAAAGAATGTTGGTACTTATGTGGAACGCATTTGAAAAGCAGCAGCATAATACTTGTTGATGTATTCAGGCACTAAGTGATGAAGCTCCTAACAGTTTGCCCCCACATGGTTGTCATATTTACCAACATCCCTTCCTTTTCTGTTTTTTTTCGAAAACTTCCAGCGTGAGCTCAAGCAACTCATACTTTTGTGCTGGATGATCTTCTAATGTTGAGCGTAAAGATGGCAAAGACAAGAGTTGCCACATCACCATTGATATATGGGAAGTGCGACCACATTGCAACCTCATTGCCCGCATAAGGGATCTTCCATGGTGTGCCTTTATTTCGACTCTATGCTTGATAATTAGAGGATGAACTTATTATTGAAATGTTTTTGAACTCGGATGCCCCATTATTGATCACCTTTGTTAAGACTGGTCACCTTTTTTCTTTTTCTTTCCTTTCATGTTAACATCACTAGTTAAGTATGAGATGATTAAGAAAAATCTTAGGTAATAGGTTTTACTTATTATAGGAAAACCAACGTAAAGAAAAGACAATAACATTGTTTAATTAATTGTTCATATGTGAGGAAATACAAAGATATTATATTGATTATGTGGTGGTGTAAATTCGTCATTGCAATTTGGATATAATAATGTAAGTTCAAAACTTTACAAAATATTACATTAATATTCAACATAGGATATAGTTAGGTTTTATTATTATACAAATAATCTAAATTATCATGTTTATACAAATATTTATGACGAAATTCAGTTATATATAATTTGATCTTATAAGGTTGTTAGCCTACTTCCACTTTTTTACTTCATATCCCTGATTTTGTACTTCACAAATTGCATCTTCCTACAATAAAGTAAATGTGCTTGACCTAATATGTCATGGAAAACAAAATTTGGGTGTGTTAAAAAGTTTAGAAAGCTATAATGAATTAATTAGCCCAATAATAGCTATACAACTTGGATTAGAATAAAAGTGTTGATATACATTAATAGTATTCAAATAATATAAATAACTTTAAATTTTGCGCCAATATTTTTCCACAATAGTACAATAGATCATCTAATCACAAGTTCTTGAATGATTATTGGATTCTGTCCCTTATCAAATGAACTTAATCACTAACGTATTTATATATTATTTGAATTCAACATTTTCCAATATATATGCATGTAACTTTTTAATAAGTAGAAATGGGAAAGGATTTGAAAGATGAATGTGCCCATCAAGCTGAATGGGGGAGAAGTAATAGTGGTATGACTATAAAAATTCCCATGCTACGAGTTAGGATTGTGCAAACTCTCTTAATAAGTGTTAGGAAGATACAAATGGTCCCAAAAACAAAAAGGAATTCAAAATATATCTTATGGGCATAGCATAAGGACTAAAAAATACATTTTCTTTCCATGAAATTCAAAAAAGGTTTTAATAACACCTAATTTTAACCACAACACAACACATACACACACAAATATATATATATATATATATATATATATATATATATATATATATATATATAACCAAAATAACATTTATGTGCTTACATAATGGACCACTTTAATGTGCATTATTAGCCACAAAGTTAACACTCAAAAAATAAAAAAATAAAAGATTAAAAGAATACAAAAACTATAAATGGATCTTTGGGAATTGAGACATACTGAGTCTTAGAACCTACAAAACCAATTATATTTTCTACTATAGAGTGTCTTAAATTTTTTGTTTTAAACTTTGGAATACTATTTCTTATTCTTACAATAGAAAGTAAATTTTGGCAACTCGTCCTTTTGCAATGTCAATTTTAGCTATGTTTCCTTACAATAAAAATTGTTGACATTCTAAATCGAATCAATATATCTCTAGATATTGCATGAATTGATCATCTCTAAACCTACTCTATCGCAAATTCAATAAATATTAATTAATAAAAGTAGTAAAATATTTGTGTCTATCATTCTACAAATATCTATTTCACATTTCTCTCATCTTAGACTGTATAGTTTGGCTAGGATGTGAAATCCAGTTCAGGCCAACTTTCATGATCGTGATCTTTGACATCCTAAGACTGATTTTGATTTGAATATCTTTATCATGTCATTTCATCTTCATAGGGTTACAATTTTGTAATATTTCACCTACAAAATTCTATATAAGCAAGTCAATATCACATTATAACTCAGCTGCCAATCTTACAATCTACCATTGTAAAATACATTCCAAAATTACTCAAATATCTCTAAAATATTCCTAGATCAGTTGCATATCAATTAGGTAAGTCCCTACTACATATATAAAACACTCAACCATGTAAAATTGTTTATTTTCCTCCATTTTTTAGCATGCATAGGTAATAGAGATATGTCTTAACAAGAGAAAAGTCACTCCTAGAATTGTCAAAAAAATCGAGGATCGAAGGGTTTGATCATACAACTGAGGTGGACCACATCGTGCGCTGTTAATGTACTAGGTACATTTTTATACTCTACAAGTAGCCCAAAATCTTCTTGTCGAGATACATGAGCGAACCCATAAGGGGTTGTCTTAGATCACACTCATGCTTACAAAAGAACTTATGAGAACTACATGAGGCTTGATCCTACATGAGGACATGTATTGAAACACTTGGAATGGTTCAACTGAGTTAAATGCCAATGGTAGCCAATCCTCACCACACACATGATTTATCTTTTAGTTATCCAATGCTTTGATGAAGAGTATCACCAATATCTATAGTTTCCACTTTGTTAGAGGTGACTACAAGTCATATTGAAGTTGTGTGGAAAAACATGACATTCAACGAAGGACATTTCTAGGAAAACAAATGACACAAAAATTTATAATTAGGCTTTCTCATATCAACCTCAAGAAGGGGAGGGAGAGACACAAGAATCCTCTCAAGTAATTTTAGAAATATAATGTGTGGAGCACAAGGTAGACATGAAAATTACCTTTGTGTAGGGTGTAGAAGAGGTGCGATATCCATAAAAAGCTCACTTTTGGTACCAAGTTTCTTATATCCATTGTTATTAGTATCATACTCAACTCCCCCAATCGGACTGAAATCAAATGTGCACAAATACTTATGTGACATATCAAATAGTGATAGGCGCTCCAAGAAGAATGAATGTATTGCTATATATTTTTAAATGATACAGTTCACGCCTTTATATAGGCCGATAGGGAAGAGCCGTGAGGGAAACAGTTATACAACTGTCCTTTAACAAATACTAACACACAAATGTATTAATTATCTAACATTCCCCCCCTTAATACATTGCTCTTACAAATGTACCCCCTAAATAAATCAAACTTCACCTTGCCGAGAGGCTTGGTGAGAATATCTGCAATCTGAGAATCAGTAGGGCAGTACTGGAGCTGAATTTGGTGGTTCAAGACCTGCTCACGAATGTAGTGACATTCGACCTCAATATGCTTTGTTCGTTCATGGAAAACAGGATTCTTCACAAGCTTCAACACACCTTGATTGTCGCAGTGAATGATGGGAGGTTTCTCTTCAGGAATCCCTATATCT
Source organism: Taxus chinensis (assembly GCA_019776745.2). NCBI lineage: Eukaryota > Viridiplantae > Streptophyta > Pinopsida > Cupressales > Taxaceae > Taxus > Taxus chinensis. Next base: position 655,468,188 of record CM034148.1, read on the forward strand.
GCAAGAATGCGACGTAACCAAATTGCTTCACACACAGCTCCTCGTGCAGCGCGGTATTCAGCCTCAGTGGATGAGAGAGCAACAACAGTTTGCTTCTTGCTGATCCACGAGATAGGTCCAGACCCGAGATGAAAAACATATCCTGAAGTGGATTTCCTGTCATCAACGGATCCTGCATAGTCTGAGTCTGTATATCCCTGTAAGAAGAAGTGAGTGTTCTTCTGATACTCCAGACCAAAGTCAACTGTACCTCAGACATATGTCAACACATGCTTTGCTGCTATCCAATGACATTTCTTCGGCTCCTGCATAAATCTGGCGAGATAGCTCACAGCAAAGTAAAGATCTAGTCTGGTATAAGTCAAGTAAATGAGACTCCCCACAAGCTGCCTGTAGTGAGTGCCATCTACCTGTGGTGAATCCTGGAATCTAGATAGTTGCAAACCTTTTTCCATAGGTGTGGACATTGGTTTACAATCTGACATCCCATACTTTTCCAGGAGTGTCTTGGCATATTTCATCTGGGAGACGAAGATATGATTCTTCTTCTGCCATATCTCTAAGCCAAGACAATAGTGAAGTAGCCCCAAATCAATCATGTCGAAGGATTTCTTCAGATCATTCTTTACATCATCTACAAGATTGTCAGAACTTCCTGTGATCGCGAGATCATCTACGTACAAAACCAGAAAGACAATCTCTGTTCCTACCTTCTTGATATACAAATTTGTATATGAGGGGCCACGAGTGAATCCATGCTACAATAGGTGATCATCAATTTTTATATATTATGCCCTAGGTGCTTGTTTGAGTCCATAAAGAGACTTTATCAGACGAAATACCTTCTGTGGTTGATGCTCGTCTACAAACCCTTCAGGTTGGGCCATGTACACTTCTTCTTGTAGATCACCGTTTAGAAAAGCACTCTTGACATCCATCTGCTGAAGTTTCCATCCATTTTGTGTTGCCAGTGCACATAAAACTCTGATGGTTTTGATCTTCGCAGTGGGTGCAAAGGTCTCGTCATAGTCAATTCCTTCTTGCTGAGCATAACCCTTTGCAACAAGTCGTGCTTTGTGTTTGTCGATTGAACCATCTGCCTTATATTTTGTTTTGAAAATCCATTTGCAGCCAATGGATTTCTTACCTGGAGGCAGATCGACAAGTTCCCACGTCCGATTCTGAATCAGGGAATCATATTTAGCATCCATAGCCTGTTTCCACTGTGGTTGGTCTAATGCCTCACGAAAAGTGTCAGGTTCGGTGCTCTCAACAACTGAACTCATGAGTGCAAAATTTACCTCATGTCTAGCTTGACTTCGTGTTCTAACTCCCGTAGAAGTACCAGGAAGTGAGTTCAGGTGTGCATCCCTGATAGTACTCTGGACCCATTTCAGACGTTGGCGCTGCTGATGTGAAGATGTGTTTTCCAGTGTGCCAAGATCAACGAACAAGTCTCCACTCAGCTCTTCTTCTCTCTGAGAAGAATCATCTTGCTCATCATCTAGATGTGTGAGCAATCTATGTGACGAGGTTGGTACTGGATCTCCATTGTGTGGCAAGGAGTCAAAGGACGACTCATCACATACCACATCTCGACTCTCGTAGATCTTCTTCGTCTCAGGATCCATGAGACGATATGCCTTTGAGGTAGTACTATACCCCAAGAAAAGACATGGCAGTGTCTTTGGATTGATCTTCTTCCTTCTCTTATCTGGAACATGCATATATGCAGTACAACCAAAAACTCTTAAATGATGAATAGAAGGTTTACGACCAGTCCATACCTCTTCCAGTGTCTTGTTCTGCAAGATCTTCGTGGGTGCCCGGTTGAGTAAATACACTGCTGTCTGGACTGCTTCTGCCCAAAAACTGATCCTCCAACTTGGCGGTTGAGAGCATACAACGAGCCATCTCCATGACAGTCCTGTTGTGGCGCTCGGAAATCCCGTTCTGTTGGGGCGTATAGGGAGCAGTCAAATGTTGCTGAATGCCATGCTGCTTCAGGTATGCTAAGAACTTCTTTGACACAAATTCCCCCCCTCGATCTGAGCGGAGGAGAAGAAGAGGCTTCCCAGACTGCCTGGTGGCTTGCTGGTAGAAGGTCTGGAAATTTGCAAGTGCCTCACTCTTCTTCCGAAGGAAATATACCCACATTTTCCATGAGTAATCATCAATGATGAGCTGAAAGTATGCAAAACCTTGAAAGCTAGCTGGCAGGGGTCCGCACAGATCGGTGTGAATGACCTGAAGAGGCTCTGTAGAATGATAAGAGCTCTGTTTGAATGGACCTCTATGTTGTTTGCCCGCAAGACATCCTGAGCAAACAGGTAAGGAATGGGAGAGTGGAGGAAGCCCTCTTACCATTTCCTTCGCACTGAGTTGATGCAGAGCCCCGGCAGAAAGATGACCATATCGAAAGTGCCAAAGTGCAGTGGACTCTGCCGTTGATGCAGAGAGAGCAACGCTAGATGAAGTGACCGCATCCAGTGCAAATAGACGGCCCTTCAGAAATGCTTGAGCAATGACTGACTCTCCCTGGGAAATGATGCAGGACTTGACCCCTTTCTCAACAAAGAATTCAACCTGCATTCTATGGTTAAGAAGTTGACTTACAGACAAAAGATTTGAAGTCAAACCTGGAACATAGAGCACCTTTGTGAGTGTACATCTTCGTGTTCCAAGAGGAATGATGACATCACCAATCCCTACTGCAGTATACTCTTGATTGTCTGCAATGGTGATCCGATCTCCTATGGGCCGGTCACTCAGAGTATGAAACAACTTCTTGTTGCCAGTCATGTGTTTGCTGGCACCTGAATCAATCAACCAGACATCTTCTGACGGCTGTGAAGTCTGTGAGACTAGAACAATGTCAGATTGAGTCGTATCTGGTACCTCTTCATCAGAGGTGGCATCCTGCTGAGCAGCAATGTGGCCCTTCTGCCTCTGATTACGAGCATGCCATCGGGATTTCTTGGAATATCCTCGGCCAGAAGTGCTCTCTTCGCCAGAATTTCCATACTTGTGACCGTTGTAATAATAGTTCGCAGTCGTGTGCGTATCCGTGGAGCAAATGTGGCACCACCGATCTGCCTTGTGATTATGCTGCTTCTGGGGTGGCCACTGTGATGGCCGCTGTGAAGATGGCTGCTGAGCATGCTGCTTCTGATTTTGGGGGGCAGATTGCCCTTTCCGAGGCTTATGTTTTTGCCTCGTGATGAGAGCCTTGTCTTCGAAGGCTTCTTGTACATTTTGCATGGCTTCTTCCTGTTGGAGATAATTCACCAGGGTTGCAAAACTCACCTCCTGTTGAGTGATTGTCAACGTGGTGATCAGTGTCTGAAACCGTGAAGGAAGAGCTCGCAGGGTGAGCGGGACTAGCAACTTGTCATCCACTGGTTCACCGAGTGCAGAGAGTTCTACACGTAACTCAGCTACACGCCGCAAGAAGGCTTCTACTGATTCGCCATCATGCATACTCATCGTATGAAGCTTTGTCTGAAGTTGCAACTTTGTCGTCAGATTCTTAGCTTCGTAGATGGTACACAATGCGCTCCATGCCTGAGAAGAAGCAGTTGCTTCTCGAATGTATGGCTGCACCTCATCAGAAAGACTGAGGGTGATGAGCATTAGTGCTTTCGCATCAGCCTTTTCATATTTTTCCAACAGATCATCGTCTGTGGGAGGGGCATCTTTGCCAGAGACAATCCCCCAAAGATCTTCGAATTGAAGAATCGTCCGCATTTTGGTTTTCCATGCGGTGAAATTTGGCCCTTTCAAGAGTTGGGCATCGGATAGCAATATTTTTGGAGCAGACATTTTCAAAAACTCAAAAATGTATTTTATTTATTTATTTATTTTTCAAAAATGGCTACAATGCTTACTGAAGGAATCTGTCCCGAAGATGGGCTCTATAGGCTCGTGCAGTGAGACGCCGACACTCCTGTGGGCGTTCTATTTCGCGTTCGTCATCTGCATCATAACCACGTTCAAGTTCTGCACGAATCTTCCGTGCTTGACATCGAACGTCGAACCAAAAGTATTCCAACAGTCCTCGGCGCACAATCTCGTCAAAGAGAATGTTACCAGTGTTGTGTAGCTCATTGACCAAGGCAAAGAACAGCCCAGTGGTGTCCTCATTGTCATTCAATGCCCAAATATTTGGTGCATTGCTTGCGGTGCTTTGTGCATCAGAAATTTGAGACATACGCGCACACACAGTTTTGTAATTTCCCGGCTTTGCTCACACATACAGGGGTTTCACGTTGGATTCACCTCCACGCCAGCAAGTGCACGAGTCTCCCTTGGTCGTTCCAGCGCACAGTAAATGCTCCCCACGTTTCTCCAAAGCAGACAGAGAACAACAAACAAATATTTTTCTCCCCCACGTTTCTAACCAGCAATGAACATGCAAACACGTTTGGGGCACAACAGGTTGGGTCTCCTCACGTTTCTAAACAGCAAAGAAGGCGCACCAGTCTCCTCCACGCACAGATTTCTTCTCTCCACACACGCACAGGTTCACAAACTTTACTCCAGTCTCCACGCAGCACCAGTCTCCTCCACGCGGGACAGACAACCTTGGTCCTTCACGCGGGACAGGCAACTTTACTCCCTTCACGCGGCACCAGTCTCCTCCACGCGGGACAGGCAACCTTGCTCCTTCACGCACAGTAAAAATGCACCACGCTCAGCAAAAACGGGACTCCTTCACGCACGCACAGTAGAGAAATGGCGGAACAGTCTCTTCCTTCACGCACAGCGGACTTTGCTGAGTCTCCATGCACAGAGGACAATCCTCTCTCCTCCTCCACGCGTAACCTGCTCTGATACCAATGATAGGCGCTCCAAGAAGAATGAATGTATTGCTATATCTCAAATGATACAGTTCACACCTTTATATAGGCCGATAGGGAAGAGCTATGAGGGAAACAGTTATACAACTGTCCTTTAACAAATACTAACACAAAAATGTATTAATTATCTAACAAATAGTTCATGAATATCATTATCCAAATAAAAACTTGTCTTAGTTGGTCATAGAATATTTAATATATTTGTAGAATCCATTGTTTTACTTCCCACTTATTAGGTTTATGTATGCTTTGAGTGTTTTGAGGTGGTGTGAAATTATTCATGCTCGACTGGTATTTATGCCATTGTATTCTTCATAATAGGATGATTTAATTCAATAATGGGTGGTGGCTCTAGCAAATAAGGTATTGCATCCTTATCCTTTTAGTGATTGAATGAATCTTGTTATATGTACGAAGGTGTATCATTTAGTATTGTAGAATTCTTATCGGATACAGGTTTTATAAATTTTTTGCGCACACTTAGGTTTTGGAACTTGAGATGATCGCATTAGATAATTCCATGTATGAAATGATATAAATCCCTTATGTTCAAGTTGCATTCATCGTTGTAGAGAATATAAATCATTTTTCATATTTGTACATTAATTGTTGAAATCCATTAGTGGGGTTAGTAATGAGTAGGTAACAAAGAAATTAAGTGATTATTAATTAGTTCAAATAGAATGCTACGATGTCTAGAATTATTTTCGAACATAAGTGTTATTTTCTATTATAGAACTTCTACTTCATTGGTATCGACACATCTATCATGCATCATTTGTGTAAGAAATTTCTTCATAGTGGGCTTGAAACTAGATTGATCATGATTTGTAGAACTAAGAATGTGAAATTAGAAAATGTGACCCTAGGGAAAATTGTGAAATCCATAGTTAGGATAGACGATAGATGAAAATAAAGTTTGAATTTAAATACAAAATTTAGTTATAGAACCCTAGGGTAACTAGGGTTTGGAATAAGGTGCAAAATAAAATGTCGAGTTTCACCAATTTTTTTACACCCTAATTAGATTATGTGAAATATGAGATCAGTGAAATGAATACACTAAAGTATGTAAGGGTTAATTATAGGAGTTTACCCCCCCCCCCCTTATGATTAATAAAATTCCAACATTAATTATCAATATCATAGCAATGAATTAACAATCGCATTTGATCTACTAAAAAAGATTTTAAAGAATGGAAAATTGATGAATGCACATAACTGAATACAAATGTTTCTGGGGAATTCTAAGTATGTTGATTATTGAAACATGGAGATCTAGATTCATTGGTGCTTCATTTTGAGAATGGTAACTGGAAACTTTTGTATTATGAACGTGTAAATTATGTCATGAATGTTGTATATAACATTAATCCTTACGTATGTTATTAGAATTGCTTGGGTTTTGCACCTTTCTAAGATGGTGACCTACCTAGAAATGGTTTATCATTGTCGAACCCCTAATGTGTTATCATGCTAATAAGATATCTAAATAAATAGAATGATGTCTCAAACCCTAACAATAGGGTGGGACACCCTTTAAAATTAACATTATTCAGGTTGTGGGTGCACTTATGCATTGTAAAATATTGGTACTACTCTTAAGTGGCCTCAAAATAAACATTAATCTCCACCTAACATGCGATATTCAAATGAATGTAACTAGATTTGACAACTCTCTTTGAAAATGTTTGAGTCAAGTTGGTTATTTCTAAAACACTTGGGGAAGGTATGTTTGAGTGCTTGTAGATGAGATGGGTTGACTCCTTAACCTTGTAAGAAGCCTCAGACCTATAGTGATTATTTCCCTAATGACTGTAGTCATGCTATTGTGATATTTATGGAGCCACGGGAGCCTTTTGAAAGTGTTGGAAGAGAGTGTATCAGTGTAGTCTATATGATTTTCATGTTAGTAAATGAGGTAGTGTTTATTTTCTTATATAGGGTTTATTGATTATTTATCAAGGAAAGGCATACTCAAAGTGATTATAATACCCATCAAAGATAATGAAATTGAAAGCATAGATGGAGAACATGATGTAAAACTATACAAGCATGATAGGACTAGATATAACATCATTACCAAATTGCATGGCCCTGCAAAGGGATGGAAAACATGTAATATAAAGTTTGTAACTTTTTACTTGATGTTTATCTATGGATTTTATGCATTATACTCTTAAAATTTGATGACATGTAAATTTGAAAGGGTAAATAATCTAGACAATAGACCTTAAATTGTGTTAAATGGGAATGGAAAGTTGGTTTATATCTTAGCAATAGTGTATTTTCCAAACTAATAGTGTCAAAGACTAAATTTCCAAATTTGAGTGTAGAGATTCATATTCTATTTCCACGAAATACTCAAATCAATCTTAGGTGGATTGTTTTTACCACAAAAAATAATATGACTATCAAAATACATGTATGAACTAAATATATTGAACTCACATATTATTTTAATGTACAAACTAAAAGAAAAATTCCTAACACGATCTTATGGACATGTTAGTTAAAAGGTAATTTTTTCTTACTACCCTAGGTTTTGATTTTTTATTGAAAAATATCTAGGAGTGTGTATTGTTAATAGATTTGTATTTGTAATGAATGTTTATGGGTAGAGGTTAGAAGAATGTATTTTAGTATTGTTATTTTTGATTAATATTTAAATTTTTGGTGTTATTCTAAGTTCCAAGCCATTCTAAGATTTGTGACATGAACAACTTGGTGGTTGCATAACCCTTGCAGTAATTACACAAATATTGTTCATCAGAAGTGTAAAAATCCTTTATAAATAACTCAAGTTCTATATTTTTGTCACGCCATTATAGCTATGTCCTTGTATTTTCTAGTTGCACTGCTAAACATTATCATCATAATTACTGGCAAATAAATTTATAACTAGCTATCTCTATTTTTTGGTATTTTGTGTGTGCATTTATTCTTAGGATTTCAATAAGTTACTTAATTATGATATGTGTGACTCCACTCTTGGTTGTAATAAAAATTTCTATATGCAATAACTCATATGCCACAAAGGAACTGTCAACAACAACCCATCCAAACCCAAAGGGAATCACCTACAACAACATAGCCATGTTATGAAGATCTCTTGGAATGTGAAGAACGAAACTCAAGTCTAAATGTATCGATTGAAGGAACAACTACAACTAGAGAATGTAGAAGTGGGAGATAACTCAACCATGAATCTGATTATTTATTTCAAACTACTAAAGAACTGAATAATTGTGGTTACATGCAACTAAAGGAACTGGTAAATTAACTGAACACCTATTAGTAGCTCCAATGTATGTGCTTAATATCCTGTTGTTCTGTTTGAGATCTTCCACTTGTTCTATCGAAGATATTTCAATTAACTTGTTTTAACTCCTAGTTGAAGTCTTCTTCTCACCTCTTGTTGTAAATGAGAAGTATACAGGAAAATGATTAACACTGATAACGATAACATGGAATACACAGATTCATAGATAGAGATAAAAGGATATTTATTTGTTCCCAAATGTTATGTTCACGCTAATTTAATAAAAGATATGAGTTTTGCTGGCTAGTATTTAGTTACAGAGCTTAGGAGGGATTATAAACCAAGGTAGGGCCCACTTGTGGTCTTGTAAACCCCTCCATAGTTTCGTTAATTTGTTTCATTGCATGTTAGACTAGGAAACAATTTATCTTCTTTATTTGAATATCTTAATTTGCAAGCTTTGTCTTAGTCATAGTGTTTAGAAACCATTTGATTTCAGTTATAAGTTTTGTCTACTTTCAAGAATTTTTATTTCAAGTCTGTTAGTGATAGTTATTTTTTTCCATACCTCCTAAATTCTATGTAGTTGTGCATACAATAATGGAATGATTTAAATTTTACGTCCCATGGTTTGATGATTAAATGAATTTGATTCAATGAACAACATATTAATTACCTCAAGTTGATTTTTACTACCATTTTTTATGCCTTTGTTGAGGATAATACTAAGCTATAGGGTTTTTTAGAGGCTTTTCATTCCTTAGAAATAGTTTACATTTAGAAATTTCACCTCCAACCCCCCAAGTTTGTACATGTGGATTGAAGGAGAAATTACCAATGGAGAAAGTAGAACTGACAAATAACTCAACCATGGATCTGATTATTCATTGCAAACTACTAAAGAACTGACTGATTGAGGTTACCCATGACTAAAAGAACTAGTCACTTAACTGAAGATCAATTGAACACATGTTAGTAACTTTGTTTCATGTTTTGAATCTCTTTTTGTTCTATTTGAAATCTTTCACTTGTTCTATAGAATATCTTTCACTTAACTTGTTTGAACTCCCAGTTGAATTCTTCTTCTCACGTCTTGCTATAAATGAGATGTATAAAAGAAAATGATTGACAACGGTAATGATAACACGGAATATAGAAATTCATAGATAGAGAGAAACGAGATGGATTTTTTCCTAGATGTAATGTTCATGCCAATTTAATAAAATATATGAGTTCTGTTTACTATTCTTTAGTTATAGATATTATGATGTATTAGCACCTAAGGCACGACCCACTTGTGGCATACTAAACCCCTCAATATTTTTGTTACTCTGTTTTTTTTCTTGTTAGACTAAGAAGAAATTTATCTTCTTTATCTGCAAGCTTTGTCTTGGTCATAATGTTTAGAAACCATTTGTTTTTAGTTCTAACTTTTGTCTACTTTTAATAATTGTTATTTCAAGTATGTTAGTGATAATTATTTCATTCCATAGCTCCTAAATTCTCTGTAGCTGTGCATATAACACTAGTATTATTTAAATTCTATATCCCCTAGTTTGATGATTAAATGAATTTGATTCAATGAACATCATATTAATTACTAAAAGTTGATTTTCACAACCATTTTTGGCATCATTTTCGGGGGAAATGCATATTTATAGGGTTTTTAAGAGGTTTTGCATTCTTGAGAAATAGTTTAGGTTTAGAAATTTCACCTCCAACCCCCCACTAATTTGATTTGATTTAGTTTAGTTAGTTGATGCATGCACCATCCAAGACATTCCCGTGGTATATTTTTACCCAATCCTTAATTAGAAAAGATTACTTCATCCAATTTTGAAGAAGACACATCTTTCTTTGTATAAGGTTTGATAGTAGAAGACCTTCCTCCAAGTGATACTTCTGAGGTTGTTATTGATCAACCCATTATGGAAAAAGAAGTGAATTGGAATGTTGAAGAAGGGGAAACTAAATTTGAGTTCCTAATATCCAAAAACAATCAACCTACTGTAATGAATAATATCTCTCCATTAGCCCTTCCTAACTTTAATGGATCCATAACTGAAGACCTGAAAACTTTATTGATTCAAATTGACATATTATTCAGGAGTTATGATTACACAACTGATGCACACAAACTAGAGCTATTCCTTTCCACACTCAAGGATGTAACCTTGAGATGATTTATGGGTTTAGGAAGAGATGTTGTGACTACTTGACAACGGATGAAGGTAACGTTTCTAACCAAGTACCAAGATTATTGCAAGCCAAGCAATAGAGGAGAGAAAGAATTCTTTAGGATGGAAAAAAGGGAGATGAGCCACTAGAATATTACCTAGAAATATTCTTATTAAGTGTTCATAATTCAAGACACACAAGGTTACCTCATGAGTCTCTTAAGTTAATTTTCTTGAAGGGACCCAATGATCAGGATTAGGACACTTTGGACATGATAGGGGAAGAATACATTTCAAAATATACCTTTGATAAGATTTGTTAAGCCCGTAGAAATTACTCTAGAGTAACCATGAAGACAATAAGAAGTGCTAGATCAAATGATGGATGAACTACCAAAGGAATTTGGGATATATCTAAATCAAAGATTGTGAACATGTTCATAAACATGAAGCAAGAAATATAAATGACATGGCCACCCAGTTTGATGCTTTACATGCTAAAAACAAGAGGGAATATGTAGAGGCAACACTTACAGAGTTCTACCATGCATGCAAAAGAAAGAAAGTTGATTATAGATACAAAGGATTAGCCAACATAGAAAAAGAGAAGGAGGATGCACCTAAATTCAAGATGATAGAAATAAAGGATGGGAAAGTCTTCTACACTTCTCAGAGAAATACTTAGTCGTTAAGATAAGGAGGCATGCCATAAGATCACATGCCATATTTTCAAAATTTGGCTAGTAATCTATATATGCAACCCCCATCATGGGTTAATACTCAACAAGGTTGGGATCCATACCATAGCCAATACCAACAACAATGGAAACCTGATTTTTAGGTCAACAATGGAACCCCTTCTTCATGGAAGAAAACTTGGAGAGGAGGCCAAAAATGGAACAATCCACCTCCAAACTACGAGCAATCCTACCATCAACATCCTTACCCACAATATCAAGATGTGATGCCAAACCCCCAAAATGGCTCTCAACAAAAATCCACTCAACTTCTGACTCAACCAACACCTAACACCAACAGTAAATCTACTCAACCAACCTACACCACTAAATCAGCCTAATACTATACTTATCCAATTTATGTCAATGATACCCATCTTCTCTCAAGAAGATCACTTCTCCCACAAAGTAAACCCACCATCAGGGAAATTGTAAATGAACCATAATTACTAAAGACTGATTCGCAACAAAGCTAGAAAGCATTAAAAACTAATCAATATAAACATGAGAAGAATTCCAACAAGGATGAGTTACAAGCTAATGAACCTCCATTTCTAAAGAGATCGCAATAAAATAAACGTGACCCTAAATTATATTTTGAATCTAATTTATTTAATCAACTTAAGGATATTGGAGTGAATATTCCTATCATTCAAGCTATTAAGGATATGTCCATCTATAATAATATGCTAAATGATCTATGCATAAAATACCAGGACAAAAAAGGAAGGATCCCTCCATTCTATAAGTTATTGGATAACTGGCTGATATTATGCTTGGAAATTTAGTTCTACTAAAGTATATAGATTCAGGAAGTCCCTTGATAAACGATACAATTAATGGCACAAAAATAAAGAATACTTTGATTGACTTAGGGGAAGTAATAAACATAATGAAAAAATAAATTGTGGATGACCTAAAGTTGGAAGGACTAAGGCCAACAACTACAGTCTTACAACTAGTAGATAGATCAACAGAGAGACATGAAGAAGTCCTTGAGGACATTGTTGTGGTGGTATAATATCAGGTATACCCTACTGATTTCATTTTCCTTCAACCAAAATTGAGCTTACGATTTTATCTTATTATTCTATGAAGACCATGGCTGGCCATTACTGATGCATTCATAGGTTATAGATTTGGTAACATGATTATATCAAATGGAATTGTAACCACAAAGCTTATTATCTATCCTCCTACCCAACCATTGAGTGATCAAGATCAAAAAATTTGGGTTGAAGAACTAGAATACGATCAGAGCTCCTTAGAACACCTCATGATGTTGGAGAATTCTTGTGCAATTGAAGAACAAGAAGATGTTTTTCTCTCCAATGTTTTACAGAATGATTATGGAAGAAATGAAGAAGTGGATGACATATTAAGATGCTTAAGTTGTCCCTTGAACCAAGTTCTACCATAGAAAATTACCATGGATGTTCCAGGTAATAATTTTATTCTTCATAAACTTCTTCCACATAACTACATACTAAATTCTGTCAGCAACAACATATGCTCAAGAATAGAACTCTCAAAGAAAGTTGCAATAACACCAGGGATACCAATCAATGTAAGAAATATTATGGATAAACAATAAGCATAAATTTTGATTACTCTTCTGTAAAAACATAAAAAAAAATTTTCCTGGGATTATGGTGATATGCGTGGGATTCATCCTAGGCTTTTCACTCATGAAATCTATATTAAAGAAGATTCTAAACCAATCATAAAACTTTATAGTAGAATGAAACCAAAATTAAGAGAGATTGTAAACACTAAATTACATAATTTTCCAGATGTTGGATTTATATACCCCATGTCAGACAGTCAGTGGGTATCACCTCTTCTCATTATGCCAAAGAAAAATTGTAATTGGAGGATATGTGTAGATTACAGGGAGCTGAATGCAGCAACAAAGAAAGATTACTCTCCATTCCCTTTCATTGATCAAGTGCTTGAAAATTTTACTAGTAAAAAATAATTCTCTTTTCTTGATGGATATAGTGGCTATAAATAGATCCAAACTCTTCCATAGGATCAAGAAAAAACTACCTTCACATGTCCACGGGGAACATTTTCATATTCAATTCTTGCATTTGGCTTGTGTAATGCACCTGCTACATTCCAAAGGGAATTCTTGAGTATCTTTTAAGATCTAACACATGAATGCATGAATATCTACATGGATGACTTCAAAGTACATGGGAACACTTTTCATGAAGCTATGTAAAAATTGAACAAGGTTTTAAAAATATACAAAGAATACAATTTATCCTTAAGTAATGAGAAGTGATACATGATGATGTCTGAAGGTAAAGTCATGGGACACTACCTATGCTCTGAAGGAACTCAAGTTAAACCAATAAAGGTATATGTTATAATAAATATACCAACACCAACGAAACAAAAAGATGTTAGGATCTTTCTAGGCCATGTTGGCTATTACATGAGGTGCATACAAGATTTTAGCAAGATTACAGTGCCACTTTTTACATTACTAGGGAAGGATGTTAATTTTGTTTGGACTGAATGTTGTGAAGTTACTTTTCAAACTTTGAAAAAAATGTTAACTGCTACTTGTGTGTTCAGAGGACCTGATTGGAACATGTGTTAGAGTAGATATCTACCTTATCTCATGTTCACCTAGGTACTTTATTTACCTTTATTGTATTTATCTTCACCCACTTATGTGTGTTGATATTTCTTTTATCTTATTTAGATATTAGGAGATATTATCTAGTTGTTAGGTATAGTTATTTCCTTTATCTATGGTATTGAATAGATCCTTGATGTCTAGTTCTCTCCAAAATCTATGGTCTTGACTAGTTCTTTGATGACTAGTTATTTGCTTGATTTATGGCTTAATCTACGACCTTGACTAGTTCTTAGATTGTTATTCCTTGCCTATTTAAGCAAGGCCCATTCTTAATGTATTGCATTAAGTTCCATAATAATATATGATATTGTTGCTCATTTGTTTGCAAAGGTTTTATGTAAAGTTATTCTGGAAAATTACTTTCATCTTATAGATCGTGGTGTTTGATGAGCATCTGTGTTCTTGGTTTGGTATGATTTGGTTATCATTCCTTTCATGGGTTTGTGGTGTTGATCCTTCTTCTTCGGGTTTCTTGTCCTTGCCTTATTACCTTGGCTTTTCTTGGATCGTGACACTCTAGATTTTGTGTCCTTGCCTTGTTGCTTAGGTTATTGTTCTTGGATCGTGGTACACCTATTTGCAACACTTGATCGAATTATGTTTGGTGTTTTTTTTGCACTTTTGACATCACTCTGTTGACAGTCTTCTTGTATTGAGTTATTCTGGTGGAGCCCAGTGTCAGTTGTTTTTGAGTTTTGTGATCAAGCAGTGGATTTAGACCATAGTGCACATCAAACATCTTCAACATTATATGAGTTTTTTTATCCGAGCTTCTTAGGATGCCTTGGAGTGGATCTTTACTCTCTTTAATTTGTTGTTACTAGTTTTGGGTACTTTGCGGTGTCCCTTTTTCCCCAATTATTGTACATGAGTACCTCATCAGGCCTAGTTTCTGGGACTCATGTTGTGGACATGCCACTTCTATTTTGGCCCCTAGCTTGACTTGGGGGGGCGCGGTGTTAGAGTAGGTATTTACCTTAGCTCATGTTCACCTAGGTACTTTATTTACCTTTATTGTATTTATCCTCACCCACTTGATGTGTGTAGATATTTCTTTTATCTTATTTAGATATTAGTAGATATTATCTAGTTGTTAGGTATAGTTCTTTCCTTGATCTATGGTATTGAATAGATCCTTGATGTCTAGTTCTCTCCCAAATCTATGGTCTTGACTAGTTATTTCCTTGATTTATGGCTTAATCTACGACCTTGACTAGTTCTTAGATTGTTATTCCTTGCCTATTTAAGCAAGGCCCATTCTCAATGTATTGCATTGAGTTCCATAATAATATATGATATTGTTGCTCATTTTTTTGCAAAGGTTTTATGTAAAGTTATTTTAACAAATTGCTTTCATCTTATAGATCGTGGTGTTTGATTACCATATGTGTTCTTGGCTTGGTACGATCTGGTTATCTTTCCTTTCAACATGCCTTTCCACATCCACACTAATGCATCAGATCATGTTATTAGATATGTCTTAGGAAAAAAATATTGATTTCTGAATTATATAATTTATTATGTTACTAAGAACTTGTAGCATGCCGAGTTAAATTATATAATAACAAAAAATGAGTTCTTTGAAGTTGTATATGATATCAACAAATTCATACACTACATCACATACTATCTAGTGTTCATTCACACTGGTCATGCTATAATTAAATATCTGATAAACAAATGATAGTGAGAAAAAGAATCATCAGGTGGTGCTCCTATTGTAAGAGTTTGATGTCACTATTGTGGAAAATCCTGACAAGGATATTGTAGTAGCATATTTTCTCTTGAGGATGGATATTAATGATGAATGGAAAGTAGTTGATGACTCCTTTCTAGATGAGAAATTATTTTCTATCTCTAAAAAACCACCTTGGTTTGTAGACATAGACAACTATTTGGTTTAAGGTGAAACACCTCCACATTACTTATACTTTGAGAAAAAATATATAGTTGAAAAGAGTGTAAATTTTATTTGATAGCTAGATTTCTATTTCATATAGGACAAGATCAAATCACTAGAAGGTGTATAGATGATGAGGATATATTTCATGTCATCATATCCTGCCATAATGAACCTTATGGATGACATTTTTTCTACAAAAAAAAAAAAAAAACATAAAAGGTTTTTGACTACTAGCTTATTAGTGGCCAAAATTGCATAAGGATTCAATAATATACACCAAGAGATGTAATATATGCAAGAGAATGGGAAAGCCCACCAGATATGTTGAGATGCCATTGCAACCTCGATTGGTCCTTGCAACCTTCTTACAAGTGGGGAATAGATTTTATTGTCCCTATAGACCCTAAATCTCAGCAAAAATAATACATCTTGGTATGCACATATTATCTAACAAAGTGGACATAGGTGAAGGCATTTCCAAATCAAAAAATTGAGAAGGTAGTCAACTTGTTATATGATCACATCTTCGCTAGATATGGAGTGACAAGGGAAATTGTTACCAACCAAGGTTATACATTTAATTGGTGATGTAATTCATAATCTAGTTAAGGGAGTATGAAATCAAGCATAGGAAGTCTACACAATACCATCCCCAATCTAATGGCCAAAATAGAATTTACAAATAAAGAGATAGAGGCCATCTTGATAAATACCATTGCACTGCATAAGAAATATTGAGAAGACAAGCTTCCAAAGGAAGTATGTGCATTTAAAACACTTTGGAAGACCACAACTGGATTAAGACCATTCAAAAATCTTGTATGGTAAGACTGTTGTTTTTTCCAATTGAGTTTGAACACAAAACAATGAGGACTGTACTTGATCTAGGAATAGATTTATCAGAAGCTCAAAGACATATAATTCTCCAAATCAATGAGTTAGATGAATTGAGAAGGAAGATTGTGCATAACATAGAAGTAGTGTAGAAGCAAAGAGTCAAATGAAATGACCGGTACATCAAGAACAAACAGTTCTAAGAAGGTTACTGGGTACTCTTGTTTGATTCAAAATACAAGGATCATATAGGGAAGATTAGAACAAGGTGGCTAGGCCCCTATGGGATAGAGAAGATATTTCCTAATGGATCTATAAAATTTCACTACCATAGATCCTGTGAGGTTTAAGATATTAGTGAATGGCCACATGATGAGATTGCTTAAGAAGTCAGTTGATATATATTGATTCATGAAATTATTTAGAGGAGGTCAAAGGAGAATGGAAATAAGGACATTAGAGTATACCTCAAGGGTTGAGCCTGCTAACTCTCCTTCTAAGATTATACAAGATTGAGATATTTGAGTGGCCTTGGTGCATCCTTCTTGTTGGATATTCCAAGGTAAAATAAAAGTGTTGTGATCAACCCTTCTGGTCATCAACAACACTCTGCTAACACATTTTATTTGATAGAGGTTTTGTTTTACAAGGTTTTATGTGACATGATTGCTAAAGTGTGTGATCTCTATCACAAGGAGAAAATACAATGACTGAAGGTTCCAATAGCAGGAACATGCAGCAAGCCCCTATTTTTTCTTTTGTGTGTGGAAAAACTCATGATTTCATGAAAGAGTATAAAGTACACATGAACATGTGGGAGATGGAAAAGAAATAATTGGCACCCCAACAGATTGAAATTCCCTCTTTGGGAGTCATCTGGTTTTAGTAAGGAACAACCCACATCATTTCAACACATATCTTCAACATCATTACAAGTTTGCATATAGCCAAAACACAATTTCAAATAAGCATGAAAAATCATAATTTCAAATGAACATCGATATAAGTGCACTCAACTATCACTCTAATAAAGTATAATTATAATAATTATAAATAATTAGCATTTATATTAAGTCATCATGCATGTGTTGCATTTAAATACCATTGTCATTCAAGCTATGATGTGTCCCTCCAAATAAGCTAATGTTGTCAAATTAATTTTCTTTACATGTTTCACATGGTCACATCAATTAATGATTTCTTTCCTGTAAACATGTTGCATGTCCTCTCGATCCCACAGTTTGAAAAGATTAAAAAAATCAACATTACTCAATTGTGCAACATTAAATCAAGTAGATTTGTATTGTTGTGTATGGAAAACTAGAGCATGCTACATATCCACTGTGAGAGGATATTTGATAAGGCATGAACCCACTTAGCATTCAAAACTTTTGAACTATCCTCAAATTATGTATTTTTTTCAATATAATTTGTGGCTAGAATAAATCAATAAAATTTAGGGTTTTAATGAAACAATGGTGGAATAAGTTACCAACACATTCAATAACAATGAGGAATAGGTGAAGGGCTTAGTAGTCAGACTCAGTGATGAAATTTTGGTGGAAGTAATTGACCTACCAGTCCAATAAGAACTATTTCGAAAAAAGGCCAACCCAGAGATAGTCAGGAGAGAGTTCTCAGATGATGATGATGAATTCATCACCAATAGGAAAGGTACTCATAGAGAATTCCTTAAACCCTTATCGAATGAGGTTGCAAATATTTTAATTAAGTACTTTACTTATGAAGGAAGGTATTCTAGATTAAATACAATTCATTTTAAATTATTGAATCATATAAAGAACAAGCAAGTAAATAAACCTAATTTCTTACAAGAAATGTTGAAGAGAATGAGTAGAGATGTATAGAGGGCTAGGGTTACATTGTCACAATATTTCCTTATAAACCTAGTAGTGAAACATACCTTGTAGAGGGATTATCCTCAAATATAGTTGGGAGATTTTGCAAGGGAAAATAATATAGATAATTTTTTGGGAAACGGGGGGAAGAGGAGGAAAAACACTGAGATCTCAACAAAATAGATAACTGAGCCTGCAACATCCACCTGCCAACCTCAATAAACCTTAATTTCTGAAATTTTACCATATGCTAAAGAACACCCTATAACAATATCCACCAAAAGGATTTTCATAGTTGAAACCATATTGGATTTCTCCACTCTTGAAACCTCCACTTCTAAGGGATAATTTTTTTTTTCTCATTCTACTACTACACCACCTAGGCATGCCCATAGAATTAAAAAATAAGGCCAAAAACATCCAACCCAGTATAGTCACAACCCATCTCATTTTACGGTGATTTGGAAGCTACATAATGGAATTTTGGGCCTCAACAAATGAAGATAAGGCATGAATATATTGCTATTAGAGATCATGAGCTAGAGCATCATGAACAAAACATAGAGGATTGGGAAGAACCATCAAAGAATGAGTAGGTGGTTTAAGGAGTGGAAGGTCATAGAGAGGGAAAAGAAGAGAAAGAGGAAGAACAGAAATTTAGAGGAGATAATGAGCATGGAAAAATGCTTGAAGTTGTTGAGAAGGTCATGCGGCCACATGAACAAGAAATTGAACAACCAAAAATGCCAGAAGATGTTGAGCACATAATTGAGAAAGTTATTGAGTAAGCACTATGTGCTAATGTGAAACAATAACATAATACCCTAGTTAAGCCCCAAATTATTATTCAGGAAATTATAAGGGAACTTGCAAAACCACCTTATAATGAGATCGCCACACCGAATATGCTTCAAGATATTGATTATTTAATGTTTCAATTTGAGACATATGTTAACATGCTTAAGGAAAAATGGTAAAAAGAAAAAGAAGCCCTTATTTTCTAACATAAGAAAGGGTTGGAGGAAAAATATAGAGAGATAGAGAGGATAAAGAAGAATCAATAAAAACAACCCAGGGTACACATGAGATATTCAAATGTTGACCACCATCAAATGTTTCTGCTATCTTCTTGAAGGAGAAGCTACATCAACTTTAAACTTATATGTATTAATTCTGACATGCCCTATGATATTAGCTAAACTAGGAACTTCTTCACTTTATATCATAACAAAACCCATGAAATTTATAACTTGTTATATGAATTATATTTTTGCAACTATGCCTTAGAGTATGAAATAAATTGGATATGAATATTCTATATTGGGGATGTACAAGTTAAGGACCCATGCTCTTATTTTACAAATGAGTGGATAGAGAAAAGAAGATGGAATAGTATCTAAATTTATAAAAGGACAAACCCTTTTTATTCAAGGTTGAGGCCACAAAAAATGACAAAGTTGTATAGCAGTATGAAAAATATGTAAAGAAGAAGGTGATCAGGAGGAGAGTGTAGAAATTGAGGAAAGAATCCCACATAGAGGTCAGATAAATTGTTAGAAATCATGGGATTTAGGTAGTACAAGCATGCATCATGTGATGGAATGAGCTATCTCCTGAACTACAAAGGAAAGATAGGCACACTTACCCTAATATAATGCCAACTTTGAAAAGAGTGAATACATACATTGAGATTGCTATCGAATGTATAGAGATTTGGTTTCCTATTGGCTATCAACCACCAATTTTTCATTTTTAAATACCTACATGGAAAAGTGATAGACCAATCAGTGAAAGGATACAAAACAATTATATGCATAGATTCGTGATAAATGGTGGATATTTCCTGTCAAAGGAAGAAGGGACATATACCCCAATTGATTTCAGGCACGAATGTTATTTTTATTAGCAAAAATATGAACAAATTTAATGATGACATTCATAAAATTAAGCTTGGGGGTGTGATGAGTTATGTAAATATCCTTTATAAAAAACTCATCTTCTATATTTCTATCATCCATTATAGCTATGTCCTTGTATTTTACAGTTGCACTGCTAAACATTATCACCACAGCTTAAACTTATGGAATAATTACTGATTAATATAGTTATAACTATTTATATTTATTTTGTGGTATTTTGTGTGTGCATTTATTCTTATAATGTTAATAAGTTATTTGAATGATGATATTTGTGATGCTACTCTTGGTTGTAAGAAACTTTCTATTTGCAAACAACTTGTATGAAGCAAAGGAACCATGTGCACCAACTTTTATGTAGCAAAGGAACCATCTGTACCAACCTATCTACAGCCAAAGGGAATCACCTGCAATAAAGAAGCCTCATTATGAAGATATCTTGGAATGTGAAGAATAAAACTCAAGTTTGTACTTGTCGGTTGAAGGAAAAGTAACAACTGAAGAATGTAGAACTAACAAATAACTTAACTATGGACCTGATTATTCATTACAAACTAATGAAGAACTGACTGATTGAGGTTACACGTGACTAAAATAACTTGTCAATTAATTGAATATTAGCTGAACACCTTTTAGTATCTTTGTTGCATGTGTTAAATCTATTGTTATTTTGTTTGAGATCTTCCACTTGTTCTATCGAATATATTTCACTTAACTTGTTTGAACTCCTAGTTTAACTCTTCTTCTCACATCCTGCTATAAATGAGATGCATAAAAGAATATTATTAATGTTGTTAATGATAAGACATAATACACAGATTTATAGATAGAGAGAAAGGAGATTACTTTGTTTCTAGATGTAATGTTCATGCCAATTTAATAAAAGATCTGAGTTCTATTTATTATTCTTTAGTTAAAGAGCTTAGGAGTGATTATTACCAAAGACAAGGCCCACTTGTGGTCATTTAAACCTCTCCAAATTTTTGTTTCTCTATTTCATTACATGTTGGACTAGGAAGAAATTTATATACTTTATCTGCATTTATGAATCTGTAAGCTTTTTCTTATTCATAGTGTTTAGAAACCATTTTCTTTCAGTTTTAATTTTTTTCTACTTTCAAGAAGTGTTCTTTCAAGTATGTTAGTGGCTATTGTTTCTTTCTATACCTTTTAAATTCTCTGTAACTATGGATATAACACTGACAATATTTAAAGTTTACGTTTCCTAGTTTGATGATTAAATGTCTTTGATTCAATGAACAATATATTAATTTCTATAAGTTTATTTGTACCACTAATTATAATGCTCAAATAATCATAAGGATGTTTGTGAAACCACTTCTTATTGTATGGAGAAAAGAGGAAAATGTATTTTTTTAGTTACTTTTTATTGTTATTCAATTTATAGACTTAACATTTTGATTTGATATTCTAATGCATTATTTTCTCTTGGTGGATGAGGAGGATTATGCAAGGTTCATTTTAAGAAGACCCCTCTAAAAAGTTAGTTTATAATTTGTGGTGAATCTCAAAAATCAACTTTCGAATCGTTGGTGAAGTTATGAAAAAATGTTTCATGGAAAATGTGATTTCACAGAGATAAATTTTCCTTAGTTTCACAATGTAGGTCGAGAAGGTTAGCATGCAGGTTAGGCAAGTGGGTTAGGTAGTTGAGGGGTTTAATGGATAAGTGTTAGATGGTTGAGGGGTTGGATGGCTAAGGGGTCGATGGGTGGGTTGGATGGCTAAGGGTTGGATGGGTGGGTTTGACAATTAAGGGGTTAGATGGGTGGGTTGGATGGTTAAGGGGTCGGATGGGTGGGTTAGATGGTTAAGGGGTTAGATGATGAAGGGTTGGATGGTTGAGGGGTTGGACTATTAAGGTTTGGATGGGTGGGTTAGACGGTTGAGGGGTTGGACAACTAAGGGTTGGACCGTTTGGTTGGACGGATAAGAGTTAGATGAGTGGGTTGCACGGTTAAGGGGTTTGATGGCTAAGGGTTGGATGGTGGGTTGGTCAGTTGACGGGTTGGATGACTAAGGGTTAGATGGGTGGGTTGGATGATTGAGGGATTAGATGGCTAAGAATTGGATGGGTTATTTAATTAAAAGTTGAGAAGCTGATATGGCTAGCCAATATTTTTCTTCCACGTTTCCTTTGAACCATTCAGACCCCTATAAATACCCCTACAAAGTTCATTTTCTCACTTTTCTAAGAAAATTTTCAGTGCTTTGAGATCTCCAATTTTCAAAGTTCTTGAATATTTCAACAATGGCAAGCACCACATCTAATCCTACACCCAAATTATAATATAAAAACCTCATGTGACCACATATTGTAGCCCTACTGAATGTAAAAGACGCACAAAAGGATTATCTCCAAAAAACATAATTTACCAGGCTTCTGGACATGCCGCAATTCAATAATGATACTTCAATCCTTGATTACCATCTCACCTCTTACAATGAGAATTATGGAGAATTTTCTGTTCTCCTCATGCATCTGAGACATTGTCAAATTTCTTTCACAATTGATCCCATAGACGTACATTGGTTAATTGGGTTACCATTAAAAAATAAGCCACCCATTACTACAAAGGTTGTCCTAACAGACGAAGACAACTTTTTTAGAGTCTTGTTATAGTGTGTAGGTTGATGGTAAGTTTATTATTTTCAAATTCTTTTTCTCTTAACATTATTTCTGTTATTGTAGCTCCATTTAATCATTCATTACAAGGCCTTCTTCTACAAGGTATTAGAAACTAATTCTTTCTCGCAGGTTCATAAATTTTTCAGGCATGGATTCTATTACAGGGCAGATCTGTAGACATTTTATATTGGGAAATTCAATATTTATTGTGGACACTAGTAGATTAACAATACGATTGGTGCACATTTGTCGAACCGAATAAAAACAGATGTCTCCCATGCCCACAATGCCAATCAATATGATAAATCCAAGATTGTATTATCTTGTTGCAATTTTATTCTTTCTTTCTATCATGAAGCATTTTACAAATTTCAGCAAGCTAAAATTCCAACTGCAATTAATGATAAAATGATTGGTCTCAGTCTTGAAGAACAACAGGTAACAATTACTTTTACAGTTTTCTTGTCATAATGATTTCAAATTCAATATTTTTTAATAAAATAATAAATGTAAGATTTTATTTTACAAAGAAGAATTATGGCTACAAGATCTCATAAGGAGGTAATTTCTCGAGGTAAATCCCCTGCAGAGGTCTCTGTTGATTCTGACATGGATTCAACATAATCAACACTAGTAAGATCTCCTCATCAAAAGTGACCTAGGGGGTCGCTATGTGCATCACGTCTACCATCACATTTAACTAAAAGTATGAAGTTTTATTTCTATATAATTAAATGATTCAAATAACTAATATATATTGTGTATGTAGTAATGTATTTTAATACTTCTATTGTTCTTTTCTACATTTATTGTATTCAAAAACTACTGAAATTGGTGATGATGATCAAACTCATTCTAACGGTCAAGATCTAAATTTTACGTTTGCGTCTTTGAACATGTAAGGTAAATTTTAACATTTAATATTTAGCATGTTTTATTTCGTTATTATTTTTTATAATTTACAAGGCATAACCGTATAATGATAATTTTATAACAATTTGTTGTTTACTTCTTGCAGGTAATATGGCTTTCTAAGCACATTTCACTTGTAAGTAGGCCACCAATACCACCAACATGTAAAGTGCAAACAAAAAGAATATCTTCGGGTAAGAATATAAGGTTTCCTGTAGAATCAGCTAGAAAATTTCATCCTGCAACCACATAATTTCCTGAAATCTCACTAGGTGGTGTTTTAAGTGTAACGACCTCACATATTTTCAATAACGTCACTCTTGATGAGGAGTATTTGGGATTCAATACTAGAAATGCTGATAAGGGTAAATATTTTGACACCCATGATATGATTCAATCTACTCCGCCTCAACCAAAACCATAAAAAAATGTGAATGAAGTACAAGATAATGACTCTCCTCCTCCTCTAAGAAACACTCCACAAACAAATGATGAAAAGACACATTTTATATAAGAAAATATAATATTTGGTAGTATGGGGGAAAATTTTCAAGAGGTTGTAATGTATTATGTGGATTTGGTGTGTTCTTAGGAGAGGAGAGCTAAAATTTTGATAAAAAGAACCAATATAAGATACCATAATCACACTCAAATGCATTCATTGTTCATTGTCGTAGAGAGCCAACCGACAAGGCAGGACGTTTTGCTAAACAAAGCTTAGTCAGGGAAAATTTCATATGCTAATAATTACAATAATGAAATTATAGACACAATGTTAAACAGGTTGGAGAATTTGAATGCTGAAGCAGAGGTTTTCTACAATGAATGGGCTAAAGACAAGACAAATGTTTTAATAACAAATGCAAAAAAGAAAAAGATGTGGTGAGTGGGCTTTAAGTTTTACATGCAAAATCCTAATATTATAAGCACTAGAATATATATTTTTAACTTATCTGATAGACTAAAAATTTAATATTTTTGTTGTGTAGGAAAAAAATGAAAATTTAAAGAAAGAAGAAGCTGTATTTGAAGCACATTTAAAGAATGTCTACAAAATATTGAATTCATTTATACAGTTGAAGGACAAAATTGTAGTAATAATAAACAAAATAATACATTGAGAAGGATAATAAAGGAGCATAAGATGGATCTAAAAGTCTTACTGAAGGAAAAGATAGACACAGATGCAATACTTTTGTTATCAGGAGATGTAGTGAGGGAGGAGTAGAATATTCTTGAAAATATCAATACTGCGGCAGGAGATTTACAGGCACTAGGAGTTATAGTAGATAGCTCTTTACAAACAAAACAAATTCCTCCACCTCTTACGCAAGAAAAGTATCAAGCTTCTCTTGCTACATAAAAAATTCAATATGTTAGTTAAGTTCACCATGTGATAGGTGTGTTGTCACAATTCTGACACTGACATAGGAATTAAAATATAGTGGTCATCCATTTTTTTTTTTTTATCATGTGTGGCAGACATAAGGACAACTATGATTCAGAATCATGGGAAGAATAGAGGATGACCTCATAATGTGTCCTTATATGACAACACTTTCCTGAAAGATTTGAAATGTATTGACAATCCCCTTTTTGGAATTGTATTGGGTGATAATGCTTTATGAATTTGTACTTCTCTTCATAAATCAATCCACCATATGAGAGAATGATTTCAAGAGTACTTTGGAAATTGGAATTGTAACTATATATTGTTATTCGATTTTTACATAATACAAATGATGTTTTTATTTCTATTTTTACGCAAATGTTGCTTAAAATTACTTGATTTTGTTTGTTTAAAATATTAATGTTTCTGATTTCTTGCAGATGTACAATAATTCAATTAAAAGATATAAAAGACAAATATTTATTTATTTTAGTTTAAAACCCAAATATAAAAACAATGAGAGAATTGAAAATGATAGTGACATTGTTTTAATGGAAATGGATCAAATAAAGAAAAATATAATATTGCATTTATTGAAAGTTGTAATCTCCGTACGAAATACATCAATAGTTATAATTGATTACATCAAATTATTGCAACGAAATCTATGTGAATTGGAAAATTCTTGGATCAACACTTTCATTCATGTCTTGGAAACAAATTATAACATGATTTGTGGATCTGTCTCAATCCCCTGGGTCAGGAAAAATATTACTAAAATCCTCTTATTTATATTAGTGAATTCCATAATGCGAGTGCTCTATCATAAGGAAAATACTCCACTGAGTAACATGATACATACAACCCCAGACAAATTTCTACATTCCTATCCAATCTATTTCAAACTTTTGACTTTAAAAGGACAGTGCACTAAAAACCCTCTCATCTTCCGCAAAACTCAAAATCATAGTTTCATAGAGTTCATAACTTAATATACTCACTCAAATATTCACGTAGAATACTACTGAAACAAATATCCTTCCAAATCCTTTGGATGGCACCATAATCTTATGGGTTTTGTAGAAGTTGGACTTGTGATATCATAGTATTAGAAATATCCATTAACTCATAACTAAATATTTTTCTTTGTAAAATACCTTCTACAAAAACTTTGTTTATCTATTCAATCTTCGAGAAATGGTTAGTTACATCATTCATGTTTTTGAAAAATAAAGGACTGATAGATTTATAAGGTTTGTCGCCACAAAAATTCCAAAAATACGTATTTACAACTCCCATTACTTCAAGTATTTTATCATTTTTAAATCTTTCCCAGATCTCTTTAGCTAACAATTCAGAGATCTTTCTCAACTTATTCCTATTTTCCATTAATAGCACATCATATAAATTTCGTGTCACTTTTACTTCTTCTATTTCTGAGACAGACATATCAACTCTTTTTTGTAATGTATGAAGTGGAATCTCTTTTCCATGTGCTGTTATACATAGATGATCATCTATATTGTATTTTAAGAAGCACATGGGATTTTTTAAATCTTTCAATGTATTCCAATTTTCAAAAGTAGCACGCTGAAAAATCTCATCAAAAATATATAAACTTTCAAAACTCTAGCACACATGTCTACTGAGTCTTATGAAGTCTGTTATATAGAAAGAATGATCTTGTGCATACTTTGTTAAGATATTAAGCTCCATCAAAATGGGAAAAATACCAGAGAGTGTGGTTAAAGTTTCTATGTCTATTAGATGGAATATTAGATAATTAGCTTTATCTACATCCCTGTGGTATTTATACATAAATCATATCAATGAAGGATATTCATCAAATATTCTACAAGAAGGTTCATACATAGATATCCATCTGGTATCTACATCTTTGAGAAGATTTTTTCCCTATGTCAGTCCAGTTGTAAATATCTGAAATTCTAAAATTCTCTTTGGATTGATAAATTAATATGAATGCAAATCACGTATCAATTCCTCCACTCTATCTACATTTTCAAATGTGCTCACAATTTTGTAAGCCAAATTCATTCTGTGAGCTATAAAATGGACAACAACCATATACGGAGCAACAGTTGTCTGAAGTCTAACTTAGAGACCATTTCTAGATCCCTGAATTACAACTGCACCATCGGTTATGAAACAAACTAATTTTGTTGCAACAGAAAATTCATCCATTCCAGCGATATCCTTCAAATTTGAGACCACCAATTCATAAATATTTTCAAAATTACAATTCTTAGTCATTTTATGAATTTCTAAGAGGTGTGGAGATCTTATTTCATTACCAAATGTATAAACATGAATACAAATCCATGAAGTATTATACATTGCAGTAACTTCATATATTGAAAAGGAAATATACTTTGCCTTTTGAACATGCAGTTTCAGATCTTCCTTTTCTATTAGAGATAGACATTTAGCAATTTCCCAGCTGCTGGTATCTAACCAATGAGATTGAGGATCGTTCTATAGACCAATAACCTGATACATAATTTTATTTTCTCTGAAATTTGACACCAGTCTTCCCATTTTCAATATATGAAATATGGTAGCAAACCAATTACTTTTTGAATGCATTTCTACCTCCATATCTTTTCTCAATCTTTCTAGTATATTCCCATCTTTTTCATTCACATATTTCATTCATTTATGTTCCTTTTCATATTATTCTACGTATTTGACATGTAGACACTCTTTTGCATATTTCCATTTATGTGTTCTGACTGTGATGCCATCCTTTTGCTTTTTGGAAATGTATATTTTCCCACAATTCTTTTCAATTACGTCCATTTTGAGCTGCATCATGTGATCCTTCTCCTATTTCTAACCACATATTTTGCATTAACATTATGTTGGAACATCATTACCATTTTCAGTGTACACATGTTTAATAAAAGGATATTTTGTAGCCCATTTGAACTGGAATTTCCTTCCAATTGTCCAGTTTATCCTCTTTCTTCTGATATTTTTTATTTTTTTTCTTGGGGATCTCAACAAGAATATCTTGATTCTCATGTCTCCTTTTTCGAGAAATAGACCTTGGAGTAGAAGCTTCCACTGTTGGTGTATGATGAGAACTCGATGAATTTTCTTGTACTTTTATGTCATCAAGGGACATAATTTTTTCCTCAACATATAATGGATCATCGATATCTTTAAATTAAATATCGTGTTAAGGAATTTCTAAAAAATCTACATATAATTCTATAAAATTGTTACATATATAGTATTAGTTTTACCTATAGTTAAATTTTTACACAGTACAAACAGTTCCAAGAACAATATGAAAAACATAATTATTAAATACTATAAGATTAAATAACCTGTAAATAGCACATGCCACATACTGATATTTTCAATTGATGCAGAAACCCCCCTTGTTTTTTTTTTCCAAAATAGCCAAGAAAAGTATTTGCACCCTTTTTAAAACTAGATGAATTTATAACCTTCTTACCCTGATTTCTAGTATCCACGACTGCTTAGGGATGACTCTTATGTTTGAATTCTTTGAGATTGGATGGTTTGGGGTTAGACGGTAGTGGTTGGATGGTAAAGGTTTGGATGGAAAAGGCTTGGATGGATCTGTGGTTAGATGGAAAAGGGTTGGACGAATGAGGGGTTAGACATCTCACAACTGAGAGGTTGGATGGATAAATTGTTGGATGGCTGAGGGATTGGACAACTAAGGGGTTGGACATTTGAGGGGTTGGATGGTGGATGGGTTAGATGGATGAGGGGTTAATAGTCAATGGGTTGGACAACTTAGGGTTTGACGGCTAAGGGGTTGGATGACTCAACATTAAATGGCTCATAGTTGGATAGCTAAGGGTTTGGATGCCTCAGGGTTTGACAGAGAAAGGGTTGGATGAGTTAGGGGTTAGACAGCTCATGGATGGCTAAGGGGTTATACAAGTTAGGGTTTGGATGGCTAAGGGTTGAAGGGTTCAGGGTTGGAGGACTTAGGAGTTGGATGGCTTAGGGTTGGGCGGGTCAAAGTTGGATGACTAAGGCCCAAGGGGTTGCTTATGATTATTTTAAAAAATATGTGCATGAAATGATTCAAAATGGTGGTGAATTACATTAATAAGATCTTATATATATGTAAAATAAAGGTGAAATGAATAGTATAAGGGATATGTCATTTGATTTTTTTTGTGAATAAGTCGGTTGTGAATCACAAAATATTCACCAATTTGAATTTCTATAATCCTTGATTTTTGTGATATTGCAAAAATTCACCACTAAAAATTTCCTTGGGATTAAGCAAGGTGGAGAAAATCTAGGAATTCTATCATAGAATTCTGAGTGGATTTATCTAGTCTTAACTTTTTTGAGTTAGCAAGAGATGAAGGGTCTCAAGAGGGTAGAGATTTTAAAGGTAGCATAGGCTAGAGTAGTTTCCTGAGCTAGCCAAATATTGTGTGAGTTCCTAATAAATTGAGATGTAAGTAAAAAATATGTTCCAATTTCCTCATGAATTGGGAGAGTAGATGATTATTCTATAGGATGTTTACAAGATATAAGGTTACTTATTAGAGGGAGGAATATATTTAGGAAGAAGGGTATCTCACCAGATGAGGCCCACAAATGGGATACCTACTTAGGTCATCGAGGTGAGATAGATGTGAGTGCTAAAAAGGAAATTGAATTAGTTTCAATGCAAAGGGCCCCTATCCATAATTTTGGTAAGGCCATCACTATTGAATTAGCTTCACATTTGAATGGGGACAAAGTTGGGGACACTTTTTAGCACTATTGGGATGTATTTTTGTAGAAAATATAGGAGTATGGTTGGATTTATTCATGAGGGTTAGGACATTATGGCCAATGTATACCATGACCTATATGGGATGATTAGATGCAAATAGATATCTTTGAGTTACCCTACACTTATCATGTCATGGGTCTATGAGAGGTTTACCCCCTAACGTAGTGGTGTAGACACTTGTTTTTCTTCCATATAACTTTAATACTAAAATTATATTAATCATACTATTTTCCTGTAATCACCAACCAATTAAGGATGTTATATTAATTACCTTCTTTCCCTCTCTTGGATGCCAATTAACATCACTTCATTTTATAAAACCCCATTTTATTTAATTAATTAACTGTTATTAATTAGTTACCCTTTCCCTATCTTGTATTTAATTAATAACCATTTTATTTATTAAATCCCACCCTCAAACCTCTCTAAAACCAACTATGTTTTCCTCTACATTTCCTAACATTTACTTCTAAAAGATAATCTTGTCCTATTATTTAATCCCAATTGATTAATTAAGCCTACCCTAATTCCCCCTACTCATTCATATTAATTAATTACTCCTAATTATGTTTATTCAATTATAATCCTATATCTACATTATCCCACATTCGCTAAGGGTTACACATTTACCAAGGAGAAATGCTAAAAAAAAAATTAATACTCCATTCCCAAAACACACCATGTCCTTGTAAGACATATATATCTTTCTTCCATATGGTAGGATAATGTAAAATACCTTAAATAAAATGTGAGAAAACACTTTCTTTTTTGAGATAGTAAGAGGAGAATCAAACATGGTTTTTGGGAAATTTGGAAGAGATATCTTCCTTGACCAAGTTCCCTCCTTGCATCTAAAACCACTCATGGCTTGAATTCATATCACAAAGATACTAATGTATCTAAAGAAAATACATAAGTTGAAGGGATGTTTTATATTTTTACTCTGTTTTTTTTATGCAATTTGTGTTTCTTCCATTTCTTATATTTATCTTAATCTATTTGTATTCATAGTATATTATGATTTACTTGGTGTTAGATCCTATCTTAGTTTGTCTAATTTTATTTGCATGCATACATATGATACAACCAATGGTAAACTCATTTGTATCACATGTAATCATTCTTCATGTTCTATTAATTTATTTCAAAAATTTATATATATTTTTTGATATTTTATTGTGTTTAGTAGTGTTGATTGTTATTTTTAGGGCATTAAGAAGGCCAATTGCTATAAAAAATTTGATGTAAGAAGAAAAAACTATCATTTTTGATATTTTATCTTGGTTTTCATCTCATATATATTTCAACAGATTCAAACTAGTAAATGTCAACCTTACTTCCGGTCCATGGTGGATTCACTCCGTGTTTTTAAGACTAAGTGTAGACATATTTCAAAAATCTCGTAGTACCATACTATAGCCTTGTATATTTCAAAAAACTAGTATGATCATATAATGCACTCGTCTTCTTTAGCGAGATCATCACATCATACAAAAAAAATCAATTTCGTAATGGATTCGTGGCATATATTTTTTTAAATTGAAGAGATCATTGGCCTCACTACATCTTGTGATGAACTTACCCTGTCATAAAGGGGAGAATTCATTTCTTTTTTCTTTTACTATTTTTTCCCTTTTGGAGTTTGTTGAGTTCTTTATAGTATTATTTAGTTGTCTATAGTATTAATTTATAATTTTTAGGTTTATACTCATTGATTATATGCACATTTTAGTTATCATAGGTGCTTATTACATGTTTGTAGATTGTAGGTACATTTGATCATGCTTAGTGATGTTGCAACAATGTATAGGTCAGTGGAGAAAAAACTTTCGAAAAATTATTTATTTGAGAGGTGCAAAACATGTAAATATATCTAAACAATGAATTCATTTTTTGTTTTTCACCATATTTACGATACTATCTAGTAAACTCTCTTCATCAGACTCACTAAACTACGTGATAGACTCACATTTTTTAGCATCATTTAAGTACCTAATAATGAAATTTCTATCAAAATTCTTAATTGGGTAGTAGCGGAATCACTTTCTCAAATAGCATATTCAATTTGTATATCAAAAAACCTTATGACAAAAAATCCTCGTTTGCCCTTTCCTACACCTTTAGTCACTTTGTTTCATTTTTTGAGGATATTTTTTATTTTTAAAAATACTAAAATCGGTGTACAAATTTCCATATTCTCTTATCAATGATAATTATTACAAACATAATAATAAGAATTAAACATATACAAATCAATTTACATACACATACTTTTCTTTATCTTGCTTTGTAATTTGGCTTCTTTGATTAGAAAATCAAACTTTCATTTCAAATGTTTGCAAAGAAAATTATATTAATCATTTCCTTAATCACTAAGGATTCTTACAAAAAATATTATATATTGGATTAATCATTTCCTTAATCACCTAGGTTGCTAGTAAAACCATTATATATCATATTAACCTTCATTTTAGCCACATTTTTGGGGTATTTATTTCCCATGTAAATTTTTGATTTGTACCTCATCTCAACTATGTATGATTTTTTACTTGTAGCATAAGGTTATATTTGCAATTACAAACAATTAGGAAAATTTTTTTGTTAGGTTCAATGACTAGGAATTTATTATGCATTCATTTAGACAAAGCTCATGTAGGTCAACGAGATTATATAAATTCATGGAAATATTAGTTATTTTTTGGTAAGCAGGAGTTCACTTTTACATGTCTCCTATGATATGAGTGGTGTATTTTCCTTCAATATAGAGGCCCTATACTGGATCTCATAACAATTATTTTTCATATTTGGTGAAGCTCCACTGAATTAGATGGAGTGAATGGGAGGGGGGCTTTGATGCCTCAACCCACACCATTGGAAAAAACTTCATAATTTCATGGACTTGTGCCCCACGTACCAAAAGGTAAACTGAGGATGCCCCTAACAACCTTGTTTATCCTAGTTACGTTCCATAATTTAGTCTAAGCTCGTGATTTTTTTGAAAATAATATACCTAAACCGTATTTGAAAATAGACTAAAATCTATTACTCTATCCAAATCAAAAACTTGATTTTTAAACCCCATGAGGTTAAAATATATCCAAAGTACACCTTTAATTAGAAATAAAAGGGTGAAACTCTATATGAAATACACCAATTGTATCTTACATCAATATCTTACACTTTATATAAATTTACCCTCATTTTTTAAATAAAAAAGAAACTCTACTAAAATTTCACTAGTTTGTTTTACCCCAACACTTGAAATTTTCCAAAACTAGTTGATTTACATAATTATCTCATTACGATACTAAATTTTACCTAGAGAACAATCATTATCCCAAAAATCTAAAAAATATAGGTAAAAACCTCCATTAATAACCATTACATTTCCCAATTTTACGTATATTTCCTTAGGAAAATCAATCAAACACACCAAAAAACTAGGTTAAACCTCTATTTGCAATCGTTATACTACACAATTTTACCTAGATTTCATTAGGAAAACCATTCAAAACACCCAAATACTAGGTAAAACCTCCATTTACAGTTGTTACGTTGCCCAATTTTTACCTAGATTTCATTGAGAAAATAAATCAAAACATCGCAAAAATAGGTAAAGCCTCTATTTATAGACGTTATGCTTCCTAATTTTTACCTATATTTCCTAATGATAATCAATGAAACATCCAAAACATGATAGAAAGTTTGTTTTTTCAGACATTATGCTACCTAAATTTACTAGATTGCCTTATGAAAATAAATCAAAATCTAAAAATTAGTAAAGCATCCATTTTGTAGTTGTTATGCTGGCAAAAATTTGTCTAGGTATCCTTGGAAAGCAAACAACTAATCCAAAACCTAGATAAAATGTCCAAATTATAATTTTTATTCTTCCTTCTTTTGTTTAGAATCCCGATCAATGCTAAACATATTCAAAACTTAGATTCATTCAAACATTTTATAGTTATTACAATATCTAAATTGGCCAAAAACTTCCTTCAATCAAAACAAGACACAATTAAAGAAAACTACATCAAGGTTAAACAAGATAATGTCTTGTATTACATGATAAGGTCATCCATGATGACAATGCAATCCCTTATTGCATGATTTATATAGATAAATTGTCTAGAAATGAGCTTATCCTTGTTGATCATAGTGGGGGAGAGGAAGAAAGACCACATGACATATTCAAACATAATTTGACACAAGTATACACTTTTTATATCAAAACAAAGACAATGTCATTCTATTCTTGGTTGAATTAGGTGAAAAATCCCCCTATGAATTTGATCATAATTTTCTCACAAGCATGATACATGGAAAATATAAAACATAACATGTTCCATTAAAAAATTTCAAGGATATCCTAGACATAGGACACATATGTACATGCACACCACTTGACCTAAACAGAGGGGAATATGAGGCTAATTTACCTCCTAAGTAATATAAAACTAAGAATCTATGCCTTTTATCAAGCTAAAATGTGACATAGGAAATGAGAGTGAGGATAAACACCACATACCACATAATGAAGAATTGATATTTAAAGATCAATTACAAATGCTAAGTGAAAAAGTTTGAATCTTAACTTATCATATCCATATCAAAAGGCCTAAGGTTACTCACATAGAGAAAAATAAAATGAACCATAAAAAATATCAAACAAAAGACCATGAAGGTGAAGTGTCTAAATAACACCATGTATAGATACCATCTATGCCCTCATGAGGCAAGTCATTTGAGAGAGATTGGAAATCTATTGAAGATACTGTTAGCAATTTAACCTACCATAAGGAAAATATGTCAGACAAATTTTTAGAAATCCTTTTTACAATGAAATTCTCCAAGTCCCAAAATTCTGAATTTTTTTGGCTTTCGGATTTCGGGGGTTTTACTGTTTCAGAGTTTAAATGGCTTGGGTTTGAAATTTGGTTCCAAATCTCTGAAGCCCGAAATCCCAAAAGTTCAAATTTTTGGACTTTCAGGATTTTGAGTTTGGAAATTTTCATTCAACAAATTGGCATTTCTTAACTCAGAGTTTCAAAGTTTGAAACCCCAAAATTCTAAATTTTTCATACTTTCAGGATTTTAGGTTTCAGAACTTTTGCCATCATTTTGTTTAAATCACTTTTAGACTTCCGTAGTTTGAAATTATGAAAGTCTAAAATTTTGGACTTTTAGGATTTCAGGTTTTGGAATTCTCTGAGTCATTTTTAAGATTTTTACTTTTGAACTTCCGAAGTCTAAAAGTCTAAAATTCCAAATTTTCAGACTTTTGGGCTTTGGGGTTTTAGCAATTTTCATTGCTAATTTTCTTTTTTGTCTCCCAATCTCCGAAGTCTGAAACCCTAAAATTATGAATTTTGGGCTTTTGGGTTTAAGACTTTTGGAAGTCCTTCATGTAATTAATTCTTCACCTACCTCCATATGGATAGAGTTTTTTCCATTAATATTGGGTTTTTTATTTAAACTCACTTTTTTTCTATCATTTTCACCTAACTTTTTTACTCTAACATTCTATTTCTTGTACTTTGCAACGTTCTTTTTGAGGTATGGTGATTTTTTAATTTTCTTTTTGGTTCAAGGTATTTTATTTTGTTTTCTTCTCTTTTTGTTTCTCTTTGGTCTCCCTCTATCTATTTTTCAAAATGTAAAACCATTTGTTCACCATGTTTTACATTTTGAGTTTCTTCAGGTATTCAGAGTTGCTCGAATGATCCTCTCAAGTTTCCCATATTTCTTCTCAACAATTCTCATTTTTTAGGGTTTGGAAATTAGCATTGTTCAAAAAAAATCTTGTCCCTCTCCTTTCAGAGAATTTTTTCGGATATTTCTTTTGAAACCTTTAGCTTTGGAGATTTCTTTCGGAACTTTTGGCTTTAGAGATTTCTTTTGGAAAAAAATTTCAAATATTTCTTTCGGAGAAATTTTTTTGGAACTTTTCAGTTTGGAGGTTTCATTTCAGTGATTCTTTTCAAAACTTTTCAGTTGGGGACTTCGGATGTTTTTCTTTCAGGTTTTTGGAATTTCTCCAACTTTGGATTTCGAAACACAGAGCTTGATGTTTTCTTCCACTTGAAAGGGAAAAGAGAAGATGAAGTACTCATTTCTTGGGGTTGTTCCTCATTCCTGCCTATCTTCTGACTTAGGGAATATAGGGGACACTGACCTAGGGAATATTTATTTTCTAGATTTTTGGGAAAGAAAAAAGGCTCCAAGCAAGAAATCATGGATGTAGGACATCTACGACCATGGGCTTTCCCTTGCTTCTGGTTTTCCCACATCCATGCATTGTCTAGAGTTTGTTTTAGCCACAACAACCCACTTTAACAAAGACTCCATGTCAGTTAGAGATAATGACGATAAGGTAGTAATCTGTTTGGACCCATACTTCTTTGAAGATCTGCTTAAACTTCCAGGCGTTCAAAATTATGCCACAATTTTGCTAGAGTTAGCAGTGGAACATTGGGACAAGGAAGAGGAAGGATGCTTAAAAATCACGATGAAAACTTATCTAGCCAAGAACTTCACAAAATTACCCAAAACCATGCATTGGTGGGATTTTATTTAGGAGGTTAGTGATCTTATTGTGCTACCAATAAGAGTTTCAGGTCTCCCTTCTACAAAGGAATTCCAAGAATGGATGTTTTTGTACATCACTACCATCAAGAAGAAAAATGAGTTTATCTAATGGGAGGAGCATATTAGTAGCTCCATTTGCTATCAATTGGGCAAGGTGTCAGCTATGAAGACTTTCTACATGACATACTTCCTAGTGTAGGTTGTTGGTACTATGGCAGATTTTGTTGGTTTGAATACCAGAGGTGTTTGCAACACTTCCCAAATATATGAATTTTATCCCTAACTCACTCTGAATGAGGGAAGCAGGCATTTCTGTAGAGTCAGTGACACTTTCTTTTCTGTCATCCTCTACCATAATGAAAAAGAGTTATACAACCGAAGGATTTTTGATGAATATTTCAAGGAGGTGCACATCTATTTTAATTTCCCTAAATTCACTTACATTCAGGTTCTAGGATCTATAGGTTCCCCTAAAAAATTACTAAGGTGCCCCACTGATAAATGGGTTCTACTAGAATTGGTCCAATAATTGTTGGATTATCATCGAATTCAAAACAAGTGCCATAAATTAGGAATGCATTTCCCTAATTCAATTGGTAGATACACCTTCCCAAACATTCATAGGGCCAAAAATGTGGATGCTAAATTAGCTGAAGTGACTATGTAAAACTTTCATCCATAAAATAACTTTTATTAGTAGGGTAGGTTTGGTGAAACAAGTCGATCCATGGCCCATGTGCCCCAATTGGAAGATATTTTGATTCATTTTTTGGATGAATATGTCATGCAATAAAGAGATTATGAGAGGTTGACCTTGGATGAGGTTTGTTAATTCAGCTTGGCCAATTTCCCAATAGAGGCACAAGATAATGATGAGGTTTTAGATGTGGCATACATAAATGATATTATATCTAATCAACCATTGTCATGGATTGATTGTTATGTAGAGGAATGCTACAATAAAAAGGAGAGGGTGGGATCCATTCTGTAAATAACTTACAGTTGGTTGGTTACCTTGGGAATTTCACCCAAAGGAGAAGAACAATCTACAAATACCAAGGCCTCACCAGCTATGATCCAATAAATACCCACAAAAGGCAAAATATCGACCCAAAAAACCCATATGACTTCAAGAAATATTTCATTTATTGTTGGTGGATCATCTCTCTCCAAGGCTCCTACTTCTAAGACCATGTCTTTTGCAGTGCTTGTGAAAAAAGTTGTTGAATTTAGTTAATCCCCTAGTATCTCCCAAGATCCATCACATCTTCTTCCTCCTCCATTTTCACTTCCAACATCAGTTCCTTCCACTTCCACAACCATTTCTTCCTTCCCATCCCCTTCTATGGCGCAAGTATTCTCATCACTTCCAATTCTATCAGCTGGGGAAAATATTGGGTCACCCATTTCCTCCTCTTAACTTTTCCATTTTCTTCAATCATACCCCCTAGCATCATTCTATCAACTCCTATGGTTTTCCTTACATCCATGCCATCCATCACTG
This sequence comes from Taxus chinensis, assembly GCA_019776745.2. Taxonomy (NCBI): domain Eukaryota; kingdom Viridiplantae; phylum Streptophyta; class Pinopsida; order Cupressales; family Taxaceae; genus Taxus; species Taxus chinensis. The sequence goes on from CM034148.1 coordinate 655,506,227, forward strand.
CTACCTCTACTCAAATACTAGCTAGTGTTCTAGTGATCTTGTTTGAACCAATGTTTTAGGTATTGGATCCACTGCTCCATCTTCATCAACTTTAGCCATACCAGAATGGTTGTTTAGGAAAACTCTCAGGTAAAATAAGAAGGTTCCTTTGCGATATGTTATAGATCTCAACATATTAGATCATATGCCTAAGAGACATTCCAAGAGATAAAGAACTGTGTCAAGTCTAACAGTTAACCCATCTGGATAATAGGTGATAGAAGTTACCACCTCTGTTGAGGGGAAAAATAAAGAAACAATCATAGCTTAGGATTATCAGATCTCAAAATTTTCTTTTGGAAAGGCCACTCATAAAGGATTAAAGAAAGATGTGCACATTTCTTTTAGGGTTCTTCTAGAAAAATATGACAAAGATAAGGCCACCAAAGATGAAATCAAAGCCAAGGTCAAGTAGCTCACTACATTGCTATGCAAAGTAACCCAACCCACTCCATCTACTGAAGTCTCAAATACTTATGATGATTTCATATACAATTGATGATATTTCTTATCATGAGCTTGAGAAGATAGGCCAAAAAGGGAGATCAATGAGTGGATGGATGGAGAGAATTATTTAGGAAGCCAATCCTTTAATCAAGGAAGCAGTTGAGATATATAATTATTTACAGGTTATGAAAACCACTATTTACAAAATGGATGAGGCCTTTTCCGAAGATAATAATTTGAATTTAAATTCGGCAACATGGAGTGAGATCAGAGAAGAAGACCCCAACTTTATTCTTCAGGAAGAGGTGATTGATGATGCCTCAAAATTATTTGAATATCAAAAATCCATGGAATTCTGGTGCTAAGTATTGTAGGATATGATTAAGAAATTGGAGGGGAAATGAGTGGAAACCACGAATGCCTTGAATGACATTTCAGAAGAATTTTATATTTCCAATTGCAAATTATTCAATGAAAACATCTATTCTCTTCCTGAAGATCAAATTAAGGGAAATTTCAAGGATTTGGTGAAGTCTGATGATGAGGTCACCAAATATTTTAATAGTTACTCCATTGACTGATTGGTCTTGTGCCAAAATTTCATAGAGAGATTGAACAAAGTTACGAATAAACTTTAAAAATTTCCAGCCAGGATCACAAAGGAGATTGAGACAGAAGATGTAGTGAATCACTACACATGTGGGCTTGGAGATGAATAAATTCAGTGAATTATCAAGTGCTTCATTAAGTATAAGCATTGAATGGATGTATCGGAAGGGGAGCAATAGAAACTTGCAGTAGAGCAAGGTGTAGCTAAACAAAGCCAAAGTTGAGCTGCCATGGAGGGTCAATTCCAAGCTTTGGATCTATCAAAGTTGCAAGGTTTACTGAGTCAAACCCTTGTAACAAATTAGCTATTTTCATTGGTGCATTTTCCCTTAGTTTAATGACATTTCTATTTTTGGGAAAAATTTATTAAGGGCCCAAGTATAATGGATCAGCCTAAGAACTTATAAATAGTTGAATTCTTCAAGTTAGTAGATATAGATTATTTTTGGGAGAAGTCACTCTTCAAGCTTGGAAGAGTACTTCAGAGATTTCTAAGAAACCTTTTAATTGTATTCAGAGATATACCCTGCTATTGAAAATCTATTTTTTTTGTGTTGAATGGATAATCAATGTTTACTTTGTGAATTTATGATTCTTTAGAGTGAGTGATTATCTTACCTTTATTTCAGGTTATCTATTTCATGCTGTGAAGAATTCACCCCCCAGAGTAAATTTTGATAACATGCATTGAATTCTCAAGCCCCAGGAAAATTGATTGATTCAGGGCAAAAAAAATCATGTTTCTAGGGTCCCCTCAGATTTTTTCTAACTCCCCTGGCCGAAGAAGAAAAGAGCAAGTTCTGAGAAAATGTGAAAAGTTGCAGAAAACAAGCTTGGGCCAGGAAGAATCATGAAAATTGGCTAAGTCCTAGTCCTCGCAAGCAGTCAGGACATTTGAGGGACATCGGGGCGCGAATCGGCCGAAAGGCCGCCAGGCAGTCTGCAGGGCAAAGGAACATCCGGGCCGTCGGGACGTGTGGGACGCGGAAAGCCGGTTCGGCCGAAGGAGAAGAAAATCGACTAACTGCTCTGGGACATTTGGGACAAGAAGAGAAGGACGCGAAGGACGGCCGAAAAGGAGAACTTTCGCACTAAGCAGTTCGGGACATTTGGGCCGTGAGGCGCGAACCGGCCGAATCGGGCAAATCGGGAACTCTTGTCCCAAACTACTGGGACATCTGGGACAAAGGGATGTGGAAGAGGCGTGGATAGCCGAAAAAGCTGAGAGCCAATCAGATCATGCCACGTGTCACCGGCAGAAAAGGGACAGGGAAGCCCATTTCGGGCGGATCGGAAGTTTTTGTCCCAGACAGCACTGGGACATCCGGGACAAATGGACGCGGTGGACGTGCGAAAGATCCGGTAGGCCCGAGAACCAATCAAATCATGACACGTGTCACAAGGGAGAAAAGTCCAAAAGTCAAAGGGTGAGTTTTGAAGGGTCAGCCCGAGCCAATCAGAAGAGGACACGTGTCCTATGGAGCAAGGAATGCGGAGCTCGGGAAGGAGTTAGAGAATTTGGCAAGAAGTTTTCCCAAAAGCTAAAAGTAAAGGTCTGCCCCGTGCACCCCTGACGACCAATCAATGCATGCCACGTGTCATCCAGGTGGCAGAGCGCGGGAAGAAATTTAAAAATCCGTTTCACCTGTTTTGTGCCCTAAATCTTTAGATCTCCATATCTTTTGATCCAGAGCTCGGATTTGCACGTTCTTTATATCAACGGAAAGCTTATGAAATTATCTACGTGATTCTAGGGTTAATCTTGAATTTTGGTGTAGTCTAGAGAGAGAAAATTGAGAAACAGCTCTGACGTGTGTTCATGGCCAGAAGTGACATTTCAGCGACCAGATTTAATGCAGAATGGGTCGCATTCTCCTGTAATTCGGTCAAAATGATAGGGTATGGGTTTGTAAGGTCCCCCATGCTGTTTTAATGCACCTGTAGTCAAGGAGGGATGGGATCTCATGTTTTTTGTACGTTTTCTGTCTCCTGGGCTCGACCCATGTAATGTAAAAGGCAGATTTGGCTCATTTCAAAGGGGGAACATTTTTTGGGCATAGCAGACTTCTTCTTTCACCTCCAGCAGGTGGTTGATGCAAGAATCAGACCTCTCCAAAGATTGTAACAGTTTTTACCTCTCTGAGGTTGTAATGCAGTGATTTGGACACTGGAAATGATAATGCAAGCTTTGTGAATGGTTTTCAGTCCTTTGTTTGTATTATTTGCTTCATTTCAGATCCTAAATTATATCTTATCAGTCTGTGTATGTTTCATGTTGCAAATCTCTGGTTTGTGTCTATTTGCATGACAAAAATGTTTCACCACTCCTTTTGGTGCATCACCATCTTCAGTTAGTTTCAATTTTTGCATTTCTACCCCTGCCCCCTTGCAAGTTAGAGTAGGATTAGGATCTGAACCTCTGTAGTTTTACAAGCATATAGATCTAAATCAGAGGAGTTTGAGGAACTAGCCTCTAATCTGGAGATTCCTCTCTCAGTTTCACAAGTCCCATGCTTGGAGAGAGGTTTCCATGTTGTGCAATCACACTGGATGCTAGAGTGATCAACCTAGAAGCCTGATCTACATCCAGGGGTGCTGTGAGCCTGCAACAACAGTTTTGGCACGCCCGGTGGGACCTAGAGGTCTCATTTTTATTGCAGCAGGGTTGATGTGCATCTGTTGCATTTTTCTTGCTTAAAAAGAGCTATTATTTGCATATCTGGCGACTCCAAGGGGAAGAACCAGCTGGTTCCAAGTGCAGGCCTGAAAACTCATGAGAAGAATCACCACAAGGTCAAGAGTTGGAGAAGAAGAAGTGTTGTTTGAATACCTGCAATTATCTCCAAGAAGAAGGCAAAGAGGAAGAAGGATTCAAAGGTCTCCATCTCCACCAAACAGAACTCTCTCAACTCCTCCACCTGGTAGGCCTTTCATTCAGTCAACAAGGGTTTTAAGACCAATTAGAATGGCTCAGAACAATCCCTACGTCAACTTCACAGGCAGCAGCCCACTTGCTCTCAATGCACAACATCCAGTTCCTATTGCAGCCTTGAAGAACATTCCCTACTTCACTGGAGAAAATCAGACTACTCCAGGTGATCATGTTAAAGATATTGCTAACCTTTGTGCAATTCATGAAATCAATGAAATGCAAGTGGCTGTCAAGTTACTGGCATCTTCCTTCAAGGGTAAAGCATTACAATGGTTTAGGAGCCTTGGAGCTGGTTCTATCACAAACTGGAATCAGCTGTGTATTGCACTTCATGAGCAATTTGGAGAGAAGGGAGACAACTTGTCTCTTTTGGAGCAGCTAACAACCATCAAGAGGGCTCCCAATGAGCAGCTGACCGATTTCAACTTCAGATTTCAAAAAACTTGGGAGAGGATTCCAGTGGCAGTCAGGCCAACAGCAGAAGGTGCTTTTCTATACTATCTCAAAGCTTTAAATTCTGATATTTCTATGTTGATTCAGTCCATGGGAGGCATAACTATCCCTATGGCTTATAGCATTGCCATTAGGGCTGAAAATTGTTTAATCCAAGCTGGCAAACTTGCCCCTAGACCTCCCATGCCATTGTTTCCAAGTTTAGAGAGCCCAAACACCCAGTCAAGCACCTAATTTGGCTCCTTCTCCCACTCCTAGAAATCAGAGTTCAAATGAAGCTTCCACTTCATCTCCAAGTGCCCCAAATGAGCTTCAAGAGGTCATGAAGCAATTGCAAAACCTAGGCAATGAGCTAGTTACTCTCAAGAGGCAACAAGCCCAAGGTTTCAGACCTTCTTATCAACCCCAAGCTCAGCCTAATAGACAGCCATACCAACCACAAAGACCACCTAATCCAGCTGCAAATATGAATCAAACAAGGCCTCCTGCCAATAGACCATTCCAGCCCTATAATCCAAATGCCATATCTGCCTCTAAGGCATTAGTGCCAACACAGAACAACATTGCTCAGGAATATGATTGGTGCTTTCCATGCAACGAGCCTCATAACCAATCCATGTGTTTCAATGGTGCTCTCAATCAAGCACTAATGGTGACAACTACTGGTGTGGAGGGCGAGGGCAGTCAAGGAAACAGTCAACAACAAGAAACATTCCAACAGCAATCAGCCCCAAATGACACCACATTGGTGAACTGGCAAGCAGAAGATTTCTGTGGCATGAATCAAGTAGTTTCTCAAGGTGTTGCAGCCAACACAAGGTCAAAGAGGAGAAATTTGGGTGAAGAACAACCATTAGCCCCAGCCAATCCACAACCTTCCACGGCTCCACAAATGATTGGCAAGCAAAGTCCAGTTTCAAATGCACAAGGGCAGCCAAGAACAGCCCCTAGGCCAACTCAAATGCCAGCTGTTGCTGCCCACGTGCAAGGAGTAAATGTGCAAACCAAGGGACAGCAGAGAGATCCTTCATCACCATTCAATATCATTGATCAGATGAAGAAGACAAACGTCAACATATCAATGTGGGAATCCCTATCTATCCCAGGCCAAAGAGATCTGCTGCAAGCTGCCATGAAGGATTGGCCAACTTCGAATCAGTAGGTTCAGATGCAAGACAAAGTGCTTACAAATGCTGCCCAGCCTGAAGGAAGTCATGGAGGGCAACAAGGTAAAATGTTGAAGCCCCCTCCTTTCTATGTTTCATTAATCATTGGAAATCAGCTAGTACATAATTGCATGATAGACTCCGGGGCAAGTAGCTCAGTAATGCCTAAACAGATAGCTGATCAGCTAGGGCTCCAGTATGAAATAACATCTAAAGGGGTAGTGCAGCTAGATGGGACAGCAATAGCAACAGTTGGAGTGATTAGAAATTTGAGTCTTACCTTGCACGCATGTCCAAATGTTGTTGTTTTACAAGATGTATCAATCATAGACCTTCCACCACTCTTTTCCCTTTGCTTGTCAAGGGACTTCACAGCCAAGATTGGGGGGTATTTGTCTGCTGATTGGTCACACATGCTATTCAGAACAAGATATGGAACTAAGGCCACAATCAGATCCGAACCTATTGCAAACTTCCATATTGAGCCTTACACTCCAAGTCAGATTAATGCCAATTGCTCAGCATTTGATCAAGAAGATCACCCTAGCACTGATGAGGCTGACACCAAGGTTGGAAGTATCCCGGATCTAACTCTTGATGAATGGGCAAACAAGATACATGCTTTTGATCCCTATCAAGAAGTAGAAGAATCTGCGCTAGGAGTTTATTGTTTACATGAAGAGAATCAACCTCTCCCCAGCATCACCAAGCCGGATCACAAAGACAAGAATGAAGTATGGCAATTGTTCTTTGATGGGTCAAGGAGTAGACAAGGTGTAGGAGGAGGAGCTATGCTCATTTCACCACAAGGTATAAAGTATTACTCAGCCTTCCGTTTTCAGTTTTCTTGCTCAAACAACACAGCTGAGTATGAAGCCTTAATTCATGGATTGCACTGGGCAATGAAGAAAGGCATCAGGAATTTACAAGTATTTGGTGATAGTGAGCTGATCGTAAACCAAGTCAAAGGAAAAAATGCTGCCAAAAATGATCTGTTGAAGAACTACAAAAATCGGGTATGGGATCTTATTGAAGATTTTGAAGCTTTTAGCATCAATTCCATCCCAAGAAAAAAGAATGAAGCCGCTGACAGACTGGCAGCAATTGGGGCTACATTTGACGTTGTAGAAAATATCAAAAGTGAAAAATCTCAGCCTCATATCAAATTGGTTGTGAGACCAGCTGTTCCAGATAACAATACAAGTTGGCAAGTCTTCGAGAATGATCAGCAAATTGTTAATTTCCTACAAGAAGAAGCTGAGTTCTCCGCCAGGAATCAAGACAAGCTGCATCAGCAGTATGGTGACCAAGTGGTGCAGCTGAGAACTAACAAATTACCAAAAGGCCTCATAACCTTGGAGTCAATCTTCAACCCGAATGATCAGTTCCGGAAGGAGAAAGTGAACATTCAAGTAAAGGGTGAAGATTCAGAGCCTATTTTAGTGGAAGAAGGCAAAACATTGCAGATTGGCAAAGTAAGTACCTCACAAGAGAAATCTGATTTTGTTCAGCTTTGTCAAGAGTTCCCAGATGTCTTTGCTTGGACTTACAAAGATCTAAGAGGTTTCAACCCAAAGTTGGCACAACATACTATTGAGCTGGATCCGGAATCCAAGCCTGTCAGGCAAAAGCAAAGGCCAGTGAATCCCCATATTGAACCTCTCATGAGAAAAGAGTTAAGCAAGCTTATTGAGGCCAGTATCATCTTCCCCATCAAACACTCAAGTTGGGTCACCAACTTAGTCCCAGTCAGAAAGAAGAATGGAGAGATCAGGTTGTGTGTCGACTTCAGAGATTTGAATAGAGCCTCTCTCAAGGATCATTATCCACTCCCTTCCATGGAGCAAATATTGCAGGTTGTAGCTGGTTCAGAAAGGTTTTCACTACTTGATGGCTACTCAGGCTACAATCAGATTATGGTGAGGGAGGAAGATCAGTTCAAGACAGCCTTCACAACCAAATGGGGAACATATGCCTACAAGAAGATGCCATTTGGCCTATCAAATGCTGGAGCCACTTTCCAAAGGGCAATGGATATGGCATTCAAGGGGTTGATCAATAAAATAGTTTTGATATATCTTGATGACATCACTGTATTCTCCAAAAATGCAGTGGATCACCTCTTTCATCTGAGGCAGGTATTTCAGAGGTGTAGAAGATTTGGGGTATCATTGAATCCCAAAAAATGCATATTCCTGGCTCATGAGGGGAAACTTCTAGGCCATATTGTCTCAAAAGAGGGACTGACAATTGATCCAGAGAGGGTTGAAGCCATAAGAGCACTACCATTGCCAAGTCACAAGAAGGCTCTTCAAAGCTTCTTGGGAAGGATCAATTTTGTCCGCAGGTTTGTCCCAGATTTTGCAGCCCTTGTCAAGCCCATCACCAAAATGTTAAAGAAGAGCATGGCTTTTAAGTGGACAGCAGAAGGCAAGGAGAGTTTTGAAGCAATCAAAGAAGCTATCTCTCAAGCACCAACTCTCATCAACCCAGACTTCTCCAAGGATTTCATCCTCTATGCATTTGGAGGTGATGACACTATTTCTGCCATTCTAGTACAGCAGAAACAAAGATAATGATGAGCAGCCGGTTGCCTTCTTCAGCCAGAGCCTAGATGACTATGAGGTGAGGTACTCTTTTATTGAGAAGCATGTGCTTGCAGTAATCAGAAGCTTGAAGAAATTCAAGCATTTAATCTCAAACAACAAGGTCCAGTTGCTGGTCTCACATGCTGGAGTTAAGGACTTCCTCCTCAACAAGGATTTGAATGAGAAAAGGGCAGGTTGGATCACCCGTGTCATGGAATATGACATTGAGATCAAGGTCACCAAGCTGGTAAGAGGGAAAGGACTGTGTGAGCAGCTGGTTTTGGGGAAGCAAAAAGAAGTATGCAACAAAGAAGAGGCTGTTTTGACAGTCCAGGACAGCCATGAGCCAAGTGGCAATCAAGAAGAAGACAATGCTTCCCCCACTCCTTGCTGGACCCAAGGCGTTATACACTTCCTAGGTACAGGCCTGTGCCCCCCAAGAGATGAACAAGACCCAAAGGAGACACTTCAGGTTGCAGGCTGTTCCGTATGCCATTGTTGATGGAGTTTTGTTCAAGAAAGATGTGAATGGAGTGCTGCTGAGATGCATTAGCACAAATCAGATTCAAAGGGTGTTGGAAGAGTTTCATGGTGGACCAGCTGGTGGCCATTTTGCACCAAGAGTGACAGCTCTAAAAATCATGAAGGCTGGTTATTATTGGCCTAAAATCTTCAGTGATTGCTATGCATGGATCAAGAGGTGTAAGAATTGTGCATTCTTCACAGGAAAAGAGAGACTTGCTGCCCTCCCATTGCATCCAATCTCAGTTGACCAACCATTCATGCAATGGGGTTTGGACTTCATCGGAGTCATTAATCCCATTTCAAGCCAAGGGCACAAATGGATTTTGACAGCCACAGACTACTTCACCAAATGGACAGAAGCAGTAGCACTCAAAGAGGCAAATGAGTCTAGCATCTTAGACTTTTATGAGGGAATAACAACCAGATTCGGTGTACCTGCTACAATAATCTCTGATAATGCATTGGCATTCATTGGATCTAGGGTGACTGAGTGGGCTGTCAAGAATGGTATTTACCTAAGCACTTCATCGAACTATTACCCTCAGGGTAATGGCCAGGCCGAGTCTATAAACAAGAACTTGTTGAGGATCATTAGGAGGACTCTTGATGAGAATCAGAGGTCTTGGCATACCAAACTGAAATCAGCCTTATGGGCTGATAGGATAACTCCCAAAAGATCCATAGGTAACTCTCCATTTAGGCTTGTCTATGGAAGAGAGGCAATCTTGCCCATGTCACTTGAGTTGCCAACGTTGGAACTCATGAAGCAGCTGGAGTTGCTAGAGTTTGAGCCCATGGAGGTGAGGTATGCAGAGTTGATGGAGCTGCAAGAGATCAGAAACCAGGCATCCCAAGTAATGGAAAAGGATCAAGCTTTGATCAAGAAGACCTTTGATAGGAAGGCCAAAGATAGATCTTTTCAGGTTGGAGATCTAGTGTTAAAATGGGATGTGGATAGAGCAAAACCGGGAAGGCATTCAAAATTTGATGCCATTTGGAGTGGCCCATACATGGTCACAAAGTGCAAGAACAACAATGCTTTCCAATTGGCCTCATTGGATGGTGAAGAACTGCAGATTCCAGTCAATGGAATCTATCTCAAGCATTGCTTCTAGAGGGAAGTTCACTACCTCTGTAAATATTAGATTAGATTTTCTTTCCTCCAAGTGCTTGTGCACATTGTTTTGCTGTAGGTTAGTTTTGTTTTCCCTAAGTGCTTTGGCACAGCTTGCTGTCCATGGAGATGTTTGCAATCTTTTGCTTTCATCAGGTGATATTCCATCTTCCTCCTTACACATTCTTAGTCAGTTGGGATTCTAAACTAGAATGTTTGATAACTCCATGCCCAATGGACTGCTTCTGGCTACTGGTCTTTTCACCTAGCAGGAAGGTACCCCCGCTGAGTCGCCAATTGTTATCCAAAATTCACCCCCCAGAGTAAATTTTGATAACATGCATTGAATTCTCAAGCCCCAGGCAAATTGATTGATTCAGGGCAAAAAATCATGTTTCTAGGGTCCCCTCAGATTTTTTCTAACTCCCCTGGCTGAAGAAGAAAAGAGCAAGTTCTGAGAAAATGTGAAAAGTTGCAGAAAACAAGCTTGGGCCAGGAAAAATCATGAAAAATGGCTAAGTCCTAGTCCTCACAACGGTCGGGATGTGAGGGACATCGGGGTGCGAATCGGCCGAAAGGCTGCCAGGCAGTCTGCAGAGCAAAGGAACATCCGGGCCGTCGGGACGCGCGGGAAGCTGGTTCGGCCGAAGGAGAAGAAAATCGACTAACTGCTCTGGGACATTTGGGACAAGAAGATGCGAAGGATGCGAACCGGCAGAAAAGGGACAGGGAAGCCCATTTCGGGTGGATCAGAAGTTTTTGTTCTAGACAACACTGGGACATTTGGGACAAGAAGATGTGAAGGATGTGAACTGGCCGGTTCAGCCGAAATGGGGAACTCTTGTACTGGGACATCTGGGACAAAGGGACGCGGAAGACGCAGATAGCTGAAAAAGCTGAGAGCCAATCAGATCACGCCACGTGTCACCGGCAGAAAAGGGACAGGGAAGCCCATTTCGGGTGGATCGGAAGTTTTTGTCCCAGACAGCACTGGGACATCCGAGACAAATGGACGTGGTGGACAGTGAAAGAGCCGGTAGACCCGCGGACCAACCAAATCATGACACATGTCACAAGGAGAAAAGTCCAAAATTCAAAGGGCGAGGTTTGAGGGGTCAGCCCGAGCCAATCAAAAGAGGACACGTGTCCTATGGAGCAAGGAATGCGGAGCTCAGGGAGGAGTTAGAGAATTTGGCAAGAATTTCACCCAAAAGCTAAAAGTAAAGGTCTGCCCCGCGCCCCTGATGACCAATCAATGCATGCCACGTGTCATCCAGGTGGCAGAGCGCGGGAAGAAATTTAAAAATCCGTTTCACCTGTTTTGTGCCCTAAATCTTCAGATCTCCATATCTTTTGATCCAGAGCTCAGATTTGCACGTTATTTATATCAATGGAAAGCTTATGAAATTATCTACATGATTCTAGGGTTAATCTTGAATTTTGGTGCATTCTGGAGAGAGAAAATTGAGAAACGGATCTGACACGTGTTCATGGCCAGAAGTGACATTTCAGCGACCAGATTTAATGCAGAATGGGTCGCATTCTCCTGTAATTTGGTCAAAATGATAGGGTATGGGTTTGTAAGGTCCCCCATGCCATTTTAATGCACCTGCAGTCAAGAAGGAATGGGCTCTCACATTTTTTGTACGTTTATGTCTCCTAGGCTCGACCCATGTAATGTAAAAGGCAGATTTGGCTAACAACGAAATGAGGAACATTTTTTGGGCATAGCAGACTTCTTCTTTCACCTCCAGCAAGTGATTGATGCAAGGATCAGACCTCTCCAAAGATTGTAACAGTTTTCTTTTACCTCTTTGAGGGTGTAATGCGTGTTTTTGACACTGAAATGATAATGCAAGCTCTGTGAATGGGTTTCAGTCCTCTGTTTGTATTATTTGCTTCATTTCAGATCCTAAATTATACCTTATCAGTCTGTGTATGTTTTATGTTGTGAACTTTGGTCTGTGTCTATTTGCATGACAAATATGTTTCACCACTCCTTTTGGTGCATCACCATCTTTAGTTAGTTTCAATTTCTTGCACTTCTACCCCTGTCTCCTTGCAAGTTAGAGTAGGATTAGGATCTGAACCTCTGTAGTTGTGCAAGCATTAGATCTAAATCAGAGGAGTTTGAGGAACCAGCCTCTAATATGGAGATTCCTCTCTCAGTTTCACAAGTCCCACGCTTGGAGAGAGGTTTCCATGTTGTGCAATCACACTGGATGCTAGAGTGATCAACCTAGAAGCCTGATCTACATCCAGGGGTGCTGTTAGCCTGCAACAACAGTTTCCTCATGATAAATTAATTGTGTGCCGGATCCAATTCAATCTATCCCTACGTATGCTAACTTTTAACGAAGGAACGGACACCCTTGGTTTGTGGTATTGTGTACCCTTTTGAGTGGCGATAGGTGAAGGTGGTCAGTGATGTAAGCATTCCTCCCACATTAACCCTTCAAGATATTAAACATTCCTTAATTTGGTGCATCACCACACTTAGTATAGTTTCAGTTTTGCAAAATCACTCTCCTTAAAACTCATGAATTGGTTAGCTTAGGATTATATGGTCATTTTATTACACTAGGAGTAGTAAAGTATTGGGTTTAGGAAGAGGAAGCCAGCCTTCTCTGGAGGTTCACCTCGAGCCCAAGTCCCACAGCTTGAGAGGTGATCCCATGTGTCCCAATCACACTGAATGTCATGTTCACATTTTGGCAATTCAAAGGGTGTAATTATTTGGTGACAATAGTTTTTGGCATGCTCGATGGGATAGAGTTGGTACTTCTCTTCTCATTCCATTAACTAAAAGTACCTGACGACTCCATCTCTCTGGATTTCAAAGTTTACTAAAATCAACTTATGTGAAGAATTCACACAAGAGATTATTCAAGATAGGAAAATTATAAGCATACAGAGGTTTCCTTGTCTCCCCAAAGGAGAAGAGGAAGAAGCCTTTCAGCAGCACTAGCTACCACTTTACATCATAAAGGGAATTCGACTCCTCCTAAGGGACGTTTTCCTCCACCGAGACACAACCAACTGTTAGATGTCATGGAAGTTAACATTTTTCCTCCTTTTAATGCCAACATTCCTTTGTTGTTAGCATTAAGAGATTTCATACTGGAAACTGCCTTAAAAAGTTTACCATTTTACACTGGGGAGACTAATGTTTCACCTCTAGAGCACATATTGGATGCAGTTAGCATTTTTGTGGTACACATTATTACAGAAGATAACATGGTAGTTTGACTCCTTGCTACTTCATTCAAAGGTAGAGCACTTCCATGGTTCTGGAGTTTAACTACTAGATTTGTTACCACTTGGAATGAGTTAGGCACAAATTTTTGTAAGAACTTTGAGGATAAAAGTGATCATCTCTCGCATGTAAAACAATTCCATACTATTAAGCAGTCCCCTCAAGAGTATATGAGTGATTTCAACCTCCGTTTTGACAAGACTTGGAAATGGATCCCATCACTCATAAGGATGTCTCCAGAGAGCGCATTTCTATATTAATTATAGGCATTGTAGTGATGTAGCCATCATGATTCAATTTATGGGGGGTACTGTTATTCTTGATGCTTATGAAATCTCCGTAAGAGCTTAAAATTGCTCGATTCAAGTAGCTAAAATTGCTCCTAGACCTCACATACTTGTGTTTGTAGAGCTTGTAGGAAAACATCCAGTCATTGTCCCAATTTTGAAAACTTTTAGTCTAATATCTATGCATGCGTCCAATCCATCAAATGATCTGGCTGAGGTAAAGTCACTGTTATAAAGTTTCGGGAATGAACTCGTAGCAATGAAGAGGCAGTAGTCCAAGTATGCTCACCCCTTTCAACCCCAATATCAGATGATCCATCCTCGATTCCAAGGAAATGGTCAATCAAAAAATTAGGCCACAAGCCAAGCTGTGAATGTAAAACCATTGAAATTTCGCAATCCTTCTTCCGCCAGTTCTTCTAAAGCTATAGTCCCGTTCTAGAACAACCTCATCCAAGACTATGAACGATGCTATCCTTTTTCTCTTCCCCAAAATCAGAACCTCTGCCAAAATGGAGTTTTAAGTCAGGACCTTATGGTCCAAAGCATATCCACTCTACTTGAATCATCTACCAGACCATCCACTCACAAAAGTCAAGGCCAACATTTTAATGAAACTACACTACTAAATTGGAAAGAACAAGAATTTTGTGGCTTGAATACTGATGCCTCCACTATAGCATCCAACACAAGTTCCAAGAAAAGGGAAATAGATCCAAAGTATTCTAATATTGATCAGACATCTACTTCTCATCACCCAACACAAATATGAGATGATAAATGCATGAGAAAGAAATCACCAAAAGTTTCCATAGATTAGTCTACAAAGAAGGATGGGACTTCAAGTATCACAATGCCCAATAGGAACGTTCCAAAAGAGGACCCCAATTCCCCAAAAGGCATTAGAAAGGTGGGAGAAATTCCATTCAACATCATTGAGCAAATGAATAAAACCAATTTGAATGTCAAAATGTGGGATGCACTCTCGATTCCTTCTCAGAGGAACTTGCTATGGGAGGCTTTGAAAAAATTTGGCACTAATATTAGATCATTAGGTCAAGAAGTGGTAGTGGTAACCAGCTTATGCCAACCTGAAACAAAAATATATGCTAAGCCCAATAAACCTCCACCATTATATTTCCCATTGATTATTAGTGACCATTTGGTACATAATTGTATGATCGATTCTGGAGCCATTAGTTCTGTAATGCCTAAACAGGTCGCAAATGTCCTACAAATTCCATATACTCCAATTTCAAGAGGGCTCGTTCAACTATATGGTACTGTAGTCCAAACTATGGGGGTCATAAAGGGGCTTTAGCTTACTATCCACACATGTCCTAGCATGACATTCACGCAGGACATATCTATCATTGATCTTCCTCCCCTCTTTTCCATTTTCTTATCACAAGATTTGACCGCAAAAATGGGTGGTTATTTGTCATCAAACTAGTCACATATGATCTTGAGGACCCAGTATGGGACTAAGGTAACTATAATGGCAGAACCAATCTATCACAATCACGTGGAACCTTACATAGCTAAACCCATAAATGGTAATTACGCCATTTATGACCCCAAAGATGAGGATGCAGATCATAAACCAACTACTCTCATAGAAGAGGTTCCAGATATAGTTCTCAATGAGGTGAGTATAGATCATCAATATGACCCTTATGCTAATTTATTGGTAAATGAAGAATCTGGTCTGTTGTTTTTGGAAGAGACTGTATTAGGTACATACTACATTCATGAAGAAAATGCCATCATACCTCAACTTGTTAAAGCATCAAACAATACAAAAGGACTGTGGAAAATGTTATTTGATGGATCAAAAAGTAAAAGAGGATCTGGTGTAGGAGTTATGCTAATTTCTCTAGAAGGAAACAAATATTTCTCTTCCTTTCGGTTGTAGTTAAGCTGCACTAATAATGTTGCTAAATATGAAGCTCTTATACAAGTAATTCAGTTGGCCCAAAGAAGAGGAATCTGAAGCTTGACCATCTTTGGAAATAGCGAATTTGTTATACACCCAGTTACAACCCGTAGTGCATCAAAAAATGATCTAATGAGGTCATATAAAAATTGGGTTTGGGATCTGATAGAATATTTCAAGGCTTTTGGAATTCATACAATTCCTAGGAAGAAAAATCAAGATGCTAACAAGATGCCTACTATTGGCTCTGAGTACGATGTACCTATGGACATCATGAAAGAAGAGCAACAAACAGTCAAAATGTTGGTCCCTCTCATATTACTAGATAACGTAAGTAGTTGGAAGGTGTTTGATAATGATCAATAGATTGTTCTCTTCCTACAACAAGAAGCAGAGTTCGCTACCAAACATCAAGATAAAATTGAAAATTATTACGACGATCAATAGCTAAAAGGAAACAAACTACCAAAAGGTCTGCTTACACTTGAATCCATCTTCAATTTGGATGATAAAGCTAAATAGAACACTAATATGGTGGTCAAGGAGGAGGATTTTAAAGAGGTCGAGGTGGCAAGTGAAATTTTATTAAAAATTGGTAAGGTATGCACTGCTCAAGAAAAGAAATCTTTCATCGAATTATGTCAAGAATAATATGATATTTTTGCATGGAGCTACAAGGAATTGTGTGGTTTTGATCCCAACTTATCTCAACATACTATTGAACTAGATTTGAACTCCAAGCCAGTTTGTCAAAAATAGAGCCCAATTAATCCCAAAATTAAGCCATTGATGAGGAAACAACTAACCAAGCCTATGAAGGTATGTATAATTTTTCCCATCAAGCATTCTTTGTGGGTAGCCAATTTGGTGCCCATAAGGAAAAAGAATTGTGAAATTTGGTTGTGTGTAGATTTGAGGGATCTGAACCGTGCCTCCTTGAAGGATCACTACCCTCTCTCGCTAATGGAGAAAATCCTCCAAATAGTGGAAGGGGCTCACATATTTTCTTTCCTTGATAGATATTCAAGATATATTCAGATTCTAGTTCAAGAATATGATCAATTCAAAATAGCTTTCACCACCAAATGGGGCATATACACTTACAATAAGATTCCCTTTGGGTTATCTAATGTAGAGGATACCTTTCAGAGAGCCATGGATATGGAATTTAGAAGAATCATCAATGATATGACATTGGTTTACCTTGACAATATCACTGTCTACTCTAGGCATGTTGAGGATCATATCACTCATCTAAGAAATTTTTTTTGAAGGTGTGGAGAGTTTGGTGTCTCACTGAACCCTAAGAAGTGAATTTTCATAGTGCAGGAAGGAAATTTGTTGGGGCATATTATTTTGGAAGAGGGGTTTTATACTCAACCAACTAGGATTCAATCAATTCTGTCCTTATCCCTCCCAAGCCATAAAAAGGGTCTCTAGAGTTTTTTGGGAACTATAAATTTTGTGTGGAGATTCATTCCTTAGTTTACACTATTGGAAAAATATCTAATGGATATGCTTTAAAAGAATATTCCATTTTCATGGAAGGAGGGAACAAAAATATTTGAAGCCATCAAGACATCTCCCAACCTCCCATGTTGGTGAATCCCTGGTTTGAAAAGGATTTCTTTCTCTATGTTTTCACAGGTCAGGAAAGTATTTTAGGAATCCTCACTCAACATAATGATGATTTCATGGAGCAGCCCATTGCCTTTTTCAGTAACACCCTTAAGCAATACAAACTCAAATATTCCTTTGTCAAAAATAAGGTATTTACAGTCATTCGAGCCTTAAAGAAGTTTAGGCATATGTTGTCTAACAACAAATCCCACTTAATGGTTTCTCATCTTAGCATCAAAGAATTTTTGTTGAATAAAGAGATGAATGAGAAATGCACTAGGTGGATTAAGAAAGTAATGCAGTATGATGTACACATCAAAGTCACTAAGCTTGTCATGGGAAAAGGGTTATGTCAGCAGCTGGTTGCGGACATGGAGACCAAAGATATAGAAGATGTCATGCTTCTGAATGCTGATGAAGGAAATGATCAGATTGATTGGTCAACCAAGATGCATAATTTTCTTATCTCGGTGGTATATCCTCCAAACATAGATAAAATCCAAAGATGTAATTTTCGTCACCAATATATTCCATATGTCATGATAGATAGTGTTCTCTTCTGAAAGGATTTAAATGGTTTTCTTCTATATTGCATCAAGCTAGAGCAGATGAACAAGATATTAGAGGAATTTCACAATGGCCTATCCAGAGGACATTATTCTGCATGAACAACTACTACTAAGATCATGTGGGCCAGTTATTACTGGCCAGGCTTGTTCATACACTCTCATATCTGGGTGAGGAAATGTAAGGAGTGTGCTCTTTTCGTAGGTAAATAGAGGCTGATAGTTATCCCATTACATCCCATTCAAGTGGATCAACCCTTCGTTCAGTGGGGATTAGATTTCATCGGGATGATCAATCCTCCATCCAACGAGGGACATAAAAGGGTCTTTACTATAACAAATTATTTCACTCACTAGAAAAAGGCAGTGGCCCTAAAGGCAAGTAATGAAAAGGATGTTCTAGAGTTTTTGGAAAATTTGATGACAAGGTTTGGTGTTCCTTTTACTATTATCTCAAACAATGCTACGACTTTCCTCAGAATAAAGATAAGTGAATGGGCCATCAAGAATGGAGTCTACCTCAAGAATTTTTCTAACTATTACCCACAGGGGAATGGGTTGGATGAATCCAGTAACAAGAATCTCATAAGAATAATCAAACATATGATTGAGGCCAATAAAAGAACCTGGCATACATAGCTCAAGATCACCCTATGGGTGGATCGAATAACACCTAAAAAGGCCATCGGAGTTTCACCTTTCATGCTTGTATATGGAAGGGAAGTAAAACTCCCACTTTATTTGGAAATACCTTCCTTGGACTTGGCTTATTGGCTCGAAGTTATGGAGAACGATGTCTTAATAGTGAGGCTTGTTGAACTCATAGAGCTAGAAGAAATTTGAAACTCGGCCATGCACACATTAACACAACATCAGGCTCAAGTTAATAAATATTTTGACAAGAAGGAATCTAATAAGCATTTTCAAGAGGGAGATCTAGTCCTCAAATGGGATGAAGACTGGGCCAAGCCAGGAAAGCATGCCAAATTTGACGTTCTCTGGAGAAAGCCATACATCATCACAAGTTATAAAGAGGTGAATTCATTTTATCTATCCAAACCCAATGGAGAAGAATTTCCCATTCATGTTAATGGGATACATCTCAAAGCTTGCTTTTGCAATTGTTCCACCCTATACATTGTTCTTTTCTTTTCCTCCAAGTGCTTTGCACATTGTTTCATTTTCTTTTCCGTTTCCATTTGTTTTCTATTTTGGTTTTTTATTTTTATGAATCCTTTACCCAAAGTTTTTCTTAAGGCTATTGGTCTAAAATATTATTAGGAATGCATTCCCTAGAGGTCACCAAAAAAGTTATCCATTTAACCTACCTTGAAGAAAATATGTCAGAATTTTTTTTAGAAATTCTTTGTACAATGAAATTCTCCAAGTCCTAAAATTATGAATTTTTTTGGCTTTCAGATTTCGGGGGTTTTTCTATTTCGAAGTTTAAATGGCTTAGGTTTGAAATTTGGTTCCAAATCCTTGAAGCCCAAAATATTGAAATTCGTAATTTTTGGACTTTCAGGCTTTTGGGTTCAAAAATTTTCATTCAACAAATTGACATTTCTTAACTCGGAGTTCCGAAGTCTAAAACCCTAGAATTCTAAGGTTTCAGAATTTTGGGATTTCATGTTTCGGAAAATTTTCCTCCATTTTAAAAAATCCCTTTTGGACTTCCAAATTCCAAAATTCCAAAAGCCCAAAATTTTTAGACTTTCAGGCTTTTGGGTTTTGGAATTCTTTGAGTCGTTTTTAGGATTTTTACTTTCAAACTTCCAAAGTCTGAAAGTTTGAAAGTCTGAATTTTTTGTTTTTCGAGCTTTCAGGTTTTGGAAATTTTCATTTCCAATTCACTTTTTCATCTCCCAATCTCTGAAGTCTGAAACCTCAAAATTCCAAATTTTGGGCTTTCAGGTTTTAGACTTTGATAAGTCCTCTACACAATTAATTCTTCACCTACCTCTGTACGGATTGGGTTTTTGCCATTAAAATCTGGTTTTCTATTTAAAATTACATTTTTTTGTCATTTTCACCGAACTTTTTTACTCTGACATTTTGTTTCTTATACTTTGTGACGTCCTTTTTAAGGTATGGTGATTTGTTTATTTTCTTTTTGGTTTAAGGTATTTTTTTGTTTCCTTCTCTTTTTTCTTTCTCTTTGTTCTCCCTCTACATATTTTTTGAAATGTCAAACCCTTTGTTCACCATGTTTTTCATTTCGAGTTTCTTTAGGTATTTAGAGTTTTTTGAATGATCCTCTCTAGTTTTCCATACTTCTTCTCAACAATTCTCATTTTTTAGGGTTTGGAAATTAGTATTGTTCGGCAAAAATCCTGTCCCTCTCTTTTCAAAGAATTCTTTTGGAGAAATTTTTCATAGATTTCTTTCAGAACCATTGTCTTCAGAGATTTCTTTTAGAAATTTTGGCTTCGGAGATTTCTTTCGGAAATTTTTTTCAAAGATTTATTTGGAGAAATTTTTCGAAACTTTTTAGTTCAGAGGTTTCAGTTCGGTGATTCTTTTTGGATCTTTTTAGTTTAGAAATTTAGAAGTTTTTCTTTCAGGTTTTTAGAATTTCTCCAACTTCATCTTCCAAAACACAGGGCTTGATGTCTACTTCCACTTCAAAGGGAAAAGAGAAGATGAAGTACTCATTTCTTAGGGTTGCTCCTCAGTCCTACTTATCTTCCGACTTAGGGAATATAGGGTACACCAACCTAGGGAAAATTGTTTTTACAGATTTTTGGGAAAGAATAAAGGCTCCAAATAAGAAATCATGCATGCAAGCCATCTATGATAGTGGGCCTTCCCTTGCTGCTGGTTTTCCAAGATACATGCATTTCCTAGGGTTTAATTTAGTTGCAACATCCCATTTTATCAAAGACTCCATGTCAGTTAGAGAT
Source organism: Taxus chinensis (assembly GCA_019776745.2). Lineage (NCBI taxonomy): Eukaryota > Viridiplantae > Streptophyta > Pinopsida > Cupressales > Taxaceae > Taxus > Taxus chinensis. The sequence continues at coordinate 655,526,668 of CM034148.1, forward strand.
AATGACGATAAGGTAGTAATCTGTTTGGACCTATACTTCTTTGAAGATCTGCTTAAACTTCCAGGCTTTCAAAATTATTCCACAATTTTGCTAGAGTTAGCAGTGGAACATTGGGACAAAGAAGAGGAAGTATGCTAAAAAATCATGATGAAAACTTATCTAGCCAAGAGCTTCACCAAATTACCCAAAACCATGCATCAGTCGGATTTTATTAAGGAGGTCAGTGATCTTATTGTGCTACTAAGAAGAGTTTTACGTCTCCCTTCTATAAAGGAATTCCATAAATGTATGTTTTTGTACATCAATACCATCAAGAAGAATAATGAATTTATCCGATGGGGGGAGAATATTAGTAGCTCCATTTGCTATTAATTGGGAAAGGTGTCAGCTACAAATACTTTCTACATGACATCATTCCTGGTGTATATTGCTGCTGCTATGGAAGATTTTACTGGTTTTAATACCAGAGGTGTTTACAGCACTTCCCAAATATGTGAATTTTTATCCCCAACTCAATCTGAATGAGGGAAGCAGGAATTTCTACAGAGTCAGTGACGCTTTCTTTGTTGTCATCCACTACCATTTTGACAAAGAGTTATACAGCCAAAGGATTTCTAATGAAGACTTCAAGGAGTTACGTGAGTGGGGAGCCATCTATTTGCAGTTCCCTAAATTTAATTACATTTGGGTACCCTAAAAAATTGCCAAGGTGCCCCACTAATAAATGGGTTCTAGTGGAATTGGTCTAACAATTGTTTGATTATCATCAAATTCAAAACAAGCACCGAAAATCAGGAATGCATTTCCCTATTTCAATTGGAAGATACACCTGCCTGAACATTCATAGGGCCAACAATGTGGATGTAGAATTAGCTGAAGTGACTTTGCAAACCTTTCACCCACAAACTAATTTCAATTATTGGGATAGGTTTGCTGAAACAAGTCAGTCCAGTTCCCACGTGCCGCAATTGAAAGATATCTATATTCATTGTCAGGATGAATACATCGTGTGAAAAAGAGATTATGAGAGGTTGACCTTGGATGAGGTTCAACAATTAGGATTGGCTGATGTCCCAATAGAGGCAAAAGATAATGATGAGGTTTTAGATGTGTCATACAAAAATGATATTATTTCCACAATAAAAAGGAGAGGGCGGGGTCCATTCTATAGAGAACTTACAGTTGGTTGCTTACCTTGGGACTTTCACCCAAAGGGACAGAACAACCTATGAATACCAAGGCCCCACCAACTATGAACCAATCAAAACCCACAAAAGGGAAAAGGTTGACCCAAAAATATCATATGACTCTAAGAAAGATTTAATTTGTTAGTGGCTCATCTCTCTCCAAGGTTCCTACTTCCAAGACCATGCCTCCTGCAACACCTGTGACAGAAGTGGTTGAAGTTGGTTACTCCCCTAGTATCTCCCAAGATCCATCACATCTTATTCCTCCTCCATTTTCACTTCTAACATCATTTCCTTCCACTTCCATAACCATTTCTTCCTTCCCATCCCCTTCTATGAACCAAGTATTCTCATCACTTCTAGTTCTATTAGCTGGGGAAAATATTGTGTCACCCATTTCCTCTTAACTTCCCTTAACACTTCCATTTTCTTAAATCATACCCCCTAGCATCATTATATCAACTCTTATCATTGTCCTTACATCCATGCCATCCATCATTGCTACTTCTTCTCAAATACCAGCTAGTGTTTCTAGTGATCTTACTTTAACCAAAATTTCAGGTATTGGATCCACTGCACCATCTTCATCACCTTTAGCCATACCAGAATGGCTATTTAGGGAAACTCCCAAGAAAAGGAAGAAGGTTCCCTTGGGATATGTTATAGATCTCAGCATATTGGAGCATATGCCCAAGAGACAAAACAAGAGACCAAGAACCGTGTCAAGTCTGATAGTTAACCCATCTAGACAATAGGTGATAGAAGTTACCACCCCTGATGAGGGGAAAACTAAAGAAACAATCAAAGCTGTGGATTATCGAATCTCAAAATTCTCATTGGGAAAGGCCACTCATGTAGGAGCCAAGAAAGATGTGCACATTGCTCTTGGGGCTCTTTTTCAAAATATGACAAAGATAAGGCCACCAAAGATTAACTCAAAGCCAAGGTCGAGAATTTCACTACACTGCTGCACAAATTACCCCAACTCACTCCATCTACTGAAGTCTCAACTACTACGGTATGATGATTTCATCTAAAATTGATGTTATTTCTTATCATGAGCTTGAGAAGCTGGACCAAAAAGGGAGATCAGTAAGTGGATGGATGGAGAGAATTGTATAATAAGCCAATCCTTTAATCAAGGAAGCAATTGATATATACAGCGATTTGCAAGTTGCGAAAACCACTATTTACAAAATGGATGAGGCCTTTTCTTAAGATAATAATAGTCTAAATTTAAATTTGGCAACATGGAGTGAGATCAGAGAATAAGACCCCGAATTACTTCTTCAGGAAGAGGAGATCGATGATGCCTCAAAATTATTTAAATATCAAAAATCCATGGAATTCTGGTGCCAAGTATTGTAGGATTTGATTAAGAAATTAAAGGAGAAATGAGTGGAAATCACGGATGCCATGAATGAAATTTCATAAGAATTCAATATTGCCAACTAAAAATTCTTTAATGAAAACATCAATGCTCTTCCTAAAGATCAAATTAAGGGAAATTTCAAGGATTTGGTGAATTGTGAGAATGAGGTCACCAAAAATTTCAATAGTGACTCCATTGACTGATTGGTCTTATGCAAAAATTTCATAGGGAGACTGAAGAAAGTTACGAATAAACTTTGAATATTGCCAGCCGGATGACAAAGGAGATTGAGATAGCATATGTAGTGAATCACTATGCATGTGGTCCTAGAGATGAAGAAAATTATGAAATTATCAAGTGCTTCATTGAGTATAAGCATCGAATGGTTGTATGGGAAGGGGAACAATAGAAACCTGCAGGAGAGGAAGGTGTAGTTGAATAAACCCAAAGCTGAGTAGCCATGGAGGATCAGATCCAAGCTTTGGATCTGTCGAAGTTGTAGGGCTGACTGAGTCAAACCCTTGTAACAAATTATCTAATTTCATGGGAGCATGTTCCCTTAATTTAATGACATTTCTATTTTTAGGAAAATGTTAGTTTAGGGCCCAGCTGTAATGGCTCAACCTAAGCACTTATAAATAGTTGAATGCTTCAAGTTAGTAGATATAGATTATTTTTGGGATAAGTCACTCTTAAAGCTTGGAAGAGTACTTTAGATATTTCTAAGAAACCTTTTAATTGTATTCAGAGTTACACCCTGCTATTGAAAATCAGATTTTTTTGTGTTAAATGGTTAATCAATGTTTACTTTGTGAATTTATGATTCTTTAGTGTGAGTGATTATCTTACCTTTATTTTAGGTTATCTATTTCATGTTGTGAAGGAATAATGTCATTATATTTTACCTCAGTTGTGAAAACCTTATTTTCCTTCTATATTAAGTTATGTCATCATTATTCCTAGTTGCAGAAATAGATGTTTGACATATGCATGTGTGGTTTCATCATGATAAATTGATTGTGTGTTGAATCCAATTCAATCTATCCCTATGTATACTAAATTTTGTACCCCCCTAGTTTGTGGTATTGTATACCCTTTCGAGTGGAGATAGGTGAAGGTGGTTGGTGATGAAAGCATCCCTCCCACATTAATGCTTCTAGATATTAAACATTCCTTAATTTGGTGCGTCACCACCCTTAGTATTTTTTTAGTTATGTAAAATCTCTTTCATTAAAACTCATGAATATGTTAGCTTAGGATTAGATAGTCATTTGATTAGACTAGGAGTAGTGAAGCATTCAGTTTGGGAAGAGGAAGTTAGCCTTCTTCGTAGGTTCACCTCGATCCTAAGTTCCATAGCTTGAGAGGTGATCCCATGTGTCCCAATCACACCAAACGTATTGTTCACATTCTGGACATTCGGAGGGTACAATGATTTGGTGACAACATATACGCTCAATGTTTTACAAGTAAGTAGTAGTGGACATCAAAAGAAATATTTCTTTGAATAATTATTTCCTTATCCATTTGATAGGGAAATGTTACTTCTACCCTTCCCACCTAACTTTAAATGTCCTAAATTCAAAAATTACTATGTGAAATATGACCCTAGTTCAATAAAATTAAACGCTTTTGATTTTTTTTCAACAACTTTCTCATAGTGATAATTACCTTATTTGTTTTTTCCCACATATCTTATGAGGCTAAGCACTCGAATGGTGTCTACACCTTTTTAAGTGATCAATTTCCACCTTTTTAGATTTATCTGAGAAATTTTTTATACAATTTCCCTATAATATGGAGAGTGAAAGTTCCATTATTGACCTATCTAACACCAATCAATGTAATAATAAAAACTTTGGTTCCTTCTTACAATGATGGAGGGGCTTAGCTAGTCACTTTTTTTATCTATCCAAAATAAACAATTGGTTAGCACATTTGTACCCAACTCCTACCCTAAAATTACTGTCCCCCTACAAGTACAGTATGTCAAAACATTTAAATAAATGATAGAGAATCATATTCAAGTTGAAAACTCTCTCTTAGTGAAAGGAGTCTTGAAACCATTTTAAAAAGACTATTATACTAAACCCATTGACAAAGACAAACTCTTTAGAAAAAAAATTCATGGATGGTGGAATTACATATTCAAATGATATTGAATACCCCATAATTTAATTTCACTTGAAGGATGCTTGAACTGAAAAAAATTTGAAAATACTAAACCCCTTTAGGTGTATCTCGATAACCAAATTTTCATCAAATTGAATCAATGAACATGATAACATTTCTAAAAACCAAGACATTAAAAGAATACATGCCCAAGTCTTAATGGTATAAAGAATGGAACCGAACGGGGAATGGCAATTAATAATTACATCTAAGACTTATTAGTTTGCAGGGATATAGAAGTTAATTCTCAAGAAGCCCCTGAATAATAGAGTAATTAACTCAAGATCTATAAATATCCCTTTCCCAAGAGAAAACAAAGAAAATAACAAAATATGTGTCGAGGTCAAACATGTAGTTATACAAATAACATTATTGTCGAGGCATCATATATGTTTGATTATTTAATTGGCTATATTCATGTAGCTACTCATCACATTACAATAATCAAAATCAAATCAGAAGATATTGTTGTTAAAATGTGATGCACTCACATCACTATTTTAGGACCTCCTTTTTTCACTCTTTCATATGGTCATTACTCTATGAATGTCAACGTAACTAAGAAAATGGAAGGGACTTAACACCAAGTAAAACCCTAACTTAGTTATTTAATCAATTACATCAAGATTGGGATAATAAGGAAAAACTTAAATATATTACACAAAATGTAAATCTAACACTAAATGCAAACATCCCTTTTGATGTTTAGATGTTCTCCGACATGTCAATACTTCTGTATGTGAGTCAAATGCAAGTTACATATGACCAAGGGTTATATTAAAGTGGAAGAGATCTCATCAGTATGGTTTAAGTTCCATTTTTGAATCTTCTCCAACTAAATTTAAAGGTGGGATTTCTACATTTAGTAATATTTCTTGTGATAGAAATGATCTATGGAGATATCAAATGTCTTAAACAAGGTAAAGGTGTAAAAAGGTACTAGAATTTTTATATAGATTTCTAATCTGAGAGAAGTGTACATCCTAGTGAATGTGGGATAAAGATGTAGAATTATGAGTGGATAAGCATGATCAGAAGAGATTAACTAGATATCAGTGACCCATGAGAGTTTGGAAAGGCCTAATTAATCTATCGGGATTAATTAATAAGATAAACTTAGCGTATAGAATCCATTTGTAGATGATTTGAGGCAAACTTAAAAGAATTAAAGAAGTTTGGGAGGGGGGTTTAACTAGTAAGAGGGTTTATTAATTAAATACGATATTATCAAATGTTAATTAATTAATAATAGTTAATTAATTAATTAAATGAGGAGTTTATCTAAGGAAACAATGTTAATTTACATCCAAGATAAGGGTGAAGGATGATTATTTAATGAAATTTCATTAATTAATCGAGAAGATGGGGAGTATAGTCAATTACCGAAAATCACTAATTATAATGGAATGAAGCTAAATAAGACAATTAGCAAATTTTTAGTATTAAGAATCACATGGTCAAAATTAGGTGTCTAAATTTTCCCCTCTTTGATGTGGTGTATCTCAAGTGATAATTGAAAATTTTATTTTGTATGGGTAGAAGAACAATGAGTACGATGGATGATGCCCCCTTGAAAATTGATGGGGTAATAAAAGAGTTGATTGGAAATTGAAAAGAATAGAAAAATGATCACAATGAAAGAAAATCCCTTCGCATTGGGTACTAAGTCATTGTAGCAGTCGAAAACCATTATGAAAATGTCTATACAAGGGGTGGGGATAAAAACAAGACATTTACACGCTGTTAGTTGGTAGAATAGAGATACAGTTGATTGCAATGATTATCCTTCACTACACCATAGTTTTTGCATTACATTGAGTGATTTTTGGAGTACCAACAGACACATGCCCATGACGAGAAGGTAGGTGACATTGTGTTTTATATTTTTTAGTTTTCACATTTTAAAATTTCATTGAATATAATAGGACAAAATTCAATGTGGGAAAGGCTGTTGTGTTAGAAGAAAAATGGAGTGATATGGCAAGATGAATTGGTCCTTACAATTTAATTTCAATTTAAGATCACTCACATAAAACATTGATCAATCTATCCATCCATTAATGTGTGTAGAACAACATACAATATTCATACAATTACTCATTAGCAAGAGAAACAACACTAAGACACAAAATATTAGTTGGAAACAATCAAGGGGAAGATAACCCACTAAAAATATGTTTATATCACACACAACAAAGACTCAAGTGAATATTACACATCACAAGAGATTTCTTTATGAGGCACCAACCCCATAAGGAGCACCAACCCCTAAACCCTTGTTGGTATTACACACAACAAGATAATTTCATGAATATGACACATCATGTAATATTTTTATGAGAATACCACTGATGATATGCTACAAGAAATCAGAATATGGTTCTTGGGCCCCTTAATATAGCTTTCAAGTCTTAAAGGCGTGTAGGCGCGCATGGCTGGAGGGAGTGCGTAAGTGAAGGCACACAAGACAGAGTTCAAAGGGATTCTTGGAGAACCAAGGACGTGTGCACCATGCGAAGAAAAATTCAGGACTTAGCCATTTTCAACCTTTTCAGTAAGACACATGAAGAACATGTTCCATTTGGATAAGGTTCCAGCCTAGTGACAAGGTTTCCTAGGAGGAATATACCTTGCGATAGGAAGATCCAAAAAGATAATCATGACATGGAGAGGAATGCGCCTGAGGTGACCCACACCTTGACACTTGGGGCCAGATTTGAGGTTGCAGAAGAGTTTGTTAGAGCTCAAAGGCCTATGTATATGTGCACCCTTGGCAAAGAAAGAGGACAAAAGCAAGGTAGCGAAGCTCTGCAGAATTACTGTGAGGACTGTGGGGTAAAGGGGTAGATGATTATAGGAATAATGTAATGGCGAAATGGGGAATACAAATTTTTTTTTTGTGAGCATACATGTATGGATCCAGATATGGCGCATGACTATGGTCTGCCTCTCTATGATGTTTTGGAGTAATACTACTAATGAATGTGATAAGGTTACCATTATGTTTATGTTAAGATCTCCTTCCTGTATTATCTACATGTTTCCACTGTGCTTTTTGATCTTCTATAATCATGAACTTTACTTGAACCTTAGTCTAATTATGGATTTACAACTTCCTAGTTCTAGTTAATTCTATTTCACGCTTTATTACTATTATGACTGAAGGTGTGTAGAAGTCATCCTGAGATCTATAGATTCTTCATGTTTGTTAAATCACTAATTCAAAATCATGAATTATGCCTTCCACTGAACTCACATAAAAGAGAGACTTAGCTCCCTCTCGCACTCCTCAAGTGACTGCCCAGCTCCTGCTGGGTGATAGGTTGACACGCATGAGGTTCCCTTGTTCTTCATGGGGTGTAAAAATGACTACATATTAGTTCTGTTGCTGGGACCCTCTTTTTGAAGTTGTAGTGGAACATGGCATACATCATGATCTGTGTAAAAATTAATGGTGGAACACTTAACACTTGAAGGTGTTGAAGATTGGTTTAAAAGCACGGAGGACAAATTCTCTCAGAGATTCAATACTAGACCTGGGTTTAGCACACAAAGATGGGTGGAGGACACTCTATCATGTGTTGTACAAAACTTTCTTCTGTTGTTTCCTAGTAGATTTATTTGAATGGATCTCGACTTATACATCTAGATCAAGGTGGTATTATAAGTCACACCCTTGGGACCCAAGAAACATATCAATTCTTGCAAGATGTTGATCTAACATGGACCTATGCTATAGATCATTGGTTGAAGGGAGTATTGACTAGCTACACTCTGGAATACGCCATTTCCATGTATTCATGTCTAGAAGTTGCTAAGTTTGAGTTTTTACGGGAGCCCAGAGGATCATTTTTGCGTGTTATCCCCCTTGTGATCAAAATATTAGTGGTAAACATCGGTTTAGAGGCATTTCCTATAGCTGGATAAACCACTCTGAGTACTTGGTGAGGAATCTAGGTTGGGGAAAGATGACCGATATAATGACTGAAAAGAAAAGGGAGGAGGGACGACTTAATTATAATAAAGTGTGTGAGAAAGAGATCGATAGATAGCGTAGGATTACAAGTGGGTTATGGAGCCAGACATGGTGGAAAGGAGTTGAGGTTCATGCAGAGGATGTGGAACCCAAATAGTTTATGATACCCCATCTTGGTAAGTGCAGGAGAGAAAACATTGTGGCTTCTGATGAGAGTCCATTGTGTAGAGAAAGAAAAGTTGTTGGCATGCATCTAACCCCACCTAACCACTAAACCTTGGTGCTTGGTTTATTTAAACAAGGGAAAAGTATAGTTGATCCATTTGATATCGGTGGAAGAAACCAATCAGCACCCAGGAGATACAACTTCTCGTTTGGGACTTCTATGGCTTCACACAATATTCCAGTATTTGGTGGAATGTTTGGACAAGCCACATATACAATTGGTTTTGTAAGCATGTTAGGAAGTGGTGGGGAAATACAATTAGAAGCGGTGTTAGTTCACAAACTATTGACATGCAATTGAGTGGAATGACAGGAGTGTTCGCCATGACAAACACAGGCCCTGTACCTAACACAGGAGGATCTGGAGGTGGAAGTGGTGGAACTGGTGGCTCAGGATCTAGTGGGTCCAATGGAGGAGGAAACCAAGGGACTGGATCGGGAGGACAAGGACCTCAGCCACCTCCTCAAGTATTTTTTGAGATGTCTCTACACTTACTAGATTATAGTGGGATAGAAGATGCCATAGATCATGCGCATAAGTATGAGCTGCTATGGTGCGTAAAGGGGATCACGACCCAGAATTGAAAGGCCAGTCAATTTGTGACAACTTTACAAGGACACATGCATAGTTGGTATAAAAAGCAATGACCCTCATTAGACTGTTGTGGATTATACCACACTGAGAAATGCATTCTTGGTAGAATTCCACATACCTGAGTTTGAACATAAGAGCATTAGCTCTCTTAAAGAAATCTAGTAGGGCATGGTAGAGAGCATGCGGGAATATGATGCTCGCTTTAAAACTCTATTGTCTAAACTGTCTTATGATATCCACCCTACACAACATGCTCAGTGGTTTGTCGGAGGGTTGATCACACCCTTTAGGAGGGCTCTATCTCATAAAACATTCATGGACCTACACGAAGAATTGGAAGCTAATTTGTGCACTAAGGTAATTGGTAGTGTTGACACTAGTGTTAACCCATTTTTGGAGGCTCAGATTGCTGCCATGGCTAAGGAATTAGAGAAATTATCTTCCAACAAAGTTCCAGAAATTTGTGGAGGGATGTGGTGCATAGATTGTAATATAGAAGGGCACACAAAGGATAATGGTGGGATATGTACTCAGAAGGTGGTATGTGTCATAGTAGTTAATGTGAAATATGTCACGAGGACCATGATGCAAGTAGGTGCCCCCTGTTGCAGCGTGCACGATTCGAAAAAATGTATCTTGTTATTGAGAGATATGTACCTCAACCACACATGACACCAAGGATTGTATATTGATTGACTAGATTCATGAGGCAATTGATCTTGGTGTCGGCCAGACTGGCATTGCCGGTAGTTCCATGGGAGATGAACATCAGTATGAAGAGTGCAAAGATGGAGATGCATGTGGGAGATGGTTTCATGGAGGATTTCATGGTTTTGGTAACTGCAGAGGAAGAAGTGAGTTCCCGTGTGGGACATGTTTTAATTGTGGAGCCATAAACCATTATAAGCATGAATGTCCAGATCTTCTACAATGCTCATGGTGTTGAAAAAAACATGTAGAAAAAATTCCTAGAGTTATACGAACATATGAGTCAGTAGTACTGGAAGGATAAGGGCACTGCCATGGTGAGTATTAAGAAGGATGATGTGTAATGGCTCCCACAAATAATATGTGAATCAAAACTAGAGCCTGTTATGGTAACAACAAGGGCGGAATCCGTGCACGCAAGGGAAGCACCTAGGTAGAGACCTCTAGTTTTGAGAGAAGAAGTAGTACATGGGAAATATCCAAACCTAGCTCACTAGAAAGAAATCTACCACGAAACCATGGACGTAATTTGAAGCTTACAAGGGGATATCCAATGCTTAAAAGAGAAAACTAGAAAATATGAGCAAAGAGGACCAATAGAAGCACCAAAGGATGAATTAGATGAGGTTAAGGAGGTGTGTAAACTGCTGAGGCAGGAGAATATTATTCCCCTACTAGGGGCATGGTTGAGAGAAAAGGTGCCATGTGCCAGGGAAGAACATGAAAGGAAGATCTTGCATGCAAATGTCCCACCTCATAGCGTTGATTATGATAAAGAGATTACCTTGAACGTAGTAGTGTATGGATGGTTGCTTAGTAACATCCTCATTGACACAGGCACGGAGGTTAATTTTCTCACTCTGGATGCCTGGAATCAAATGGGAAAACCTGCATTACAGCCATCTTCAAATGTGTTGTATATGGAAAATAAGACAAAGGCGATGTCTGTAGGTGTCTTGAGGGATGTGACCATTACCATTCAGGGGACTAGGTTCACTAGGGATTTTGAAGTCTTGGCGCTTTCCGAGGTAGATAATTTCCTAGCTTTACTTGGGTGCCATGGTGTTATAAGAATAATGCAGATCTCTAGTTTAACAAGGGGTACATAAGATTTGAGAATAAGGAAGAGAGGGTAATAATACCACTTGTTGATGGGAAGTCTAGCCCATATACTAAACCCTTTGGAGAGGAGGTCCTTGACAGAATATATGTGCACTCCATAAGAGATCTAGAGACCATCCACCCTACAGAAGGATTCATCCAGTTTGATGATGCTCAATCTGTCAGTGATACTACCAATATAGTGTGCAATAATTGGATGCATGGGACTTATGAATTGATTGGAAAACATTTGAAAGGATCAGTAACTAAGGTAATAACAACGCATACAGTTTGGAACCTAAAAGGAAAGGTAATAACCAAGTATTCTAGGGATGCATACCCTGAGGTCTTTTTGAGAGAAATAGAAGCTCACTAGAGGGAGGATGAGTGACGAAGTATTCTAGGTTATGTTTTGATAGGCACAACAAAAAGGTGGTGGCCTGCGCATAGTGAAAAATTTTTAGAGTGGCGTGAAGTAATAATTACGCTCGTTGTCTGATTCTCGACGAGCAATATACCCACCGCTATCAAGGATTACAATGGAAATGGACCCACCTCTTCCCACATCCAGGCATGTGAGAAGGTCTGGAGAGAAGGCGTGGAAGCTTTACTACCCTCCCTTTGGGTACACAAGATGTATTCAACACTATAAGGATGTGCATACACCTGGTACATCCATTCTGAAACTCACCGCCAAATGGGAAATTGGCAAGAGATAGCGGCTGACCTGGTTCACACATTCGAGTACTGAAGTACCAAGCAACGAGTTGATGAGGCATTGTAGACTATCAAATGCCTCACTTTTGGGGATTGCACCATGATGGAAGATAGATTAGAAAAATTACTTGGTGGACCTAGCTTGGAAGCGCTGTTCGAAGAGGAGGAACCAGAAGACCTACAATTCAGGTGTGTGTGTGCTTAAAAGGAGAAAGGAAAGATGGTACATGTTATTAATGGAGAGGAGATGGAGAGCTTGAATGTTGACCATTTGGTTGGAACACGTGAAGTAGTTTATAGTGTAGATGCATGTGCACACGCGTATTATGAACCACTCAAAACCAATAAAGTTAACATCGGCTCAAAGAAGGAGCATAAGGAAGCTATCATTGGGAACTACTGGTCGGAAAAGGAAGTATCGAAGATCATCAATATCTTACAAAAATTTGAGTATTTATTCCCGCATGGATACCATGAGTTGAAAGGCATCCACAATTTATTGGGGGAAATGAGGATAAAGGTGAAGGATGGTGTGCACATGGTCAGGAAGAGGTCTTATAGGATGAATCCCAACATGCGCATAAGGGTTAAAGAAGAGATAAAAAAAATGATAGCATCCGGTATCATTGAATTTGTGGAGGAATCATAATGGATAAGTCCAATGGTGATCAACATAAAGAAGGATGGGAAGATTAGGATATGTGTGGATTACAGGGAATTGAATGATGTTTGTATCATAGATCCTTTTCCCACCCCCTTCACTGAAGAGATTTTGGAAGGAGTTACAGGGTGCGAGGTCTATTCCTTTACGGATGGATTCTAGGGATATCACCAAGTAAGGATTGCCAAGGAAGACCAAGTTAAGACAACTTTCACCACCGAGTGGGGAATTTTTACATATATGGTCACGTCCTTTGGATTGACGAATGCACCCATTGTATTTTCACGTATAGTGGTAAAAACATTTCAAGACTTCATCCACAAATTCCTTTAGGTGTATTTGGATGATTGGATAGTGTATGGGTTGGTTAGGGACCATTGTGATAACTAGAGATTGATGTTTGAAAGATGTCAGTAGTTGAGGATTTCCCTTAACATTAAGAAATGTATCTTTGCAACTCCTTTTGGAATGTTGTTGGGGCATATCATATGCAAAGAGGGCTTACTGGTGGATCCTGCGAAAGTTACAGTTATTGTGGGGTTAGGGGAGCCTACCAACCAAAGCGTCATGCGTTGATTTCTTGGACACAATGGGTACTACATAAAGTTCATTAAGGGATACGCCAAGATCGCTGCACCTTTAGAAATATTTCTCAGACATAAGAGTGCCTTTCAGTGGGGAGAGGCGCAGCAGAGGGAATTTGGCACTCTACAAGAAAGGCTTATCACCACACCTATTCTATGATTCCCATCCTGGGATAAACCTTTCCTTGTTCACGTGGATGCATTTGGTACATCAATGGGAGTCGTTCTTGCTCAACCAGGAGAGTGGATTGTTGATCATCCCCTGTGTTTTGCAAGTAGGAAGTTGACACTAGCATAACAGAATTATACAATGACCGAGTGCTAGGCATTTTCAATGATCTACACACTCCACAAATTTAGACAATATATACTAGCGACTCCCTTCATATTCTACACTAACCATATGGCCTTGAAATATCTAGTAAACAAAGTAGTGTTACAAGGGTGCATATGCCGTTGGGTACTTTTATTTCAGGAATTTGAATTCAAGGTAGTGGTAAAACCCAGAAAGAACAATTGCGGGCTAGATCATTTATCAAGGATTGATTTGGGAGAAGACATGCAAAGTATCGAGGAAACCATGTTGGACGCACAACTATTCAGGTTGCGGTGCGCACCCTAAGAATTATAAGACATTGCTACTTTTTTCAAGGAAGGTGTGGTGCTTAAAGGGATGAATGCTCTGGAAAGGAAAAGGTTAGCCATATGCACCACGCCATTCATGTTGATCAATGGGGATTTGTATAAAATGGGCTGCAATGAGTTTTTATGCCGGTGTGTATTAGAACATGAGCGCGTAGCTATAATAGAAGAATCCCATGGTGGGAATGCTGGAGGATACTATGAGGGGAATGTAACTGCGTGCAAGATCCTAGTCACCGGACTATGGTGGGAGACGATTCACTAAGATTACATTGAGTTTTGCAAGGCCTGTGACCACTGCTAGTGCCTTAGAAAACTTAGAAGAAGGGATGAGATTCCCTTGCACCCCATTGCCGGCGTAAAACCTTTTGAGAAATGGGTAATAGATTTTGTTGAACCGATCTCACCAGTTACACGAAGGACTAACTCGCGGTATATTATTACATGTACTGATTATCTGACAAGATGGGTAGAGGCCGCGCCCACTAAGGATTACACCACAACCACAACTACTAGATTTTTGTGGGAAAACATTATCAGGAGGTATGGGTGTCCATTAATTTTAACAAGTGATAGGGGCACTCACTTCTTAAATGAAACCGTCAGGATTCTATTGGTAGAATTCATGGTAGCCCATCATAAGACTACCCCGTATCACCCCCAGGAAAATGGAACTGTAGAGGCATTTAACAAAATACTTAGTCACACATTGACTGAGATATGTGATATGGGTAGGTAGGATTGGGATGACAAGGTATCATCAGTTCTTTGGGTATACAGAACAACGTATAAAAGGTTCAACAGGGCCACACCATTTCAACTGCTGTTCGGTGTAGAGGCTATTTTTCCAGTTGAATTCATACTACCATCGCTACGTATAGCACACATAGGGGGGTTGGACAATGAGAAAGTGATGGAAAAAATAATTAATTAATTGATGAAGTTGGATGAAAGGCACTCACTAGCAAGATGGAGCCAAACAACTGAGAAGGAAAAGAAAAAGGCATGGCATGACCACCACATTAAGAAAAAATAGTTTGAGGTTGGCTAGATGGTATTGCTATATGATTCAAAATTTCTACGCCATCCTGGAAAGTTGAGGGTGCATTGGTTGGGTCCTTATGTAATTTCATACATCCTTGATTTAGGCACGTGCCAGTTACAAGCGCTGGATGGAACAAAATTACCTAGACACTTCAATGGGAGTAGGATGAAGCCCTACTATAAATAATGCTTCTTGGTGTTTATAAATAAGGTAGTGTTTCCAGTTAGCTTAGAATTTCCTTTTATGATTTTCTTTTCTTGTATTTCCCCTTTCACGTTGTTGTTTGGTTTTATGCTTGGGGCACCAGTAATCTTATTACTTTTTGACTTATGAATGCGCAGAGGAGCCGCGCATCGTTTTAGTGTGGGGTAAGGTGATAAAGAGAGGCATGGAGTTATTCTATAAGAAGATTGGGTTGGTAGACCATTTGAATTGGCCCTATTGAAAATATGCATTAGGAGAAAAATAAGGCAGATGGGTGGCAAAATAAGGTTACATTGGAAATCCACGTACAAAGGAGAAAAAGCACAGAAACACAAGGTAGGTGAAAGAAAGAATCATGAGGATGGAAGAGGTGCCTTTAGCACTGGTAACATGTGCACAAGAGTCTTTTGTCAAGATGGATTGTCTACGTGCCAGAAGGTTGGACAATTTTTCGTGCAACGATTGGGTGCGGGTGAAAAACTTTTTGCGCAAGGATTTGGCACGTAAGGAAAAGTGCAGAAGTCTAGTTTGTTTGGAAACTCTACATTAAATATGGTTGTATGGTGGTAGGTAGGATATCCTTGAATGTAAAAAATTGGGAAAAGCTATAAATACAAGAGTGGGCATTTCATTATTTTACTTTACGAAAACAAGAAGAGTGATTTTCTTTCAAGAGCAAAGGTTTCGAAGACTGACTCGTGCGAAGGAAAATCCTAGAAAGTTAAGCGTAATTGGCCCATTAGATCTATGAAATAGAGTAGAAGTGATTCACGGGTGTGAGGAATGTTGTGAAGAAGCACCGTGATCGAAGGAGAAAATTCTGAAATTAGAGTTTGTGTTTTAGGGCACGGGGTGTGCGCGGTAGGGGAAACATTCAAACAAAATCACAAGTTAACCTGGGAATGAAAGAAAGGGGTAAAATGACAGCCACAAAACTAGTTGATAAACCTGTAGTACAATCCAAGAGGGGAAAGGGTAAGGGAAAAGGAAAGAAGAAAGAAGAATAAATCCCCTTGGATACCAATGAAGAATGGTACTCAGAAATGTAATACCCGAATGGAGTTTTGTTGGGGCAAGACTGGGAGTCCCACCTCAGAAAGATGCTCGTGATTGACTACAATCACCGGTCAAGCATCATTACAAAGTAGATGGCACTGGGGCTGGTGCACCAAACAAATAAATGAACACCTCATGGGATGCCAATTTACAGCGACATAGTCAAGATAAAAATGGAGAAGGTAGGGCTTCTCAAGCTTTACGAGTTGCCATATTTTGGGAAGCTCGAGCGCTTGTACCAATGGCTGATGATGCATGTGCACGAAGACTTCTTTTGCTTTACGAGGTGAAAAATGTGCATAACCCCCCAGTTAATTTCACACTTTACATTCCTAAGTTGTAAAGTGGACGCACTCCTAGATGACCTACAAGATGAGGAGGAAATTAAAGAAACCATTGCATCTCATGAATAGAAAAAGGGATCAAGGTACTACGACATCATGAATATCAATGATCTGGTGATGAAGATGGCCGTGCACCTTGTCTCAAAGCTAAATGGGAAAGAAAGGTGAACCCAAGTGAGAAGTCCCTGGCTGAATGTCTGTAGGAAGGTCATGGAAGGCACCGAATACAAAATCTCCCAATACATAGTAGATGAAATCATAAGTAGCATGGAGAACGGGGGAAAGATCCTTTTTGGAGACATCTTGTTAACCATTGTGTTCTTAGAAATCAAGGTACCAGATGCATTTGATATGTTCATAGGGAATACCCCGATAAAGACCCTTCCCCTGCGAACAGATTCCAAAAATACACTTGTGACTCAATGATAGGGGTGCATAAGGCATTCTTGGATAAATGGTATACATGCCTTCGGAACACATTCGGGGCTGAATGGCGGATCCCAGAACAAATCCCCATGGCAACTGAAAGATAAGAAGAGTTCCCGGTATACCCGCACTTCTACATTGGTAGATTCATCTTGGTGGATGGCAGTTGGAGTCCCTGGTGCAAACTCCCCTTCTCATTTACTGCCCAATTTTTCCAGGTGGGAGTGAACATGTATAAAGAGTCGAAGAAATTAAAACTTGACCTATCCAGCCTTGACAATGAACATAGAGAAATGAGAAATAAGTTGGTCTACCCAGGGAATCGTGTGTATATTGAAAGATATGTATCGTAAGATGTGCACATTGTAAGGTCATTGACCTTACCTATTGCTGAGAGCAATGTTGCTAGGATCTACCTATGCACAAGGCCAAAGTTTGAGAAGAGCGCATACATGGAGAATGAAATATCCATCCCATACAACCCCATGGGAATAAATAATCCAGTGCCAAAGTGTAAGGAGAGAGAAGAGGAGGAAGAAAAAAAGGCGACGAAGAAGTAGAATATAGGTACTGCGGGGCCGAGTACCTACGTTCGGAAGAAGACGAGAATAGTGGTCAGGGAGAATACCCCAGAGCCTGCGAAGCCACCATCCTCTGAAGAACCCTTAGATGAAGAGAGGACAACATCCTCAACTCCAGAGTTTTCTGCAAAGGAAGCAGAGTAAGGGAAATAGGAACAAGGGACTGATGATATAGATGACCCGAATGCCTATTTAGGTGAGAAGGATGATGATGAAGGGGAAGAGTTGGAGGTGAATCAAGAACTTATTGATGTCCATGATTCAGAGGGAGTAGAGGATACAAATGATGCTTTCATATTTATGAGGAGGAAGGGTTCTTGAGAGAAGGAAGGCACGTAGAGTGAAGAAAGGAGTGAAGGGGCAAGCACTAAGGGGAAAGAAATGGCCAAGCTCACCCAGGAGGAGATAGATGAAAAAGTGACAAGGGAGGTGGAAAAGATGATTGATTCCTTGGTCGATGAGGAGTTGGGGCACAATGCGGAGCTTGTGCTCGACGATTTCAAGAAAGAAAAAATGGAGAAGAGTGGAAGTAGCACAAAATGCCCAAATCTTTTAGTGATTATTCCAAAGGGCATGTACACGAGAAGTAAACATGTGGAGGAAGGAATATCGGTGATGGGGTATGTTAATGACCCAAACAAAGTTTTGCGTGCACTTCTAGAGTACTGTGCCCACTAAGGAACTCACTGCCATGGATTCTTTCAATCCTGAGGGTGGATACTCACACACAAGGAAAATGTTATCGTGGGCATTTGACTCTGACATTGATGAGCCCGAATTCAAAATTAACTAAGAGGTAATACTGGAGCTCTCCGAGACAAACGGGGCCAACCCCGTCATAAATGCACAACACTTGTCAGATGAGCAAGTGTGTAATGTGCTCAACAAGGTCTCCATTGAGGTAGAGGAAAGGCTCTTCTATAGAAATGACAAGATTAAAGCCTTCAAGGACCTGTTGGAAAAGAGGAAGGAATAAGTAGTTAAGTTGACAAAGGAACATAGCCTTGAAAGTTGATCAATGCTTAACTACAACGGGAGTTACATGAGGAGAAAGCTAAAGTGCACAAAGTCTCCAAGAAGGTGGAGCTCATCTCCTAGGCTATTATCATAAAGCACTCAGACGTTAACCCTCCCACGCAAAAGTATGGTTCCTCCCTAGAATGCCTAGAGGAGTTGACTCAAATCCTCACCATCGAAAGGCATCCTTTGGCCTTGGAGTTGGCAGAGGATATATCTGTGTGTTTGGAGAAGAAATATAAGCTAAAGGTAATCACACTCATAGCTGAATACAATAAGGTCCTGGCTGATGTAAGAGTATCTACACAAACCACAGGGGTCACCTACGACCACTGCTCGGATCAGGACAAGGTGACAAGCATGCTACTTGTAGACAACGAGGTTGAGCTAAAATACTTTAGAGAGAAGAAAAAAGGAAATAGAGTAGAACGAGAGAAGATTTGAGATGAGGTAGAAAGAAGATCTGAAGCTATTGAGGCCCTTCAGGTCTCAATCAAAACATGGCTTAAAGAACTCTACAAGACCATTACAAGGAAGATGGATGCCTTTGAGGATCTTGCAAAGGAACTGGAAACCATGGTGGAGACCATCACCACATAGGGGGGAGGGTTAACCTTCGATGAGGTGAGCACATTGGTCGGTAACCTTTATAAAAGGGTGCAAGATGAGGTCAGCGTATGGGATACGCTGGAGGCCGATCTACGGCAGAATTTTCCCCTTCTACTTCTTTAGGCAATTTTTCCTTCTATTCTTTCTCTTCCTCTCCCCCCATTCTTTATTCTTTCCCTCCATTATTTTCCAAGGTAAGGCCTTGCATTTTTGTATGGCATTCTTTGAAAAGGTTCTTGAGGATAGAGAATAGGTGAAGTGTGGGGTAATGTTGGGCCCTTGAATATAGCTTCCAAGTCTTAAAGGCGTGTAGGTGCACATGGTCGGAGGGAGTGCGCAAGTGAAGGTGCACAAGGTAGAGTTCAAAAGGATTCTTGGAGAACCAAGGACATGCATGCCACATGAAGAACAATTTGGGACTTAACCATTTTCAGCCTTTTGGGTAGGACACATGAAGAACGTGTTCCATTTGGATAAGGTTATAGCCTAGCGATAGGATTTCCTGGGAGGAATATACCTTATGATAGGAAGATCCAAAAAGATAATCATGACATGGAGAGGAATGTGCCTGGGGCGACCCACAGCTTGACACTTGGGGATAAATCTGAGGTTGCAGAAGAGTTTGTTAGAGCTCAAAGTCTTATTAATATGTGTGCCCTTGGAAAAGAAAGAGGAAAAAAGCAAGGTAGCGAAGCTCTGCAAAATTACTGCGAGGATTGTGAGGTAAATGGGTAGATGATTCTAGGAAGGATGTAATGGGGAAATGGGGAATGAAAATTTTATTTTTTGAGCATACATGTATGGATCCAGATATGGCGCATGACTGTGGTCCACCTCTTTGTGATTTTTTGGAGCAATACTAGGAATCAATGTGATAAGGTTACCATTATGTTTATGTTAAGATCTCCTTCATGTATTATCTGCATGTTTCCACTGTGCTTTTTGATCTTGTATAATCATGAAATTTACTTGAAAGTTAGTCTAATTATGGATTTACAACTTCCTAGTTCTAGTTAATTCTATTACGCACTTTGTTACTATTATTACTGAAGGGGTGTAGAAGCCATCCTAAGCTCTATATATTCTTCATGTCTGTTAAATCACTAAGTTGGAATCATGAATTATGCCTTCCACTGAACTCACATAAAAGAGAGACTCAGCTCCCTCTCGCGTGCCTCGGGTGAGTGCCCAGCACCAGCTAGGTGATAGGCTAGTATGCATGAGGTTCCCTTGTTCTGCATGGGGTGAAAAAATGACTACAATGGTGATAGAAATATTCAGATCCAACCTCCTTGAAACCCTTGGTTAAACACAAGGTCTTCAAACTTACACAATCTTGTTCTTTTTTACTTCTCAAGATTCAAACTCTTGTACACATGATTGTTTATATTCCTTAACCTATCAAAAACATGATATAATCTCAATTAATGTTCATGTACCTAAAAAAATATCACACCTAGGTCACACTTCTTGCACACATCACACATACACAAAACTAGCTCCAAAAAACACCCAAAACAATGCTTTTATAATCTTCTTCTTATTTAAAATTAAAAGCAAAACTATTTCCATCCTTTTTCATGACCAATACATCATAAAAACATCCCATATAATTTTCATAACAGCTATAAGTGACCCATATGGGATGGCCTACAAAAAATATTCTTCTTTCATGCACCAAAAATCAGCAAAATCCATGCATTGGAATGCCAAAAATCTCCTAACACCAAAAATATTTTTATTCATGCTTTAAAATTCATCAAACATGTTTAAAATAATATTTAAACATCATACATGGTCTCAATTTTAATTAACTAATTATATTATTTCATTTAATAGGACCACTACTTTTTATACTTCTTCAAACACATGTTTTCAGCACCCTTCAGGACCCTGATTTTGACTTTCAGCCTTAACATATCTTCAAATCCACTAAAATATGGCATGTGACCAATTTATTGAAATTAAGAGACCTTTGTAATAATTATAATCAAGTTATAAGTATTGACACAATCACTGGTTTAAAATACATCAACTTTTGTATTCACCAAATCATGTTGCCCAATACCCTATTTTCAAAAAGCAAATGGTTAACACTCTTCTTGACTCTTTCAGAAGCTCCAAATGGATTAATGAGATGAAAAATTCATCCTTATTCACAATATAGGTGATATAAAGCATCACCCAATCCATCTCATGCTTTGACCAACTCCATTTTTCAGTAAAACCAGTTTTGTCTTAGATAGTAAAAAGTATTCTTATCTAAAAATTGACTTTGTATTTTCATGCAAAAGTGCAACTGGGAAATTGACAATTATAGAGCATGAAAACTATACCCCTGTGCTAAATTTTTGATGTTTTATCATTCCTAGGAATCACAGGTCAAATCTTTTAGTTTGGTCACCCCCTATTTGATGTCAAATTGGTCCCCTCGGTGATCTAGGAAAGTCCATTCATTCCCCCTAGGTAATTTTAGGAGTTCATTTACAAGCTACATGTAGCTGTAGGAAGGGCTAGCATTGGACTTACTGAGACTAGATCAACCCCCTTGGAGAGGAACAAAAGGGAAAAAGTCAACATGGAGGTGAATTGAAGACCTTGAAAAATCATGGAAATTATTTTGGAAGGTTTGGGGAAGGTTTGAAAGACTTGGAGTAGTCTGAATTAAAAAAAGGGTTCGCAAGCCTAGGTAGTACACAAGCCTAAAACAGTTGCTAAGCTTCAGAAGAAGATTCCATAAGATCTGGATGGATTTAGGAGTAAGAAAAATATCTCCAGAAAGATAATTCCAAGCCTTAAATTATGGTGAAATAAAAAATTTCACAACACTTTCACGCATCAGGTCTGCAGGTAGTTTTTCTTAGGAACAAGTAGAGTACCAAATCAAAATTCTATTTTTTTAGGGACCAAAATGATTAATCAAGACATGATACTCAAACCATTAGATTCAAAAGGAAATTTCCAGTTAGGATCATATAAACTTTCACGAAGAAATTCTACCGGGAGCTTAAGATATCATCGTTCCAAGTTACCCTCTTGGAGACAGTTCAGGAGTTAGTCAATTTTTGGGAGGACACGTGTTAACACCAAGAGCTTGGTAGGATTTTATGTCCCTAACTTCCCTGAGGTCAGGTACACCATCCTTGGAAAAATGTACCCAGCCCTCATGTGACCTCTGGGACCCTCATGTGACCTTCTGACTTGACAATTCACCCCCTAGGTGCATTTTTGGAGCTCTAATTCTCTACTGTCAAATCGAGGACACGTGTCAGCTCAAGGCCCACCGTGGAATTTTATGTCCCTCATGTTCCTGAGGTCATGGAAATAATACATGTAAAAATGCACCTAGCCCCTATGGGGAGTCTTTTGGCCATCCACGTGAGTGGCTTTTAGCCCCCATTTCTTCTAGTGCCTTTTTAAGAAAATCCCCTATCATTGGATCGAGGAAACATGCCATCCTCTTGCTCACCATGGAATTTTATGTCCCTCACATGCCTAAGGTCTAGGACATCAAACATGAAAAATTATGCCCCACCATTTTATGAGCATTTTTGGAATATTCAGATTTGGCACTTAGTTGTTTCTTCCCCCTCATTTTTCCTTCATAGCTTCTCACCATGCCATGGCCTTGTTCTTACTTTTCTAGACACTCGGTCCACCATTACTGATCCAAAATAGTTGTGTCATGGTCAATAAACTTTCCACACAATGAAAACACAACAATATTAGACAAAACATTGCTGAAGAAATGAATAACTAGAAGAAAATGAAGGTTTTTTTTCCATATAACTTTGAAGTCACATGATCGAGAAACCTTCATATCTCACAAGATACAAGTCAGATCGAGATGTCATCTTTTGCAGACTTGCAGATTTTTCAAGATGATCACAATGCAATAAATGAGAGGTCAAAGGGTGTTTTGAATTATTTTTTTGAACGAAATCCAAACCTGTAAATTTTGAGCTCCATTAATGGCCGCCATGGCACCTACGTGCCTGAAGCCATTGCCAGGTGAAAATTTTAAATTTTATTTCTCGAAATTCTAGTGGAAAAAACTACGTGAAATTTAGAGGATGTGACCATGATGATGAGATGAATCCAGAAAAATAGACTCCATCACAATCTAAGCATCAAAAATCCACTTTCTAAAAATAGTAAGATTTCTTACACATGCTTTCTATTTTTGGTAAGTCTTCGTCAAAAGTGGCTATGGAAAAGGAAGTGTGCACTGAAGACCTCCAAGAATCTAGAATGATTATCTGAAGTAGAAAATAGTGAAAATGATAACTTACAAAAAATAGTAAGTCCCTTATATAGGTGCTTACTAAAAATAGTAAGTCACCCCAAGAAGTGGTCAAATCAAAGGTAGTGTGCACAAGATTGAATGAGGGAGTTCATCAAATCATGATGGTCAAGAAGAGGAAAAAATCACCTCTCACTAAAAATAGTAAGCCTTCCATCTGGACACGTACTATTAATAGCAGGTTGATCTCAAAGGGAAAGTTTGGAACAATGAGACATAGAGGGGTGATCATCTCATGGAACTGGATAATGTTTTTCGACACTCACTACATAGTTCGGATCACAGGTATGACATACATAGGTTAGGAGTTTTGGTCATCAGTGGAACAGTTCACTCAACTTGGCAAGTATTCATGAGTTGATTTGAAGTATTTTCACATTGTGCAAGGAGTTTGAAGATTTAGAGTTTCACTACATTTGGATCTTTCCATCAATGAGGATCAAAAGACTTCATCGAGAATGACATCTCCTCTTCTTCTTCTCTCTCTCTTTATCTCTCCTCTTCCCCCAACTTTCACTCACTTTCCAATATTCTAATTTCACGCTGGGGTTTGCACTTTTTGATATGCCTTTAAGTTACCCAAAAGTGACTTTATAAACATAATGTAAATTAAGTTACCTTGATTTTATAAAAGGGACTTAACAATTTTGTAGGAATATGAATAGTCTAAAGTTATAAATAAGGCATATGGAGGGTCATGAGGAAGATGAGGATTCAATTTTATTCTATAAATTGTAAAGCCATTCCCATCTCAAAGGGTTGGTCATTAATTTTGTAGTCTCAAGATTGCATTCTACCTTGAGAGAACAAATGAGATGGCCAAATCCTTCCTTTCCTCCACTCTTTATTTTTCCTCCATTCCCGTACTATGTACAACTTGGTTTAAACAATCAATACAAGAAGGAGTTTCAAGCCTTTTTTTCTAAGGTGTTTATTGAGACTTTGTGATCATAATATCCATTTGGTCTTGTTGCTATGCATATATTTGTTTCCTCCTAAATTTGATGCATGTGATAAAAATTCTAATTGATGTATGTAGGAATCTCATTTTCTACCTACAACATTAGTTCTCCTATCTAATTTCTCACTCCCCTTTCCCTCTCTACAGACAAATTCCTCTCTTATAGGTATTTGCAAGCTTTGATGCAGGGTTAGTGGAGTTTCCTTGTTGGATCCCCAGTTGAAAGGCCACCACATAAATCCATAGTTTCATGTGCATGCATATACGATAGTTGCATTGGTTATGTAGAGGGACTTAGATTCCCAGGGCATTAGCAAGAAATCCACAAGTTTGTCCACCTGAAAAATTTTCTTACCAACACCTGGAAACCATATAAAAACTCATCATCATGAATTAAAAATTATTTCACTATAAATATATCTTAAATTATCTTTCCAACCGATCTTTAATCACCTCCTGACTCCACTTGTAGCTCATATTATGCCTATTTTACTGAAGATTGCTTTTTACTTCCTCGAAATTGCCCTTTGACCAATCAACCTAAATGAAGAATACTTGACACTTTTTCACCATCACTGTGACCTAAAACCTTTATATACATGTATATAAAATCACATTCATCACACAATATCAGTTTAGTTTACAACTCCTTAGAGCAACCTTGTCCTAAAACAAACTTCTTTAGAAATTGACCTGTTTGAGTGGGGTCCACTCATCACCATGACCTCTCCCATACCTTTCTATAAATATGAAGGATTCCTATACATGTTACAATAATCATCCATGCACTTGGAAGAAATTATGGCCACTTAGATTAAATTATCACAAATCTCTTTCAAGCTAGGGCTTCAAACTCATTAATAGTTGTTTACCTTATTAACATTTGTTCAAAAACATGTGATGATGAAATGACCTCATTATTTTTGTGAAACCTTCTAGACTCAATTATTAAACATACCTGAAATAAAAAATGTCACATGCAAAGATCAAAATTTAGGGTGAGCATCAAAAGTTCCAATTCAAGTTGGAAATGCACTTGTTCTTTACCCCATTTCACCAAAAACATCATATCTTGTGAAATTTACATTATGACAACTTGAAAATTTTCCCACAGCACAAGTACACATCCTACTAACATCTCAAATCATCATAATATCATGATTACCTCTTAATATTTCCATCTAATGAGACTTTCATAGCTACCACTTAGGTTTTCACACTTTAGAAACTATGGTCAACTGAAATAACACTTCAACTCATCATGAAAAAAATTCAAATGGTCAAAAAATACCTTATACATCATAGTAAACTTGTATACATGCATCCATGAGCTCATACAGCTCCATAACTTAATCTCATACCTCCTAACATCCACACCTGCTCTAAATGAGCACCTAAATCATGGTCACCAACCTGTATCTATACCCTGAAGCTTATATTAGCTATCAAGAACTTTCAAAACATTCTTTCCATAATGATAACATGCTTCTAAAGAAACCAATAAGCTCCAACAACCATGCAACATCACCTAGACTAGCTAGGCCACCTGAATGGGCTTACTAAAACAAGTTGTCATCACTGAATCAACTTGTGTAGTCAAGAACATACCTGAACCTCCATGTCATCATTTCTTTGAGCATTATATAAGATTTCTCCATCCTCCAATTTTTTATTATTGATTTTTTTCATCAATGAAAACACCTATGTAGCAACATGCCACCAATCTCCCCCTTTTTCATTAATGGAAAACCACTTGAACTTCTTCCCCTTTTTACATTAATGAAAAAATATACATGTGGAAACATTCTCTTCACCTTTCTCAGCCTCATAACATCATCATTTGGTTGGAAATATCAACCAAAGATGTTGAACAAGTTCAAAACATTGATTTTTCACTCAAAACTTGATTTTAGCCACTTTTCAAACATGTAGACCAAACACTCCCCTTGGGAATAACATATACACCATATGAATATGTCAATAAAACATGAGTAAAATAATCACATCACATTTCTTTGAGCTAATACAACATCATACACTTTCTAGGCATGCACAACTAGTCAAATTTCACCTAAAATTTGTTCTTTCTTTCATGATACTACTATATCAGACCTATACTTGAAGAAATCATCTCAAGCACATTCCAAAAATGGTGCATAACAAAAAAAATATCCTCCTTTCCTTAATATTTAGGTCATAATTTCTTGTCTAAGAAAAAATTTGGCTTGTCTTTTATCATTCTTATCTTCAAACTATCTCAAAAACTCACATCTGTGAATAGACATCTCTGTGCATAATAGAAAAACTTTGACAAGCTGAAGAACACTATAAACACCATGATCATTCATGCAAAAATCCCCTTGCACTTAAGATCACCATCTCAACTAGACAAACACTAAAACATGCATCTTACTATGGTTACTTATCTTGGGATCTCCTTAAAAACTTAGGTACACTTCTAAAGCACATTCTTAGTCCTTGATAGTCATGTTAGATGAGATAGTGCATTCATAAACCAAAATCAGCTAAACCTTGGTGCGAACACCCACTTCATACCTTATATGGCTTGATATCATCCATATCACCTACTATAAGTATTCTCAGTTGCCCCCTTGACTAATCTAAATTATACACCACATTTTACACCTTTAGAAGCACAATTTCATACCATTATACACAAAGTACCATCAAAGCCTCAACCTTATCTGTAAATTTGGCTTCAATATTCAAGAATCTACCTCTCTAGCACATGATCTTACCAAAATAACTTTCATGGAGTAACAACATGTACTTCCCCTATGATGAAGAATCCCTTACAGCTCCTAGCATCATTTTGTTCTTTAGATAGAGTTGTAGCTACATATAAAACCTCCCAAGGTTTGAGACATATCACTTTATCCTGAGATAGACAAATGTGTCTAAACAAGTACTTAACCATTATCTTGATCAACCAAAAACACAATGAAATATTCAATTATGACGTGCTTAGTACCCGATCATCACCTATAGATTGTGGAAACATCATGCAATGACTCTTGTATACTATATATACCTATAACATGTATTCTTAGCTCATGAAGTAAGAAGTAGAATACACATATTGTCACCTTTCTAGACCATATTTTGACCTCCTTTTATCAACCTCACATCTTTATACTATGTAAAATATTATCAATACAATCAAAGATCTTGAAAACCCATTCATGCCTGTAGAAGATCATGTCATACCTCTGAGAACTCACATGCATACATGACAAATTGCATAACAACTTAGAATCCCAATTATGTAACCTTGTAAAACACAATAGAATATCAGTAGAGTGTTAGCAAAATATCAATAGAATGTCAGAAAAAATGCAGCAACAGAGAAAAAACACCCAACAGACTCAAACACCTACCTTTCATTTTTTATATTTGCACCAATTCTAATTTTCTCACTATCAAAAATTTGATTCAATACTTTCATTGAAAAACAAATATATTTTTTTATTCATGATTCCTCTCTATAAGCTTTGTAATTCTTCCATAATATACAACATCACCTCTTGACAATTACGTCTCTGAGAACATTTATTGTCAAATCTGATAAATCTAAAATATTGTAAGAAATTTGAAAATTGCCAAGCTCTAAAATCACTTGAATCATGAAGAAATCTCAGTATAGATGCTTTGTACAAATGTTTTGTCTTTGAATCCACCATTTGGTCATTCAAATATCACATTCCATTCATATCACTTAAAAGAGCATTATAGGAACACATTTAGGGCAGAAAAGTGTCTAAAATGTACAAAGTTTTCTTTTATGAACTCAAACTTGACTCATACCATTATGGTCACATATTTTACCATTGTAAGCACTTATTGAAATTATTAGAAGACAATAATACCATAAAATTACCAATATTCACCTTGATTTTTCTTATAAATCCTAAAGAAATTTGTACAAATTCCACTTACATACTAAATGATCAATTCATCATGTTTGATGACATAAGAGCATCTCCAAGCACACTTGTCAATACCATTTGCACTTTTAGAGACACATATATCAATACCTAATGAAACAAACCCAAAAAAATTCCCATACCACTTATGATGATCAAGACACACTACCTAAGGAGAATGAACTCTCTAGGACCATTGAAAGTCTTCAACAACTTTTGAGAGACTTTCATAGCTTTACACTCATATAGGACACTTTATCACACATGAATTATGCTATAACATTTTATGAAATTTCATTATACTCATACTAGCCATCATGAATACTCCACAAGCCACAAAATCAATCAACATTGTTAAACTCAAATAGAGATAATAAAGTCAAGACTTCATGAATTCAAAAACACTTGCATACTTTAATAGACATGTAACTAGGACCATCGAATAGACTAAAACAACACATAATAGAAATATTCAACATGAGAACACAAGATAGAACTATAAGAATTTAGAATCATACCCTTTATCACCATGAAAATGAGATCATGACATTTCACACACAAGGATAACCATCGTGTAGCATGAGATCATGCTTAAGGAAACTAAAGACATACATTTTGATCATGAAGGGGTCACACACATACCACATATCTCCCCATCTCTCTAATGATTCATTTTCACTAATTTACCTCCAAGAAGCATAATGGAGATATATGATAACCATGAAGACCTAAAAGAAGGTCATGAAGAGGTCCCAAACCCTCTTGGGCACCTAAAAGACTCCATCATCAACTTGTCTCCGATCTGATCCCTAAGTTATAACTTGTCTTCCATTACCAATTGGTCTTGATGAAGCTTCATTATCTCTTCTTGGTTCTCAACTCATTCTTGGACCACTATAATGCATTCTAGAGATTTGAAATATACCTCACTACATTCTATAACATTGAACCATATGTTTTTGTCTTGAGTAATCATGAAAGAAGACCCTTTCCACATGACCAACCTCATTATAACTGTAACATACTACTGAATTCTTCGTCTTGAAACCATCAACATGTCTATGTGGATCATTCAAGAAAAATATAACAACATGGACTTTCTCAATGCAACTATAGCACACTACACTCTTAGAGAATTCACTCCTATTGTATCTCCATGGATGTGTATCTCTATAAGAACTTCTACACTCTCTTTCCCTACCAAATGCATTACATGAATAACAATACCCATTGAGAATAATTTCATACTTTGAGGCACTATGTTTCCTAATTGAATTTTATTTCACATTTTCCTTGATAAGATTTTTCTTATTTTATTCCTTGGTTCTTGGATCACCAATTTCCTTTCATGAAACCAGGTCCACTTGCTTCATTTAGTTGTTTTTGACTTTAGAATTGAATCCCAAACTAGTTTTATCACCCGCGACTTTCTGATTCCTCAAGATATCATCAAGATCCTTAGTACTTTCTTCAAACCTTTAAAACAAGATATTTTTCTTACCAATCTCTAGCAACTCATCCCTTAGGAAATCTATATATTCTTCAAATTTTGTGTACACACTGTTTTTATCCATCAAAATTGAGACGAGATACTTTACCTTCTCTTCTAATTATCTTATTAACTCGCTTTACTTGCTTGATTTGTACATGTATGCTTCTTCTAGCTTATGAATATTAATTTCATGCTCTTTGTCCTAAAGTCTCATATTCTTGTTCTATTTCTTAGCATGTTTTAGTTCTCTTTTAATTCCCTTAAGATAATCTTTGATACTCTTATCATCTTCATCAAAATAATTGCATTAACCTAAAATAAAGTCTCCTAAAAGTGAAGAACCTTTACCAGAAGACCTCATAACATCATTAGTCAAGAACAATGCCTCATTTCCTATATCATTATGATATAATTCAAATTCAAAATCTGAGACACCACTACTAGAATTAGACCAACAATAATATTCCTCTGTATAAAAAGACTTTCTGTAATCAAACTTCTTAAAAAATTTCTTTCTCTTATCATATTTTTGTGCTTGTTTTTATGATCACTTCATGCTCATTTTCATTATGATATTCCTTCTTGTTCTTATAAATAAAATTATCAGCAAAATTTCCTATCTTACAAAATTTGAAACATTTGTAAGGAAGCTTACTATACGTACCCAAAATTATAGGGTGATGCACCGCCAGAACAACATTACATGTGCCCCAATGATGATACAGGTCTCCTCGCAAGGTGTTCAGGATTAGGAAAAGCTCTCCAAGTATGCGTTAACATCCCACATGCCCCACTTAGCCCTTGTGTGATTTGTTTTTCTCTTCTCCCCTCCTTTTATTTACATTTTTGTCTTCAGTTATGAAACCGCCACCCTTCCTGGGCGGCGGTCTCATGACCACCACCCAGGAAAGGTAGTGGTCCTATAACCGTTGCCTTGCTCAGGGTGGCAATCCTTCACGAATTTTCCAGAATGCTCTTTTTAATGTGACTCGTGTAAAATTTCAACATTTACCAGCTTTTTTCACCACCTTTTCTTGTATTTATGATTATGGTTCCCTAGAATAGTGTTTTGACATTGTTTATGGTTTAAGAGATCAAATTGGTTTTCACCTTTTGGTAAATGGGATTCTATAAATAGCTGGCTTGTGATCAAGCAAGTGGCTCCTCAAATTTTCCTCTCAATTTGTCATTGCAGTAGCTTAGTATTACAATTTTTCTTAGGATTCATAGTTTCATTTATTGTATGCATGGTTAGTGTTGTTTAGTTGTTAGGAAGTCACATAATCTTCTTGTGCTAGTGTAGTTACTATTTCATGCAATTCATTGGAATAGGATAGTTTGATTTTCAGGAGAAAGCCATTAAAATTTACAGGTCTTCTTTGTCAAGCAGGGTAGTTTCAGGTTCTGGACGTTTTATGTTGTATGACTCGCAATAAATCCCACTAGGAATTACATAAGCCAAGTTATGTTCTCTTGCGTTATCCCTCTCCTACTTGCATTATATTCAGTATGCATCCTAAGCTGCCATAATTTCAATACCAACTTCTGTTCATGCTAACATTTTACGATTTTTATGGATTCACGTGAGCATAAAGGAACGAGGAGATCATACTGAGGGGATAAAGCCAAACACAACCAGATTTGTCACTGTTCTGCAAAGTCTAGGTTCAATCTTTCAAAGTTCTAGTTAAAACATATCAAATAGAGTAATCAATCATTTTATTTCAGTTAATCTCACTTTCAATATTGCCGGGGAAGCTGTGGGGATTGATACTTTATGAGAAACTATGATTCATTCCTCACTTCTGAGGTAGGATCGACAGTATTTCAAATAGATTAGATAAGTTATCTAGTTATTTAGAATAGATTTACATCTGCACGGGTAAGTAGCTATACTCGGCTGCTTTGCTTGTTTTAATTTCGTTATTAGTTTAGTTGTCAATTTCTAGATATTTTAAATAATTTCTCTTTCAAATTATGTTTAATAATTCATCAAAGACACAAAAAGAAAGAAGTTATATATGTTGTACATATACTTTACATAGTTAATTTTACTTTACTACAGTTAGATTTACATTGTTAATTTTGTATGACAATCACGGGACCTAAAGAGCCCAAATAATATGTATTCGATCCAATCGTGTCTCATCCCAATCTTGTTGCAGCGATAACTGATATAGATTAGAATCTTAGAATCCAAGTCTTCCAAACAACATCATACTTATAGCAAATAAGCTCACAGTTAAGAGGGTTAAACATAGAAGACGACCAAGCACACATGTTTTGGTCGAACTAGCAAAACTATATATTATCCTCGATAGATATCCGTAGGACTGTAGAAGGGCTTGAAAAAGAGAAAATGTTCGGCTGTGACCCTTTGTTCCCATAGCCAGATGCAAGAGACATTCTCACTGATATAGACACTAGCTTAAGAATTCAGGTTGCTAGAACACCTGTAAGGTACTCTGAGAAGATTGCACATCTTGTAGTTCTAAACATAGAGGCCAAAAAGGCATATGACTATTAGATACTAGGGATTAGGGATTGATTCTACACATAACCATAGCAAGTCCACAACAACCACAAATCTACGGTTGTGATCCACAAATCCCACAACCCAACGAGGCCATAGGTCAATCCGATGTTGACGCTAGCTTACACACATTTGTATTCAGATCCACTCCACTTCCACCTATCATCATCACACAGTTATCCTTGTTGGATATAGTAGCTAATGAAGCTAAGGATTTCTGCCCTAGACTAGAGAATCACCCCTAAATTCCACTATATGCATCATCCATCCAATGACCCTATTTGGAGATATAAATGAAACAATCCCAAGTCATTTTCCTCATATCCCACAACCCATATATTGGATCACGCCAGAGCTCGATATTGATTGGAGCCTTCGAGCAATCATCCTGACCGACTGATCTATCATGCTAGCTTAGGTTAGGAGGGCCTTCTTTTCCTTAGATTCACAGATTCCACTAGTGCGCATTGAAGACATAAGATTTCCTAACTAGCTTGTCTACATCCCACATATAGTCCATCCCCAATGGTTGTCTTGACACAACCTCGGGAGGTGTGGTACGATGGAGAGTTACTTGTAGAATCCCATGCTCACTTGTCACTGTTGCATCATACAAAATTGGTGAACCCAACGTGAATAGACACAGTTCTTTTATTATATTTTTCATTCTTCTTCCATCCACCTTCTCTCTTTCCCATTATTCTATAGGTATTCATATACCCCCCGAATATGTTGGGATTTGACACATATGGCAGACCTCTCCTAGGTCTTGAAGCATATTATAATCAACTAAATAGACATCCATCACCCTCGCTCTCCATATGGGGTGAAAACTATTCAGCTAACCAATTATCAACACAAATTCCACCCCCAAGGACTAGATATAGTTCTTCTTTCCAAATAGAGGAGTTGGATTAGCTTGCTCAAACGCAACACCCAGAGCCTTTAGGATTAGACACCATGATGTTTACAAGAGAATCTGGTTTGTCTCCTCAGGTATTGCTTAGACCGAAAATTAGTAGCCAATTGGATCCATACCTATTTTTAGATGACAAACATTCAGTGCAGTATGCCAAGAATGAACAATGCTCTTAGAGTATGTACCTACCTATAGGAAGTTTATAAACACAACTCGAGGTCTCGTTTCAAAAAACCACCTCCATGCCGCTACCTATAGGAAATACCCTTGGGGAAACATGGCAGGGTAACGATTAATTCATAGCAGGGTACCACATGCCTATACAACCTCAGGATATACGAAAAATGCCACTAAGGAAAAATACTGTAACTTCGCCATATGAAGTCATCTCAACTTTAGTAGAAAAGGTTAGAGGGTTAGAGCTTGCTCAAGCAAGTCAAAATTCTCAATTCATGCAGGCAGGAATCTCCAATCCTCCAAACCATCCTAGCCAATTAGACCTCCTCACAAGAATAGGCACATTGGGCATGCCTCCTCAATATTCACAACAAATGCCAAATAGAGCTATCATTTCTAACACTGTTGCGGTAGAGAATATGATACCTCCTGGTCTGGTATAAAATAATCCATTCCTAGGCAATACTCCTTCATACTTAAACATGTATTCAAAATCACCACAGGGAGATGTGTTCTCCTCTCCTGGCATGTTTTCTCAACCACAGGGATTTCCTTATACCCCTGCAAATGCATACGCTACGCTATATCAACAACCTGTTCCACCACCTCCGCCCCCTCAGCAGGCACCATCGATGGTCGAAACCTATACGATAGGGACTTATTTAGAATATTTTAAAGAACCCTTAGACTTCACTATATGAAGCATCATGCTTCCAATACCTCTTCCTGATTTTCCCAAATACAAAGGGGAGGGAGACCTGAATGCACATATCAAGGCCTATGCCACAACCATTCGAGAACTACTCCCTTGAGATGGGGTTGTTGCTAAAATATTTCCCAAAAATTTAGAAGGTATCACCCTCGATTGGTATTATAGAATACCTGAAGCCTCCATCCACTCGTTTAAACAACTCATTTCAGAGTTCATCAAAGCATTCGACATGAACAAACTATTGAGAACAGGAATCAGGGAATTCTTGCACATTAAGCAAGAACACAATGAGTCTGTTGCTCACTTCATCCAAATATGGTGTATAGTCCTTTATTCTTCAGCCAATGCTCCAAACATGGACCAAATGGAACTATGTGAGTTATTCCTTCATTCTCTCAGTAGAGAGGTAAAGGAAGAAGTCTAAAAGTTCCCACTAATGACTTACAATGAAGTTCTTGAGAGTTTCCTCCAAATAGATCAAACAGTAATAGATAGCAGTCGCAAGACGTATGGAACAAATGGCAGGTTAATCACCCTAGCCAAAGTACTACAACTTATCCTACTACCACAAATGTCATTCAATGACAAAAAATCCTTAACAAAAATCACGGCACAACAACAAATGGGGTAACTGACCAAGTTAAAAGGGAAAATGTTATAAATACTCCAACAATGACTAACAATCAACGAAACAACAATTTTACCCCAACAATCAATACAGTGAATTTTAATCATCCACAACAACAACAACAATGGCAGATCCAGACACAGGGTCTAAGTCAAAATTCAACTGGATATCAAATCCAGAATCAAAACCAAAAGCAACAAGTACAAGACTTTAATCCTAATGGTCAATGGTTTAATCAGAGTTTTAGACCACACTATATGCCAAACCAGCAACCTAGGAATTAAAATCCTAACTTGTATTGTGGTTTCCCCAAAATTCAAGGCCATGACACTAGGACTTGCCGCGGTTATAATAAATTCATGCAACGTCTGCCAGAGGAGCAAAGACAACTTTTCATAGATATGTTTTTGGTAGATCCTACATCACCAACACTAAATACTTTTACAGGGGTAGTTTCCCCTCAAAATGCTCCCCTCAAGATCATCAACGATCCGCTCCCAAATCACGATAACAAAAAATTAAATCCAAATGGGATGAATAAGAGTGTAATGGCAGGAAACAATGATCATGAAGTCTCAACTTCGCTAAAACCACCAGTTGCACCACAATTAGGGAGTCAGCCATGACCCAAGATAGTTGGTTTAGTGGAGATAGACACCAAACTACACGTAGAAGCTGTAACAAGGACACGAGATTATTCCTCTCAGCCAAATCCAAGTTACCCGCTAGAGGCAGATAACATCCAACAAATATTAGTAAAACCTGTAGGCACCTATGATTTAATTAATGACCTAACAAAGACCTTCTCTCTTATCTCCTTTTTGGATTTACTGAAGAACTCTCCTACCCACAGGGCTGCTCTTTTAGAAGCATTAGGTTTAGGTCATTTAATTAACATCACTCCACCTCTCGAAACACAGGTAAACCATATAGACTTTGATATCCACCCTCCGGGGCAGCCGGATAGGGATACCAAGTTTATATTCAAAGTAAACAAAATACCAACAGACGCTGAGATTACATGCAGAGGTGATCCAACTTTACATTTGCAAGTGTGGGTTTATAACAATTACGTTAAATGCGTAATGGTTGATGATGGGGTAGCAGTTAACATAGTCCCCTTCTCTTTCCTTCAAAAGTTATGATATGGAGACACAAATTGTTCCACGACTCAGAATACACTAAGAGGCTGTGATATCATTAAGGCCACTTCGATTAGAACTATAATACTACCAGTCGCCTTAGGACCAAAAACAATCCTGACTGTTTATATTATAGATTAGGAAACCAACTATAATATGATCCTCGGCTGACTGTGGATACATCGTATGAAGGCAATCCCTTCTACATTATTCCAAGAAGTAAGATTATTGCACTTAGGAAAGGTATTCGTAGCCAAAGGAAATCCAAAACCATTCGATGTACACCTAGCTGAATTAAAGAGAAAGCTAGGAATTCACTCTGAGTTTGAACTCCCAAAAAACCAACTTAATAAACCAAATGACCCGAAACCAAAAGAAAAACTGGTACCTACAACAGAACTAGAAACTATGAGCCTAGTTAAGAATATCCTAGCCCTCAAGGATGAGGCTAACAATGTCAAAATAGTATCATTAGGAACTACTGCGAAGATTGTTGAATTGCTAGAACAGGATCTACCAAGTTTCCTACCATTTGATTATGTAGGCATGGGATATACCCTAGGAGTTGGTTCTCTTCCAGCAAAGGATCTCTGCATGGTAGAATTAACCGAAACTGAAGAAGTTAATGTAGTCAATGTCCCAACGTCCATCTTCCCAATTAAATATTGGACTCTCCATTTTGATGGAGCTAGATGTCGTTATGGGGCTGGAGTAGGTGTGATCTTTACTTCACCCGAAGGAAAGATCTTACCATTCGCCTTTAAATTAAACTTTAAAAATGTACAAACAATGGTGTTGAATACGAAGCCCTCCTCCTTGGCCTCATCCTAGCTAAAAGGCTCAGTGTTAATAACATTAGGGTGTTAGGAGACTCTCAATTAGTAGCAAACCAAGTCTCTGAGGTGTATGAGACTAGAGCTGAACACTTACAGCTCTACAAAACAATGCTATTAGATTTGAGAAAAGAGTTTGACTTCATATCAATTGAAGTAATCCCACAAGAACAAAATCTTCTCGCAGATTCGATAGCAACTTCAGCTTCACGTTTTACTCCAAACAGTGAGTTGGAGGACACCCGTTTTATAGTATCCCTTCGCACTGAACCATTAGTGAAGAAAGTGTCAAACCCACTTTTAACGAACATAGCTGAGAATAAATCTACTAGCATGGATCGCGTTGATAGTGATAGAGCTACTCTTGATTACTTAAACACCTATGCATCGTTACATCTCACCCATCACGTGGTAGATTCATCCTTAATCCCAAATTCATCTTCCTACTTCGGGAATACCATGATAGATCTTCCCCCACAAAAGGAACTCGGCATATACACGATAGAGAATGGAGAAGATCTGGAACTAACTCTAGCTCCACCTAAGTTTGAAGAAGGGTAACGCTTCTTTAATCGGAGAAACAATCAATATTAACATCGAAACAGAGGAAGAACTGAATATCTTGAAACTAGGGTCTTCGTTGACTTCAGAAGAAATAGAAATACACATTCAAATCTTAAAATAACATCAAAAAGATTTTAAATTTAATTATAAAGAAATGACAGGGGTTGCACCACATATCGCGGTACACAACCTCGTCACCAAATATGATGCAAAGCCAGTTAAACAAAAATTTAGGCCAATGAAACCCAAGTTGGCTCTCATGGTGAAGGAAGAAGTAATGAAAATCCTCCAAGTAGGATTCATCAAGTCAGTTGATTATTCTCAGTAGATATCTAATATCGTTCCCATTCTAAAAAAAATGGGAAGATACGCATTTGCATAGATTTCTGAGACATTAACAAAGTGTGCCCTAAGGATGACTTCCCATTACCATCCATTGACATCATTGTTGATGCAATAGTTGGGTTTGAGATTTTGTCTCTCATGGATGGATTCTTAGGATACAATCAAATCAAAACATCTGAACAAGACCAAGCCAAAACCACGTTTATAACTCCTTAGGGAACCTATTGCTACATTGTTATGCCATTTGGTCTCAAGAATGCTGAGACTACATACCAGTGGGCAATGACATATATATTACATGATCTTATTCATAAAATCATGGAATCCTATGTAGATGACTTGTTGGCCAAAGCCAAGAAGCATTGTGATCACCTAGAAGTGCTCCGCATAATTATTTCATGTTTAATAGAATATGGAGTCACACTAAACCCAAAAAAATGCGTATTTGGTGTGACAGGAGAGAAGCTTCTAGGTTACATTATATTGTGACGAGGGATCGATGTAGACCCAGCTAAAATCTGGGTTATTCTTGAAATGATCCCACCATCGAATGAATCTGGAATCAGGTTGTTTCTTGGGAAACTCGGTGTAATCCGAATATTCATCCCAGATTTAAGCTTTTCCATTCATCCAATCAACAATCTACTCAAGAAAGAGTACAATATCAATTGGACCAAAGACTATAATGAGGCCTTTGAAGCAGTTAAGTGTTTCTTGTTGTCACCACCTACACTAATGCCTCCTAAGCCAGACCACCCTTTAATCTTGTATTCGTGAGCTACCAATGTCTCGCTAGCCTACATGTTGGCTCAAGAAAATGATGACAAGAGAGAAGGTGTGATCTATTTTATTAGCCAAACATTACTTGATTATAAGACACGTAATACGCAAGTAGAATGAGAATGGCTCGGCATAGTCTTCACAACCAAACGCTTAAGACATTACATGTTAAACCAAGAAACAAGGGTTGTTGTAAAACCAAACCATTTACGAACCTTCCTCATGCAAGGTTCCTTGTCTAAAAAGGCTAGACACTTTATAACCTTAATGGGTGAATTCGAATTAACATTTGTAAATCAGAATTACGTTAAGGGACAAATCATTACGGATTGGTTAGCTGATAACCCATTAGACAGAGGTGATCTTGTAGATCTAGACTTTCCCGATGAATGCATATACTACGTTGAAACTAGACCTCCCATCTCTAAATATCCATGGTATACTGATATTATTAATTATATCATGGGCCATGCATATCCATAAGGTGCTACACCACAACAAATAAGGTGGTTACGCATTATCGTGGCTAAATACGTTATTATAGAACAAGTGCTCTATCGTAAGGCTTTCGATGGAATGCTTCTAAGGTGTGTTAACACTGAAGAATCCAAGAAGATTCTCTTTGAATTTCATAGTGGAATATGTGGAGGCCACTTCAGTGGTCATGCCACCGCTCGCAAAATACATCGGATGGGCTATTTTTGGCCCACTCTAGAGCACGACGGAGTAGAGTTTGTAAGTAAGTGTCATATATGCCAAGAATTTTCCCACGAAATTCACATGCTGGCACAAGCTCTACAACCAATCACAATTCCATGGCCCTTTTCTACATGGGGCCTAGATTTGATAGGGAAATTCTCTCCCTCATCTAAAAATGGCCATAACTTCATAATCACGGCCACCGAGTACTTTACCAAATGGGTAGAGGCTATGCCTCTCACCAATGTACCAGGTTCCGTGATCGCCAAGTTTATTTTGAACTAGATCATTTACAGGTACGGTGTCCCACAAATCATTATCACAGATAACGAGACTTATTTTAAGAATGATGAGGTTTGTGAATTATGCAATAAATTTAAAATAATCCATCATACAGCCTCCTTGTATTACTCTCAAGCTAATGGAAAGGCTGAAGCAACAAACAAAACATTGAAATCTATTCTCCTTAAAATGGTTAAAGAAAACAAACGAGATTGGCATTTAAACTTATACCCAGCCTTGTGGGCCCACCGAACCTCAATAAGAACACCAACAGGAGTAACTCCTTTCTCGTTGGTATTCGGAGCAAAAGCAGTTCTCCCACTTGAGGTTGAAATACCCAGTCTCCGTATCTCATTACAAGGGATCCTAGATGAAGACGCTTATAGAGAAGCACTCCTCTCCCAAATAGAAAGCCTAGATGAAGCTATGTTAGATGTTGAACAGTGGCATAGAGTCTATGCTGACTGAATTTGTTGGTAGTATAATAAAAAATTCTATGAATGAGATATATATGAAGGAGATCTAGTTCTAAGACTAGATAGCCGGATTGATAAAAATACCGATGAAGGAAATTCCGGCCCAAATGGTTGGGCCCATACCGAGTCACAGAATACTATGGAAATGGTGCATATCTCTTATGTACACTGGAAGGTGAGGAATTTAGTGAAACCATTAATTCCCTACACCTTAAACAATTATATGCATAAGCGTTCAACATTACCTGTATAATTATATCTACATTACATCTTCATGTAGTTAGGTTCATTTTATTTACTTGTTTCATACATTTCATGATCAAGGAACTTATTCTCAAAGCAATTCATTACAAACTTCTGATGGTATTGACACAATCATTCAATTCATAATTCTTCACTTTCATAGTCACATCACCTGCTTCAGAATCATTTCATCCATCTAAGGCTAGATATGACAAAGTCTTAATGGTAACCATAAAAAGGTCTACATGCTTGTTCTCACTTCTGGTTTCTTCCTAGGATAGGTGTCTTGCTTATAGTCTGTTCTAGAAGCTTCATAGTGTCACATCTATCCCATATGTATATCTCTTTGGAAATAAGAACATACTGACATTTTGCTCAAGTATATAAGTCAAACATAGATCAAATAGAAAATTTTATTTTACACATTTCCTTTCCATACCAACCTTTGGTGATGAGCTTGCATCTCTTACTAGTGACGTAGGGTTGGGAAAGGATGGGAATGCCCTTACTCGCCTATACCTTGTCCATGGTGATAAACCCATGCTCCTTACTAGTAGCATGGGGAAAGGTGTAGGGGGTCCTCTTGACAAATAAACATTGAAGGTCATAACAAAACAACTCAAATAAACCTTTAAAATCTTGATTCAAAAACAAATGAGTCAGATGTCCAAAATTCCAAGAGAGCTCAAAACCCCAAAAACCAGATTTTGTCTACCATGTGGCCATCTACAGATCTAAGTCTAGATAAACTACAAAGCAAGTAGCATTGTAAACTATGGAGTCACTTAAGTAGAGTAGGTTTGTAGCATCCTAATTTGGGGGGTTGTCGCTGCCAAATCTTTGTCTATCCCTCATCACTATCATTCAATGAATTTTGTAGCTTGTGCCCTTCCTAGCTCTCAGTGATGACCCCTCACATCTTACTAGTTGTGTGGAGTTAGGAATGGGGAAAGTTCATCTGCTCATCATACCAGTTTATCATCTCATTTTGTCAAGACAAATATGAAGTACCAAACAATTGCTTATAGAAACCAAAGTTTAAGATCACATTATGTCTACATTATCATACATCAGCATCATGAAATACAAAAAGGAAGAAAGCATTTTTATCATTTGTCCTCCATTGCATACATTCTAAAAAGCATATAAAAAAAACATTATAGTTTACATGCGGAAATGAATCATAAAAACATAGATACCAAGAGTCTGATCCAAAAAGAATATATATATATATATATTAAGAATCAATGTTTCCTGTACATTGCCATCATGCGCTAAGCATGGTAAAAATGCTCAAAGAGCTCAGAAAATAAAAAATACATCATACTAATAATCTACGAGAGCCAGTAGCCTCTCAACCCCTATGAGATCCCTCTAAAGGTGCACGCCCATGTTTAGGACTCTGGCTATGCCGACGCTCTGAGTGCATAGAGGGCTCACGATCCCAAGGAGCAGCTATGGTCTCACCATGAGAGTGACTCCTCATCAGGCGCTCTGTTATC
This sequence comes from Taxus chinensis, assembly GCA_019776745.2. Taxonomy (NCBI): domain Eukaryota; kingdom Viridiplantae; phylum Streptophyta; class Pinopsida; order Cupressales; family Taxaceae; genus Taxus; species Taxus chinensis. The sequence goes on from CM034148.1 coordinate 655,568,425, forward strand.
ATGTATCATGCCAACTCGGTACGGAGGTTAGACACCATCCTAGCCACATGCCAGATAGGGGAAAAAATTTTGGTATGCCTATTGGCTACTGAAGGCTCCCTTGTGTCCACGGATAGCTTCACATGGGTCTTCTCCATGGGGATCATCAGGGTATCAGTGCATACCCGGAAAATCATATCTTACGGCTCATCATCAGTCTCTGCAAGAAAAGGAGAATTTTTTTTAGAAATACTCAAAAGATACAAACAAGAGTAAAAAAAAGGAGAGATAGTAACTAAGACAATCATAGCTAAAAACAAACATTAAGGAGAAGGATGATAACTCACTCAGATATTTGGGCCTCCACGATGGATCCCTAAGGTCAGCACCTACCACTATATGTCGCTGCTGACTGATGTAGTCCGCCATGGCCAAAGTGACATAGCGTCCCACTATAGACTCATCCTCTCTACCCAAACCCTGAGAAAGTGGTTCCTCTGAAGCATGTAAGATATCCTGAGTGTCATGCCACTCAAGATTGTTTTCCTCTCTGCCTGACTCACTGACCTCAACCTCAGTCTCCTCCTCCGTCTCTCCCCCTGTGAACTCCTCGAACTCAGAGTCTATATAAATGGGGTCATCACTGCTATGGGCGGGACTGATGGCAATCTGAACTAAGGGTGCCTGAGGAGCACCGGCTCTCCCTTGAGCACGTACTACCCTCCTAGCTACAATGGGGACACCAGGAGTAAAAACTATCCAACCCCAACCTCTAGGACCTCCTCTAGCCTCCTGGACCAATCTATATACTGGCACCACTATGGGAAACATACCCACGTAAGGAAGGCCAAACTACTGAGGCACTCGACCAAAAGGATGTATCTCCACCCTCCCCATCCTATCCACAAGCTACCCTGTGGTGGAGCAAGAAATCAAAGTAAGAGCCTCCTCACCCCATAACCCTACCATGGCCTGATAGGGTGTGGCCTCCATGTCATCAGTGGTCAAGGAAACGACTGGCTGGTGAGGTGCTTTGAGCACCGATATGTTTGTCCATCTGGGTGCCCTCACAACTCCGAGATCTGCCACCTCTACACCTCTCTTATAGGGGATGAAATGCTCATAGAGCTAGCTCATAACTAGGGTCGGATGGCTTAATGAATACCCCTATAAATGAACCACCCGGTACAAATCATGATAAGTGGTCCCAAGGATATTGGCTCACCAGGCATAAATATGGCCATGTCCCTCAATCTGTGTAGTGATGGGGGACCAACAATAAAGTAAAGTGTCTCCTCCCTTGTCCCTGATCAATCTCGAGGCAAGGATCCCCATAATGGTCTAGAAAATCAAGGGGATAAGAAGGCTAGGAATAGATCAGACCCCTCACCCCCTTCTTTGAACCAGTGGAGATAATTATGTCTCCCATATATGAGGCCCACTGTGCTATTTGAGCCCGTGACCCTACTGTCTCAAGTACAAGCCATCTCCTGATGATCAAGACCCCTAAGATGTGGTAGACATCCTCCAAAGTAATGGTCCACTCACCCCTAACTCCTAGTAATTGGAAAGTGTTCCGATCAGCATCCCAATATGAAAACAAGTCACAAAGTATGTGACTAGAAGGTGCAACATGCAGGACCCATGATATGCACACTATACCAACCCTCTGAAGAGTGTCCTGCTCATCCTGAGAAAGGGCATCCAACACTACCAGAAGCTAATCACACACTCTCTCTCTCTCTCGGCTCTAGCGGATATACTCTTCCTTCGCCTACATACACCTAAAAACACACAAAACGGAGTAAGTTAGTACTCAAACGACATTAGAAAAATCATGAAAACATATAAGAATGCTAGAAATGTAAAAACAAATTCAAATAAGTGTCATTTATGCATTCTATGAAGAATTTCCACCCTGAGCAGGGTGGCAGTTTCATAATTACCACCCTAAAGGCAGTGGTCTTGTAACCGCCACCCTAACCAGGGCAGCGGTCATGTAACCACTGCCTTCTCAGGGCAGTGGTCGTGTCTGGAATTTCCACGTAGGTCACGTGCCCTAAAAATTTCTAAAAACACAAAACAAATACTATTTTGACCAAAAAAAATCCTACCCATTAGGTGCCCCCCCTAAGCGACCCTATTAAAATTGACATTTTCGAAAAGAATCCCCCCATGACAAATATTTCACCATTTTAACATTTTGGGGATAAAAACAGTAAATCAAGAAAAAATAACCTATGATCTCGCGGGGCGGTGTTCTGCTCGTGGAGGCATGATCACAATCTCGTCCTGAATGTTTTGACTATACTCGCGTCAGAAATTGTCACCGTGGGTCCCAGAGCTCAAAATCAATCGAATCGACACGCATAAATGAATAGGAAAATGAGCCCACTTTTACATATATAGCATCCTGACTTGTTTAAATGCCCCCTTTTCACAGGTTTGGAGCGCCGACGGAGGTAAGTTCTTATCCCTACACAAATGGTATGTCCTCATTTCATATTATTTTAGTATTTAGTTTCCAATCTATTTTTTTCTATCTGCACTTGATTCCTCTTTTCATTTTGCAGGTAGCAAGAATCTTAGAGAGCATCATTTTGACACACGGGTGTATCAGGTATAATTTCTTACTTCCCATTTTGGGACTACCATACTTGGACCCACCATTTTACGTCTCTCAATGGCTAAAATTCTTCTCCGAGGGGGAAATATGTACGTACCCAAAATTATAGGGTGTTGCACTGCCGAAACAACGTTACACGTGCCCCAATGATGATACAGGTCTCCTCACAAGGTGTTCAGGATCTGGAAAAGCTCTCCAAGTATGCGTTAACATCTCACCTGACCCATTTATCCCCTGTGTTCTTTGTTTTTCTCTTCTCCCCTCCTTTTCTTTGCATTTTTGTCTTCAGTTACGAAAACGTTGCCCTGCCTAGGTGGTGGTCTCATGACCGCCGCCCAGGTAGGGCGGCGGTCTTGTAACCGCCACCATGCTCAGAGTGGTGGTCCTTCACACGTATTCCCGAATTCTCTTTTTAATGCGACTCATGTAAAATTTCAACATTTACCATCTTTTTTCACCGCCTTTTCTTGTATTTATGATTCTGGTTCCCTGGAATAGTGTTTTGACATTGTTTATGGTTTAAGAGATCAAATTTCTTTCACCTTTGGGTAAATGGGATTCTATAAATAGCTGGCTTGTGCTCAACCAAATGGTCCCTCAAATTTTCCTCTCAATTTATCATTGCAATAGCTTAGTCTTGCAATTTTTCTTAGGATTCATAGTTTCATTTATTGTATGCATGGTTAGTGATGTTTAGCTGTTAGGAAGTCACATAATCTTCTTGTGCTAGTGTAGTTACTATTTCATGCAATTCATTGGAATAGGATAGTTTGATTTTCAGAAGGAAGCCATTAAAAGTTGCAGGTCTTGTTCATCAAGCAGGGTAGTTTCAGGTTCTGGATGTTTTATGTTGTATGACTAGTAATAAATCCCACTAGGAATTGCATAAGCCAAGCTCCGTTCTCTTGCACTATCCCTCTCCTACTTGCATTGTATTCAGTATGCATCCTAAGCTACTGTTATTTTGATACCAACTTCTGTTGATGCTAACGTCACACACTTTTTCTAGATTCATGTGAGCACAAAGGAACGAGGAGATCATACTAAGGGGGACAAAGCCATACACAACCGGATTCACCACTGTTCTGCAAAGTCTAGGTTCAAGCTTTCAAAGTTCTAGTTAAAACATATCAAATAGAGTAATCAATCATTTCATTTCAGTTAATCTCACTTTCGATATTGTTGGGGAAGCTATGGGGATTGATAGTTTCCGAGAAACTATGATTCATTCCTCACTTCTGAGGTAGGATCGACAGTCTTTCAAATAGATTATATAAGTTATCTAGTTATTTAGAATAGATTTAAAGCTGCATAGGCAAGTAGCTATACTCAGCTGCTTTGTTTGTCTTAATTTCATTATTAGTTTAGTTGTCAATTTCTAGATATTTTAAATAATTTCTCTTTCAAATTTTGTTCAATAATCCATCAAAGATACAAAAAGAGAGAAGTTATATATGATGTAGATATACTTTACATAGTTAATTTTACTTTTCTGCAGTTAGATTTACATTGTTGCTTTTAGACTATGACAATTTCCACGGGACCTAAAGAGCCTAAAGAATACGTATTCGATCCAATCATGCCTCAGCCCAATCTTGTTGCAGCGATAACTAATATAGATCAGAATCTTAGAATCCAAGTCTTCCAAACAATAGCAGACTTACAACAGATAAGCTCACAGTTAAGAGGGTTAAACATAGAAGACGACCAAGCACACATGTTTTGGTCGAACCAGCCAAACTATAGATTATCCTAGATAGATATCTACATGACTGTAGAAGGGCTTGAAAGAGAGAAAACATTCAGCTGTGACCCTTTTGTTGCAAAGCTAGATGCAAGATACGTTCTCACTGATATAGACACTAGCTTAAGAATTTAGGTTTCCAGAACACCTATAAGGTACTCTGAGAAGAGTGCACAACTTGTAGTTTTAAAAATAGAGGCCAAAAATGCATACAACTATTGGATACTAGGGATTAGGGACTGATTCCACACATAACCATAGCAAGAACACAACAACCACAAATCTACGGTTGTAATCCACAAATCCCACAACCCAACGAGGCCACATGTTAATCTAACGTTGATGCTAGCTTACACACATTACTATTTTAAATCCACTCCACTTCCACCTATCATTATCACACAGTTATCCTTGTTGGATATAATAGCTAACGAAGCTAAGGATTTCTGGACTAGACCGGAGAATCACCCGTAAAGTCCACTATATCCATCATCCATCCTATGACCCTATTCGGAGATATACACGAAACAATCCTAGGTCATTTTTCCCGTATCCCACAACCCATAGATCAAATCATGCCAGAGCTTGATATTGATTGTAGCCTTTGAGCAGTCATCCTCGCTGACCGATCTATCATGCCAGCTCAGGTTAGGAGATCCTTCTTTGCCTTAGATTCATAGATTCCACTAGTGCACGTCGAAGACATAAGATTGCCTAACTAGATTTTCTGAATCCCACATATAGTCCATCCCCACCAGCTGTCTTGGCATGACCTTGGGAGGTTGGGTGCGAGGGAGAGTTACTTGTAGATTCCCATGCTCACTTGTCACTTTTCCATCAAACACTTACCTTTGATCCAAGCTTCAATATTCTATCCATCATAGAAAAGATCTCTACATCCTTAATTTCAAGAATATATTCATCATCCTTTACATTTTTTATTTTAGTCTTGATTTATTATTTGAATGCAACCTCTTTCTTGGATGAATTAGAATCACCTATACTCATTTCATAAGTAGTCAAGGTACTATGCAACTCATCCAACTTCAAAGTAGTTAGGTCCTTTTCCGCTTCAATTAAAGATACTTTCAAGTCAAATCTAGGAGTTAGTGACCTCAAAACCTTTTGAACAACAACTTCTTCTTTCACATCGTCTCTTAACCCTTTCATGCTATTGATAAACTTATCCACTCTAAGAATATATGCAATAATAGATTCATTATCATTCATCTTAAGACTCTAAAATTGATTTCTAAAGTTTTTAAGTTTATCAATGTTTACCTTTGAGTCCCCTTCATACAATACTTTAAGTTTTTCTCATGACTCTTTTGTTGATTTTCAATGCATTACCTTTCCCAAATCATATTCTTCACGACCATATATAATAAAATTAAAGATATTAGATTTTTTTTTCATATGCCTTATTTTCTACCTTAATAGTTGGACCAATTAAAGGAGGGATATAACCATACTCCAAAATATCCCAAACATCAAACCCTTGAGCCAAGAAAAATTTCTTCATCCTCAAGCTCCAAAAATAATACTTCGCACCATCAAACATTGGTGCCTTATCAACAACTGTACTTCTCAACATCTTTGTGCTTCAAGGATCTCCTTTCAAGTTGTCAAACTACTCCAAAAGAACCTGCTTTGATACCAATTGTTGGAAAAACAATGGACTAAGAGGGGGAGTGAATCATTCCTTATAATTTAATTTCAATTTTAGATCACTCACATAAACCATTGATAAATTCATCCATCCATTAATATGTGAAAAAAGCATATAACATTCATATAATTAATCATGAGCAAGACAAACAACAACAACACACAAGATGCAAGTGGTACACCCTCACAGAGAAGAAAACCCAGTAAAACCTTTGTTGTTATTAAACACAATGAAGACTCAAGTGAATATTACACATCACACAAAATTTTTGTAGTGAGGCACCGACCCACAAGGAGCGTCAACCCTGAAACCCTTGTTGATATTACACACAACAAGAGATTTACATGAATATGACACATCATAAAAGATTTTGATGATAATATCACTGATGATATGCTACCAAAACTCAGTTGATGGTGATCACAAGATTCAAATCCAAAATCCTTCAAAACCTTTCTCAAACCCTAGGTCTTCAAACTTTCACAATTTTTTTCTTTCTTCACTTCTCTAGATTCAAAATATTTCAAAAATGCTTGATAATATTCCTTAATATTTCACACACTTGAGTAGATATAAATTAATGCTCATACACCTAAACAATCTCACACCTAGGTCACTCTTCTTAAACACACACACACACCCACCCACCCACACAACTAGCTCCAAAAAGCACCCAAAATAATGCATTTATAGGATTCTTCTTATTTAAAATTCAAACCAAAAACTTTTTCATCATTTTTTAGAAAAATAAATCATAAAAACATCCCATATACTTTTGATAATAGATATGATTGACCCATATGGGTCAGCCTAGAAAAAAAACCCTTCTTCCATGCACTAAAAATCATCAAAACCTATGCATTAGAATGCCAATAGTCTCCTAAATACAAAAATATTTTTAGACATGATTTAAAATTTAAAAAAAAATGTTTAAAATAAAATTTAAACATCATACTTGGTTTAAATTTTCATCAACCAATCATATTATTTCATTTAATGGGACCAATGCTTCTTATACTTCTCAAAACACCTATTTCTAGCACCCTTCAAGACCCCGATTCTGACATGAGCCGCAAGATCTCTTAAAATAAACTCAATTATGGCATGTGAATTTTTTTTTAAAATTATAGGACCTGTATAATACTTATAATAAATTTATAAGTCATGAAACAATCACTGGTTCAAACTACATCAACTTTTATCTTTATCAAATCTTGCTACCCAAAAATATGTTTTCAGAAATCAACTAGTTAACACACTTCCTGATACTTTCATAACATCCTAATGGATCCATTGGATTAAAAATTCATCTCTCTTTACAATACATGTGATACAAATCATCACCTAATACATCTCATGCTCCAATCAATTCCATTCTTTGGAAAAACTAGTTGTCCTCGATATTTAAAAATATTCTTATCCACAAATTGACCTGGAAAGTATCTAAAAAATAATAATCATGAAGAAAAAATTATATCACTACAAAATATATCTCAATTCACTTCCCGAAACAGCTTGAATCACCTCCTAACTCCACTTGTAGCTCATGTTATGCCCATTTTATTGAAGACTATTTTTTATTGCTTCAAAATTTCCCTTTGACCAATGAACCTAAATTAAGATTAATTTCAGACCTTTATATACATCTATAATAATTCACATTCATCACACAATATCACTTTATTTTGCAACTCCTTTGGACAACTTTGTCCCAAAAACATATTCTTTAGAAACTAATCTATTTGAGTGGGGTCCACTCATCACCATGACCTCTACCATACCTTTATGGAAATATGAAGGAGTAATCTACATGATCCAATCATAATAAATGCACTAGGAATTAATTTTTGTAAATTAGGAAGAAAATATCTTGAATCACTTTTAAGCTAGGGTTTCAAACTCATAAATAGTTGTTTACCTTCTTAACATTCATTCATAAAAATGTGACAATGAAATGAAATCATTATTTATTTGAAACCTTTTAGAATAAATATAGAAAAAAATTTGAAATAAATAAGGTCCCATGTAAAGCACACAATTCAAGGTGAGCATTAGAAGTTCCTATTTGAGATGGAAATGCACTTGTTTTTAACCTTGTTTCACCAAAAACCTCATATCTTGTAAATTTCACATCATGGAAACCTTAAATTTTTCCAAAATCAAAAGGAAACATCCAACTAACATATAAAATCATCATAATTTCATGATTACATCTCAATCTTTCTAGCCACTTAGACTTGTATAGCTACCTCTTAGGGTTTTACAGTGTACAAGCTAGAGTCAACTAAAAAAACACTATAACTCATCATGAAAACACTTAAAATTGTCAAAAAATACTTGATACATCATGAGACACCTATCTACATGCATCCATGAGCTCATACAGCTCCATACCTCAATATCATACCTCTAAGCATCTATACCTACTCCAAATGAGCACCTCAATCATGCCATCAACTTATATATGCACATTAAAGCTTATATGAGTACCGAAACACTATAAAAAAACTATCTCCATCATGCTAACATGATTATCAAGAAATTAAGAAGATCTAACCACCATGCAACATCACCTAGATTAGCTAGATCACATGAATACACTTGTTAGAACAAGCCATCCTCACTAAATGAACATGTGCAGCTAAGAAAATACTTGAATCTCCATGTCATCATCACTCTGAGAATCATATAACCATTCTCCATTACACCCTTTATCACTAATTAGGTTTTACATTAATGAAAACACCTATGCATCAGTTGCTAACATACTAAATTTGATATGCCTGTACAATGGGAAGTCCACATATGGCCACCTAATGATGTCTACCCCAGAAAACCCCTCAAGTATCTACTAGTAGTGAGCTACATCATGTGTAGCCCTAGTCCCCCCGCTGCACCCCACCAACTGGAACCCATCACATGTACCCAACCCAGACTATACCTAGCTCAAAGGAATCTAGCCAGGGCAACCCGATCAAACAAACACACACAATGTGCTTGTATGCCCAACAATGAAGCAGAAATGTACAACATAAGCTAAACCTTTGTAATATCCCATAGGCCCATAGCTCCCAGTATAGCTGTACCAAATACGCAGGTTCCTAAGAAAAGAAATTCCACTCCTCTATTATATCATTGAGGACTCCTACAAGTGCTTGTGGGAATCTCCCACCCTCTACATGCAGTAGTGTAAAACAACACACTACCTCCATAATCAATACTACTAGCCTCATCTCCTTAGGATGGGCCGCGTATATATCTCCATAGCTCAAGCTGGTGCTAAGAAACCTCATATTTTCCATCCCCTCCCTCAATACTGTCAGCATCAACTCCTCTGTTGCCTTTGACAAAATCGAATAGACCTAAACCCCTACTATCAGTAGCCATAGAATCCTATAAACATCCTCCAAGGTGACGGTCATCTCCCCTATTGGTAAATGGAACGTGTTGGTCACGGAATCCCATCTATCAATGAGAACGACCATCAGACTCAAATCATGAACTCTGCACCTATAATGCCAAACCCCAATTAGACCCACCTCAGTCACGTGCCTCCATTCCTCATTAGTCACATCTCCTTGGACATCCAATAATAAAGGTAGTACCCTTTCCCACATCCGACGCTGATTCCTCACCTTCATCTAACAAAAAAATACTATTGTTAGAACCCCCCACATACCAAACACACTTCCTACCTAATAAGCCTCGTTTCTAACCCTCATTACTTATTCCACTCACCCTACATATTACCCATTGCTAGACCAATCTATTAATGTCAGTTATACTTATTACCCTACTTTCCTCTAATGAAACCTATCTTTACATCATCTGACATATCCTCACTTCTTACCTTTTCTCTCTATTGCTCTATGTTCCCAAAAATTTTACCACCACTTGTCAGCCTCGACCATCATCGTTCACGTGTAACTAGCATCAATCACCAACTTTTGGTTCGATTCCGGCCAAAATACCACTGACGTCGGCCAACAATTGACTAACGTCAATCACTGTCACAAAGCTAAACATGTAAAAACCCTCCCCTCTTTTCCAAAAATTTTCAAATCCAACCTATACACCTACTCTAACCTACCCAAAGCTAACCTAACCATTGTCCATCCCTATCTACCCTACCTAGAACCTCCCCATCCCTCATTACATCAATTTTCACCACCAACTTCATTATCCTTTCCTACCTATGAAACCCATACCCACATCACATTTTTATACTTTAAAAAGGAATGATCGAGATAGAATCTTACCTTATCTCGGTGTCATCAACATGGTGGTATGGCTGGCTACTAAACCGGTGGGCCACCCAAACCTTCTCCTACCTCAGCCATGTCCAAATCATGAACAAAAATACTCCTGATCTCCAATCAAATCCTCCACACCGATCTCATGGACCTGACTACCTGGCCCATCTAACCAACCTGATCTCTCCACCTTAGCTGGGTATTGTACCTCATACTTTCCTCTCACAAAGGAATGAAAGGTTCCGTTCTCTGTCATTTTCCCAAAAGTGAAAATGCACAAATGAATCCCCTTTTTGTGGATTTCTCTTTTTAAATACCCCACCTAACCTGACCGATCTCGGTCAGATTGTGCCTAGTAAACCGATGAAGGTTAAACCTAAACCGACATTGGTTACCTATCATTTCACTTATAACTCTTTTTTTACCTATTTTTACCCACAAATTACCCAACCCCTCCACCGTTTCACCTTAACCATTTTTATCGCAACCTACCTGCAAACCTACATTACTTATACCTATCCTTCAATGCGTTTAGGGACTTGTTATTTTACCTATACCTTGGCCTTACCTGTGTTGTAACCTAACTACATAGACCTGGAACATTTTTAAGTTACCTTTGAACCCTTGTGCTCACTATACCCTGCGATACTATTACCCATGTTGTTTGACCTAATGACCTTACCTTGCCTATTGTCATGTTATTTATCCTGACCCAACCTTTGGTGTATCGAAATATACCTAAACGTTCCTATACCTAACCTAGGTTTTGTTTCCACACCATATCCTATGCCTTGGATACTAGAATAATTTCAACCTTGCTTGGATAAACCTATCGCCCTTAGATGATGTAGAGTTTGCATGCTCTTCAACTTGGTACCATACCACAGTTTATCTATGTGTGTGTGTTTGACTGTTGCTACCTTTGACCCTAGCCCATTACCTACATTACCCGATTGGACCTTTACCAAATTACCCCCAGTGTCCACCTTCCTTTTCATCACATCCACCTTTTATCAAACCACTCCCCGATTCTATCTTATACCTCATATGTTTATAGTTTTAGGGGGATCACCTTCACCCAAATATGGGGCAGCCACATCTTATTTTTGTTAGCGTCAATTACCAATACAAGCTACGTAACAAAAAGGGGCAAAATGTAGACAGCAAAATTGGGTCACACTCCCCTTTGTCCCTTGTTAAATAGCCAGCTCAAGCATACTCATCTAACCATGGCCCCTTCCACCCCACATTAATATTAATTTAATTAACTTAACTAAATTAATACCCATCCTCACAATATTCATATTTAATTATTTTAGTTAAGCTAATTTCCACCTCACTCTAGACCTATTCTTGGAATGTTTCCATAACCAACAATAAGTATGTCTCACTTGCCTTAATGAGCTAAGATTTGTTCTAACCCTAAAATCAATCCCTAAATATCTCTAACCATATTCCCGCTCATTAGAAGGGAATTTTCCATTCTAATCCTCGAGAATAAACCATTTGGGCACAAGGAATTAGAAATATATGCCCATTTTAGTACACCTAGGGAATCCCACCTTAACCGACACTGGTCAACCCAGAACCATCATTGGTTACCATTTATTCACCCAAACAGTTTTGTTTTTGGGTTGGCACATTCTGAGAGCAAGAAAAGAGATCATATCTTCATGTAAGTGAAACAAGAATCCTTTTATGCATCCACACATCCAAAACCATCACAAGGATCAATCATATAGCCATTGCATTCGTGGGAGCACTCTGGGAAATCACCGCTATAGTACCATAGATGTATTCTCTGATCAACCACCTCCACTACTTAGCCATCAGATCCTTAACACAGTAAGTATGGCCCTAACCAGTACAGTTTATTTTAATTAGTAATCTTTATTACTCCTGCTATTAATCTATTCTTTACATGCTTATTGCTTCATCACCCACTTGCCTGTGAACTCAAATATCCCTTCACCCATATCACCAAATTACCTATCCTCACTTGCTGTATACTTCTAAGCATACCTAATACCTCTACAAACCTTCCCATTTACTCTCCCAAAATTTGTTGGACCTCATATCACCCCTGCCATTTAATCTATTTGAGTTTCTTTTACCTCGACCATACCTATTCCGGTTTTCCACAATCATCGTCAGTTCTACCTAAATCAACATCAATCAAACTCAATTGACATCATTCTCTTTGTTTTACAACTTGACCAAGAACAGATGCAATAATCACCCTACCAGTTATCTAAAGAACCTAGAATCAGACCCTGATCAGTCCCAGTACCTTGACAGACACCTCACCTCTCGTATCAAACTATAGCCTAACCTCTTGTGATTGGATTTTCTTATTGTACTTGAATGAAATACCTAAATCATATCAACTACAATAGGAATTTTTTTTATTTCTTGCATTAACTTTTTTTAAACAGTGGATCGACAACCATATAGGAAGTATCACACTTCTCGGAACTAGCATACGCTAGGCAGTCCACTGTCATATATCATTTAACTATATTTTTGTGGTCTTGTTTTCTATTACAGGTAGTTCCTCCTAGCCAAAAGGAATCTCTCACATTAATTTATGGATCAAGAAGTCAAAATGAGCATAATAAGCATCAACAAACCAACATTTAATAGGTATTCTTCCTTGTCCCTTTACCCTTATCTATTTTGTCATTTCGAAAAGGTAAAGAAAATGGTGAAACAGGGGGTCACACCATTGATACCACAATAGAAATGATAAAATACACCAATTTTGACAAGAAATTATGGGACATGCACCATGATGTGATAGATCCAAGCACTATAGGTTAATATTGGGTCTTCTATCAATGATTTATACTAGTGTGACTTACTATACCTAGATAAGGACTAATAATTGTGGCAAAGGAAACAATGATATATTATTGTATATGACATCATTATAAAGTTCCATGGTGATCATAGGGATATCTTGTAGAACATGAAACAATAATGTGACCACATATGAGATAGTAGTAGCAGGATGCTATAGTGCACAACATTGTACCAAGTTATTATTATCCAAATAACTCTCCTAGTCATGTGGATAAATTATATTATCATCTTGACTCTGGTGTTTCACATTTCAGTTTACACGCACTCAAGATTATTTTTTTGACACCTTAGCATAGTTTCAGTTCCTCTGCATGCCCTTATACACCTTGTTGCTCCATTTTTCATTCTTCTATCTCCTTCCATCTTCCCATTGCATCCACCTTCCATGCATTCACCTTCTTCTTAGTCAACTTTCTTCCATCTCGTGCGCCTTGCACTTACTACTAAATCCTTGGCCCTTCACGCACCGCACCCATTACTTTTTAATAGTTCTTCCTTAACCATACATTATCTTCTCACTAGTTTGCTTCATCTCCCCATGTGCATTGCACGCACCCTCTCTGTGTCTTCCTCTATTTTTTCCATGCACCCTTACCTCATGCCCTTCTATGCTAGATCATCTTTTGATATGATTAAGTGTGTCACGTGTAACCAGTCAAAGCATGTCAACAGGGTGCCAAATCCTTGCAATAAATTAGTAAGTGATAAGTGGCAAAAACTACAAATAGTTGTATAATTGGCCATCATTTTAGTCAATACACGTGTGCCACGTTTTTTTTGTGAGCTGTCGGATTTGACATCTTTTGACAACCATATATTTTGCTACAGAGCTCAGATTGGCACACACCTAGACTTATCAGAGATTTCCTAACACAAGCTACACATTGGACTTTTTCAAATTCAAATATAAGTGGGATTTGTTAGGAAAAAAATAGGGAAATGTCTCTCAGCTCAATAATGCACACATCCAACCAACCTCAACCACTGTATTTCATCAGATCTTTCCTTCTTCCTTCTTCCACACACCAAAAAAACATGGGGAAGCGCATTTGACAACCTTGTAGGTGGATTTACAAGAATTTATCGTTATTTTTTGTGGTTGATGATTTGAGTCTGAGTTTCCCTCCCTTTATCCTTCTCTTTTCTCCTTCTTTTATAAATAGCAGAGTTCTACTTTGTAAAAACATCCCTCCTTTTTTTAATGGCACCATGCTAAAATGGTGGACAACTTCCCATGGGTATCAGACCTTGGCATGGTCTCTATAATGTATTCTTGCCTCCTGTCGGGAATGTAAATGATTGTGCATCCCTTAAGCAATAAAACTATGTTTTGTGGAACTCTTGTCTTCCCTCTCTCATTTTCATTGCATATCACCTCTCTGTTTGCATTTTATGGCATGTTGTATGTACTTTTGTGCTTACATTCCCCACAATCATATGTTGCATGCGTAGGAATGCTGAGATCGTGTGTTGATTTATGGAACATGTCATCTGCCCTTTTCTCTTGCATACGCTTTGTTTCTGTTATCACTCATGGTGGATAGAGATCAACCCTTTCCTTCTGGTGCTATCGACTTCCTTAGGTTAGGAGTTCCCCTTTCTATACATCATTCTATCCCTAGTCCCTTGGCATGTTTAATCTAGTATTTTCTTTCAGCATTAGGAGTAGTAGTAGTGTTAGGGGTAGGTAGAGGAGCCGACCTTCTCCGAAGATATGACCCAAGTGCACAAGGTCCCATAACTTGGGGGTGGTTCCATTGTGGTCTCAAACACCTCAACCCTTCTAAGATCTGAGACGCGGGTGCACATTTGAGAAACCAACAGTTATATTACAAAGTGTAGGGCTCCATCTACTATAGTGGTTGGCCGTAGATTTTCCAAGATACAAGCGTAGACATCACCTCCTCTAATAACCATAGAGGGTGTGGTTCAAACAAGTGGGATGGAGGAGGGGCTACTACCATGATAGTGGCAGCATCTACAAGGAGGGGATGTATCTATGATAGTGACATTTATAATTATTGACTGAGGGAGGAGGACGAGGTGGATGGGGGCCAACCCCAGAAGGAGAGGGATGGGGAGCCACCAATTTTGCTACAACCTAGTCAATTTCCATAAAAAAGGACCCCAACACTATAGTATGTATTTTTGGAATTTGAAATGACACACATCAGATGACAAAGGTATTGAGTTCTGAGATAACATCATGAGAGGATAAGATTATCAGACTAGTGGGTGGGAAACAAATCATATATAGTGCAACTGTGATATCTTAGTTGATATAAGAGGTGGACCATTTGATAGCAACATTGACATAGATGATATTTGAAAGATACAATTTGATATCATAGAGGGATGTGGTCTAATCAAAGTGAGATTCAAATTACAATAAGAGAGATGGAGCTTGCATAGAGATGGATGTAACCTGACTGACAAAGAGATGCATGCATTGAGAGTGATACAATACTTAAGTAGTTTATAGAGGTTAGGGTGTTGTAGATATGTGAGATCAGATTACCCCACTCTAGGGTAAGGTGACTTACAATCACATGTTATACGAGCTAGATGTTCTTGTAGATGAAAGAGTAGTCAATTACTCACAATGAATAGTGGTGAGCACATTGTGATAGCAACAACATCAATGGACACCCCGTAAGCTATGGGTCTACTTGGATCACCAATAGAAAATACCCCTATAGGGTCACCAACATTTGTATGATCACCAGGGTCTCTAGGATCACTAGGGAGTAAGGTATCTAGAGAGATTCATGCTAAGAGATAAATCATTTCTATCTATAATAGTTTTTTATACATGCTGATGAGATGTACCATATAGTTTTGAGACCATTTTTTCTAAACTTAAGTGTCATTTGGCATCCCCATATTTATATAGAGATGAGTTTTTATATGTTGTCTATGTGTATGCTTCTAGTCTTATGATGAAGAATTAATTTTAGCTCATTATAGATGTATAAAATTGGTTAGTCTTATGTTTTGGATAGATGATTTCAGATATGATTAGATTATATTAGATGTGATGAGTAGTTTTTATTACTTCATATATATACTTTATTTACATTTTGTTTTGATTTCAAATGGATAGTTTATCCATTTCATTTCTAATTACGTCACCTACATGTCATGCCTTGGTAGAGCAGATGCAAGGAATGGATATTCAAAGGAATTATTAATTAGAATGGGGGAATTAGTTAGACATGGATTATATATGATGAGGGATGGGAAGAGCTTAAGGTAAATTTCATACTATTATGGCTCAAAAGGACCTCTTATTTGATGTAAGCATAAAACAAAAATGTAAAATGACATGAAAATACATAATACCAATTATTTTGCAATGCTAAATAACTGACTCAAATAAAAATAAATAATCAATGAAATACGGGAAATGAAACAAACAAGTAAGAAAACAAATAACAATAACAATAAAATACACTTGAACAAACAACATCCAAGTTAATTATACCAATGTTTTGGTTATCTAGCTTCAATATTGAAATTTTTGAGTGATATAAAAAACAATTAAAATGATTGGATAGAGGACATATAAGTCTTAGGAAAAAGAAAATCTATACTATGAAACTACCCCAAGAAACAATATATGATGGGAATACAAACATAATAGGAAAAAAAGCTTTGTTGATGCAATAAGATTACAAGATGGTCCACATTTGATGTGCTATAACTAACAAGATATGAAGTAGGATGTTTTTTGGTATAGTTGTCAATTTGTAGTGTTTTTTACATTAAACACTATTATTACATTATTACTATGTTTTGCAATGTTTTTTGGATTTTCATAATTTGTGAATGTTTTTGGATTTTCTAGGTTTTGTGCATGTTACGTATTTTCTTGGAATTGTCAATGTTTATGGATTGTCAATGTTTTCTAAAACTATGTACAGTATAAAAATATGCCAAGATTCCCATACTGAGAGACAATAATATACAAGGGAAATTTTTTATGCATTTATAAAAGAATAGGATAAGCTAGATCAAGTCCAAGAGGGATAGGTTCAATAAGATAACAAATGCAAGTGAATGGAAAAGTAAGGAAAGAATGATCATGCCCCCAAGTTATAGATTTTTGTGAAAAATGGAATCCTCCTATTGCATTTAATTACAATTTTCACCAAAGGACCTACCTAAAGTGCCATAATTGTGTGATTTTCATGTATTAATGAAACCATTTCTCTTTACTAATTTTTAAGTTTTTTGATATGTTTTTATAATTTTGATATTTTTTGATATTTTTAATTTTTTTTTAGGAATTCCCGTAAGCTTAGGTATATAAGTGCTTGATTTGAATGATATGTTAATTTTTTCCCCTGTTGGACAAAAAATTAGATAATGCCCTACAAGCCATTTTTTAGTCCTTGCGGGCATAAAAAAAGATCAAACAGATAAACCATGTCTTAAGGGGTCATATTTTGTTTTCATTACCTTTTGGTTAGCTAAAGAAGCCCTAGAAGGTAAAAAATGAGGACAAGGTCATTTATTGAGAAGCCATGGTACATCAAGATAATTTCAAACTTTAGACCAGATGTGTGTATAGGTTGGCTTGGTTCCAAGGAGCTCGGTGAAGAAACAACAAGATAAGTATCACGGGATCTAGCTAAACACTCAGACATGTGACCCTGATATCATATGTCAGGGTCAAGTTGTGTATTATCTCGAGTTAGCTTGTGGATGGCTCGGTGAGCCAAGATGGTCACTACTCAGAAGAAAATTTAGTGAAAAACACATGCATGATGAGGTTTCTGTCACTATGATTGAAACCAATGGCTCGACACAAGTCCATTCTATGGCTGAGAGGAAGAAGTTGAACTCAACGAAGACCAACTCGTGTATGATGAATAGCTTGGTAGATGATAGATTTTAAGTGGGTACAGAGGTACTTAGATAAGAGTTCATAAGTGGGCCAAGTTGAGGCTGAGTAGTTGAAGTTCCTCGCTGAGTCCAAAATAGTTCGAGTTGAGTCAAAGGTAAAGTGAGTCGTATCAAAGGTATGAAGAAGCTCAGCCCTGGTAATCCAAATAAGGGAAAATCTTGTCACAAGAGCTCAGTGACATTAAGACAAGCCATCAAGGAGTATGACGACTCGAAAGAGATAAAGCTTGATGATCAACAAATCGGGTTTCAAAATGTTGACACAAATGTAAAAATTTCAATATCAATAGAACTCGTGGGTTGCTGGGAGATCACACGGTATGCTCGGTGGATGATAGCTCTTCAGTGGGTGTAGAGGTATTTGGGACTGGTGAAATTTTTATGATCGACCTATATAGGTGGAAGATTAGTAACTATCCTGGCTTGTAAAAGGATATTTCGAGTCAATGGAAAATTTGATGCATTGAGCTCCACTTTGGTGTCCATCATGGAGGTCACAAACCAAGTAAAGATTGACGATATTTGGGAGTATCAAGGTTCACATAAAAAATAAGAATGGCTTGGATATCATGCAAATGCATGATATGAGTGACGAGATCAGAATAAAATTCTCCTAGGATGTTTGAGAGGGGCTCTACCTTAGAGAAGATGGAGACATCTCATGAATTTTGTTTGTGCTCTGCAAAGAAATCACATAAGGGAGATAATGAAAAGTTCATAGGAACACATCTTACTGAGCCATTCACGAAGAAGGGAGTATCTTGGTCGGCTAAGAAAAGAATGATTCACTCGGTTCCTAAGGTCCATGGTGAGCTGAACATAGCTCATCAAGTTATGGAAAATTCCAGGATCCATAGTGAGGTGGGAGTGTTATGATGGAGTGCCAACATGAAAATCCCACTCATGGGAGATTTTCAGTTCTTTTCCTATTCGAGTGACTTAATGGATGTCTCAATCCCACACTAAAATTATTCATGAGAAAGTTTACGAACACAAAAAACTGGGGGATAGGAGCCAACATGTCAGGTTGGTTCACAAGTGAGATGGAAAGTCGTGGTGGAAATCAAGAAATTGGGAAGTTTTGAAATTCGCGGCCATGGTGGAGCTTCAGGGAGGTCAGGCCAAGTTATTATGATCGAGGGGAGTTTGGGACCCATTGGGGAAATATGTTAAACATGGAGATCTGGGTCACTCAAGCTAGGAGATTTGAATATTTTTTTCTGCAGGAAGTTGGGTTTTGGAGTAACCAATTTACTAAGTCAAGTACCAATCCCAAATGACTCGACATAGAAATTGGGGAATGTGGTAGGTCATTTTAGCAGTATGGTTGAGATACTCAAATGCCAAAACATGAGGTAGTTCAGTTGAAGCTTGGCAGTCAAGAGGAAGAAGATAATATTCATAAATGATTTTTAAGCTCGAGTTAGGTCGTGTCAAAACTTGAAGGAAAAAATGATTGTAGGTGATGCATAGATATTGAATCTCTTGTATGGATAACTCGATGGTGATACATTAAGAAGGTTTGAGGAGCCAACTTGGTGCAAACAAAGGAGCTCATTTGAGCTAAAAGTTAAAACTCGTGAAGAGGGGATCTCAGGTGCATGACTCAACTCACTTATCGAGTCACGCAACAGTGAGGAATGTTTCAAGGGAGCTTGGTTTCATACAGTGAACTACACTAAGAAGATAAATAACTTAGAAAAGGGGGGTAGTGAGCTTACAAAAAGAGTTAGGGGGTACCGAGATGATTCCGAGTTCAAAATGGTTGGAAGAAGTGTAACACCCTGAACTGTTGTTACTTCCTCCTAAGCATACAAGTGTTGATATGTGATTTCTTTTGTAACAAAAAAAGGATGTGTTCCTTTGATTGAGAAGTCATGCTTGATATGTACTGTATCTTCTTTGCAGATTGCAAATCTTTGACTGAGTCAGAATATGATTAGACTCTTTTATTTATTTCATTTTACATCTGAGTTTAATCTGATCTCGGAACGAATTATGAAGTTATTCATCTATAAGACCTAGCCTTGGATCAGTGGTATTGATCCAAGTGGTGCTTTAAGTTTTTCATGATGAATTAAAAATTATAAACCTTTCACCGGTTGCAAGGTCTGAATTCGTTGAATAAAGCCAATCCCGAGTCTAACTCAGGTTGATCGTGTGAAAAGGATTGGTTCCCGATATCTAAATATATCTGGAAGGTCTTGATCGCGGACCAGGTAATAATTCAGTTACATATAATTCTGTAGCCTAATGGCAGTACAGGAGTTAACCCTGTTCGAGAATGCATGTTGTGGGTCTTTTTCTGAGCGTAAGAAATGTTAGACCTAACTGGAATTATAAATGTTAGTAACCTAAAACTAAACTTAACCTAGGGGTTAGTGTTAATCTAACCTAGACCTAGGCTAAGAGCTAATGTTCTAAGTTAATATCTATGTTCTAAGAAGTTAGACTAGGTGTTATCCTAAATTCTAACCTAAGTTACTAACCTAACTATTGAACAAGGATGTAAGGGGACCTATGGAGGGGTGCGAACCATGGGTGGCAGTTTCTATGTTATTAAATGTGTGGATAAGCATGAGGGACAGGTAATTGGTGGAGGTTTTAAAATGGCTAACTTGAGCCGACGTGGCAGGTCGCCAAAATTGGAAATGGTCTTGGAATTTCTCTTGTCTATCGCCAACTATGGCGGTCGGTGGCAGTGGAGTTTGAGCGGGAAATTGGGAGTAAATGCAATTAATGAGCTCGGTAGTCGAGCTCCGATTTCGTGAGAAGGCATGCAAATTGGAAAGTTAATGGTTTGTTTGGCTTATCACGAATTCCGGTTTTCCCTCTGCCTGTTCACTGGTTCTTCGCACCAGTCTTCTTGGTGTTGCATGGCGAGTATGAGCGTATCTAGCTCTTTCCTCTGGCAAGGAAAATATATATGTCATGGAAATAGCAAAATTTTGTTGGTGGCTCTAACTTGGAAAAGGAAAAGAAAGTCCGAGCTCTTTCAGTGGTCTGCTTCAGAATTTTGAGCAAATATCCAGGCATGTTAGGCCCTAACTTTTAAAAATCTTGCTCTTCTTCAAATGATTTCATTAGAACAACTCTGTTCAAATGATTTATGGAAATAGATGGTTTCTATGGTATCCTTGTGTGATTTTCGACACTGTATCTTCATGCTGGTTCGGCTTTTCAATTTAACCCTTGATGGGTGTTTATTATATTCGAACTGTTGCTATATTTCTTTGTGTTTTGCATTCCGGATTTTATATGCGAAATATATGAAAAGAAGGTATGCTCGGCCTACTCTGCGAGAGCCCATAAATTGTTCTTGTGATGGGTACAGGCCACTGTGATGCTTGTTGATTTATACTCGAAGTCGATGCTTGTTGTTGATACTTGTCGTTGTTGCTTGTTGTGGGTACTTGTCGGAAGGGATACTGATGGACATTTGTTTGATTGTTCAGTTAAAATTGAACTTTTTGTAAGCTATGTCGTGGTTATTATTTAGTGGTGGTTATGGATTTTTGTTGGGTTTCGTTATGAATTTTATAGTTATTGTGAAGAGGTAACATATTGTGTTACAGTATTCATTACGACCTCACTGGAGTTGTTTTTCCCTTTCGTGAAGGTTAAGGGGATTCAACCCGTTTATATATATATATATATATATATATATATATATATATATATATATATGTTTATTATATTGAAACGACTCTGTAGAGTCCATTGAATGATTCGTGCACTATGGACCACTGTGGAAGCTTTATATATCTTTGAATATTGGTAATTTGAGTTTCGTTGGAGTCTAGAAGAAGTAACAGGTCATACGACCTCTGTTATTTGTAATAAATTTTGGTACAGACTCCCTGGTTGTACTGTTACATTTCCTTCTATGTAAGCTTGTTCGAGAATATTGGAGAGATTTAGTTAGAATTCTTGCTATGAAATCAGTGATTTGCTTAAGCCTGATTTTTAATGTTTATCATTGTTGGCACAGTTGGGAATCATTGTTTATTATTTATTTGATATACTGCTACTCGGGTTCAGTGGAATCCTTTCTAGGTAACTACAGTACCTGTCTCAAATTAAGCTTGCTTAGTTACTATTGTTTTGACACTGTTGGGTTCCTTGAGTTTGGAAAGATATCTTGTATATCGGCTTCTGTAAAAGCTATATTGTGAATACTGATATACGGATTTAGTTTTAAATCCTTGATTGGTAATCTGTGTCACTGTATCTGTATAAGCCTGAGTATGAACATGTAATGTTTTTGGCTTTGTTGGATTTCTTAAAATAACTTGACATTATGTATTATGGATTTTATAAAGTAGGTCGTGAATAACATACTTTCAACTCTGGATGCGTTCAGAAGTGACTATGTTATGTTATGTTATGTTTTCTTTCTGATTACATTCCAGATAGATGTGGCTGTGCATGTTGCGTGGATTTCGTTTAAAAATCTCTCTACATAGTCATAGGGAATTGTCATTGCTAAAATGATTTCAAGTCTCTTGTTGACTGCGATAACAGAAGAGATCCTTTGAATTCGACCTTGGGTCTAAAAGCCTTACAGTGTAGAAAGGACTTGAATGAGTTGAAGGTTGTCATAAGGTATTGTTGGCGTGTTACGTCTTCTGTGCATAGATATCCATTTCTGAGCTTGATTGAGTTTAGGAGTAGTCGATTTCACCTTAACAGGTAACGGCATTTAATATCTTCTTGTCTGTCGCTTCTTGCGTGAGGACATACTGAGTCTGCTTGTTGATAGACACCGTTGTTTGGCATGAGGGCTACTGTACTGTAGTTGCTTTCTTGTAAGCTTTAACAAAACAGTGGTGCTGTTGATGGTCTCGACTGATTTATTTGCTTGTGTATTAAGTGAATGCCTTGCTCTTGAAAAGATGGTACAGTCATGAGCTAGATCTGAAGGAAATAAGTATTATTCGTTTATTTCTCTTCTGTTATAAAGTATAGGTTGATATAATTGTTTATCTAACTTTTGGAATTGTTCTATCATGCTGATGGAATCATGAAAGGTTATTTATTTATTATGTTGAATATATAATCCGTCTGATGTTGCTGTCCTTGGGATTCAGATGGATAGTTGGTTAGATGCATTTGTCTTCTTGGTCACTAACGTTTTAATGATTTGATCTCATTTAAATAGGGTGTTTAATGAAAACAATTGATGTATTGCAATTGTTTTAAAGGTTAGTGCTTATCATGCTCAGTTCATTGAACTGACCCATGTTGACAATTTTTGCAGATGGATGCCGTAAGTGGTAAAAGCATGCAGATCTGATAGGACGATCAGATTGTTTAAATTGATTTTATAATGAATTACCGCTTGATTTTCTAAATGTACCATATAAGGAAAGATGTTCCTTTTTCAGTTGAGTAATGTATCAAGTATGCTGAATGCATAAAATGTATTTGATTAGTACCGAAAGGAATGGAAATGGATATTTGATACTTATGTGATTGTATTTCTATCTTGATAGTTAGTATTTCTCCGGTTCTTATGTCGTGAGAGTATTGTTATCATTGTATAATTGGTGACTTTTGTGAATACCAATGAAATCTTACAAGAATATGTGATTGAATTCTTATGAGTGTTTAGTAGTTCTTGTATGTTCTATCGAAAGCTAAATTGAAATTTAGTTCACTGTCTTTTTGGGAAGATAGGGTTAAAGTAAACCCAAGCAGAACGCTAAACAAGATGAACTAAATTATTGATCCCTAGTCTTGATTATGACAGGACAACATTTAATTGGATTCTTAATCATTTATATCTTGATACAAATAGTATGATAGTAATTCAGTTATGAAAACTGATATAAACCTAATGGGGTTCAGATGTCAATCTCATGTGAAGTCTATGAGATATTGACCGATTTCGTTGTTTTAGAATTATGTATATTCTAAGAACTCCTTGATGAGACCTTGGCCTTAATATCTCCACCGTGAATGGGTTTTATTGAGGAAGGTCATCCTAAGATGAAGAATCCAGGGATCGGGAAAGGCTAACCTTAGGGGAACGTCTTTAATGTAATTTAAACTCAACGTGCGTAACGCATATTAATAAGTAGATCTTTTCGAGGCGGATTTAAAGGTTGACGGCACAAGTCAACTGCAGGGTTGTACCTCCGAGAAGATTAGGATCTTTTCGAAGTTACAACAATGCAGGTGACTTATGATGACACCCTTTGCATTGATCGCTAAGATTTACACTTTGATCTCGAATGAGTTACTCAGGGACCGATTAGGAATGTGATCACGTTACAAGGCTGCCTAGGAGAATCAGGGTATCTTGACACACTGGTTTAACTAGGGTTGAACCAGTACGTCATCGTATCCCTAATCCTCGTGGGCATCCATATAACGTTATCACCTTGTTAATCCATTTTGGAGTGAATAAGTTGAGATAGGAGGGACTGACAGAAGTCGGTATAAGACATTCTACATAACATAAGAATGGGGTGAAGGGCGTATTCTAGATTGACGAGTATGCCGTTAAGGAATACGAGACATAAACAGTATGTTTCAAATCTTTGGCCAAAGTATCGCAAGCTGCTGATTGCGTTGTCCTAATTCACCTAGTCTAAGGGATGAGATGCCGATGAATAATGGTAACAGTTATTCAGTTAGGTTCCTTGGACAGAGCATTCTGAATCCCAGAATAGGGAAGAGAACCGCAAGAGTGAAGTGTTAAATAAAAATGCCAACTCTTATTACTCATGAATAGATCGGTAGATTACCGAGTCATGGAATGAATAGATCGGAGGTACTCCGAGTCATTACAGCTGCATATGGTTGTCTGTTATAAGAATGGTTATTTGATTTGTGAGTTCTAAATTATGTATTTAGAACCAGGATGTAATTATCAAAAAAAAATAAAAAAATTGACTTGTTCTATTGTCTAAAATGAGGATGTTACATCTTGGTATCAGAGCTGAAGGTTGCAGCTCTTGGACCTATTGTGTCCATAATCTGATAAAAACTTGAATTTTCTTGTAACAGAAAATGGTTAGAACAAGGGGAAACGTTGCGAATAATGCTCCACCTGAAGGAGGGGCGGCAACAACCCAGAAAATTGATGAGATCCTTGCTGCCCTGTTGGACATAAGAGATTGTTTAGTTATACTTGAGCAGCAGGCGATGGGGAATGAGGAGGATGAAGAAGCTGGAAATGACAATCAGCCACCTCCTGAGGACAACCCCAATATGGGTGTTGATGTTAATGCTGTAAATGCACCTATCCAACCAGAAAACAAAAAGGTCAGATTGGCAGCAGAACTCACTAACGATATAAAAAGGATAAGCCCACCTAAGTATGATGGCACCACATTAGGAGATGGAGCTGAGAACTGGCTCAGCGAAATGGAGAAGTACGTTGCAATAAGGAACTTCTCAGAGGAAACCAAAGCTATTTGGGGAGCCTATCAGCTTTCCCACGAAGCATCTTCGTGGTGGGATAGCCGTAAAGATGAACTAAACATTGATGAGACCAATATTACTTGGGATCAATTTAAAGGCTATTTTAGGCAACGTTGGCTGCCACAACTTTTCTATGATCAGAAAATGACGGAATTTCAGAACTTAGCTCAAGGGAAGCTAACGGTAACTGAATTCTGGGAGTGGTTTACAAAACTCCTCAAGTATGTACCGCAGTATCAAACTGACGAGAAGTTCAGAATACGGAAATTCATCATGGGATTGAATCCCGTGATAGGGGGAGAGGTCGATGTTCACAGTCCAACCACTATGGAAGGAGTTGTTGAAAAGGCCATAAGGCAAGAACAGAAATTAAAGGCTATTTCTGCTCATAAAGAGGAAGTGTGGAAGAAGACTGCAAATCGCTTCTTCAACCTCTCTTGCACCCAGAAAAGGACCATGGAAAAAGTTTGGAAACAAGAATAAGTTTTCAGGAGATAACAGTAAGAAAGCAGCAGTAAATAAGCCTGCTGGAAATGTAAGGGATAATTTTGCTAAAAATTATAACAATGGGCAGAAGCCCTATGGAGGACAACGTGACAATTACAAGGCTGGAGGCAATTCTGAGCCTAAAAAGGGACCTGTAGGAGGCTGCTACAATTGTGGCAAAGATCACTACGCTAATCAATGCCCTTTGAAGAAGGATGATCGTAATCAGCAGCATAAGATACATGCTGCAGTAGCAGACAAGCAAGCTGAAAAGCAAGTGACACCTATAGAAGTTCCGGGTAAGTTATTTGGCATACCTGTCACTATTCTTTTTGATACAGGAGCTACTGAATGTTTTATTTCTAATAAACTTGCTTCTAAACTTAAAAGAAAAGCTGGAAAAATGGATAAATCTTGGACTGTACAGTATGGTAATAACTCTGTTCATACAGTGAGTATGTGTCTTTTTGGGGCAGTCCTTGACTTACCTAACTTTTCCACGGAAGTTGATCTCTATGTTACACCTTTGGGATCGTATGACATTGTCATCGGTGTCAATTGGTTAGCTGACCATAAAGCAAAAGTAGACTGCTATGAAAAGAACATAAAATGTTTAGATGATCAGCTGGAATCAGCAGAGATTCAAGGGGTGAAACGGGAAATTTCAGTTAGAAAACTGTCAGCTATGCAGCTTAAAAAGGCTAAGAATAAAGGATGTACTCTTTATGCAGTAAAGATATCTGAATCTTCAGAAGAAGATGGTGATTATATGAAGCAAATTCCTCTGTTACAAAGTTTCAGGGATGTTTTTCCTGAAGAATTACCAGGGTTACCACCCAAGAGAGAATTTGACTTCACCATCGAAATCAAACCGGGAACTGAACCTATTTCCAAAGCACCTTATAGGATGACTACTACAGAGTTAGTCGAGCTTAAGGCACAGTTGCAAGAACTTTTGACAAAAGGTTTGATTAGACCAAGTGTTTCACCTTGGGGTGCGCCTGTGATATTTGTGAAAAAGAAGGATGGAACACTTAGGCTGTGTATTGATTATCGGATGTTGAACAAAGCAACAATCAAGAACCGATATCCACTTCCAAGGATCGACGATCTATTTGATCAGATGTGTGGAGCAGTGGTTTATTCTAAGATAGACCTTCGATCTGGTTATCATCAGTTAAGGATTAAAGAAGAAGACATTCATAAAACAGCTTTCTGAACAAGGTACGGACATTATGAATTCACGGTTCTACCCTTTGGATTAACTAATGCACCCGCAGCCTTTATGAACTTAATGAATAATATTTTTCAAGAATATCTGGACAAGTTTGTACTTGTATTCTTGGACGATATTCTCATTTATTCTAAAAGCGTTGAGGAGCACACTGAGCATTTGAGGATAATTTTGGGAATTTTGAGAAAAAGAAAGTTGTATGGTAAGTTATCCAAATGTTCTTTCTTTGATTCAGAAGTTCACTATTTGGGTCATGTCATAAGTAAAGAAGGAATTGCTGTAGATCCTTCAAAAATAGTGGCAATAACTGAGTGGCCTGCACCAAAGAATGTGCATGAAGTAAGAAGCTTCATGGGTCTTGCTGGTTACTATAGAAAATTTGTAAAGGATTTTTCTAAAGTAGCTGCACCAATAACTTCATTGCAAAAGAAGGATAAGAAATTCATGTGGAATGACAAGTGCGAAGCGGCTTTCAAAAGTCTGAAAGACCAGTTGACTTCTGCACCTATATTAGCTATACCAGACCCTAATGGGAGTTTTACAGTTGTAACGGATGCTTCTGGGGAAGGCCTTGGAGGTGTTTTGCTACAAAATGATCAGGTCATAGCATATGAAAGTAGAAAACTCAAGTTACATGAGCTGAATTATGCCCCTCATGATTTGGAACTTGCTGCCATTGTTCATGCACTTCAAGTCTGGAGACACTACTTACTTGGGAAACCTTTTGAGTTGAAAACTGATCACTTAGGACTGAAATATATTTTCACTCAGCCTAATCTGAATGCCAGACAGAGAAGGTGGTTAGAATTTTTATCACAATATGATTTTGATATTAGCTATATCAAAGGGAAGGAGAATAGAGTAGCTGATGCTCTAAGTCGTAGGAGGCACATTTCTGCTCTTATAACATTAAGAACTCAGTTTAAAGATGAAGTAAAGAGTGCCTCAGAATCTGATAATTACTTTCTACAGGTAAAGGCAGCGCTTGCTGCAGAACCTAAGGATATAAGGTATGAAGGTTTTCATTTTGATAATGAAGGAATCTTGCGTTATGAAAACAGGGTATATGTACCTATGCTGAACGATTTGAGAAAGAAGTTGTTAGTTGAATTTCATAATTCACCTTTCTCTGGACACCCGGGTATCACAAAGATGCTTGCTGATTTGAAACAACAATACTTTTGGAAAGGTATGAAAAAGGATGTCATTGAATTTGTGACTCATTGTTTGGAATGTCAGCAGGTGAAGGCAGAACATATGCACCCTGCTGGACTGTTATATCCTCATAGCATACCGCAGTACAAATGGCAAGTAATAACCATGGATTTTGTACAAGGATTACCCATGTCCAGGAATAAACATGATGTTATCCTGGTAGTTGTAGATAAACTGACTAAGGTAGCTCATTTCATCGCTGGAAATCTAAAGGATGATTCTCCAGTGCTGGCCAAAAGATTCGTACATGAAATTTTCAGGTTGCATGGTGTACCAGAATTGATTATATCTGACAGGGATCCTAGAATGATGTCAAGGTTTTGGCAAACGCTTAACGCAGCTCTTGGAACGAAACTAAACTTCAGTTCTGCATATCATCCGGAAACGGATGGACAAACTGAGAGGGTAAATCAAGTGTTGGAGGACATGTTGCGTATGTATTGCATGGATCAACAGTATAAATGGGAGGAGTATCTTCCATTAGTTGAGTTCGCATACAACAACACTTATCACTCATCTCTTAAAATGGCACCATTTGAAGCACTTTATGGAAGAAAGTGCAGAACTCCTGTTAGTTGGGACAGTGTTGAGGATAGAGTGGTAATTGGACCAGAGATTCTCACTGAAATGGAACAGCAAGTTAAGCTGATTCGTGAACGATTAAAGGAAGCAGCAGATAGGCAGAAGAGCTATGCTGACCTTAAGCGGGTTGATCGAAGGTTTGAGCTTGGTGAGAAGGTTTTTCTTCGTGTTAAACCCAGAAAGAGTTCTATAACTTTTGGCAAGGCTGCCAAGTTGTCACCTCGATTCGTGGGACCTTTCGAAATTGTCGAAATAATCAATCCTGTAGCTTATCGTTTAGCATTGCCACCTGCTTTATCTCGCATGCATGATGTTTTCCATATTTCTTTGCTTAAGAAATACGTTTCAGATCTGTCACATGTTTTAAATTGGAATTCCTTGCAGGTCCAAGACCCAGGAATAATCGTGGTTAAACCCACACAAGTGCTGGAAACTCGCCAATTGCATTTAAGAAATCATGAAATACAGCAATGTAAGGTCCAGTGGGACCAGTTTAACGAAGAAAGTGCAACTTGGGAAAATCTGGAAGAGATGAAAATTGCTTTTCCTTCTCTTTTTCAACAGAATGAAATCTGTTGACAAAACATTCTTTTATGAACTTATTTTTTTTTGTATTTATGAAAGTCAGATGAAGGCAAACATTATTCAGGTTGAATAAAATGTGTTGTGACATTGATTTTTGGAACTATTCAAGTTGGAAAATAGTCGCATTGATTTGTGAACTAATAAATTAGTTGACCTGAAGGTTAATTGAATATGTAATCATCGGGACGATGAATCTTTTTAGGAGGGAAGCATGTAACACCCTGAACTGTTGTTACTTCCTCCTAAGCATACAAGTGTTGATATGTGATTTATTTTGTAACAAAAAAAGGATGTGTTCCTTTGATTGAGAAGTCATGCTTGATATGTACTGTATCTTCTTTGCAGATTGCAGATCTTTGACTGAGTCAGAATATGATTAGACTCTTTTATTTATTTCATTTTACATCTGAGTTTAATCTGATCTCGGAATGAATTATGAAGTTATTCATCTATAAGACCTAGCCTTGGATCAGTGGTATTGATCCAAGTGGTGCTTTAAGTTTTTCATGATGAATTAAAAATTATAAACCTTTCACCGGTTGCAAGGTCTGAATTCGTTGAATAAAGCCAATCCCGAGTCTAACTCAGGTTGATTGTGTGAAAAGGATTGGTTCCCGATATCTAAATATATCTGGAAGGTCTTGATCACGGACCAGGTAATAATTCAGTTACATATAATTCTGTAGCCTAATGGTAGTACAGGAGTTAACCCTGTTCGAGAATGCATGTTGTGGGTCTTTTTCTGAGCATAAGAAATGTTAGACCTAACTGGAATTATAAATGTTAGTAACCTAAAACTAAACTTAACCTAGGGGTTAGTGTTAATCTAACCTAGACCTAGGCTAAGAGCTAATGTTCTAAGTTAATATCTATGTTCTAAGAAGTTAGACTAGGTGTTATCCTAAATTCTAACCTAAGTTACTAACCTAACTATTGAACAAGGATGTAAGGGGACCTATGGAGGGGTGTGAACCATGGGCGGAAGTTTCTATGTTATTAAATGCGTGGATAAGCATGAGGGATAGGTAATTGGTGGAGGTTTTAAAACGGCTAACTTGAGCCGACGTGGCAGGTCGTCAAAATTGGAAATGGTCTTGGAATTTCTCTTGTCTATCGCCAACTATGGCGGTCGGTGGCAGTGGAGTTTGAGCGGGAAATTGGGAGTAAATGCAATTAATGAGCTCGGTAGTCGAGCTCGGATTTCATGAGAAGGCATGCAAATTGGAAAGTTAATGGTTTGTTTGGCTTATCACGAATTCCAGTTTTCCCTCTGCCTGTTCACTGGTTCTTCGCACCAGTCTTCTTGGTGTTGCATGGCGAGTATGAGCGTATCTAGCTCTTTCCTCTGGCAAGGAAAATATATATGTCATGGAAATAGCAAAATTTTGTTGGTGGCTCTAACTTGGAAAAGGAAAAGAAAGTCTGAGCTCTTTCAGTGGTCTGCTTCGGAATTTTGAGCAAATATCCAGGCATGTTAGGCCCTAACTTTTAAAAATCTTGCTCTTCTTCAAATGATTTCATTAGAACAACTCTGTTCAAATGATTTATGGAAATAGATGGTTTCTATGGTATCCTTGTGTGATTTTCGACACTGTATCTTCATGCTGGTTCGGCTTTTCAATTTAACCCTTGATGGGTGTTTATTATATTCGAACTGTTGCTATATTTCTTTGTGTTTTGCATTCCGGCTTTTATATGCGAAATATATGAAAAGAAGGTATGCTCGGCCTGCTCTGCGAGAGCCCATAAATTGTTCTTGTGATGGGTACAGGCCACTGTGATGCTTGTTGATTTATACTCGAAGTCGATGCTTGTTGTTGATACTTGTCGTTGTTGCTTGTTGTGGGTACTTGTCGGAAGGGATACTGATGGACATTTGTTTGATTGTTCAGTTAAAATTGAACTTTTTGTAAGCTATGTCGTGGTTATTATTTAGTGGTGGTTATGGATTTTTGTTGGGTTTCATTATGAATTTTATAGTTATTGTGAAGAGGTAACATATTGTGTTACAGTATTCATTACGACCTCACTGGAGTTGTTTTTCCCTTTCGTGAAGGTTAAGGGGATTCAACCCGTTTATATATATATATATATATATATATATATATATATATATGTTTATTATATTGAAACGACTCTGTAGAGTCCATTGAATGATTCGTGCACTATGGACCACTGTGGAAGCTTTATATATCTTTGAATATTGGTAATTTGAGTTTCGTTGGAGTCTAGAAGAAGTAACAGGTCATACGACTGTTATTTGTAATAAATTTTGGTACCTCCCTGGTTGTACTGTTACGTTTCCTTCTGTGTAAGCTTGTTCGAGAATATTGGAGAGATTCAGTTGAATTCTTGTACGAAACAGTGATTTGTTTAAGCCTGATTTTTAATGTTTATCATTGTTGGCACAGTTGGGAATCATTGTTTATTATTTATTTTATACTATTACTCGGGTTCAGTGGAATCCTTTCTAGGTAACTACAGTACCTGTCTCAAATTAAGCTTGCTTAGTTACTATTGTTTCGACACTGTTGGGTTCCTTGAGTTTGGAAAGATATCTTGTATATCGGCTTCTGTAAAAGCTATATTGTGAATACTGATATACGGATTTAGTTTTAAATCCTTGATTGGTAATCTATGTCACTGTATCTGTATAAGCCTGAGTATGAACATGTAATGTTTTTGGCTTTGTTGGATTTCTTAAAATAACTTGACATTATGTATTATGGCTTTTATAAAGTAGGTCGTGAATAACATACTTTCAACTCTGGATGCGTTCAGAAGTGACTATGTGACTATGTTATGTTATGTTTTCTTTCTGATTACATTCCAGATAGATGTGGCTGTGCATGTTGCGTGGATTTCGTTTAAAAATCTCTCTGCATAGTCATAGGGAATTGTCATTGCTAAAATGATTTCGAGTCTCTTGTTGACTGCGATAACAGAAGAGATCCTTTGAATTCGACCTTGGGTCTAAAAGCCTTACAGTGTAGAAAGGACTTGAATGAGTTGAAGGTTGTCATAAGGTATTGTTGGCGTGTTACGTCTTCTGTGCATAGATATCCATTTCTGAGCTTGATTGAGTTTAGGAGTAGTCGATTTCACCTTAACAGGTAACGGCATTTAATATCTTCTTGTCTGTCGCTTCTTGCGTGAGGACATACTGAGTCTGCTTGTTGATAGACACCGTTGTTTGGCATGAGGGCTACTGTACTGTAGTTGCTTTCTTGTAAGCTTTAACAAAACAGTGGTGTTGTTGATGGTCTCGACTGATTTATTTGCTTTTGTATTAAGTGAATGCCTTGCTCTTGAAAAGACGGTACAGTCATGAGCTAGATCTGAAGGAAATAAGTATTATTCGTTTATTTCTCTTCTGTTATAAAGTATAGGTTGATATAATTGTTTATCTAACTTTTGGAATTGTTCTATCATGCTGATGGAATCATGAAAGGTTATTTATTTATTATGTTGAATATATAATCCGTCTGATGTTGCTATCCTTGGGATTCAGATGGATAGTTGGTTAGATGCATTTGTCTTCTTGGTCACTAACGTTTTAATGATTTGATCTCATTTAAATAGGGTGTTTAATGAAAACAATTGATGTATTGCAATTGTTTTAAAGGTTAGTGCTTATCATGCTCAGTTCATTGAACTGACCCATGTTGACAATTTTTGCAGATGGATGCCGTAAGTGGTAAAAGCATACAGATCTGATAGGATGATCAGATTGTTTAAATTGATTTTATAATGAATTACCGCTTGATTTTCTAAATGTACCATATAAGGAAAGATGTTCCTTTTTCAGTTGAGTAATGTATCAAGTATGTTGAATGCATAAAATGTATTTGATTAGTACTGAAAGGAATGGAAATGGATATTTGATACTTATGTGATTGTATTTCTATCTTGATAGTTAGTATTTCTCCGGTTCTTATGTCATGAGAGTATTGTTATCATTGTATAATTGATGAATTTTGTGAATACCAATGAAATCTTACAAGAATATGTGATTGAATTCTTATGAGTGTTTAGTAGTTCTTGTATGTTCTATCGAAAGCTAAATTGAAATTTAGTTCACTGTCTTTTTGGGAAGATAGGGTTAAAGTAAACCCAAGCAGAACGCTAAACAAGATGAACTAAATTATTGATCCCTAGTCTTGATTATGACAGGACAACATTTAATTGGATTCTTAATCATTTATATCTTGATACAAATAGTATGATAGTAATTCAGTTATGAAAACTGATATAAACCTAATGGGGTTCAGATGTCAATCTCATGTGAAGTCTATGAGATATTGACCGATTTAGTTGTTTTAGAATTATGTATATTCTAAGAACTCCTTGATGAGACCTTGGCCTTAATATCTCCACCGTGAATGGGTTTTATTGAGGAAGGTCATCCTAAGATGAAGAATCCAGGGATCGGGAAAGGCTAACCTTAGGGGAACGTCTTTAATGTAATTTAAACTCAACGTGCGTAACGCATATTAATAAGTAGATCTTTTCGAGGTGGATTTAAAGGTTGACGGCACAAGTCAACTGCAGGGTTGTACCTCTGAGAAGATTAGGATCTTTTCGAAGTTACAACAATGCAGGTGACTTATGACGACACCCTTTGCATTGATCGCTAAGATTTACACTTTGATCTCGAACGAGTTACTCAGGGACCGATTAGGAATGTGATCACATTACAAGGCTGCCTAGGAGAATCGGGGTATCTTGACACACTGGTTTAACTCTAGGGTTGAACCAGTACGTCATCGTATCCCTAATCCTCGTGGGCATCCATATAACGTTATCACCTTGTTAATCCGTTTCCGAGTGAATAAGTTGAGATAGGAGGGACTGACAGAAGTCAGTATAAGACATTCTACATAACATAAGAATGGGGTGAAGGGCGTATTCCAGATTGACGAGTATGCCGTTAAGGAATACGAGACATAAACAGTATGTTTCAAATCTTTGGCCAAAGTATCGCAAGCTGCTGATTGCGTTGTCCTAATTCACCTAGTCTAAGGGATGAGATGCCAATGAATAATGGTAACAATTATTCAGTTAGGTTCCTTGGACAGAGCATTCTGAATCCCAGAATAGGGAAGAGAACCGCAAGAGTGAAGTGTTAAATAAAAACGCCAACTCTTATTACTCATGAATAGATCGGTAGATTACCGAGTCATGGAATGAATAGATCGGAGGTACTCCGAGTCATTACAGCTGCATATGGTTGTCTGTTATAAGAATGGTTATTTGATTTGTGAGTTCTAAATTATGTATTTAGAACCAGGATGCAATTATCAAAAAAAAAAAACAAATTGACTTGTTCTATTGTCTAAAATGAGGATGTTACAAGAAGGAGGTAGATCTTGAGTCATTTTAGATCTTCATTGAGCTAAGACTGGCCGAGATACTCATATGGTGAAACAAATATCTTAGTAATCAAGATTGAAATAATGATGATTGGCTTAATGCATTGATGTTGTGTTCAGATGAAACAAATGGAAGATCAGCTCGGAGCAAGTTATGGTGGTGCCAAGCTACTTGCTGGTAAGAGCTTGTTTCACTTGGATAAAGCACACCATTCGTGAGAGCTCAGCATATGTGGTAACTCCCAAATATATTCTCAAATCTCTCCATGTCATTACATGGGAAAACACCACTTTCATAGGAGCATTGTAAGAGAATGGAACCATGCAATTGCAACAGAAAACCTCAACCTTAGAACATTGAACAAAATAATGAAAGGTTAGATAGATCATATTTGAAGCTCAAACTTATGGACATCACACAGAATCACACTTGAGCTCATGGAGGACTCGGAATCAATTTCAAACATGATGTAAGCTGATGGCATTAAGGGAACCAAGCTGAAATTTTTGGGGGATGACAAGAACTTGTATTAATATAAAGTGAGGTAATTGATAGTGAGCCAAGATGAGAGGCCAAGTCGGTAGGAAGAATTCAGAAGTTGGAGAAGAGCTCAATTGCGTGAATCAACTTACTCGATGAGTCAGCGGATAATGTGGAAAGCTAGGTCATGGGAGATAATTTTCTCAGTGGTGAAGAAGATACGATTTTGTGAATGTCAATTGAGCTGGTTAGGAAGAGGCTAAGTTGAGTTCACGGATGAATCTGAGCTAAAACAATAGATTTTGATCAATTTCAAGTGTCAATACAAAGCCAAGGATCTCGATTTGACCAAAAAGAGTTCAGGTTTCTTGGAGTAGTGGCATAAACAACTAAGGAGATTAGATCAATAACATGGATAGCCAATTTGATGGAAGATCTCAATGCAACTTAGAACAGAAGTTCATCTGACATAAAACTCGATCGGTATAAAGGTTCAACACGGCTATGTAAAAACATTTTGATTCACCTAGTGAGTGGGTCATAATGGCTCAAATTGGGGGATCAAATCCACTAACAAAATCAAGTCATGAGTTTCAAGGTGGATCTCAAGGTGTTTGAGCTCGTAGTCGATGATTCTGGTGAGTTTGACATGAGCCAAAGTATTAGGGTATGTAGCACATAGGATCTCACAATGATTCATAACTCGATTGGGCCAAGGAAATGGTGCTTACAACAAGGGGGTTGTAACTCAATGAGCCACGAAGGGTTGTTATAGATCTGAACATGGTGAGGTAGAGCCCGAATTACTCAGAGGATTGAAGAGTTAACATACATTGGGAATTTTTTTGAAGATAATTCAAGATCTTGTCTTAGTATGGAAATGATCAACTCACTCGATGGGATGTGTAGTCATTGTTAAGGTAAAAGGACAAGGAGCTCACAGATCAATGTGATGACACAAACATACTCAACACGGTGAAGCATAGGGAGCTCAATTCATAATTGGAGTTGGCCGAGTCATGACAGAAAGGATCTCAGAAGTGAACTTATAAGTAGAGCTCATTGTGGTGAACGGTAGTGGAGCTCAAGCCCAACTCGATGGGTTGGATTAACAAGCGAACCACTGAGTTGGGTTATTTTTTTGACCATTTCTTAAATTTGACTCCCCTCCTCGAGTCAAACCGGTCAACGGGGGGTCCCACGTAATTTCAATTAAATTAGTACTGTTATTTAAATATTTTATTAATAATAATACTAATTATTATTAAAATATTTTATTTAAATATTCTTTTAATTAATTAAGGAAAACTAGGTCAACTGAGTATTAATGACACATGACGAATGCTTCTCAAATTGGTTCAACCAACTATGATAAATACATCACGTGCCTTCAATTTAGGAATGTAATTATGACCTTTCCTCTTCTCTCTCACATATTATTCTATGAATGTAAGTTGGAGGTTCATAACAAAGGATTCCAGCATATCAGATAGGATGGAAAGTTAGACATCTTAGGCAAGTGTAATTTTTCGAGAGTCCTCTCTCTTCTACAATTTATCCTCGTATGTTGAGCGCTCTTTCAAGCCTCCTTTTCAATACTGTAATGGTAACCATTTCCTCTTCTGAATGTATGATGCATTGTGCACGTTATTGAAGCAATAAAAGTGTGTTATTTGTGAATAATCTTAGTCCTTTCATCCTTCTATACTTCTTTGTGACTTTTCTCATGTTTACAGGTACACTGTGCAAGTTCATGTTTCTATTGTAGGTTATTGGAGTTTTTTTGCTTATCAAGTGGTGGAGCATTGCATGCGGTTGAGTTGTGGTGCTTGTTCACCATTCTCAAGTTCATCCTTCTTCACTGGAAGACTGATAACGTCTTTTTCTGATTGAGTTTAACAAAGGGAATGCTTACTTCGTAGTCTGTGGTATTTTGTACCCTCTCTAAGTTGCAGTAGGTGAACTTTACTTGTGGTGGACACACCCTCTTCAAATTAACCCTTCATGAGTCTGACAACACCCTTTATTTGGTGCATCACCATCCTTAATATAGTTTCATTTCTTGAAATATCTTTCTCTAAAACCTATGAAATGTTAGCATAGGATTAGATAGCCATTTTGTTACATTAGGAGTAATACAACACTTAGTTTAGGAAGAGGAATTTGGCCTTCTCTGGAGGTTCACCTCAAGCCTATGTCCCACAGCTTGAGAGGTGATCCCATGTGTCCCAATCAATCTGAATGTCCTATTCACATTCTGGCCATTCAGAGGTTGCAGTGATTTGGAAACAACATGATATTCATGGGATCTCAAATCTCTAAACCATTAGGATAGGTGATTTTATAGGATCTTAAAAAAATTTAGTGTCCACAATGTATGGCCCTAACCAGTTAAGTTCAAATTTTCCTTTCTTTTCACATTATTTGGTTGTATTGAATTAGGTTTTTGTAAGTAAAATATATCCGATTTAAAACTCATGAGGAATAATTCACTTTTTATATTTAGCGTGGATTCAATTCTGATACAATTTTAGGTGATTTAAGGAATGAAGGTGTTTTTCATCAAACACCTCAAGATCTACTAGTCTCGCAACTCTATAATTATATTTATTATCTAAATGATACTATAGGATATTCACAAAGAGGTAAGATCAATCTCGAAGGGACTGATATATTCAGTTCTAAATACATGGGAGTATGGGGTTACACCTATAGGCATTCCGATAGAAGTACAATAAGCCCATAAGGCAAGATGGATCTGGTGGTTCCAATTATGACCTTTTTATAGACCAAATTTTCCATAATATAATCAAGGATTTTATAAGTGGCCTCATCTTTCCCACTACTTTGAGGGTAATAAGGGGTGTACCACTTTTGGAGGATTTTAAAGTTTTGACACAGGGTCTTCACTTGTTTCTTCTTACAAGATTTACCGTTGTCAAATATAAGAGTAAAAGGGATGCCATAACAAAAAATGAATGTGTTCATGATAATTTTTTAGATCTGAGCACTAGTAACATAGTTGAGAAGAACAATGCCCATACATTTAGTAAACTAATAATTCATAGTTATGACGTGTTTATGTCCATTAACTAAAGTGGGTTTAAGCTTCCATATGAGATCAAGCCCTTATTTACAAAATAGCTTTGGTGTAGTTATGGACTTTAAATATTAAGATAGTGCATGGATAAAGTTGGTGTGATTTTGACACAATTTTTTTTTACGTACTAAGAACAATCCATTTCTATACTAGGCCAGTAATAACCTACGTGTAAGAGTTTCTTTACGAGGACCATGCCACTAGTATGAAAATGAAATATGTCTTTGTGTACTTGTTTGATTGATCGGATAATATATTCTAAATTAATACATTTTAACAAAGTCCCATCATAGCCTTAACGATAGAGAGTTCCTCCAAGGAGGTTGCAATGTGTTATTCACTCGATAAGGGTTCTCTTTTTGTGAATGGGAAATTTTAGGTGGAAAGGTACCATCCTATAATTAGTTATACATATCTAAGTACCAAGGGGAAAATGTACCAAAAAAAATCACATACCAAACATTATTATGGCATGTCGTAAGAAGTTACCCTTAGATGATCAATAAAGAACTAGAATTATTTGTTGTCTGGCGATAATCATAGAAAATATCCGATGGTAGAAATAGTATCTTCTAATGTGTTATGTGTTTATGGGACATGTTGGAAGGTAATTTGAAAAAAATATTATTATAGACTATCCATCATAAATTTATATCGAATAATATTCTCATATTTGGCAATGTACTAATGATTCTCTTCTTTTATGATTACCTTTGAGTCACCTATAACATCAAACTCTTTGGTACTCCATTTGATAACTTTTAAAACTATCAACGAGGGCTTCATACTCAACAATATTGTCTATATAAGTAATTTCGAGTATGAAATATTTTGGAATAAGATCACCTTTACGGGTTATAATAAAAAATGCTTCCCCCATAGCTATATTAATTTTGAATGACCCATAAAATTATATTTTCCAAGTATAAAGTTATTCAATGTATAAAAACCGATGTGTCTTGAAATTCCAGACTTAGTGCTTCAGTACCTGATAATGGTGCTTCTACTAGTTTATCGGAAAGCACTTGTCCTTTTAATAATTTTTATATGGCATATTAAATGTAAAATTCACTAAGTAATATGATCCAGTTGGCCATCCTCCTAGGGTAAAGTGCATGAAAATGGGGGGCCAAAAAGCAGTCACATTTTCGATTTTAAGAAAAATGTGAGCTCATTTTGGGAAAGTGTGAGTGCGTTATGAGTTATCAAGTTTGGTAGTTACCAATACTAATATGAAAGTGTGGCATAACATAAGTAAGATATAATGTAAGAAAATTATAATGTTCCTGTGTTCCTATTTTCTATGTGCTAGATGTGGTTGTGGGAGGGATATATTTACTAAAATAAATGGTTAAAGTATAATCTTTAGATTTATTAATCTTTATACTTTATTATTTCTTATACTTTAAATTTATTTTAGTAAATATAAGAAGTTAGGGTCACTTTGTACCTTATGAAATGAGTCTCACAGCTCCATCAATCATAGTTTAGAAGATGGTTTTTCATATTCTAACCTGGTTAGTACATAGGTATTTTTCAGGATTTCGGCATTCAGCCTAATGTTTTTAGGGTTTAAATTCTAGAATTGATGTCTATTTTTGGAAAGAATAGAATCATTTTTTAGGTTTTTGGGGAATTTTAGAAGCTTTGGAGGTAATTTAGGAAGATTTAGGAAATTTTTTCTCATTTAAGGACAATCTTCTCAACAACAGGTTTTCTAGGTGCAGGGAAAAAACATTATAATGGTGAAAATCTGACTTTTCCGGATGATTTTGGAAGCTCTGTAAGGCGTTAGGAGGGAAAAAATAGGAAATGGAAATATATGTTAATCCTATACTTGGTGGTAACATATATTTTTCTATAAGACTTGAAATTTTCATGAAGAATTTCAAAACAGTATATCTGCCCCTTTTGGTTTTCAAACAAAAATGGCCCTAAATTTGCAAGATCTAAAGAGATGGTCACCACATGGTGATAGATAAATATTTTAAAAATGCTAATAAGTACCTCTTGGAATGATAATTTTATTGAATAAACTATTGTTTACCATGGGTGATGATCTAATGAGGA
Source organism: Taxus chinensis (assembly GCA_019776745.2). NCBI lineage: Eukaryota > Viridiplantae > Streptophyta > Pinopsida > Cupressales > Taxaceae > Taxus > Taxus chinensis. The sequence goes on from CM034148.1 coordinate 655,609,022, forward strand.
TGGGGACAATGTTTGTGAGTTGAAAACACATTCTTAACACCCCAGGTTGTGTTTTTGAGTGAGGAAACTTCTAACATGAAAAACTGGTAAAAATGAGTTGTCATGAGTTGAAAGAATGTTTCTTAAACCCCAAGTGATGAATTAAGTATTTAGAAAAACTGTTATGAGATTCACATTGTGATGGGAACATGATGCTCTCTTCTAATTACATGGCAAGAATAAAGATCATTCTCTTACTTTTCAATTCCTCCATTATTAACCCTAGTGATCACATATAAAATCCATGATGCTTAAACCATTTTTGATTTATATATCACTTAATGAAATAGGTATTTACAATTTATATGGAAGGATTTATCATTGAATGAGATTCATGTCCTGTGGCCGCCTATGAGAGTGAAATGAGGCGGTTGTAATGTCCTTCTTCCTTTGAAGTGTGATCACACTACAAAATTTGAAAGAGTGTTTAAGAGAACCACCAAGTGAGTTACATCAAGTGAAACTCTAATGATTTATCATTATTACATACATGGTTCTCTATATGGAGATCATCCTCTTACCCCTCTTGGCTCTATAATTCTTCACAGATGGAATCAACTTCAAGATACTCATACACCTCTTTAATCATATGCCTCTTATGGAGATAGATGATGCCTTGATCCTTCACACATGATGTTCATTAATGCCTTGATAGCTTGAATGTCTCCTCTTGGTTTATTCCTTGAAGAGGTTTGAACATGATTGCAGAGTTAAGATATGATGATCCTCAACTTACTCCATGAGCTTCTCATTTCACCTTTGAACATCAACGACACCCTTTTTAACTTCATAATTCACTTCCCTGACCAGGATATCACTTAATTGGAAACATGATTATATTATCTGGACACATCTTCACCTGATTTATCCTCATAGAAATAGGTTTCCTCCTCTATATGGAATGATTGATCCCTGAATGAGATTTGAAGGAATGTTTTATGGTGACATCCATCTTATTGAACTTTAAATGCATTAAAGCACTATGAAACCCATTCCCTAAATTGAAAGATGTGAACATATCACCAAGTATTGAATATGTGTTTAGAAAAATTATCAAGAGATATGCACTATTTGTGAGCTCCATATGAATACAATCACCACTCAAGGTGATCTTTTCTCATCATGCTCATGTTTATCATTCCTTTGATGAATTGAATTTCAATGACATTCTAGATTTTTTAGATCCTTCACAGAACTTGTGGTTATCTTGAGTACACCCATTTTCCAAGTGAATGTTTACTACACATTTCGATGCATGTTTTTTTTCCTCTAAAATCATTTGGGAACTCCCAAATAATCTTCTATAGAAGACAACATTCACCATTGAAGCTCTCATTCCCTACACCCTAGATACCTAATATTGAACATATGGATCCCAAAATGTAAATAATTATTCAAGATTCTGGTTCCTACTTGTTTTCCTCCTAAATCCTTACAAAGCTCCTAGAATTAGCTGAAGAATTCAATGTTCATGATTTGAATGCTCATTCCTTGCACCTGAAAGATCGTTGTTGAACAAATTATCCCTAAATTATAAAACAAATTCTAAAAATTCCTAAATTACCTCTAAAAAATTCAAGGATTTAAAATAACACATTTATATATTTCATACCTTTTCATAACCCTCTCGAAGGATGCACACAAGCTTTGAAATGGCCAAAAATTAGCCTATTTAGGCTTACCAATGAATTAGTATTTTATTGAACTTTAATGAATGGAATAATGGAACTTTTAAAACCTTTTTGAAATCTTATATATGTTCACACCAATGCATTGTGAATACATTCAAGAACAAGGTGATCAACAAACAAGAGGTAGGTTGGGCCCAGAGAGGGATTTAAGAAGATCTGGGAGGAAGTGTAGACACCAAATTTGGGTCACAGTCCCCTTGGTCCCTTTTAATTAATTAAGCACACCATCACCCCATTATTAATTATTCACCTTCACATTACTAAATAATTTAATTATTTTAATTAAATTAATTTCAGCCTCACACCTCCACCTCACTTGGACACCTCACCCTAGACTCATCATAGGGGCATTTAACTCACAATGACCGAGTCATCACTCTTAGCACTGAGTCATCACTCACAGTGCTAAGTCACCACTTGACCTATGTAACTAAGAATTATTCCTAAACCTAATTAGAACTTATTTTATGACCTTCCTACCTTTTTAAACGTGAAATCCACTTTTCTAAGAAGACTCAATGAGAAAGCATGAAAAATATGGTAATATTTGCCTATTTTTGGTAAACCTAGACTTTGTTGCCTTAACCGGCGCCAGCAGTGCTAGATTTTGACATTCAATGTTACATGTCACAATAATCTTATTTGATGGTCTAAAAAATTATATGGATTTCATTTGATGTTCAAAATATTATATGCACATCTAATTTATTTTTATAATAACTATTACAAAAAATAAAAAATTGTGTAAACTTTTACATCTACAAGATTGAAAAAATAACTTTAAATAAATTTCTAAAATGAAATTGAAATAAATAATATAAAATTCAATGCATAATATTTCTATATATTTAGTAGAATATAAACATCTTTTGAAATATAACATCACTACAAATTTAATTTACATAAAATGAGTTTATCAAGAGCTAAAACTTACATTGATCAACCATGTTTTCACAAAATATTTTGTGATCTTCTTTATTTTTTTCCCTCTCCAAATGTCATACACTTTCTCCTAGTCAATTATAGAAGGATCGGGTCTATTTATTGATACTCACATGAGTGCATCCAATGTTATGATTTCTAGCTTTGATCTTCTTATATCTTTAATTAGGTTTTGCTTTGAAAACCCTCATTCACATGCTGTTGTACTTGCAGGAATCACAAGTGTACTCTGCGATAGTTTTAACATGTTTGGAAAGTTGGTTTACCAACTTTTAGAAATACAAAAAAACCCTCCATGCTTCTCTAATAGAAAATCCCTCACACCCTAAGTGGAGTGTATTAATAAATTGATGCAACTCTTTTTTACAAGCCTCGATGTCAAATGATGGAATGTTCATCCCTTCATTACAAATAATCTGTTGTAAATGTTGGAAAAGTTTTTAAAGCCAATGCATTTAATTATTTTCTTTAACCAAAACATCATTTGAATAGTGCGAGGGAATAAATAACTTCACTGCATTGAAAATCGAAAGATCAGGAAACCTTGCATTTAGACAATCTATTAGTCGTTGAACATAATCTTTTGTAAGTTGTATATAACTTTGTAATGTGCCATCAATACAAGGAATGAATCATTGCTTTTTTTGTATTAAGAGTATCACCATGTGCATTGGGAATAGATGTGTAAAGAAATTCATGTTTTTTAACTACTCCCTCATTATTAGTTATTTGTATATAGCCAAACTAAGATGCCTCCAAAAATTTTGATAAGTAGCAAGAACCATTTGAAAATGAATTATTATTTAGAAACATTCTCCTTAGAGTATTAATAGTGGCATCAATAGTAGCTCTAAGAGAAGTGACATCAATGTGCTCCCCTTGAATTTATTTGTTTAACTTGTTAAGTTCACACCTAACATTAGCAAGCATGTGCAAATAATACTGAACAGAAAATATTCTTGCCTTATCTTACCATGATTCTTTCTTCTCACTTTTCCACAAAGTCATTATAGCAGGCATCAATGCCATTAGCCTTTCAATACCTTGTCCCCTAGATAACCATCTGACTCAATAAATCTGAAGGCAATGGAGAGTTTCTAGTTTCATAAGTTCTTGTAATGCAATCAACTCATTAGTTTATTTTTGTCGAATTTTGAACCCATGAATAGAATTTATTTGCCACTTTCTCAACAAACACTAGCTTTGGTATCATTTTTAGAAGCATCCAATGCAAGCTAATGCCTCATGATGAGCAACACAATGAACAACTATTAAATTTGGCACATGTTTTTTAACAAGGTCACAAGTCCATTTTCATTTCCCACCATAGAAGAAGCACCATCCATAGAAACAACTATCAATATTTTGTTCAAAATATTCCATTCATTTCTTGAACCTTGTAGTGCATCATAAATTGTTCTTCCTTTTCCATCACCAACACTAATAAGTTTTATGAATTAAGAGACTGACAACCCCAATCCTTGTGAATCTAGAAATGTTGTATAAACAACAAGATGTTTATCTAGGCTATGATCAATGCTTTCATCTAACATGAAAGAGATATAAGGACTCTCATTCATCTTCAAGATCTGTATCTCTTCAAGATATTTAGATATAGAAAAAATAAATTAATTGGCTGCCTTTCGGTTTGTATATGATGCATAGTCTTTATTTCTTGGGCATACATGATGTATCTAATGACATGACAAGTGAACAAAGAGAGTCATATGTAGACAAAGATAAATCTTGTTTTGCAACCCAATATGCCAACTTCATGGTTGTGATAATTCTATGCTTGTTAGAATCATCAATCTATGTTATATGTTCTATAATAGATATCACTTTTTTCTGCTTATCACATACCCATTGTAGTGCCCACATTTTACACACCCAAATACAACAGTAAAATACTAGGATAATTTTGTTTTTGACTTACATTTCTCACTACACACAACACAGCAAGGGCTCCAAGTATAGAAACTTGATCCACATATGACAATCACATAAGCCATCGACTCACATAGACACATGAAAATGACATAGGCATGTCGATGCCACACTTTTCCCAATGAACGAATACTAGTAATAACCCAAACGCAAGAAACATGACTTTAGGAATGGCGAACCCACAACACATCATTTCTTTAAATGTATTTTAGTTACGGTTAACATTCCAACAACATTATTGAGTAAGGAAAAATTTCTCATTTGTCCACTCACATATTCATAAGTTTATTCTACAGTCAAAATACAGTTCGACCATCTTATGTTGGCTTCTTATAATTTATAAAAATTTCCATAACTAACATACTTATTTGGCATAAATCAAATTGCATACAAAGTACTTAATTATCTTATTATTATGTTAAGGATATTCTTCTCCAACATTTATTAGATGTCTATTGTTTTACTCTTACAACTCTTGTGAATGTGACTTGGTGTCCACATAGTGATATTAGGATTTAACGGATATTTAGATGCGAGATAGCTTATTACCGAAAACATACCTCGATTATGGGTCAGTCATTCCCCTACCATAGTTATTCTAATTCAATGAATTGTGAAGTTCCATTTTGATTCATATATGTATTTTTTTTCTCGAAGGTTGAGCACACGAAGGTAATTCATATTCTTTGAAACAAAATAATATATTTAATTGAGATATAAGGTCTCCAAGAGCGGCATTATTCTGAACCTCAACTCTCATTTTTTACTCTTATATCCTTTATTTTCTACGTCACCAAATGGTCTTATTTTCTTTTTTTTCTACATTTTCTTGAAAAGGAGTTACAAACTGTTTGTCTAACCTCTTGAAGACAAAAAAGATAAGGAAACTTGAAGCTACACATGCACCCTAAGACAACCTCCAAATCAAATGAGATTTAGATTAATTCCAACTTCATCTCAGGTTCTATCCCTCAACTATATGTGAGTTTTAAGCGAGAGGAAGAATTTATGCTAAACCACCTTCCCGAAAGGACCAAGGTGTTATGTTGAGAGAAATCAAGGTAACACATTTAGTTGAGTGGGGCTAAGGGGTTCATTAATAAGAGTATAAGACCTAAAATCAAAAAATTCACCACCTCCATCTATGTCATCTGGATCTAATAGGTATTTCACTCGATGAAGAGATTTAAATTAAATATATCTTTGGATGACAAGTAGTCCGCTAGGCTACAAAGGAGGAGTTACCTATACGCACTCCTAGAAAAGTTTTGACTGTGTCACTTCTAACAGGAAGGTTTAAGAAAATGTTACTAAACATACTGACTAAGATGATAAGCCCATTCTCGGGTTCTTTCTTACTCAAACTAGGAGGTTCCATTGAGTGCAGGGTTTAACTTCACTCTACGATTTTCAATGCCTTCTACGGTAACGATTATTGCACATGAAAAACAAGTTATGTCCTGATGTTGAACAAGGGTAGTGTTTTTTTTATTAAGTTTCTTTATTACATTTACAAAGTATGAATGCACAAGATGACTCGTTAATCATTTATTGAACACTAAACATGCACTACAAGATATTACTTCAAATTCATTTACCTTATATAAATATTAGACCTTTTTATTAGGTGTATTATGAATCAAAATTAAACCCTAGATTAAATGCACATTTCCTAGATGTCCTTGAATCCAACATCTCATACATAGCAACAAATTATCAAATATAACCTTCTGTAACATGATATTAAATTATACATTTATTCATTTAACAATGAACTATATAAATTACAATGATGATAATTAAATTACACATCGCCTTTTTCGTCGTCATTCTTCCATCCTGCAAAACCCACGTGAGCATGATATCAGCGATAAATCGCTGGTATGGCATCCACCCTAATCTAACATAATTATCATTTTTTTCAATTTTTTCCATTTACATGTATGATAATAATTACAATTTTCAAACAAAAGAAAAGGGTTTAGAGACATGTATTCAATGCATTTCATTTCACTTCACTTTGTAACCCAGGAGAGAGAGAAAGAGAAGTGAAGAGAGAGAAAACACCATTTTGTCAAAAGTTCTAATTCACACCAAAATTTACACTATAGATTTTTACAATAGTTATTTGCATGTGTTTAAAGTTTCCAGGGTGGTTTGGCAATCCTACGAGGGTCCCGCAGTTTTCTATTTTTACATTTTCTCACTAGCTATAAAACATTCAAAACAGGCTCAGAGGCTTAGGAACCACTTCCAGAAGTTATCTTCTGATAAGAACGCACACCGTGATCAAATTTATACGTATACCCAGATATACCAAGAGTTCATAGCAACTGAAGAAATTGGGAAAAAGTGAATAGTTTGCAAATGAACAAAAGTTAGCTCGAGGGCCCAGAAATCCACATCCATAACTAACATTCGATGGATGAGCATGCAACGAGACACTTCCTATAAGTTCCCCTATATAAGGAGAATTCATCAGATTTAATGGGACTGAGAACTAGAAAACCATTTTCAAACAGTGACAACTTTTCTGGAGTGACAAGTCGAAATTGGTCGCCTACAAAATGGCTTTTCCAAACTATCCAGAGAAGTTATTTTCCCTAAACTGAATGCTCCATGCAATTGTATAGTATAAACACTAGAGGTTTGTGAAGACGGGAAATAATTTCTCTATCCAGGTTTCAAATGACGGTTCAAAATGAAAGCCAACTTTCTATTGCTGTAACCTAGTGTAATAGGGCTCCTATAAGAGGTGCAAAAATATGTCATATGTTCATTTGGGGTCAAACCACAGGTCAAGGTGACTCCTCAGATACCAAGGTACATGAATGAAGCTTCACATATCATTTCTAGATTTACAAAGGGTACTTAACGAGTCTCTGAAGAATGCAAAAATTACAAATTAAATAAGGAGAAGATCAACTTTATTAATGGGAAGTCAATTTCATCTTGTCGATAAAACACTATTGAATCGATCCAGTTGGGTAGGAAGTTTTCTACATTACCTTAGAATGAGGGTGGAAGTTCATTTTTTAAAGAAAATGGGTTATTTTGACTTAGTGAGTTTTTTTGACATGACATTTCATTGTTTTTGCAACAAGTTGAAAACAAACATTTAACAGTATTAAAATCCTAATATTTTAAAATTCTATCAAGTTGCAAAAGAGAGCTAAAACACGAGAATTATGAGAGGTAAGGGAAGATGAACCATGCCTGGAGAATGAATTCAGTCAAAACTACGGGATTCAATTCAGTAACTTGCTTGGGAACATCATCAACCAGATCACGAGCATCCACAACTCCACCATTTCATATACATGTCTATCATAAAATCTGTAACTGTAGATTTGAAACCATTCTGCTACTCTGATCACATTTCTCCTACCTTCTAGATTTGACCCACCACTTGTTGAGCATGATCAAATGGTTTCTTATTGTTTTTGTTTGGATAGAATGAGATCTTCCTCCTCTTGTGCATAGCCTCAAATCTTGCAACCATGAGACCATGATTTTTAAAGGCATTTTGTCAAACACTTCATATGCCTTAAGCATGCCTCCACATTTTTCACATTCTCATGTGCTCATCAAACACCAAGAAAACATATCCACACAGCCACCACAGGATGGATTGGCCTGTTGATGATACAATATAGGGTTTCCTCAAGATAACCAACACGGCCAAGAATGTCAATCATGCAAACATAATGATTATTTCTAGGCATGATTCTATAATAGGCACTCATGCCATCAAAGTATTTACAACCCTCATGCACTGAACCTGCATGGGAAAATGCTAATAAAACAAAAATGAAACATACATGGTTAGGGTATGTTGCATAAGACCACATCTCTTTGAGGAATTTTGTCAAACAGTTGACTTGCCTTGTGTATGCTTCTGCAATTTGCATACTTGTCTACTAGCACACTTGCAACTAAAAATCCTCTACCATTATGCTTTGACGGTTGTCTGAGGCCTGCTCTAAAGCTCCCATTTTGACAGAGGTTGGGAGGATACTGGAAAAAGGTTGTGGAGTTTGGCTTTACACGTACCAATTGCATTTGCTTGAAAGATTCCAAGGCCTTTCCAACAAACTCATTTTTTTGCACATCCTACAATCATTGCAGTCCATAAAGCACATTTCTTTCAAGCATTGTTGAACAGTTTGCATGCTTCCACATTTTGCATATGCATTTGTCAGGGCACTTGCAATAAAACACAGAAAGATCCATTCTCCATAATGCTTTGGTGGATGTCTGCACCCAGTTTCAAAGCTCTTATTTTGGCACAGAGCTGGGAGTATGATAGCAAATGAAAACTGAGTGGGTTAGAACCCTATTTTCTACACACGTGAAACAATGTGATTGTCTCTTGAGGAAACCCACACCTTCTATATGCTGCCATAATTGCATTCCAGAGAAACTGTCTCATTTTTTCATTTGGTCAACACTGAAGCAACGCCCCCAAGTATTTGCGACTACAACATCTGATAGAAATCCTCCCTCCATTATGCTTTAATGGAAGTCCACGCAAGTAAGGGGGGGTTCATTTTCTTTTGGATGCAGGTTGGGAGGATGCTGCCATAGGTCAGAGTGAACTGGTAAAGCAACCACATCAGGCTGGAGCTTTCCCCCCTCCCTCCATGGCGGCGGTGCTCCCTCTCCCTTAACAAAATGACAGAAACAAAAAACACAAAGGAGCCCCCTTTTCCCTAACTGCCCTAACAAAGAAATCACAACCCTTTTTTTTCTTTTTTTTTTTAATTTCTATTAATTTATTAATTTATTTATTTTTGTTTGTTTTAATCTAAAAATGTCATAAAATCCTAAAATGAAGTAGATAAATAAATAAAATATAGCTTAAAGTTAATCCATTACCAGTGATAAAATTTCGACACAAAAGAAACTGATCATAAGTCTGTAATATAAATTATATTATTATTATAAACATTTTTTTAATGATTTTATGGCTAAAATAATGATAATAATTATTAATCCTATTAATGGTGACGACCAGGCAAACTCAAAGAACCGAGAACCAGATTTTCCTTTAACCGGATAGTTGAACACAGTGAATCCAATGAAAGATCAATAGGAGCACAATGACATTAAATGCTTAGCAACACAGTCATTAAAGAAGAAAAGGAACAATGGTGAACAGGGCATTACACCCATTTTTCTTGTGATAGTTTGTGAACATTAGATTTTTCATGGGGTACAATTGCATCTTTCTGCATGCTGGTACAACTATATCTTATTCCCCATGGACCTTGTGCTCCATATGTTTCACACCATTAACACTTCATAGAAGTTTTATCCTCATGGATATTTTTTTTAACCATGTATACTTATTTTCCCACTCTACTCTATAAATGCTCTTCAATTTATGTTTTACCTCTTTGCCAATAGTATTGTTTTTTTCAACCTCACCTCCAATAATTTCTATATCTTCATTAAGATCTTCATTAAAATCTAGATTCAAACCAATATTATGTCAATATTTAGAAATACCTTCATGTTGAAGATCTTGAGATGGAATTCACCATTTAAACATTTGGTTGATTGTCCTTTGTTTCTTCTTTCTTTTTGAAATTTTATAAAACCTGCAAAATCAATTTAAATATTAATTTCTTTATAATAATGCACCACAAATTATAAAAATACAGAGATTAATACTCAAACTCAGGAAGATATTGCCATAGTAACAACAATTTTAGGAGTACGCTATGCCAATTTTTCAGTGCCAACTATTTCTTTTTGTTGAACTTGAATGCTACGCAGAGGAATCACGGAGGCTGGAGATGAGGGAAAACTAATTTAAAAAAATAGATTCTAATTTTTTTGTTTGAAATTACTGCTTGACTTTTTGTATTTGCGGACTTGCAAGGCTATAACCTACCACATGACTAACCCAGCGACCAATGATATGAACCAAATTACGGTGGAAGTTTTCCAAAAAATATGCTTTTATTTTGTGTCATTTCAATTTTTTAGCATCTCTTCCCCTGACCGCGCTGATCAATGCTATGATGGAGTATCTTCTATATAAAACTAATATGTGTCAACGGTCATTGGTGAGTTTCAGCTCTTAGGCTATGTAGAATAATAAGGAGAAAAAAAGGATGACATGACCATTGGGAAAAGACAAATTTGTCCAAAATTTTAATTTAGAGTAGTAAACAACAAATAAAATAGCACAATGCACACTATTTAACCATGCTCAATGGCTCATCAACAATATTGGTCAATGCATCGACTCATCCCTGAAATAAATGAAATCCTCATCCGATTGAATGATGCACACAATAGATTGAAGTTTGAACGCTACACACAAATTATAATAGGTGGCTCAGGCTGCAGGCTATGGTGAAAAAAATTTAAAAACAATGTAGACTTATTATGTAACTGTGGAATCTGGATCATATTCGTGGAATGATGGATGGATTATTTGGATAGTTACCAAGTTAGTAATTAATAATCTGCAGTTTGTAATTCTATTTCATACTCACGAAAAAGATAGCAACTGCAAGATTCTTTCTTTCTAAATATTTCTTAATTTTGATTTTATTTATATTAGATTTTTGATGAATTTCAAAATATATATAATATAATAAGTAATTTACTATATATATATATATTGACGGTTGAATTTGTAATGTACATGTCATTTAGACGTTTAAATTATAATTTTCCCTGTCAAGCATGAGGGTCATATTTTAAAAGTGACTATATTTTGACATCTAAAATGACTAAAAACATCTAAACGCCTTGCAAAATCCAATCCTGGGTGTTGGTTATTCCTCAAATAATGTCGTCCACCATACCGTCATCAATTACTTTATATTAAAATTTGTAACCTATAACCTGGGTTGGTTATTTGTTAGTTTTGGGAGAACTATTACATTAAAATTTGAATCCAAGCCTACTAGCATCCAGACGACACAAAATATTGAACCACAGGCCCAAGCAAGCATCTGGTTCAAATCCCAAAGTATTCGAATATTCACGGGGACACTATGGGATTATTTCAGCGACACTGAAAATAGAGGCTCTTAACAAATCAACTACCATCATTCTTCACCTACCAGATCTACAAATGGAAGTAAGTATACATGATTTTAATCATTTTTTTCTTGCTTAAAGTTTAGATCCATTACCTCTTTCATTATACTTTACTTCTCCCTATATTCCTTTATCTCCACGTTCTCACCTATCCATCAAACCAACCACCTATAAATTTTTGGTTCTCTATACTTGCCCCTATGTATTCTTGATTCTTCTTGGTAATAATACGAACCTAACCACTCTCCCTTCATTCTCTATGCAATAAAAAAGAAGTTCAAAATCTATTTTTATTTAATTACTACCAAATTCCCCCCACCAATGTTAGTCACCTTGACCGTTGTCAGTCTCACCTTTGTACCGACAATGGTCACTTTGTATTTTTCTAAACCTCCACTAAACAACCCATTACTCCACCAGACTCCATCCAGACCTTACAAGATACCCCAGTGACCTTACCTAACACCCATGTGATATTTCCTAACCAAAAACATACCTTGCGTGATGCTAGATTAATTTTTATTTCAATATTTTTCTTAATCTAGTGTGTTGATAATGTTTTGAGATGCCTAAATAGAAGTGTTAGTAATAAGAGCTTTATTTCTCGTATTTACTTTCATTAATTTAATAAAAATAGTGGATTGACAACCATCTAACAAGTATCACACTTCCCAAAAGTAGCAATCACTAGGAACTCCAATTTCATTTACTTTTTAATATCATTTAGTGGTCTTATTTTTTCTCTTATACAGGTTGTTCCTCCCTAGCCAAAGGGAATCTCTCACATTCAGTTTGATCAAATTCTACAACATGCACATACCATCTACATAATCACAGGTATTCCTCATTGACTGTCACCTTATTTTTTTTTATCACATACTTTGAGGTCTACTATTAGTCACATGGTTTTGACTCGTGGCCAAGACAACGCCCTCATGTTCCATGCTATCCTTTAGCCACTCCCACCTATTTCATCGATGCCTTCCATTCGATCACCTATGGATCCCAATCATCATATTACCCTCAGTACTAGTGATGAGGAGTTCATGAGACTCCTTGATCAAAACCCCTCTACTTTACAATATTGTTTATCTCATTCATCCACTCAAGATTCATAAGGGCAGATTATATATGGCATTTTTGTGTTCATTCCTCCTACACTTGCACCCACTTTTGCATCATCTACTACTATCTTGGCCTTACCCTCTTTCATCTTACCACCTGTGGTGTCCCATATTGACCCTAAATCATTGATATCTATTGCACCTATGACATCTATCACGCCTTTGACATCAGTTGCTCCTATGATGTCAACCATGCCTTTATCAATTACCTTGAGTGTAGGTCTATATATACCCACCAAATCTCATATACATATTGCATCTCAGCCACCCATGGTGTCAGTAGCCTAGACTACCTTCTAATAAATTTTCCTCTCCATCCCACATTATATTCCTCCGATTTAAATGAGATTCGTTACGTCCACTCCACCTACCTATACTTATCATTTATTCAGGATACTTTCCACCTACATCTATTCCATCCTATATCCCTCCCTCATAATTTTCATATTCGGCACCACCATATACTAGGATTCTACCCACATCATACCCTTCTCATTTACCCCCTTATACTACAAAGGTTGTCACATAATCACAGCCTTCCAATGATCTTATCAAAATTATGATGGACAAAATGTAGACATTGGAAGCATACGTCTCTGTCTCATGAAACTCTCTGACATACGACGAGATTTACTATGAGCCCATCCACTCATCTATTTTGATTTGTCCATACCCCATACATTTGGAAATGCCTAAATTCATAATGTAGCCAAATTAAGAACAACCAGATAAACTGCAATAAAATGAACTCCAAAAGAAAATAGATCTCCTTCTTCATTCCCAAATAATGAATTACAATGTTTCCTAAATAGGAAAATAACTCCTAACTTGAGTTGCCAAGTAAACTCTAGCTAACTCTGACTAAATCTACTCTAGGTGGCGGAAATTACTATTTTTAGCAGTTTACTAGAACCTGCTATTCTTAGTAAGTTCGCATGCTTATTCCTACGGGCACAGAAATTGCCACGCATCTTCTACATCCCTAAATTAGAGGAATTGCCAACTTTCTAACTCAAAATGCAATTAATAGACTAAAATTAACTAATGCTCAAAAATAGGAAAAAACCAAACTATAACTTAAATCCTAATTTTCGGCCTCAACCGGTAGGGGCGGGTTTCCGTTGCGTTCATCTCATCAAAACACGTGGTTTAAAAAAAAAACAGACTCAAACGGACACCCGGAGCTCAAGTTATGACCTTGTCAAGTTCCTGCTAATTCGGGCGCATCAATTCAACTGATTTAACAAAAAATAAGATCTACAAACACTTGTGGTATTTTAAGAATGGGTGTTATCTTATCACTCATGATGACGCTTTACTCTTGCAAAAATTCCCAATGTCCTTGACAAGACCTGTTTTGGATTGGTATAGTGTTGTACCTAGGCACTCCATTTTCTCATTCAATCAAGTAGCTAAAGTATTCCTAGACCATTTTTCTATCAACATTTTCAATAAGGTCACCATGACCAACTTGTACGTGACATGTCAATATGAAGACAAATGTATCGTATATTTTGTCACTCCTTGGCGGAGCCTGATTAACTAGCTCACATTCCAACTACCTCAAATAGATTTAATAGATTTGTTCACCAGGGCTTGTGCTAAAAACATCTCACCAAATCTCCAAGTTCAAACCTTCCGCATGTTTGACAAGCATTCCCTATGGCCCAAAACATGAAATTTGTCGTAACATTCCCATTTTAAGACTTTAGAAAGAAGGGATTTTTTTTACATAATGTTCTCTATTCTAAATAAAACATCATTTAGAACACACATTCCATGCCAATGAATCTCATAATAGATAACCATATACAATTGTAAATGACTCGGTAAATTACTGATCTCTCATTTCATGACTTGGTTTTTAACCGATCTCTCATGTTTTTCTTTAAATATTGAATACTTTATGTATACTACTTATACTTGGTTTTTACTACCCTATTTTGGGTAATGAGTGATCTATTTAAAGAACCTATCTAAATATTTGTTACCAATATTCATTTGAAATCATATTTCTTTAAAATAGGTGACATAGGATAACGCAACCAATAGCTTGAGATACTTTGTCCAAAGATTTCCAACATATTGTTCAGGTTACTATTCCTAGACGACATACTCGTCAATTTAGAATACATCTTTCACCTCACTCTACTGTTATGTAGAATGGTCTTTACTGACTTTTGTTAGTCTACTTGCCCAAGGTTTGACCCTAACCCAGGTTAGTGGCATAATTTTTTATAGGGAGATGCTCACGATGACTTGGGGTATATGGGTATACTCGACCACTGTAAATCGACCGAATGTGCCTAGGTACCCTAAGTAAAAGAAAGCTACTTCCTATTCTAATCATGCTACTAACTTGACCTAGAGAGAAACTAAGTTCAAGTCCAGATTTGTGTAGATCTAGATGAAAAAATACGGAAGGGTGTTTCCACATGTCAACTGTAACACTGTATCCTCGAGAAACCCTTAGTCTTATCAAACGTACAATCCTACATTTTGCATGTTCCAACATCCGTTAGAACTACTTCATCATGATGTACATACACCTAGGTGGTCATTAACTCATAATTAGATTTGGATTAAGATTCAAATTGCAACATCCTTGCAAAAATCTAATTCCAACATTTATTAAGTTCATATTTCTAATTAATCTAATTAATATTAAGAACTTCATTAACTCATGATTGATTTTAAGTTCATTAACTCGGCATAACAAGCAGTTATCCAAAAACAAGGAAGCAACATCATAAGGTTAGTTTAATATATCTTTACTTTACAAGATGGTGTAGTGTCCAAATAGGTTCAAATAAAGTAAACTTCATGGAAATTAAGTATAATATTAACGATCATAAACACCATTCCTTTTGTTTTAGATTCTTCTAAAAGAGGAAGAGTCTTCCTCTACATGATTAAATGTTAGGGTTATCATTCCCTTTTTATCTTTCACAATTCATATAGTTCAATTTTATGTCCAATACACATTCCATGATTATATTATAATTGTTTAGATAGAGAATGACATTTTATCAAACTTAGCAAGTTAGAGCTTAGTAAGGGAGATTGAACTATTCCCTTAATCCAGCTTATAAATGATAACAGTAATAAGTATACAACTAGTTACGAAGAATATCAACAAGATAAATTCCAATTTCCTTCATAAAAAGTACAAGAGAATTCACACTACAATTTTGAGTGAGTATCCAAACCTTTCAATTCATCATGATAAAAGTATATACTTTACAAGACTATGCATTTTAGGTATATTGCATTTCAAACAAAATTAAAATCATAGAAGAATACAACTTTTCTTTTTCATTACAACTTATGAATGAGTCAGAATTCTTTACAAAAGAGCTAGAATTTACATCAGTCAATACATTATAAAATATTTTGCCTTCTTTTATCACTTACGAAGTCCATCTACAAAAATTGCTACCACGGGTTAGTTCATTGAACTCAACAGATAAGCACTAAGCATTAAAACGAGGTGCATTCCACTAATTGTTCCATTAAAATTACTCTACTTTAATGAAACAATTAATGTATCATACAAATAAGCATAAGTAATATCAATCATAACAGAAGTACAAATAATAAGTTAGAATTCTCTTTTAAGAAAAGTTCATTATATGATCAATAACTACCTCATTATACCACGTAAGTATTGTCCAAAACAATTACTTATTTATATCAAATAACAACCCTTGTCATTTAATCATTTCATAATTCTTTCTGAATTTGAAATATAGAATTTTAACTTTACTATGTAACAAAAAGAGTTACTTTCAAAACAAAAAACCTTAGTGTCATTTTACCAAGTTCCCAGAAATCATGTATAGATGAGTTCATTTCAGCATAGTACATATTTAGGATGATTAATCCTACAACTTAAATAAATAAGAAGAAGAATCAATACAAACTATCTGTGATTCACCATTCATCTAAGAGATAGAAATCAGGTTCAGAAAGTACATAACTAAGTACCTATATTACTATATCAGTCAAGGAAACCAATAAAAGGATTCACCATTCATCTAAGAGATAGAAATTAGGTTTATAAAGTACATAAATGATTACCTATATTATTGTATCAGTTAGGGAAACCAATAAAAGGATTCACCATTTAAGAGACAAAATCTGATAACAAGAATCCCAAACAATCCGAGAAGGGAGAGAAACAAAATAGTCATCATCATACTTGCAAGCCTTATGTATTATTCTACATTATTGGAGTTATCATTTAGTGATCTGAAACCATACATTCCATAAATCAAAGCAAGACTTACAAAAGGATTATACCTTACTATTGTCCTTCTAGGGAAGGTTCATATTTATTATTGAATGCACAAAGAGGAGTCCATTTGAAAACAATATCCTAATGATGCATGAATCATTCATTCAAAACAATCAAACTAGAAATGATTATGTTTTCCTTTCTACAGGACAGACTCAATTGTACACTTCCCGAATCGACATGACAATCAATTCTATACAAATTAGCTGAGATCAAGAAATGTCAAACAGGGACGATTTGGTTTTCCCAGTACCAAAAATGACAGTGCCAAAAGTTTCTTGAACATTCTTCTATTCCAAAAAAATTTCCATAGTCAAATAGCAACAAGTTTAATTAAACAACCACAAAGAAGTAACAAGTTCTAGAGAGTGAGTTCACATTACCTCATCCAATATCAAAAGGGCAGAGAGCCGAACTCAATAAATCGAACCAACCTAGGAGGGTAAATACTCTAACAACATGGGAGAGAGTCGATCTACAGAGTAGTTTGAGTGAATAGAACTTAACTTCCCAAAATTTAAAGGAAACTCAATAGAGAGTATCCAAACCTAGAATTCATTAACCATTGTTTTATCAATTGAATTCCAAATCCCATTTAAAACCCATAAGTTCTTTCAAAAGTTCCAAAAGAGAACACAAACCAAACGTGATGTTTAAAGAGAACAATACTTCTATTTTCCTTACAAATTTGAACCTTATCAAAACATCAATACCAACACTAACCTAATTCATATACAAATAGAAATCTAGGACACATATAATGCCAAAATCCACATTCATCTATTCATCATTGTTTTAACACAAGTTTGAGTTCATACTGTAGAGTAGAGTATACACTATAGTCCCGAAGCAGAAGTACAAAATATTCACAAAAAAAGATACAGTTTACAACAGTATTCAAGTCCTTTCTATTTTAAAAACCCAAAAATCCATTTAAATGGTTTGAAAGAGAATACAAAAACCCCAACACTAAGTTTTAAGTCAAACAAAGTTTCTACATTCCGGACGAATTCGAACTGTAACAGAACTCCCAACTATAATAAGTTTCACAGCTCCATCTAGCACATAAAGATCGAGGCAGGGAAGTTCAATGCAGAGAAGGGTAATTATTCCTGTCAGATTTAACACAAGTTGAATTACAAAACACAAAACTTCCAAATAATTCAAAATCCCATTAACGATTTCTTTCAAATGAGTTCGAATTCATACTGAAGGATAAGTAAACAATACAGTCCCAAACTAGAGGTACTATATGCTCAAAAATAAGATACAAATTCATAAAAGGTCATGCATCCATATTTAAAAACAATCAAAGAATTTTAGTTAAAAAATATGCAGGTTACCCAGAAGAGGAAAATAGAATATCCTTACACGTTTTCACGTCAGTTCATGTTCAAACTAAACAGTACAGTCTGAGATAGAAGTACTACAAATTTTTCAAAATCAAAGAGAAGATTTCTAGAGAGACTACCCGTTCAAACTCAACCAAAAAGCATTTACTCAAGATCTTTTTTGAGAAAACAATCCTGAATGCAAGTTTTAAACAAAACCCAAAATCCTCGAAAGTTCCATATGAGTTTCACCATTGAACTTTCTCAGAGAGAGAAAAACCAAAACTAATATTATCATGTAATGGATTCATATCCAAAAATCATAAAGATTCCATCAACATGAAGTAAATAACTAGAACAAGACAGATAACCATATATCTCAAGAGAGTAGAGTTCTTTTAATGAAACATTTAGAGAAAAGAAATAAATCTTAATGGGCAGAGCCTGCCATGCCTGATAGTGATTCTTCCAATTTGAAGGAGACTTCCAGCCAAGCTTCCAACTCTTCTTCTCTGCCAAGAAAGATCAACAACAAAACATCTTTTTTCCTAATGACTCATATAGCTTCCTTGAATTGAAAATAGTCCAGGGAAACTAAAAATAGCCATAAAGTGAAAATCAAACTACTGGTTCGAAGAACCAGATAGTTCCATACAGAGCAAAAATCAAAAAGTATGTAAGACCAAACAACCTCTAAAAAATCCTCCCACATCGTTTCCAACACGGTTTGCTCATGAAAATCAAGATTCATTAATGCCATTGATTAAAAAATTCCCTGCTCTCTCTCCATGCCACTGCCATTTAGAATTTATGAATCCTAATCTGACTTTTGCATGCATGGATAACTTTAGTGAAGACTCCATGTAGGTACTACCAACTTTTCATGCTTCTGCATAATATGGAAGTTCATTGGTATTTAATACAAAAATCAAATCTCATAAATAGCTTAGGAACTGCTACCTAGCCTCTCATTTTCCATATGACCCTTAGGTCACCTTTCCTTATTTTATTAGTTTAGGATAGGTACCATTTAGCTTAGGTTATTTCCATAGGTTAGTTTAGAAGTAATAACCTTAGGTTTAAAAATATTTCAATAAGTAATTGCCACCTTAGGTTAGGTAATAACTCACAACCATATAGCATAAGGTATTAGAATTAGAAATAGCTTAGCATTACCTTAGGTGGTTCCCTCAATTTCGAACATGCCACTTAGGAAAGGATGTTATCTTGAATATAGTACACATAACTAGAAAAATAGATACATCTACCTTAGTTTAGAATCCCGTTAGGATAGATCTTTTAGGTCTAGGACTTAGATTATTTCTCAATAGTCCTGAAGTAGGCCATATTTCACTTAACGCCATAAGCATCCCGCTAAGATCAATCAAGAAGATCCAAGCAAAAATCATACAAAAGAAAGTAGGATCGATCTTATAAGAGAATAAAGA
Organism: Taxus chinensis; assembly: GCA_019776745.2. Taxonomy (NCBI): domain Eukaryota; kingdom Viridiplantae; phylum Streptophyta; class Pinopsida; order Cupressales; family Taxaceae; genus Taxus; species Taxus chinensis. The sequence goes on from CM034148.1 coordinate 655,628,903, forward strand.
ATTCGTAAACATACAAAAATTTAGTCTGTTATTTCTATCAACCTCTGAATGTCATTTTACCATTCAGATTAGGTAAGGAGATTTAAAACATTCCTTAGATCCATGGAATTGATCCAGGGATGAGTCAGTTAATAGAGATAAGTTTGCGACCATCATAACCAGATTACAACTCACCTATTTGAAGTGAAAATTGATTCTTGCAAGCAACAAAATTTCTTCCTAATGAATTTGAGGGTAGAAATGGCTTATCCCTGGCAAGCATGATATTCAAAAATCAAAGGAACACACCACATCAATAAAATCACATGTCAATGCTTTCAATGCAAAAGATAAATATAATATAGTTTGTCAAATGTGTTGCATACTTCCCTCCAAAAAAGAATCATCGACCTGATGATTATCTTATTTTGACCATTTGCATTAAGGAAAATCAATTTATTCACTTTATTTTGATACGTTTACAACAATATCAGAATTTTAAAGTTCCAAAAATCAGCATTCACATAGTTGTTTATTTAAATAAATAGTCATCTGCCCAAAAATCGAAGACTTATTGTCATATAAAGATAAAATCACAAATTTTTATTAGTCATCAGAGTCAATTTTGTTCAAATAAATATGAAAAATTAGTTTTCATATCTTCCATATTTTCCGAGGTTGTACTTTCTTTGTTAAACTGGTCCTATTGGACCTTACATTGACTTATTTCACGATTTCTTAAATGCAACTGGCGAGTTTCCAGCACTCGTATGGTTTAACCATGATTATTCCTGGGTCTTGGACCTATAAGGAATTCCAATTTAACACATGTGATAAATTTGAAACATATTTCTTAAGCAAAGAAATATGGAAAACATCATGCATTCATGAAAAAGCAAATGGTAATGCTAAATGGTAAGCTACAGGGTTGATTACTTCAACTATTTCAAAAGGTCCCATGTAACAAGGTGATAATTTGGAAGCCTTTTCAAAAGTTATAGAACTCTTTTTCAGTTTAACCCGAAGAAAGACCTTCTCCCTAAGTTCAAATTTCCTATCAACCCACTTTGAATCAACATAACTCTTTTACCTATCTGCTACTTCTTTCAATTGTTCAAAAATCATTTTAACTTTTTGTTCCATTTCTGTAAGGATTTCATGTCCAATTACTTCTCTATCCTCAATGATGTCCCAACTAACGCGGGTTCTGCATTTTCTTCTGTATAGAGTTTCAAAAGGTGCCATCTTAAGAGAGGCATGATATATATTATTGTAAGCAAAATCAACTAGTGGAAGGTACTCTTCCCACTTATATTGTTGATCCATACAATACAATCGTAACATATCCTCTAAAACTTGATTAACTCTGTCAATCTGTCTATCCGTTTCTAGATGATGCGCAGAATTAAAATTCAACTTAGTTCCTAGAGCTGCATTAAGTGTTTTCCAAAACCTTAAATTCATTCTAGGATCTCTATCAGATATGATTAATTTAGTTACTCCATATAATATAAAAATTTTATGTACAAACCTCTTTGCCAAAATAGGAGAATCATCCTTCATATTACCAACAATAAAATGTGCTACTTTTGTTAGTTTATCAACCACTACCAAAATAACATCATGTTTATTTCTTGACATCGGCAACCCTTGTACAAAATCCATGCTTATTACTTGCCATTTGTATTGTGGTATGCTATGAGGATACAATAAACTAGATGGATGCATATGTTCCACTTTAACACATTGACATTCCAAACAATGTGTCACATAATCAATAACATCCTTTTTCATCCCTTTCCAGAAATATTGTTGTTTTATATCAACAAGCATCTACTTTGGTGTACAGAGAAAGGTGAATTATGAAATTTTGCTAACAATTTCTTCCTTAAATCATTTAGTGAAGGTATGTATACTCTGTTTTCAAATCTTAAGATTCCTTTGTTGTCATTATACCTCACATCATTTAGATCTGCAACAAGCACTATTTTTACTTGCTGAAAGTAAGAATCTGATTCCATAACACTTTTTACTTCATCCTTAAACTAATTTCTCAATGTTATAAGAGCAGAAATGTGCTTCCTATGACTTAGAGCATCAACTACTCTGTTTTCCTTACCTTTGATGTAATTTATGTCAAAATAATATTGAGACAAAAACTCTAACCATCTTCGTTGTCTTGCATTTATATTTGACTGAGTGAAAATATACTTCAGCCCAAAATGATCAATTTTTAATTCAATAGGTTTACCAAGAAGATAATGCCTCCAAACTTGTAGTGTATGAACAATGACAACAAACTCTAAATCATGTGGAACATAACTCAACTCATGTAACTTTAGTTTTCTACTTTCGTAAGCTATGACATGATCATTTTGTAACAAAATACCTCCTAAAACTTCCCCAGATGCATCTATTATAATAGTAAAGTCTCCATTAGGGTTTGGTACCACTAGAATAGGTGATGGTGTTAATTGTTCCTTAAAAGTTCTGAATGCAAATTTACATTTCTCATTCCAAAAAAACTTCTTATCCTTTTTCTGTAATGAAGTTATTGGTGTAACCACTTTAGATAAATCTTTTACAAATTTTCTATAGTAACCAGCAAGACCCATGAAGCTTCTAACTTCATGTACATTATTTGGTGTAGGCCACTCAGTTATAGCTACAATTTTAGAAGGATCTACAACAATTCCATTCTTACTTATTACATGTCCCAAATAGTGCACTTTTGTGTCATAGAAAGAACATTTAGATAGCTTACCATATAACCGTCTCTTTCTCAAAATTTTCAAAACTATCTTCAAAAGCTCATGGTGTTCCTCAATAATTTTAGAATATATGAGAATGTCATCAAAGTATACAAGCACAAATTTTTCCAAGTATTCTTGAAATATATTATTCATTAAATTCATAAAATTTGCAGGTGCATTTGTTAATCCAAAAGGTAAAACTATGAACTTATAGTGTCCACACCTTGTTCTAAAAGTTTTTTTATGAATGTCCTCATCCTTAATCCATAATTGATGATATTCAGATCAAATATCTATCTTATAATATACCGATGCTCCATGTATCTGATCAAATAGATCATCAATTCTAGGGAGTGGATATCTATTCTTGATTGTTACTTAGTTTAACATTTTGTAATCAATGCACAATTTAAGTGTTCCATCCTTCTTTTTCACAAAAATTATTGATGCTCCCCAAGGTGAAACACTCGGTCTAATTAAACCTTTAGAAAAAATTTCTTGCAATTGTGCCGTAAGCTCTATCAATTCTATAGTAGTCATTAGATATGGTGCCTTAGAAATAGGCTCGGTTCCAGGCTTGATTTCAATAGTGAACTCAAATTCCCTTTTGGGTGGAAGACCTGATAATTCTTCCAGAAACACATCACTATAGTTTTGTAACAACATATATTGTTCCATGACATCACTATTCTCCTCATCATTTTCTGAAATCTTTACTACATATAAGGTAAAACCTTGATTTTTGGCCTTTTTAAGTTACATAGCTGACAGTTTCCTAACAGAAATCTCACATTTCACACCCTAAATCTCTTCTATTTTCTGCAAGTCATGTAAACAACTAATATGTTTTTCAAAATAGTCCTTTCTGTCTTTATGTTCAGCAAACCAATTAACACCTATGATAACATCATAAGACCACAAAGGTGCAACATAAAGATCAAATTCAGTGGAAAAACTAGGCAAGTAAAAGACTACTCTAAGAAGACACATACTAACTATATGAACAACGTTTTTTCCATAATGTACAGTCCATGTTTCTAGCTTTTATTTTTTAGTTTTGATGTTTATTTACTAGAAATAAAACATTCAGTAGCTCCGGTATCAAAAATAATAGTTATAGGTATGCAAAATAACTTACCCGAAACTTCTATGGGTATGGCCTATTTTTAGCCTGCTTGTTAGCTACTGCAACGTGTATCTTGTGTTGTTGACTACGATCATCCTTTTTCAAAGGACATTGATTTGCATAATGATCCTTTCCACAGTTATAATAGCCTCCTACAGGTCCCTTTCTAGGCTCAGATTTATTTCAAACCTTAGAGTTATCATTCTGACCTCCATAGGACTTTTGTCCATTATTATTCTTAACAAAGTTGTTTTTTGCATTACCAATAGACTTATTTGTTTCTGTTTTCTTATTATTATTAGCTAAAAACTTACTTTTCATTCCAAATTTCTTCCATGGTCCTTTCTTAGGTGAAAGAGATGATGAAGAGGAGTTGGGGAATTTCTTCCTTACTTCCTCTTTATGAGTAGAAATTGCCTTTAATTTCTATCCTGCCTTATGGGTTTTCCAACAACCCCTTCCATCGTGGTTGGGTTGTGAACATCCACCTCTCCTCCTATAATGGGATTCAATTCCATGATGAATTTCCATATCATAAACTTCTCGTCAATTTGATACTGAGGTACATACTTAAGGAGTTTAGCAAACCACTCCCAATACTCAGTTACAGTTAGCTTTCCTTGACTAAGTTATGGAATTCAGTCATTTTCTGATCATAATAAAGTTACGGTAGCCAATGTTACCTAAAGTAACCTTTAAATTTATCCCAAGTAACATTAGTTTTATCAATATTCAACTCATCCTTACGGCTATCCCACCACAAAGATGCCTCATGGGAAAGATGATATGCTTCCCAGATTGCCTTTGTTTCTTCTGAGAAATTCCTTATTGCAACGTACTTCTCCATTTCACTGAGCCAATTCTTAGCTCCATCTCTTAATGTGGTGCCACCAAACATGGGTGGACTTATCCTTTTAATATCATTAGAGATTTCATTTACCATCCTAGCCTTTTTGTTTTCAGGATGATTAGGTATGTTCACATAGTTATTATCAACACCTAAATTGATGTTTTCCTCAGGAGGTGGTTGATTATTATTACTAGCATCTTCTTCCTCCTTATTTCTCATTTCTTGTTGTTCAAGTATAGATAAATGATCCCTTCTGTCCAATAGGGAAGCAAGGATCTCATCGATTTTTGGGGTAGTTATTGCTCCTTCCTCGGGTGGAGGATTATGTTCAACATTTCCTCTTGTTCTAACTATTTTCTATTAACAAGAAAATATAAGCTAACTATTTTCTGTTAACAACAAAATTTAAGTTTTATCAGATTTTGAACATAATAGGTCAAAGAGATGCAACCTTTAGCTCTGATACCAACATGTAACATTCCCATTTTAAGATTTTAGAAACAAGGGATTTTTTTTACACAATGTTATATGTTTTAAATAAAACATCATTTAGGACACACATTCCATGCCAATCAATCTCATAACAGATAACCTAATGCAACTTTAAATGACTCGGTAAATTACCGATCTCTCATTTCATGACTCGGTTTTAACTAATCTCTCATGTTTGTCTTTAAGTATTGAATACTTTATGTATACTACATATATTTGGTTTTTCCTACCCTATTCTGGGTATTTAGTGACCTGTTTAAAGAACCTATCTGAATATTTGTTACCAATATTGATCTGACATCATGTTCATTTAAACTAGGTGACATAGGACAACACAACTAGTAGCTTGTGATACTTTGGCCAAATATTTCTACCATACTATTCATGTTACTATTCCTAGATGACATAATTTTCAATTCAGAATACGTCCTTCACCTCACTCTATTGGTATCTAGAATGGTCTTTACTAACTTCTGTCAATCCACTTGCCCAAGGTTTGACCCTAACCAAGGTTAGTAACATAATTTGTTATAGGGAGATGCTCATGATGACGTAGGGTGTATGGGCATACTTGACTAACCTAAATCAACCGAATGTGCCTAGGTACCCTGAGTCATAGAAAGCTACTTCCTATTCTAATCATGCTACTAACTTGAGCTAGAGAGAAACTAAGTTCAAGTCTAGATGTGTGTAGATCTAGATGAATAAATACGGAAGGGTGCCACATGTCAACTGCAACACTGTATCCTTGAGAAACCCTTAGTATTCTCAAAGGTATAGTCATGTAGTTGGCATGTGCCAACATCCGTTAGAACTGCTTCATCGTGATGTACATACCCCTACATGGTCATTAACTCATAATTAGATTTGGATTAAGTTTCAAATTGTAGCATCCTTGGAAAAATTTAATTCCAACATTCATTAAGTTCTTCTTTGATATTTAATCTGATTAATATTAAGAACTTCATTAACTCATGATTAATTTTAAGTTCATTAACTCGACATAACAAGTAGTTATCCAAAAATAGGGCAGCAAACATCATAAGGTTAGTTTAATATATATTTACTGTTCAAGATGGTGTAGCGTCCACATACATTCAACTAAACTAAACTTCATGGAAATGAAGTACAATGATTAACGATCATAAACACCATTCCTTTTTTTTTAGATTCTTCTGAAATAGGAAGAGTCTTCCTCTACATGATTAAATGTTAGGGTTACTATACCCTTTTTTTATATATCACACTTCATATAGTTTAATTTTATGTCCAATACACATTCCATGATTATACTATAATTGTTTAGATAGAGAATGACATTTTATGCAACTTAGCAAGTTGCATCTTAGTACGAGAGGTTGAACTATTCCCTTAATCCAACTTATTAAATGATAACAGTAATAATTATAAAACCAGTTATGAAGAATATCAACATGATAAATTCTAATTTCCTTCATAAAAAATACAAGAAAATTCACACTACAATTTGGAGTCAGTATCCAAACCTTTCAATTCATCATGATAAAAGTATACACTTTACAAGACTATGCATTTCAGGCATACTGCATGTCAAACAGAATTAAAATCATAGCAGAATACAACTTTTCTTTTTCATTGCAACTTATGAATGAATTGGAATTATTTACAAAAGATCTAGACTTTACATCAGTCAATACATCATAAAAAATTTTTCCTTCTTTTATCACTTACGAAGTCCATCTGTAAAAATTTCTAGCATGGGTTAGTTCATTGAACTGAGCATGATAAGCACTAAGTATTAAAACGAGGTGCATTTCACTAGTTGTTCCATTAAAACAACTCTTCTTTAATGAAAAAATTAATGTATCATACAAATAATCATATGTAATATCAATCATAAAAGAAGTATAGATAATAAGTCACAATTCTCTTTTAAGAAAAGATCATAATATAATAAAAAACTACTACATTATACCAGGTATGTATTGTCCCAAACAATAACTTATTTTTATCAAACAACAAACCTTGTCATTTAATCATTTCATAATTCTTTCTGAATTTGACATACAAAATTAACTTTACTATGTAACAAAAAGAGTTACTTTCAGAACCAAAAACCTTATTTTCATTTTACCAAGTTCCCAATAATCATGTATAGACAAGTTCATTTCAGCATAGTACATATTTAGGATGATTCATCCTAAACTTAAATAAATAAGAAGAACAATCAATATGGACTATCCATGATTCGCCATTCATCTAAGAGATAGAAATTAGGTTTAGAAAGTACATAACTGATTACCTATATTACTGTATCAGTCAAGGAAACCAATAAAAGGATTCACCATTCATGTAAGAGATAGAAATCAGGTTCAGAAAGTACATAACCGATTACATATATTACTATATCAATCAGGGAAAACAATAAAAGGACTCACCATTTAAGAGACAACATATGATAACAAGAATCCCAAACCAATCCGAGAAGGGAGAGAAACAAAAAATTCATCATCCTACTTATAAGCCTTACAAGTTTAATTAAACAACAAAAAATAAGTAGCTAGTTCTAGAGAGTGAGTTCTCATTACTCATCCAAGATCAAAAGGGTAGAGATCCAAACTCAATAAATCGAACAGGCCTAGGAGGGTAAATACTCTAATAACATGGGAGAGAGTCAATCTATAGAGTAGCTCGAGAAAATAGAACTTGACTTCCCAAAGTTAAAATAAACTCAACAGAGAGGATCCGAACCTAGAAATCATTCACCATTTTTTTATCAATTGAATTCTAGATCCCATTTAAAACCTAGAAGTTATTTTTAAAGTTCCAAAAGAGAACACAAACCAAACACGAAGTTTAAAGAAAACATTACTTCTATTTTCCTTATGAATTCAAACCTTATCAGAACATCAATACCAACACTAACCCGGTTCATATACAAATTGAAATCTAGGACACATATAATGCCAAAATCGACATTCATCTATTCATCATTGTTTTAACACAAGTTCGAGTTCAAACTGTACAGTAGAGTATACAGTACAATCCTGAAGCATAAGTACAAAATTTTAGTAAAAGAAGATACAATTTACGAGAGTATTCAACTCCTTTCTCTTTCAAAAACACATAAATCCATTTGAATGGATCTAAAAGATAATAAAAAAACCCAACACTTAGTTTTAAGTCAAACAAAGTTTCTACATTACCCATGAATTTGAATTATAACAGAAATCCCAACTATAATAACTTTCATAGCTCCATCTAGCACATAAAGATTAAGGAAGGGAAGTTCAGTGCAGAGAAGATACAATTTACGAGAGTATTCAACTCCTTTCTCTTTCAAAAACACATAAATCCATTTGAATGGATCTAAAAGATAATAAAAAAACCCAACACTTAGTTTTAAGTCAAACAAAGTTTCTACATTACCCACGAATTTGAATTATAACAAAAATCCCAACTATAATAACTTTCATAGCTCCATCTAGCACATAAAGATTAAGGAAGGGAAGTTCAGTGCAGAGAAGGGTAATTATTCCTGTCATATTTAACACAAGTTGAAGCAAAAAGAAAAACACTTCCATATACTTCAAAAACCCATTAATGATTCCTTTCAAACGAATACGAATTCATATCGAAGGATAAGTAAAAAATACAGTCCCGAACTAGAGGTACTATATCCTGACAAACAGGATACAACTTCATAAAAGGTCATGCACCCATATTTCAAAACAATCAGATACTTTCAATTAAAAAAGACACGGTTTACCCATAATAGAGGAAAACAAAATATCCTTACATGTTTTCAAGCCAGTTCATGTCCAAAGTAAATAGTACAGTCTGAGATAGAAGTATTACAACTTTTTCAAAGTCAAAGATGCATCAAAGAGAAGATTTATAAAGAGACTACCAGTTCAAACTTAACCAAAAACCATTTATTCAAGCTGTTTTTTGAGTAGACAGTCGTGAATGCAAGTTCTAAACAAAACCCAAAAGCCTCGAAAGTTCCATATGAATTTCACCATTGAACTTGCTCAGAGAGAGAACAAGAAAAACTAATATTATCATCCAATGGATTCATATCCAAAAGTCATAGAGATTCCATCAACATGGAGTAAATAACTAGAACAAGATATATAACCATATATCTCAAGAGAGTAGAGTTATTTTAATGAAACATTTAGAGAAAAGAAAGAAGTCTTAATGGGTAGAACCTATCATTGCTTATAGTGCTTCTTCCAATTCAAATGAGACTTCTAGCCGAGCTTCCAACTCTTCTTTACCTCCAAGAAAGATCTACCACAAAACATCTATTTTCCCAATGCCTCATATAGTTTCCTTGAATCAAAAATAGACCAGGGAAACCAAAAATAGCCACAAAGTGAAAATCAAACTACTCGTTTGAAGAACCAGATAGCTCCAAAAAACCTCAAAAAAATCCTCCCACATTTTTTCCAAGATAGTTTTCTCACAAAAATTGAGATTCATTAATGCCATTGATTATAAAATTTCTACCTGTCTCTCCATGCCACTATCATCCAGAATTAGCGAATCCTAATTCGAATTTTACATGCATGGATAACTTTAGTGAAGACTCCATGTAGGTTCTACCAAATTTTCATGCTTATGCCTAATCTATAAGTTAATTGGTATTTAATTCAAAATTCAAATCTCATAAATATCTTAGGAACTGCCGCCTAGCTTCTCATTTTCCATATGAGCCTTAGGCCCCCTTTCCTTGTTTCATTAGTTTGGGATAGGTACCATTTAGCTTAGGTTATTTCCATAGGTTAGTTTAGAAGTAATAATCTTAGGTTGAAAATTATTTCAATAAGTAATTTCCACCTTAGGTTAGGTCATAACTCATAACCATATAGCATAAGGAATTAGAATTAGAAATAGCCTAGAATTACCTTAGGCAATTTCCTCAATTTAGAACACACAACTTAGGAAAGGATGATGTCCCGGATACAGTAGACATAGCTAGAAAAATAGATACATCTACCTTAGTTTATATTCTCATTAGGATAGATCTCTTAGGTCTAGAACTTAGATTGTTCCTCAATAGTCCTGAAGTAGGCCTTATTTCACTTAACGCCATAAGTGTCATACTGAGATCAATCAAGAATATCCAAGAAAAAATCATACAACAAAATACAGCCATGATCTTATAAGACAATACAGAATTTATGAACATACAAAAATTTAATTTGTTACCTCTCTCAACCTCTGAATGTCAGTTTACCATTCAAACTAGGTAAGGATATTTAAAACATTCCTTGGATCAATGGAATTGATCCAAGGATGAGTCATTTAATAGAGATAAGTTTGCAACCATCATAACCAGATTACAACTCACCTATCTGAAGTAAAAATGGATTCTTGAAAGCAACAACATTTCAACCTAATGAATCCAAGGGCAAAAATTGTTTATCCCTGGCAAGCATGATTTTCAACAAGAAAAGGAACACACTACCACAAGAAAATCACATGTCAACACTTGCAATGCAAAAGAGCAATATAACATTTTATCAAAGGTGTTACATTTGTGCCATTGAAGAGAAGAAGATATAATTATGTAACAAGAACGTTTTATTTAAATCAAATGATACCTCTTCTTCTTCCAAACCACAAAACAATTACTCTAAAGAAAAAGGATCTTCCAAAACTCTAGTTTTGAAATCCAACCCATCTCACCCATCCAATCAATCTAAACCTTCTTCAAATATTTCTCCTATTCAGGATTTTTCAGTTCAAGTGGGAACAATGAAAATATATTCCCATAGGAGAATCCTACTCTTTAGTTTTAGAAAAACTTATAAAAGTTGGTGCAATCACTCTTCCACCTGTCAAACCACATACTGGTTTTGACCCCTCTAATCCTATGCCTCCATGGTACAAATAAAATGATTATTGCAACTATAATCACATTAAAGATCATACGATAATTTTATAACTTTCCAAAATATCATCCAAGAAATGTTAGATAATCGAGATCTTGTCTTGGATAATCCTAATGCACTGGCTAATCATAACCTTCACATATTCAAGAATCCATTCCCAAATAACACCCCTTCATCTAACCAAACTAGTGAAACCTCAACCAATGACAGTAATGTTCGTGAGGTTCATGTTGTTTTCGACGTCATACCAGCTCTTCCTTAATTTCCTCTTACTTCATCTATCGAGGATATTATTACACGATCTCCTTCATCCATGGAGGGACTTCTTTCATCTGTTCCTTTACCCACAAAAGAGTCACCCTTATCTCCTCATTCAACCATGGAGGATTATGTCATATCAACCGATGTAGTTTCCCCACTCACCTCTCAGCCTAATGGATAACCCATAATACTTACTCTTCTACCCATAGGAGATTCATGATTACCTTCTTCTTCACTTAAAGATGAACTTATCTCATCCAAATTTTCATCTCCCCTACCCATAGGGTATCCATTAGCAGCATACCTTCCTATTGGTGACAATTGTCCATTAGCTTTTAAGAATCCTGTTGATTTTCTCTTTGTTCTTTTACCAACAGAGTCTGAAGCTAACCAATTCCATGTCTCGTAGACATTCATTACATGAATTACTACCGAATCAAAACCATCCCCTCTAAAGTGGTGCCATTTTCATGTTTATGTGACCACTTGGATTATGTTGACAATTCCCTGCTTTGGGGACACCTTCGGCTGCCTTTCTCAACTTAGATGCAAATGTTTTCTTCTGATACTTCCACAATCTATCCAAAAGTATTTTAAACAACAAACCCACCATGCCCATGTTATTTGTAGAGACCTTCTCTTCATCACACTCTCCCACACATAAACCTTTACACCAAATGAAAATTTTCCAATTCCTAAAACCTTACCTATACCTATATCTTCCTTCGCGTCAAGACATTTTTCCACATTGGGAGTCATCCGACATCGAGCGTACTCCATCCTCATGTCAAATTGGATTTAGCCACATCCTCACAAGTCAACAAAAAGAATATTCCCCTAGCTAAGAGGATTACCTAACGTCTTAGGTAACATACACTAGCTTCACCCACTACCTCTTTGTCACCTTCACCAATTCCATATATCCTAGAACCCCACCCATCAAAATTAGCCAAACAACCTCCTACCTAAGGTAAATCAAAAACAAAACAACCCACCTCCTCGTCATGATCCTTTGTTCCACCCAAATTACCTACACAACTTATACCTTCACCATCACCTACATCCTTTGTACCTCCTATACCTACACCACTCCCAATATCATCGTCATTACCTATGCCATTCCCTTCTCTTCAACCAGTAGCTTCCATGTTTCCTCTTACTACAACCTTCATTGTACCTCCATTATCACCTTAGCTAACTCGACCCCTTCCACCATCTGGATTCCCTTCTACATCATGCACTTATTCTTTATCTTCACCCAAGAAGGTATAACCAAAGTCCAAGAACCCACTACCCTCCAAAGAGGTAGTTAAACCTACACTATTTTCAACAACTAGTTCACCTGCTACATCTTTACCCAAGAAGGGTGCAATCCAAACCTAAAACCGTACTATCTACCAAAAAAGTGGTCAAACTTACTCAACCTCTAATTCCACCTCTAGTGATACCTCTCCCACCAAAGTCACACACACTTACTTCACATTGCGATCAACTGGTAGGATCTTATGAAAATATCCTAGCAAACCTTTTTGAAACCTCTATCATCACATTACCACCACTTAGACCTTATGCCCCACTCAAACCTGAAACACAAGAGTTTGATGATACCAAAATTTGTGCTTACCATTGTGTGTTAGGGCATGATGTGGAAAAATGTAAGGCTCTTAAGACTATTCTTCTCCAACTATGTCCCCCCCAAAGAAAGCTGTAACGATGATGATCTTTTAGATTAGGACCCTATTCCACCTGCACCTATCACCCTCATCCCATACCTGTTCAATGAACTTCATCTCCCCCTCCATAACCGTTTTTTTGCTCTTCCAACATTTGAGATAAAATATGGTCTATATAAAAGAGCTAGCCAAACCTCTACAAAAATTCCAATGTACTACATTTTTTCACAAAACTAATATATGTCCTCACCATATTTTTTACTGTCCTATCGCTATACCTATCACAACTCACTTGTTCCATCACCATAGATTAATATGGTTCAAATTTCCACTCTTTCCTAGAAGGAAAAAGGAAAGGATAAAATAACCAGCTCATCGGCCACTCTTTTACCCAATATTCCATCTGTACCTGCACCAAAAATCACCATCTGTGGACCCATACACCCTATTTCTAACAAGGTTTACCATCCTATAATTCTTAAATAGTTACACTAGTCTCCTCTAAAAAATGTCTTTGTACGACATTTTCCAAACCTCTGAGTCTCATTGACAGACCCTCATTGAGGTTCTACAATCTATTGAGGTATTACCTAATCACCCTACTTCTGTTTCATGCATTATCACTCCTCACCATGTGGCATATCTCACCACTTCATCCTCTTCCATTATACTTGCTACCACTCATAAAGTATCCACTCTCAGTTTTTTTTTACAATGATATTGTACGTCTCTAATCAAATGATCTTGACCCCACCCTATTTATTTCCATCCACATTGATAATATACATGTTTGACATGTTATGATAGATGATGGTGCCGGGTATCAACATGATTTCCTCCCATGCATACAACCAAATGTGTATCCCTACCAATTTCATGCATTAACCTAGTTATGTTGTGTTCATTCAATGATGCCACGACTTCCACCCTTGGCACCATCATTCTCCACATTTCTGTGGGGCCCATACCATTCTTAAATTATTCTATGTATTAGAGGGGGAATTCCAGTATAACATGCTGCTTGGCTGACCTTGGATCTGTGACATGGGTTATGTTCCTTCAATCTTACAACACTACTTAAAATTTTAAACATGAAGGAAACAACTATACCATTCTAGCCGACCATTCACCATTAAAGACTTGTAACATGTTGTCTCGACCCAATGATTTCCTTATACTAGTTAAGGTAGATACCATTGCTACCACTTCTACTTCAATCACTGCCTTATCCACCAATGTTGTCACTACATCTTCCACAACTAACTCATCCATTCCCACTTCTGCAACTGACCCATCGGCCAACCCATCTACTTCTTAAACAACTAATGCTTCTTATTCAAAACTGTCAAGTGATTCATCCATTCCCGCTACCCACATATCAACTATTGATCCCTTAGAAGGTGTTTTTCAATTACCCACTCTAGGGGAGTACCGCCTTTATAACATTGACACATTCCTTACTCCTCAAGAGTATGGAAAAATTCACCAACATTCCCGCTATGATCATTACATAGGAGAGGTTCTCCCCTATGGTACTCCCCACTTTTGCACCAACTTAACATATGGGGGACTTGATGCTTTTACCTACTCACCTGAGCCACCTTCCCAAAATTGACCATTTTCCTCTGATCTTCAATATCTCACCAACCGCTGTTTCACCCACACCTTCCTCCATCATTTTTCTTAGAAGGGATTTGGATTTGGTCTATATGAACAAGGCTTCCATACTACTATTTATTTCACAACTCATAAGCATAAGGACCACAATGGTATTGGATTTTTTGAACCACCTTCTAGAAAGGCCCAATTCAAACTTAATAAGGATGATAAAAATTCCCCACCCCATTCACTAACTACACCCCCTTCACCTACAGAGTCTATGGACCCATAATCTATTCCTCCTAATTTTTTTTTTGTGAAAACCATTTCCTTCGGACCTCTAACTTATCAATGTGATGGTGAGGCTCACATTTCTCTTCCATTCCTTTATCCCGACATGATCGATGATGATACACCTTTTATTAACATCTTTCAATGTCAGGACGATGAGTATATTCTCACATACCTTGGTGCGGAAGATTATTATATCCAATGGTAATTACCTTATGAGACACAAACCATGTTGAATGAATTGACCATCAAAATCAATATTCACACTCAGGACAACCCACACATTCTAAAAATAGGCCAATCTTTATATGCTACTGAACAAGAAGTTTTCACTTTCCTAAGGGATCATAGCAATGCTTTTTCTTGGTCCTATACTAATATACCCGGTATTGACCCAAAAATTATGGTCCACAATATCGTAACCATTCCTGATGCTAAGCCTCTAAAAAAAAAGCTATGAAAAATGCATTCTCACATTGCCCTTCTTGTCAAAGAAGAAATCCAACACCTTCTTTCAGTTTCCTTCATCCTACCCATTGATTATCCCCAATGGATATCTAACATTATTCTTATCACAAAAGAAATAGGGGGACTCCACATTTGCATTAATTTTCATGACCTTAACTTAGCTTGCCCCAAGGATGACTTTACTCTACCTAGTATTGACCAACTAGTTGATCTCACTGCTAGCCATGAGATGCTGTCACTCATGGATGGTTTCTCGAGTTATAACCAAATATTACTCACCATGGAATATCAACACAAAACCACCTTGATAACTCCTTAGGGAACCTTCTTTTATCATGTCATGCCCTTTGGCCTTAAAAAAACTGGTTTTATGTATAAGCGGGCTATGCCTTATATTCTTCATGACATCATGCATAACATATGAGATGACTATGTTGATGATCTTCTTTCAAAATCTAAATATCGGGCCAAGCACCTTGCTGTCTTTAAAGTGGTATTTAACCGTCTCTTCAAATACCATTTTCACTTTCAACCTAAGAATTGTGTCTTCACTATTCTCTCTGGCAAGCTCCTTAGTTTTATCATTTATTTTCTTAGCATTGAGGTTGATCCCACTAAAATCAAGGCTATTATCAAAATTCCTCCACCCACTAACCTTCGTCAACTTCATAGTTAGAAAGGTAAGTTATAATCTTTTCATTTATTTATTTCTCAACTTCTTGACTACTCCCTTTCATTTCATCATCTTCTAAAAAAGGATGTCTCCTTCAAATGGGATGATGAATGTCATAAAGCCTTTGATGCCTTGAAATAATACCTTCGCCAACCACATGTACTCATTCCCACTAAGGATGAATAGTAATTTTACCTTTATATTTCTATTACTGATCATTCCCTAGGTGTCATGCTTTCTCATCGTGATGAGAAACAAAAGGAGTAAGTATTTTATTATATAAGTTGTATGCTTTTAGACTACAAAACAAGATATACTCATGCCAAAAAAAACTTCTTATCCTTAGATTTTTTCGCCACTAAATTTTGACATTACCTACTTAACCACAAAACCTTTATTGTCACGAATACTAAACCCTTACATTACATATATGCTAAGCCCTACCAAAATCAACGTGTTGCATGTTGGATCATGCTTCTTGCAAACCTAAATATGTAATTCATCCATACAAAAATTGTCAAAGGAAAAATAATTGTTGACCAGCTCACAGATGCACCTCTCTTCGGAAATCAATCCTCTAACTTTGATTTCCCTAATGAATCCATTGTAACCCTATCCCTAGATGATACCACTTACCAGATGACCTTATTCTTCGATGGTTCCAAATGTTTGCTTGAGGGTGGTGCTGGAGTTATCCTCATTCCTCTTGATTGTGAACCTATGCCATTATATTTCAAACTAGATTTTTATTGTATTAACTATATCGCTGAATATGAAGCACTCATGTTAGGTCTTCAAACCACCATAGCCTTAGACATTAAATCAATTACTATCTTTGGCAACTCTCAACTATTTTTGAACCAAGTTATTGGTATATGTCAATGTCGTAATGAGATAATTTAAAAGTATAAGCATAATGTTGACATACTTTTGACTACATTTGACCATTATGAACTTCAAACCACCCCACGTTCCATTAATAAATTTACAGACACCATGTCCTATGTTGCTTCTCAATTCCCTGCCTCACCCCCCAACTCAAAAATATTTATCATAGTACAAAGCTTTTAATCATCTTCTTATCCAATTCAAGACATCAACCTCATATAAAAAATTGAAACTGATCCACATGACCTTTGGTATAAGTAGTTTGTTGACTATATTTTCCTTTCAATTCTGCCTCTAGATATTACTCACGATGGACAATGAGCCTTTCTCAAAATTTTCTATCGTTATGTCATCATGGGCCGTCTTCTCTATAAATGCAGCTATGACACTATCCTCTTATGATGCCTTACGAGTTTTGAAATTCCATACACCATCAAAGAAGTTCACAATGGGATTTTTGGGGGTCACTTAAGTGGATTAGTTTTCACTAAGCACATTCTTTGCTTAGGATATTATTGACCAACCCTAAACCATGACTTTTGTGACTATGACAAGCATTGTGTGAAGTGTCAGCAATATGCTAATCTTCATCACACCCCTAGTCATGCCTTACAGGTCACATGAGACATTTGGCCTTTCCCTGAATGGGGTTTGGATCTTATCAGAGATATCAACCCTCATTTTTCCCAACGCCATCAATGGATTATTACAACTACTGAATATTACAATAAATGGGTGGAAGTCGTAGCTCTTATTTCTACAAAGGATGAGAAAATTTGTGAATTCATGAATCATCACCTCATTTGTTGCTTTATTATTCCTCACCTCCTCATCACTTATAACAAAAAATAATTCAAAAACAAAAGCCTATGGAAACTTTTTATTGCCTTCGACATTTAACTCATTTTTTCTTCACCTTATTATCCTCAAACAAATGGCTAAGCTGAATTGACCAAGAAAACCTTAAACAAAATTATTATGAAAGTGGTTGACGATACTAGCAAGAATTGGCATACGCACATTCCTTTCACCTTATGGGCTTACCTGATATCAAATCTCTATATTTTATAATGAATTTTAGAAACAATAATTTTAGATCAACACATGAAAATAGAGAAAACACATAAAAAAATAAAATATAGAGAATAATGGAGCAATTTCTATTGATTAGTCGAGGGCATTTTATACAATTGATTTATCCTATAATCATGGAGTCAAGTCTCATCATCTTATCCCCATATTTCTCCTCTAATCCCTAGTCTTACTCCTAATCCCAAGATAATCTCACACACTCCTATCTCTATGAGTTGTGCATGATAACTAATTATGTGCACTCACATGTTATTTAAATATTAAATAATACTAATATTCAAACCATATGTTCATACTATGAACACTAATTTCCTAACAATCACCCCCTTAGTGTGAAGATGGGTGAGTTCTGTCTAGTACCTTCTCATGTTCTACAATCTGATGGTTTCCAAAGAGTACAATCAACTCTAATAGATTTTCTAGTGGAAGCATTAACCACTCTGTATGTGATTTTCTAAGAGATTCAAAAACTCTCAAATCAGTTTTCTAGTGAACCACCAACCACTTTCATAGCAGTGTACATGTTTCCCCACCCCCATCATTAAATTCAATGGAAAATACAAGAAATATATATCATGCAAGAGCTCACTTATTACGAGATTGAACAGAAATAAATCATCTGTTCTTCTTACAATACATAATGAAAATTAAACACAACAAAAATAAATGCCTGACGAAAGGTCACTAAAACATCTCTTTCCTCCATTGTCAATGTCTTCCATGGTAATGCTGCTAACTCAGGTAAATTTATCTTTAAGGCTCATTTTACAATTCTATTGGGTGTTGGTTTCAACTGATAATGGACCTCCTCACTATGGACATTGCGTACAAGAGAAAATGCATCTAATTTTTTACAAGTGATGATTTTTTATTTTTATTTTTATTTTTATAATGTACATTTACAATGACTCACTAAACTATCAATGTACTTTAACACTCAACTTAAACAATAAAGAATTATACAACATTCATGTGAATTGTGGTCCCAGATTTTAGAAATTGCTTCAAACGTCAGAATCTATTTCACATTTTCTCTTAAACTAGAAATTGGGTTATTCTGAAATTTTGAGTGTACAGTAATAGAATAAGTATCTTCAAACCTAAAAAATTCAAAATATTTAGAAACTAGGTTTTTGAGAAAAATGTGATTTACCAGTTGTTGTTTTTAAGATCAGATTCTAGGAAATGGCAACAGAAGCTTCAAAAATCTTAGATCTACATCTTATATGTTGTAGTTTTATCCTGCAATGACTCTCATAACTTGTTCTAGGCTACTTTGATACTAGATGATATCAAATCTCTAGATTTGATAATGAATGTAAGAAACAATAATTTTAGATCAACACATGAAAATAGAGAAAACACATAAAAAAATTAAATTATAATGGAGCAAATTATATTGATTAGTGGAGGGCATATTATATAATTGCTTGTTCCTATAATCATGGAGTCAAGTCTCATCATCTTATCTCTATATTTCTCCTCTAATCCCTAGTCTTACTCCCCATCCCAAGATACTCTCACACACTCCTATCTCTATGAGTTGTGCATGACAAATAATTCTACACAATCAAAAATTATTTAAATATTAAATAATACTAATATTCAAACCATATGTTCACACTATGAACACTAATTTGCTAATATTACCGAACTAGTATTCACACCTCAACTTCTTCCATACCTTTCTCTTTGGTCTATGGTACATAAGTTTTCTTGTGTCTCAAAGTCCAAATTCCATCTCTTCGTATCTCAATCAAAGATATGCTCAACAATGATGATTTTTGATAGGGATGTTTGGCACAACTCAAGTTATTAGATGAGCCCCATCTAAATGCTCTCGATTAACTCCAAATGTACTAAAAATGTATCAAACGTGCCTATGATAAATGTTTCCAAGAACAAACCTTCTAGGTTGTGACCTCATCTTGAAGGAAAATCAACATGTAACAAAAGTGGATAAAAGTAAACTGGTAAATTTTTATCCTAATTGGCTTGGACCCTATATCATTACTCATGCCTATGGATCGAGTGATTATTATTTATCTTCACTTGAAGGTAAACATGAACCTGGGCCCCTTAATGCCTCACATCTTCGACCATTATATTATTGATTCAAGTCCTATATCACCTTCTATTTATTAAATGCTCATCCCTTGAAGAACATTCACCTTCCACTTACCTATTTTAAGGATAAACAACTAAACACAAATCATGTGATTAACCGTCACCTTTCAACCTTATCTTAAATATGAGTATCATGACTCTACTCATGGCATGATTCTCATGGATAATTTTTGTACTTTTAAAGATGGAATCCCATGATCATTCATCAATTAAAACCTCTCTTTCATAGCTACCCTTGTGTGCTATGGTTTTTTCTTCATAAAAGAAGCACATACTTGTCTATATTCTTGTCCATGACCTAAAAGTCCAAAAAAAAAATTCAAGAGTAATATACAATATTTTCAAATTCAAACTTCTTGAGTAAAAATTCTAGAAAAAATATGACTCCATCAAAAAGGAAATCTACCTCTCTATCTCACTAATATAAATAGACTGCTCCCTTGAAGGACAGCTATAAAAGTTAACCCTAAAAAAGTCATAGTCTATAAAAAAAGACTAGTTCTATACAAACAAAATAAAAATATCATGAATCTTCCCGCATCGATCAACTTCATGAAGACCTCATGTAACACCTTTGATAAACTGTTGACTTCTACTCTTTGCATTACAAGCGTTGACATGTTATTCATCCTAAGAAGGTGTATTCTTTTGACTGTTGTAATCATGCTTTCCATGGATAAATTATTTCTTTTCTTCCATTCAATTGCTGAAATGTTGTTGCTTGTAAGGAATCCATTTTGTTTGAGGTAAGTAAGGTTGTGAAATGGTAAAGTTTTTTGCAAAGTGATCTCTATATAATAATGAAACCTTGGATCAATTCCATTGATCCAAGGTATATTTTAATTCTTCTTACCTGATATGTATGGAAAAATGACATTCAAAGGTTGAAGGAAATAAAATACTGAAACTTTTTACGTTTACGATTTCATTGATATTCTTGGAAGTTCATGCTATCCATTCTGATGTAAGTTGTGTTCTCGGATCTTCTTGTCAACTTCTCCAGAACACTGCATGACATAAGTTGGAAAGAGGTCTACTTCAGAACTATTGAGAGAAAAATCATAAATCCTAGATCTATAAGATCTATCCTAATGGGATTCTAACCTAAGGTAAACTAGATCTACCGCATATATATGCCTACTCTAATATTTTTCATCCTAACCTAAGTTGTACGTTTTCTAAGTTAGGGATTTGGAAATAACCTAAGGTGATGATAGGTATATTTCTAACCTATTACCTAATACTATATTGGTATGAAGAATGGCCTATCCTAAGGTGGTAAACTTACCTAAGGTAATATTAGGATAGCCTAAGGTAAATATTTTCTAAACTAACCTATGGTCATACCCTAAGCTAATGATATCTATCCTAAACTAATGCGAGGATAAAGGGGGACCTAAGGGGTCATATGGAAATATGAAGGCATGCTGACAGTTCTAAGTCATTTATTTGATTAGATTTTTAAATTTAAATCATTACATAATATTAGTTTGACAAAGGCATGGAAATTGGAGGTGATCCTAGTTCGCACCATCTCTAAATTTAATTAATGTATGTTCTCTTTGAATTAAGACCCAAAAAATTTGGATGGTAGTGGTGTGGAGATTCAGGAAGGAGACTGGAAATTAATGACATTAATTTTCATCATTTTTGGTGAGGAAACGGCCTTGGAAACCATGCGAGAAAATTTGTTGGGAGTTTTTTGGTCTTTCATGCATTCTGATTTTTTCTCTGCATGGAGCTATCTGATTCTTTGAACCAACAATTCTACTTTCGGTTTGTTGTTATTTTTAACTTCCTTGGAATATTTTTGATCCAATGGAAGTATATGAGGCATTTGAGAATCAAGATTTTGGTTGTTTATTTTTTTGGAAAAGAAGGATTTGTGAAGGCTCAGCTGGAAATCTTCTTTGAACTAAAAAAAGCACTCTCAGGAATGATAGGCTCTATCCATTAAGCTGTTGTGCTTTTCTCTAAGTGTCATCATTAAAACAACTTTCCTCTCTTGAGATAAATGGGTTTTTATTTTTGTGATGGTTATTTGGTTTCGTTGCTTGAATATTTTTTGTATTCTCTGATTGAGGAATCTCTGCTTGGAAAGGAAGTCATTGAGTTATTTTCCTATTTATTTGTTGTTGGATTTCACCTAGAATCTTGTGGTGATTGAGTAATGAGGTGCATGCATGAAAATTTCTTATCTGTTCAAAAATGGGTTTATGGAAATGATATGTTTCTTCTGGATTCGAACCAAGTTGTAAGTTGGGTTGTTAGAAGGTAAATGTATATGCTTCGTTTTCGCTTCTTGGTTTTTTGGAAGTTATGTTACTCCTGTTGGAATTTTATGAATATGCATGTTTGGATTCAGAGTTGTTTAAACTTGAATTTGTTTAGTGAAATAGTAAATGTGAGCCCTTTTCTTGAACTCACAAATTACTCTATCATTTCCTTGGATTCAGTATTAGATGGAAGTTGGGCAGTTTTTGGGTGTTTGTAATCTCTGTTTTATAGGTTCTCTTTTATGGAAGCAAGAGTGAATGTTTTATTATTTCCTTTAAAATTTCATTTTAAAATGGGGTTTCTCGAATTAAGATCTTTTATGGAACTATGGGATAGTTGTTCTTGGACCCTCTAATTTTGATGTTACCTTGTTTGGAATACTTGTGTGTGGAATCTATACTTCCGATTTTATTTATATAATGTTTTTATTTAAGTACCAGAGGACTGAACTAAAAGATAAGTGATGAGGCCATGTCAGTTGTGGGGAACTGTGATAGTCGACTCGTTTGAGTCAATGTAGGGGTCATTCTCATAGCTCCATTTGAGCTTTCATTAAGTCACTCACATTGTTTACTTCCCTGTGGAATTAGAAGTTGCTGATTTTGATTACTTGTTCCTTATCTTGGTTAAGCACTAGGTCTTGTGTTAGAGGAAACTTGATAAAATTTGACTGTTGTAATTTCATGGTAATTTATTGAATTGGTATTTGAATTTTAGAGATAACAGTTACTTAATCTAGAACTAATCAAATCGGATTAGTCTGATAGACTTCTAGATCTCTGTGGGTGTTGTAAATAAAATAATGTCTTGTCGATTTCTTAGATGTGTATAGTTAAGTATGTCCACAAAATTAAAATGAAAGAAATTTCATCATTTCTATTTTGATGACTTGAGCACCTGTTGCTAAGTCGTGTTGACCTTTTATTTTGCATCTTCTTGAAATCTAATCTTGATGGATTCTTCTTTGTGAATTATTTTAATGTTTTCTTCTGACTCCGAATGGTTATGATTATGAGTTGATCATTCTAGCATTTAATATTCACTTGGAAGAAAAGAAAATGCTTCTTTTGTTGGATTGTAACTTTGTCAATTTTTGAATGTCTATTGACGATTGTTATTTTAGTGTATGGTGATTAAAAACTTTGGTTAATGAACCTCCTTTTTGATATGGGTTTAATATCATAGTCATTGGTTGTCCATGATGGGAAACCATTTGCTAAATATTTTTCAACCACAATATTCACACATTCTTTTGATCTCTTCTTTTATGTGTTTTCTTTTATAAAGGAGTTTGGGGATGTAGTGAATGGCTCTACATTGTCCTTTGCGACCTTCTTCCCATGTGATTGAGTGTCATAATTCCATTTTGATCATGGCATTTTAATCCTTCCCTTTTAGTCTCTAAGGTGAAGTCTTACCACTACCCTTTGGAAATAATAGGAGCTTATGGGTCTTGTTCTCTTTTCTGGAATTGTGTATGGGGATTTGTTTTAACCGAATTATAAAGGAATCTCTTACTGTTTCATAACATTCATCCTTCTTATTTTAGGTAATCTGGTCATTATATTTAATTGGATCAATTCCACTACTTTATTTTATGTCTGGAGTAGTAGTCATTGCTACTTGCTTGTTCTCTTGACTTGTGTTAAAGGATTTTATTAATTGTGATAGAAGACTAATGTGAGATGTTGTGCATTGAGTAAATTCTATCTTAAAATGATATATGGCCTAACTTGATAAATTAGGCTATGCCTTGAATTGGGTTTAGGATGCCACATCTGATGTTTGAGACTCTTATTTACATTTGTAATTCAAATTAAGATGAATTGTGAAGTAAATAATTAGAAGGTACTTTTATTTGAGATGGATAAGTTTATTGGTTTGAACATTATTTATCTGATAACTTGTTGTAGATTGTTGATTACATCATGACATTTCCTTGAATGTTTTTCAAATTGATTAATTGTTCTTCTTTTATGGTTGTTGTTACTATGATTTATTTGTCTTCTTGACCTCACTA
Organism: Taxus chinensis; assembly: GCA_019776745.2. NCBI lineage: Eukaryota > Viridiplantae > Streptophyta > Pinopsida > Cupressales > Taxaceae > Taxus > Taxus chinensis. The sequence continues at coordinate 655,653,354 of CM034148.1, forward strand.
TTTCATTAAAGCAGAGTTAATTTAATGGAACAGTTAGTTGAAAGCATTTCATTTTAATGCTTAGTGCTTATCATGCTCAGTTCAATGAAATGACACATGCTAGCAATTTTTGAAAATGGACTTCGTAACTGATAAAGGAAGGAAATAAATTTTATGATGTATTGGTTGATTAAAATTATGGACCATTTATATAGAATTGTGATTTATGATTGAAATGTATTGAAGGAGGAAAATTTGTATTCCTAAATGATCTTGATGTTGTTGACATGAAATATGTCAGTAATCCATAGTTTTGTAAGATGTGTATTTTATTTTGATGATTTAAAAAGACTGAAGTTACTTAAATTGATTAAGTCTATTCTCTTGTTCATAATAAGAAGGAAAATCTATAACCATATCCTTGATTTTGTCATTCATATCTAATCAGATCCTTATTTCTGATGTCATTGAAGTGGGTGGATGAATGGGAATTTTTCCCTTACTTTAATGAAACTTACTAAGTTGTATGTATTGATGTTCTTTACTTAATCTTGTATGGTTCATTATGATGTTATGAATGTATATTTATAATATTAGGATGTGTGAACTAGATATGGGTATAATAAATCCTAATACTTAACCATAATGAGGAAGGTTCTTCTCCTCTCAAAAGGATAGAAAATAAATGAATGGTATATGAGTTCGATAACCATTTAGACTTCATATTTATGAAGTCTTTTATATCAGAACCTGATTTGGTTCTTATACATTCCTTGAATGGTTGAGACACATTAATTAAATCTTATGATAAATGTTGATTATGTTTTCGAATAATTACACGTTAAGAAAAAATTTAATTGAACATAAAGAAATCATTAGTCTATGAAGTTCCATATTAGTTAACCAACTCAAATAAGGATGGAAACCTAAAATTTTGTTAAAATTAGGGTTATATAAGGTTTTTGTAATCTAAATCTTAATCCTAAACCAATTAAGTGGAAATTACCTCTTTGAGGTGTGTACGTTGTGATGAAGTAGTTATGTTGGATGTTTGCACATGCCAACTATAGAATTGTACCTTTGTGAAGAATTTGGTCTTCGTGAAGATACAGGGTTACAGTTGACATGTTATAACACCCTTCAGCATTGGTTCATCTAGAACTACCCAAATTTGGACTTGAACTTAGTTTCTCTCTAGGTCAGATTAGAGTTATGATTTAGCATAGGAAGTGACTCACAATGACTTAGGATAACTAGGCACATCTAATTGACTTAGGTTGATTGGGTATGTCTATATACCCTAGGTCATCGTGAGTGATTCCCTATTCTAAATTATATCACTAACCTGCGTTAGGGTCAAACCTTGGACAAGTGAACTTACTGAAGTCAATGTAGACCATTCTAGATAATAGATGAGTGGGGTGAAGGACATATTCCAATTAGACGAGTATGTCATCTAGGAATAGTAACATGAACAGTATATTGGAAATATTTGGCCAAAGTATCGCCAGCTACTGGTTGCATTGTCCTATGTCACCTAGTTTGAGTAACATGATTTCTGATGAATATGGTAGCAAATATTCAGATAGCTTTCGTAAATAGAACACTCAATACCTAGAATAGGGTAAGAGAACCAAGTATACATAGTATACCCATAATATACAATACTTAAGTTAACATGAGGGAACAGTTGTTAACCGAGTCATGAAATGAGAGATTGGTAGCTCACCAAGTCATTTATAACTACATATGGTTATCTATTATGAGATTGATTGGCATGGAATGTGTGTTCTAAGTTATGATAATTTAGAACAGAGAACATTATGTATAAAAAACAAATTCCCTTTCTTCTAAAGTCTTAAAATGGGAATGTTACATCTTGGTATCAAAGCTGAAGGTTACAACTCTTTGACCTATTATGTCCATAATCCAATAAAACTCAAATTTTCTTGTTAATAGAAAATGGTTAGAATAAGAGGAAATGTTACAAATAACCCACAACCTAGTGGAGAAGCAACAACTACCAAAAAAATCAATGAGATCCTTGCTTCCCTTTTGGACACAAGATATTGTTTGACTGTACTTGAACAACAAGTAATGGGAAATGAGGAGGAAGAAGGTGCTAGTAATAACAATCAGCCACCTCTTATAGAAAATGCCAATGTGGGAAATTTTGGTGTTGATAATAACCATGTAAACTTGTCAGATTAGCCAGAAAATAAAAAGGAAAGACTGGTATCTGAAATCACTAATGATATAAAAAGGATAAGTCCACCTAAGTTGTATGGCACCACATTAGGATATGGATATGAGAATTGGCTTAGCAAAATGGAGAAGTACTTTGCAATAAGGAACTTCTCAAATGAAACAAACACAGTATGGGAAGTATATCAACTTTTCCATGAAGTATCTTCATGGTGGGAGAGCTGTAAGGCCGAGTTAAACATTGATGAAAATACTATTACTTGGGATCAATTTAAAATTTATTTTAGACAATGATGGCTACCATAACTTTACTATGATCAGAAAATGACTAAATTTCAGAACTTAACCCAAGGAAAATTAACAGTAACAGAGTACTAGGAGCAGTTTACTAAACTCCTTAAGTATGTACCTCAGTATAAAACTGACGAGAAGTTCAGGATACAAAAATTTATTATGGGATTAAATCCCATTATAGGGGGAGAGGTAGATGTTCACAACCCAACCACTATGGAACTTGGGGTTGTTGAAAAATCCATAAGGCAGGAACACAAATTAAAGGCAATTTCTAATCATACGGAGGAAGTAAGAAAGAAAGTTCCAAACTCCTCTTCATCATCTCTAGCACCTAAGAAAGGACCATGGAAGAATTTTGGTATGAAAAGTAAGTTCTTTTCTGATAATAATAAGAGAACAATAACAATTAAGCCTGTTGCTAATATACGCAATAACTTTGTCAAGAACAATAATAATGAACATAAGTCTTATGGAGGCCAGAATGATAACTTTAAGAATGGGAATAAAGTTGAACTTAAAAAGGGACCTCTATGAGGCTATTACAATTGTGGCAAGGATCATTACACGAACCAATGTCCTTTGAAAAATGATGACCATAATCAACAACACAGGTTACATGCTGCAGTAGCTGAAAAGCAAGTCATACCCATAGAAGTTCTAGGTAAGTTATTTGGCATACCTGTAACTATTATTTTTGATACGAGAGCTACCGAATGTTTTATTTCTAGTAGTTTAGCATCTAAATTAAAAAGAAAAGATGGAAAAATGGATCAATCATGGACTGTACATTATGGGAATAATAATGTTCATACTGTTAGTATGTGTCTTTTTGGAGCAGTCCTTGACTTACCTAGTTTTTCCATAGAAGTTGATCTTTATGTTTCTCCTTTGGGGTCTTATGATGTAATAATAGGTGTTAATTGGATATTTGAGCATAAAGAAAAAGTGGGATGTTTTGAAAAACTTATTACTTGTTTAGATGACCTGTAGAAAATAGCTGAGATTCAGGGTGTAAAACGTGAAATTTCAATTAGGAAATTGTTGGCTATGCATCTTTAAAAGGCCAAAAATAAGGGTTATACCTTATATGCAGTAAAAATTTCAGAATATACTGAAAAAATAGTGATCTCTTAGAACTTTACCCACTGTTACAAAATTACAGTGATGTGTTTCCAAAGGAATTACCAAGTCTTCCACCCAAAAGGGAATTCGAATTCCCAATTGAAATCAAACCTAGAACCAAGCCTATTTCTAAGGCACCTTATCAGATGACTACTATTGAATTGGTAGAGATTAAAGCATAGTTGCAATAAATTTTGTCTAAAGGTTTGATTAGACTGAGTGTTTCACCTTGGGGAGCACCAATAATTTTTGTGAAAAAGAAATATGGAACACTTAGATTGTGTATTGATTACATAATGTTAAATAAGGCAATAATTAATAATAGATATCCACTTCCTAGAATTAATGATCTATTTGATCAGATGCGTGGAGCATCGTTATATTATAAGATAAATATTTGATTGGGATATCATCAGTTATAAGCTAAGGATGAGGATATTCATAAAAAAAAATTTAGAACAAGGTATGGATGTAACGCCCCATGTTTTCGTTACTATTGTCAAAGAAATGAAAGGACAAATGGTTTTAACCCTATGTTGTTAGCACCCTTACATATCAAAAATTAAATGGAAACTTGCTGTGAAAACGTAATCACAATATCATGAGTAAGCTAAGGATGATCTCCTTAGATGAGAAACCCTGCTAATCTGAGGTCTATCTTATTGATGAACATTTTTCGCTAAGGTGACATTACATCATTTGAAATTTTTTATGTCGTAAAATTCTTGGTGTAAATTTAAGCCTTGATAGAGATTTGCGATATTCTTGCTTATCTCTATTAAATTATTAACATTATAGTTTTTATAACTAAGTTGTGTTGAGGCTTTGACACTTTTGATAGTTCACTTAACGACTTAATTTAAAGTGTGATCCAGACTTCCTGCTAGTTTATAATAGGTTTTAAACCATTTATGTGATAGTCTTCCCATTTGATGACTAATGCCATCATGATCGTAATTTCTATGGATAAAGGGGCTATAGTCGTTAGTCAATACTTAATTATTAAGAATTAAGGTCATCAACTCCTTAGAGTATACATGAATAACTTTCTTGATCAACGCTAACATATTATATATATATATATATATATATATATATATATATATATATATACACACACACATGTGAATATGTATATATACATATACATATATATAGATTGAAAAAAGGGAATTTTAAAAATATTAAAAGTAGTTAAGTAACTACTATTATAGATTTATTAGCTAAATGTAAAAAGCATGACAATCTAATCCTAGTGGTATAGTTCTAAACCTAACATGCAAACCTGCTACTTGCAAAGATAGATGTGAACTTAACTTTATCTATTTGAAAGGATGTATATGCATATGAAAATTCTATAGAGCCTTAAGAATGTGAAAAAAAATACATCCGAATTTTTAATGTTATAAAATATTATTTGGGTCATTTGTATATAATATAAGTTGCTCAAATTCAAATGATTGATGAGGTGGCACCCACCACCTAATAGTTGTATGCACAATCCCTTAATTTTTTATTGATTATCTCCACCAACTAATTTTCGAGTGAAGTATTTTAGTTATCTAAATCACCATGCATGGCATGAAGTGTGAGTTTGCTAAATTTAATGGAGAGCTAAGAATAGTTGGTGGCCAACTCCATTAACTCTGCATTTAATATATTTTAATGCTAACCATCCTCGGGAAGTGCGTGAACGGTTTGGTGGAAAACAAATTTTGTTTTGGTATTGAATCACTTCATTACATGAAACTCACAGAATCTCTGCATGCAAAAGTGGAACTATGTGTTGATGCAAGTTTTCATGGAGAAAACGTCAGTTGAATAGTTGGAACAACAACTTCCCAGACTCATTAAAATATCACGGGAAATTTTTGATCTATTGAATGAAGGAACTCATTTCAAAGGTTTGGGAATTTTCCTAAGTAATCATGAAAGTTTTGAAAGGAAAGAAAACACCAATGTAATAGGCATGATACGATCTAAAATTTTCATAATTTCTTGCGCTATTTAGTAATTTCACAAAAGTAACGTTGTCTTGTATGAGATTTTGTGTTTATAATTTCTGAGATGTGGAATCGTTTAAATAGTTTCTCTGTAGAGTATGAATTGGTATTACTCTGTAGAGTATGAATTGCTATGGCTTCATGATGTATGTTGTTAGAAGTGATTAATTAAGTTCAGACTCCAATAAGGTTTATTATCATTAAGGAAAGAATACACTCTTGAGATGTTTGAGGATTGCTGCTAAAATGATTACTGGGTTGATCTGATACGCCAACATTGTTGAACTCTTCTTGCATTTGTGAATCTATTTCTACCCCATACTGTAGAAAACTTTGTTTAATTTTTAACCCATTTCTTCAAGGATATGAATATATATATAGTAAGATATTGTGGGTATTCTGAAAGTTGTTTTATGTGACTTTTTGTTATAGATGTCTTTCCTAGACCTAGTGTTTGTGGGATTTACTCGACTGGGCTTGATTCCTTAAAAAAATCTATGCCTATGGTGATGTGTTGGTCTTTTAGGGGGCATCATCTGTACTGATAATTGAGATTGCTTTATTTAAAATTATTTGTATAGAAGAAAGAAAAACAACTGAATTAAATATTATCACTGAGTTGTAAAAAATAAGGACAATTGTAATATTTTCAAGGTCTTCTCCCTTCGACCCTTGAATGGGAAGTTATGAATGGCACCTTTGGTCTACTCTAGAGCCAATATGATGGCTTAGGTGATTAGCTGAGTTTTCTAATAGTTAACTTTTGTATCTTGTTTACAATTAAAGATTGTATAAGTTCCAGATACTTCATTCTATTATTTCATGTTGATCTCCTTGTTGCTTCTTGATAACTCTGGAATTATTCCAAATCTTTCAAGGTTTAAAGAAGGTTGCCAAGAGGTTATATTGAGATTTTGATTGCTGTGATGGTTAAGTCCATCTTGTTAAAATCTCGTCACTTATGTTCCATCTTAGCCTCTATAACAAAGGATGGAAATTCTCTTGTAAAACCTCGTATGATACTTAGTGGGATAATTTATTCACTATTATTACTCAAGTAGGTTTCTTCTTGCAATTCTTTGTTGAGTTCAAAGATGATGTTGACTTCGACTAAGAATCTCCTTCCTCTTGTAAGAGATGCAGTTCACTGTTGTCCATTAGGAAAACCATCTTGGAAAGTGAGTTGATATTAAAGAAGTTAATGCATTAGGTTTTACGGTTGCAAAGGTGTTAAACAATTCCTTATATTAGGTACTCCTCAACTCAACGTATAAGCTGGTAATGATAGTTGAGTTTGATTTCTTTGACCCTTAGAATCTTATCTATGCTTGCTGGGTTTATTAGAAGTTGATGATATGTTGAGTTTACTTATCGGGAAAAAAGTGGTTTGTTAGAAGTTGAATTTCGTGTTGAGAAAACTCATGGGATATTAATGGCCATAATGATTTTTTTTTGGATAAGTAAAAATTATATTATTCTCGTCAAAATTTTCATGCCTACTCTCTTCTAGACTTTTAAATACCTTACTAGTTATTAGGTCTTGATATGATAAAACATATCTGAAGAAGGAATTGTGTAGTCTTCTTCTATTTTTGGAATTCTCATATAAGTGATTAAGTTGAGGTATGTTTTATATGTAGCCTATTACTCAGGTTATACCTAATCGATATATAGAAAGATTCCATGAATGTTCTCTCCATCTTATCCTCGAGGTTAAAATGCTCTTATGTCATATTTTGTTAGCCAAGTACACTTTATGTTTTGGTATTATTTCCTAAAACATTAGCAGTCCATAGGGGCATATGAAATCCTCGTTAGATATGTTGTGAAGATTTGAGATATTGTTTGAATGTGTTCTTGATATTTATATGGTTACTTAATGGTTGAGTAAAATGATTTCAGGCATACAAGTATGGGATTACATGACTGAAATTTTGTTACTCTTATACGGTAGTCTTGAATACTTATAATTCTCATGTATCTTATGAATTGTATGACTATTTCTAAGTGACTGAAGTAGTTGTATGGAAAAGTGATTCTAAAATTGATTTCTTCCATGGTTCATTAAAATGCTTGTTGTTGTTATGATTATAGAAAGAATTGTTTATCTACTTAGCTTGAAATATTGATTCATAAAAATAATATGGGTTATTTTTATGAAATAATTAAGTAGAGTATGTCATTATGGTGAGTTGGAGCTTATCATGGTCACTTCTTATGAACTGACTCGTGCTAACAATTTTGTAGATAAACACACAAAAGGAAGTGTGAAGTATTTAGTTTTACATATTATTTTGATCGAGATAAGTTTGAAGATATGTCTGACTTGAATGTTCTTAAATGAAATACATCTTCTTGGAAAGGGGAAAGGGCTGCGGTACTGAATATATTTATTTTATTCATTTAAAAGAAAGATTTTGGTCATGCTTAAAGGCATGAGTTGTATTTATCACATCAATGTAATTAAGATAGATTTCCTACTGATATATATATATATATATATATATATATATATATATATATATATATATATATATATATATATTTATATAATATATTATATATATATATATATATATATATATATATATATATATATATATATATATATATATAATATATATATATATATATATATATATATATATATATATATATGTATGTATTGTTTTATAAGTTGTTTATTATCAATTGATGAGTTATGAGCCGTAAATCTATCAAGTTAAGAAATCAAGATCTACAATACTATTGTATTAATCATTAGTATCAATCATGTACTAAGTACTATACACATCTAATGTGTGAGATTATAAGGATGATATAAGGGACTATTGGATGAAGGTTGCCTAAAAATATCTTGTTCTAAGTAAATATATGTTAAGCATACTTGGAAATAGTTGAGGTTGCTAATGGATAACTTCCCTCATTATAAAGTGCAATATATCAACCTACTTGTAAAGTTGTGTTAAGTTCTACAAAGTTTTGTATAGAATGTACTCAACCAATAAAAGATATCTAGAAATAAGATTGTCTAATGTTAATGGCCACTGATAAGAAAATAACTGGATTATCAAGTAACCTTGGAAGGGTCATGATAATCAAAAAAATTTGTACTATGGCTATTTTATAAACACAGGTTATACTAACTCTTATCAAAGATATAATAATTTAATATTAATTTCTAAGTGAAATCAACTCTAAGTCCTATACTAGGACGATATACATAAGCTACAATAGGATGGGCTCATAGTAATCTTACATGACTATATATTGATTATTGTTTCACTTTTTAGGGATTGAAGAATTGTGATAAATCATGTTATGAAATATTTTGCTCAAAGAGATGAAATTTTTTTCAATTACGGGCTGTCCCATGATGCATCATTATGAGCATCTAAGCATGTCAGATACAATGGAAGTAATATGGTACTTGCTTACTAAGTTAAAAGAATGTAGCATTTGAATCTCATCCCTAGTTAATGTTGTAATTATCTCTAAAGAGAATTAGAGAGTGATATTTTAAAGGATATGATAGGGAAAAGATAAATGGGAAATTGGTTCATCAAATATATCATGTAGGATACCCCAGATATATCTTACTTGTCGGAGTTAGTAAAATAAATGAATGCTCTTTATTAAGCTGTAATTAAGAAAAGTGAGGTGCTTAAACTGAATGGACAGTTGACATTGATAGCCTATGGCACTTAATTCAAGGAATGAATCATACCTAAATGCTTATCTTCATATAAGTACATATCCTTATAATATGAAACAAGGAACACGAGCTTATATGTTAAAGCCAAGATAGGTTTTGAAACTATAATAATGGTCATAGACATTGATAGTATTGTTTCTATCAATGGTTAACATGGGTATGAGATATTGAAAGGTAATTAGTGTTAGAGATTGGGGGTCCTATGATCAACTCAATCTGGAACTTAGATATGACCCATTCATGGAGAAGGTGTTGTAAATACTAGGTTGTTCTATAATGATTACCTTGAAAACATTAAACACCATGCACCAATATGGGATTCTAGGTGGGTGAACTCACTGCATATACTACATAGTCGTATCCCTATGGTGATGATTTTTCACCATTAGGATACTATCACGTTTAGCATCTGTAATGAGTTGTCTCATCAAGAGACTATGGATTGTAGTATGGTGTATGTCCTAAGTACAAACCTTGATAGAGATACAAGATAGACTGGACCTCCTAGGTATGCACCCTTATGATCAACCTATGATGGATCCGGGAAGAGATGTGGGTGATTAACAAGGAGAATTTTTACGAGAACACTTTATTTCCCATAGGCATCACAGGATGAGATAGAGGTACATCTTCATGTAGGTTGACACTAGTTTGTACCTCATTCAAGGCTTGTAGTTGTTTACAACATTAACATTTGTGAATCCATAAAAATGAACAAGTGAATAAGGTGAGATGACAAGATTCCAATGGCAAGTGTGCCATCATAGAATTGAGCATGGCATATAGGACTCAAGAAATTTTGTGTACAGTGGTGTAAGCTGTTGATTACAATGTCAAGATTTCACCATTATCTAAGCTATGAGATGCATGTGGATTTGCATAGGTGGAATATAGGTACACACTTAAGGGTTTTCACTTATATATCATATCCTATTAGAGGATAACCAAAGGGATACATTTTATGTATGGATCGTATAGAGAATTGAGGGAGAACGAGTAGGTTCAACATTCTCTCATACAGCTGCACATGGTTCATGACAATTATCAAAAATGGATTGCTTTAAGTTTTATGTAGATTTAAATATATGGGTATTTAAATCAGTTGCAATAAAGTTATTTATAATAAAAAAAAATTCTAGAAATGTAGTGACAAAAAGGTGGATGTTACATTTTGGTATCAGAGCTGAAGGTTACAAATCTTGGGCTTATTGGGTCCTTACGCTAATTAAAACTTTTATTTTATTTACAGAATAAAAATGGAAATGGGAAGGATGCACCGAGAAGAGAGAAACAAGTCTAATTTTGTTGCGGTTTCAAAAGTGATGAAGTTAGACCAAGATTCTGGTAATCCTTCAATATACCTAGAACCGGATAGATGCCTTAGAGCAGCTGGTGATCGGTGAAATTGATAAGTTGGACAAAGGACAACTTATGCTCTGTTACTAATAAACAACAATAAGAGTTATGTAAATAATGAATTGATCATTGATGGCAAGTTTTGGACTTACCAATCCAAAGATGAACTACACTCAAAATTGGGGGAAGCATCAGATAAACATGGATCTTCTTCCATGATAAGATTGATATTTGGAAAAGTCTAGTGGGCTAAAACCAAATCTGCTAGATACTCCTATTCATAAACATTGAAAAGGGACATAAAAAATGATAATTCTTATTCATCTCGGAATGCTAAGAAAATTTGGTGGAAAAAGCATAGAAAGAAAATTTGTTCTGCCAAAAATAAATTTTCCCAAAAACTTATAATGATAACCTACAGGAAAAAGCATAATATTGTTGCAAATGGAAAAGTTAAAAGTGGTTAATCAAGACCTGATGGTGGATGTTTCACGTGTGGCAATGGGCATTATACCAACCAATGTCCTTCAAAGAAGATGGACAAATATCTTGAATGATTAATCATGGGTTGCAAGGGTATTTAAAAAAGGAAAGGAACATGTATCCCTAGCAGGAGACAGAGAAAATTGTGAAGAGATCCATGAGATTAGTATTCTTCAATACTAAAAGAAAGAAAATTCAAAATATGGATTTGTTGTACTCAATGAAAAACTGGTCAACAATTGTGAAGCCTAACTCTTTATGGTAATATGGAATAAAAATGCTCAATTTTCAGCTTATGTCTGGTTAGGTAGCATTAATCTGAGTGATTGTTCTTGTATTCTGTCAAATATTTGATTTACATAATTAATATTTCAATTCCAAGGAATTGAAATATTATAATCTGTTTGTTGACTTTTAACAGTGGTTGTAATATAATATATATATTTATTTTGGTATATGTTACTTCTGGGTTATGTTACTCAAGCTACCCAAAGTTTTTGGGTATCATCACGTTGAAAGGAGGATCTTAGGTTTGAACCTGGGAGCTCGGTAAGCTATCGCTTAAAAATACTCAAAGGGTTTGGTGATGGCTCGTTCTGGGTTGACTCATCTAAAAGCATAGATAGTGTGAGGTTATATTTAGCTTCTGGTAATATCTTGTACCTCTGGAGACAAGATTTCTTTTATGTTACTTATCATGACATGATTCCCTTCTGTTCACCTATCATGACGTGTTGTGACTATGTGGAAATTCTAGTTTATGAATTACTGTGAACTTTCATGGGTTTTTGTGGTTGATTCCAGTATTTTTAGTTGAACCTAGATAAGGGAATTCATACTTCACTAATATGAACCTGCTATAGAAATGTGCAGGTTCAGGATCAAGGGATGTATTGTGAAATCCCTCTCTTGTGACAGTTCTTATGTAACTCTGCATGGCATCTTCAAGCCCTTATAGTTTCAGGCTTAACTCGTATGCTTTATATTATGTTGGGGAAAAAAGATACGATGACTTGTAAGTCGGAGGAATGTTTAGAGCTTCCAAGAGAATTTAGTAAGTTGTTAAATAACATTTACATACTTCTATATATTAAAGTAAAAGGTTTTACAAACAATACACTACTTATTTGACAACCCTCGTGTAAACCAAGTGGAATTTGTGCATGACCTTGGTAATATTAGGATCAATACTGATTCTATGAATCCACCGAACGAGGTTTAACAGTGGAATAAAAATGTTGTGGATGTCAAAGTCTACATCTAATAAGGTGACTTTGTTACTTAACACTTTGAGAGGTTTTTGGAAAACTTGTTTTTCTCAAACATCTATAAACTTGAAGACCTCTTGTTTGAGGACAAGAAAATGTGTTGTCAATACTCATTCATGATTTAATATTTATAAAAAAAATTTAAATTTGGTAGATCCATAAGCTTGGATAACCACGTTGACAACATTCTTTGATTGGACCAGGTATAGGGGATAAAAAGTGTAAGATATGTTGAGTTAGTTGATAACTGAAATAAGAAATATTCAAGTTCAACTGAACGAATGAATGTTGGTACCTTATCTTTTTGAACCCAATGTTGTAGAGTTTTAGAACCTCAAATCAAAAAGTCTTTAACAGAGATGAGGAAAGAGATCTATCTAAATGAACTACCATAGATCCATACACTGTAATCCCAGTCAGAAAGGAATAGTTATTCCTTAAAAGGTACCAGGTAAGCTTGTTTTAACTATATCCTTTGTATATCAAATATATATATTGTACAAAAATGATTTACTTTAGTGAACTAATCATGAAATAATTTAGACTGCATGACTATTTACAGTCTGATAAGACTGATACAGCTACTAAATTTAAATTTTTGAATCTGAAAACCATAAACTTCTATGGGAATAGTAACTATTCTGCAGGAATTATTCTTATATCCTATGTGGAATTGTTTGATTTTATTTAGCAAGGACCACATCATCGGGGACGATGATGCTTTAAGAGGGGAGGTATGTAACGCCCCATGCTTTCATTATTGTTGTCAAAGAAATGATAAGACAAATGGTTTTATCCTATGTTGTTGGCACCCTTGCATATCAAAAATTAAACAGAAACTTGATGTGAACACGTAATCACAATATCATGAATAAGCTAAGGATGATCTCCTTAGATGAGAACCCTGCTAATCCAGGGTCTATCTTATTGATGAACTACTTTCACTAAGGTGACATTACATCATTTGTAATGTTGTATGTCATAAAATCCTTGGTGTAAATTTAAGCCTCGAAATTGATTTGCGATTTTGTTGCTTATCTCTATTAAATTTTTAACATTATAGGCTTTTATAACTAAGTAATTTTAAGGCTTTGACAATTTTGATAGTTCACTTAACGACTTAATTTGAAATGTGATCAGAATTCCTGTTGGTTTATAATAGGTCTTAAACCAACCATCTGATAGTCTTCCCCATTTGATGACTAATACCATCATGATCATATTTCCAGGGATAAAGGGGCTATAGTCATCATTCAAGGACTTAATTATTAAGAATTAAGGGCATCAACTCCTTCGAGTATACATGAGAAAATTTCTCTGATCAACGCTAACATTGTATACATCATATGTGTGTGTGTGTGAATGTGTGTATAACATATACATATATATATACATGCAAAGATATATATATAGTATAATATATATTATATATATTAGCTAAAAAGGAAAGACAATCTAATCCTAGTGGTATAGTTCTAAACCTAACATGCAAACTTGTTACTTGCGAAGCTAGATGTGAACATTACTTTATCTATTTGAAAGGATGTATATGCATATGAAAATTGTATGAAGCCTTAAGTTATGCGAAGAAAGGACATCCAAATTTCTATTGGTATAAAATATTGTTTGGTCATTAAAAATGATATAATGTTGCCTCAAATTCAAATGATTGATGAGGTGGTACCCACCACCTAATAGTTGTACTCACAGTCCTTAATTGTTTATTATCTCTTCGCCAACTGATTTTGGAGTGAAGTATTTTAGTTATCTAAATCACCTTGCATGGCATAAAGTATGACTTGCTAAATTTAAGGGAGAGCTAAGAATAGTTGGTTTGTAAATTAGTGGCAAACTCCATTAACTATGCATTTAATGTCTTTTAATGCCCACCTTCCTCGGGAAGTGCATGAATGGTTTGGGGGAAAAAAGGTTTTGTTTTGGTATTGAATCACTTCATTACATGAAACTCGTAGAAGCTTTACATGCAAAAGTGGAAGTTTATGTGTTGATGCGAGTTTTCATGGAGAAAACAATAGTTGAGTAGTTTGGAATAGCAAGTTCCCAGACTCATTAAAATATCATGGGAAATTTGTGATCTGTTGAATGAAGGAACTCATTTCAAAGGTTTGCGGATTTTCTTGAGTAATCGTGAAAGTTTTGCAAGGAAATACAAATCACTGGCGTAACAGGCATGATATGCTCTGAACTTTTCATAATTTCTTTCTCTATTTAGTAATTTCACAAAAATAACCTTGCCTTGTATGAAATTTTGTGTTTATAATTTTTGAGATGTAGAATCATTTAATACTTTCTCTGTAGAGTATGAATTGTTATGGCTTCATGATGTATGTTGTTAAAAGTGATTAAGTAAGTACATGACTCCAATAAGGTTTATTATCGTTAAGGAAAGAATACACTCTTGAGATGTTTGAGGACTGCTACTAAAATGATTACTGGGTTTGATCTAATACGCCAACATTGTTGAAATATTCTTGCAGCTGTGAATAGATTTCTACCCATACTGTAGAAAACTTTGTTTAATTTCGTTACCCATCTCTTCAAGGATATGAATATATATATATATATATATATATATATATATATATATATATATAAATATAAATATAGCAAGATATTGTGGTATTCTAGAAATTGTTCTGTGTGAGTTTTTGTTATAGATGTCTTTCCTTGACCTAGTGTTTGTGGGATTTACGCAACTGGGTTTGATTCTTTAAATAAATCTATGCATATGGAGTCATGTTGGTCTTGTAGGAGGCATCATCAGTACTTATAATTGACCTCAGTTTTATTTAAAATAAGTATTTTTACTGAAGAAAAACAACTGAATTTAATATTATCACCGAGTTGTAGATAATAAGGACAGTTGTAATATTTTCAAGGCCTGCTCCCTTCGACCCTTGAATGGGAAGTTATGAATGGTGATCTTTGGTCTACTCTAGAGCCACTATGATGGCTTGGCTGAATAGTTGAGTTTTCTAATAGTTAACTGTTGTATCTTGTTTACAATTTAAGATTGTATAAGTTCAAGTACTTCATTCTATTATTTCATGTTGATCTCCTTGTTGCTTCTTAATAACTCTGGAACTATTCTGAATTCTTTGGGGTTTAAAGCCAGTTGCAGAAAGGTTATATTGAGATTTGATTACTGTGATGGTTAAGTCCAACTTGTTAAAATATCATCACTTATGTTCCATCTTAGCCTCTATAACGGAGGATGGACATTCTCCTGTAAAACCTTGTATGTTACTTAGTGGGATAATTTATTCACTATTATTACTAGAAGCTTGGTTTTTCTTGCAATTCTTTCTGAGTTTGAAAGTGATGTCGACTTTGACTAAGAATCTCCTTCCTCTTGTAAGAGATGCAGTTCACTATTGTCCATTAGGAAACCATCCTAGAAAGTGAGCTGATCTTCTAGAAGTTTATGCATTAGATTTTATGGTTGAAAATTTGTTTAACAGTTCCTTTTATTTGGTACACCTCATCTCAACGTATGAGCTGGTAATGATATTTGAGTTTGATTTCTTTGACCCTTACACTCTTATCTGTGTTTGTTGGGTTTATTGATTACCTGTTTGAAGATCTAAACCTATAATAAAGGTTTGATGATTAATTATCATTAGTATGACCCACCATTTAATCAGCTGTTAGAAGGTTTAAGGGAAATACCTTGAGCTATCCCTTTAGTCTCCATGATTCCTTTGTATGGGAAGATCATTTTATCCGGAAGCTAAGTTTATGTTCTAAATGATGGAAATTGCAGTCATTAAGTACGGACTGGGAATTAAATTTGTCCCAAAATAGGAAGAATTTTGGCTTCCAGGGTTGTAAATTTGGTGGTATTACTTTTTGTAGTAATTAATCACGATTCAAATTTGTTGATCACATTGTCATACTATGTTTTCTATTAAGAATTTTGAGGTATCGATTATGTACGGTAACCCATTATGGGACCAAAAGGTAAGCTATATACTCTTACTCTTATAATAGATGATATCTAGATTCATCCTTTAACTGAGTCCAGTGATATGTGACAGACCCTCTCCGAGTGTAATGATTCTAATTTGAATTATGTGGTATCTCAACAAACCCGGACAGTGACTCTTTCTCTTAGAGAAAACTGTACTCAGTTTCATTTATTAAATATAGGGTTTCCTTGACATTTTGGAAGCTCCTTATTGACCTTTCCTAGTTGTGTCATGAATTTAGTTGAGTTTGATCTAACCTTGTTCAATAGAAAGGGTTAGGAGATCAGTTCTTAAATTAAGAGTCATGTGAATTCTTGACTTACCAGGGAAAAAGTGGTTTCCTAGAAGTTGAATCTCATGTTGAGAAAACTCATGGAATATTAAATGTACATATGAAATTTTTTGCATTAAGTAACAATTATATTATCTCATCAAATCATGGTGCCTACTCTCTTCTAGAATTTTAAAGACCTTAGTGTTTATTAGGTTTTCATATGATGAAATGTATCTGAAGAAGGAATTGTGTACTCTTTTCTATTCTTGGAATGCTCGTATAAGTGCTTAAGTTGAGATAAGTTTTATATGTATCCTGTAACTCAAGTTATACCTAATTTCTATATGGCAGGATGCCATGAATGTTCTCTTCCTCTTATCCTTGAGGTTAAATGCTCTAATATCATATTTTTTTAGCCAAGTACACTTGATGTTTTGATATTATTGCCTGAACCATTAGCAGTCCTTATGGGTGTATGAAATCCTCGTTAGATCTGTTGTGAAGATTTGAGAGATTGCTTGAATGTGTTCTTGATATTTATATGGTTACTTAATGGTTGAGTAAAATGATTTCAGGCATGCAAGTATGGGATTGCATGAGTGAAATCTTGTTACTCTTATACGGTAGTCTTTGAATACTTATAAATCTCATGTATCTTATGAATTGTATGACTGTTTCTGAGTGAATTGAAGTAGTTGTATGGAAAAGTAAGTCTGAAATTGATTTCTTCCATGGTTCATTAAATTGCTTTTTCTGTCATGTTATAGAAAGAATTGTTTATCTACTTAAGCTTTGAAATATTGATTCATAAAAATAATATGGGTTATTTCTATGAAATAATTAAGTAGATTATGTCATTATGGTGAGTTGGTACTTATCATGCTCAGTTCTTGTGAACTGACTCGTGCTAACAATTTTGTAGATAAACACAGAGAAGGAAGAGTGAAGTATTTAGTTTTATATATTATTTTGATCGAGGAAAGTTTGAAGATATGACTGACTTGAATGTTCTTAAATGAAATACATCTTCTTGGAAATGGGAAAGGCTTTGCTACTGAATATAACTATTTTATTCATTTAAAAGAAATATTTTGGTCATGCTTAAAGGCATGAGTTGTATTTATCTCATAAATGTAATTAAGACAGATTTCTGCTGATATATATATATATATTGATATATATATTGTTTTGTAAGTGGTTGATTGTCGATTGATGAGTTATTAGTCGTAAATCTATCAAGTTAAGAAATCAGCATCTACAATACTATTGTATTAATCATTAGTATCAAGCATGTAGTAAGTACTATACACATCTTATGTGTGAGATTCTAAGGATCATATAAGGGACTATTAGAGGAAATGTTGCCTAAAAATATCTTGTTCTAAGTACAATTATATGTTAAGCATACTTGGAAATAGTTGAGGTTGCTAATGGATAACTGCCTCATTATAAAGTGCAATATATCAACCTACTTGTAAAGTTGTGTTAAGTTCTCCAAAGGTTTTGTATAGAATGTACTCAACCAATAAAAGATATCTAGAAGTAAGATTGTCTAATCTTAATGGCCACTGACTAAGAAAGTAGCTGGATTATCATGAAACCATGGAAAGGTTATGATAATAAGGTACTTTTGTGCTATGGTTGTTTTATAAAACACATGGGTTATACTAACTCTTATCAAAGATATAATAATTTAATATTTATTTCTAAGTGAAATAAACTCTAAGTCATATACTAGGATGATACACATAAGCTACAATAGGATGGGCTTATGGTAATCTTACATGACTATATATTGATTATGGTTTCACTTTTCAAGGAATTTCAGAATTGTGATAAAATGTGTTATGAAATATTTTATCTCAAAGAGATGGAATGTTTTTAATTAGGGGTTGTCCCATGATGCATCATTATGAGCACCTAAGCATGTCGGATACAATGGAATTAATATGGAACATGCTTACTAAGTTAAAAGAACATAGCATTTGAATCTCATCCCTAGTCAATACTGTAATTATCTCTAAAGATAATTAGAGAGTGATATTTTAAAAAGGATATGACAGGGAAAGATAAATGGGCAAGTGGTTCATAAAATCTATCATATAGGATACCCCAGATATATCTTACTTGTTGGAGATAGTAAAATAAATGAACACTCTTTACTGAGCTGTAATTAAGAAAAGTGATGTGCTTAAACTGAATGGACAGTTGGTATTGATAGCCTATGGCACTTAATTCAAGGAATGAATCATACCTAAATGCTTAGCTTCATATAAGTACATATCCCTAGAATATGAAACAAGGAACATGAGCCTAAATGTTAAAGCCGGGATAGTTTTTGAAACTGTAATAATGGTCATAGACATTGATAGTATTGTTTCTATCAATGGTTAACATGGGTATGAGATATTGAAAGGTAATTAAAATGTTATAGAGATTGGGGGTCCTAGGATCAACTCAATCCAGACCTTAGGTACGACCCATTCGTGGAGAAGGTGTTGTAAATCCTAGGCTTTTCTATAATGATTACCTTGAAAACATTAAACACCATGCACCAATATAGGATTGTAGGAGGGTGAACTCACTGCATATACTACACAGTCGTATCCCTATGGTGATGATTGTCACCATTAGGATACTTTTGTTTAGCATCTGTAATGAGTTGTCTCATCAAGAGACTGGATTATAGTATGGTGTTGTCCTAAGTAAAAACCTTAATAGAGTTACAAGACAGATTGGACCTCCTAGGTATGCACCCTTATATCTATGATGGCTATGGGAAGAGATGTGGGTGAGTAACAAGGTGAATGGTTACGAGAACACTTTCTTTCCCATAGGCATCACAGAAAGACATAGAGGTATGTCTTCATGTAGGTTAACCTTGTTTGTACCTCATTGAGGGCTTGTAGCTATTTACAACATTAACATTTGTGAATCCATATAACTGAACAAGTGAATAAGGTGAGATGAAAAGATTCCAATGGTGAGTGTGTTTTCATAGAATCAAGCATGGCATACATGACTCAGAAACTTTGCTCAAAGTGGTGTAAGCTACTGATTACACTATCGAGATTTCACCATTATCTAAGATGTGAGATGCCTATTGATTTCATAGGTGGAACCTAGGTACACACTTAGGGGTTTTCACTTATATATCATATCCTATTAAAGGGGAACCAAAGGGATACATTTTATGTATGGCTCGTATAGAGCATTGAGGGAGAATGAGTAGGTTCAACATTCTCTCATACATTTGACACATGGTTCATGATAGTTACCAGAAATGGATTGCTTTAAGGTTTGATGTAGATTTAAATATATGGGTATTTAATTGAGCTGCATAAAGTTATTTTAATAACAAGAAATCTTAGAGACGAAGTTACAAAAGATGGATGTTACAGTTTGGTATCAGAGCTGAAGGTTGTAACTCTTAGAATTATTGGGTTCTTATGCTAATTTAAACTTTATTTTGTTTTCAGAATAAAAATAGAAATGGGAAGGATGCACCAAGAAGAAAGAACCGGGTCTAATTTTGTTTTGGTTTCAACGGTGCTAAAGTTAGACAAGATTATGACAATCCTTCAATATACCCATAATAGAATAGATGCCTTGGTGTAGTTGGTGATGAGTGAAAGTGATAAGTTCGACAAAGTATAACTTAGGTCTGTTGCTAATAAACAACATCATAGTTATTTATATAATGAACTGATCATTGACGGAAAGTTTTGGACTTACCAATCCAAAGATGAACTAAACCCAAAATTGGGGGGAAGCATTGGATAAACATGGATCTTCTTATGATAAGATGATATTTGGAATATCTAGTGGGCTAAAACCAAATCTGGTAGACACTCCAAGTCATAAAAATGAAAAGGGACATAAAAATTGTAATTCTTCTTCATCTCGGAATGCTAAGAAAATTTGGTGGAAAAATTATAACAAGAAAATGTGTTCTGCCAAAAATAAATTTGCCCAAAAACTTGTAGTGAAAACCTGAAGGAAAAATCATAATACTATTGCAAATGGAAAAGTTAAAAGTGGACAATCAGGACCTCCTGGTGGATGTTTAACATGTGGAAATGGGCATTATGCCAACCAATGTTCTTTAAATAAGATGGACAAGTCTCGAATGATGAAATGGGATACAAGGGTAGTTAACAAAGGAAAGGAACATGTATCCCTAGCAGGAGAAATAGAAAATTGTAAAGAGATATAAAACATTAGTATTCTTCAATACTAAAAGAAAGAAAATTTAAAATATGAATTTGTTGTACTCAATGAAAAATTGGTCAACAATTGTGAAGCCTAACTCTTTTTTGTAATATGGAATAAAAATGCTTAATTTTCAGCTTATGTCTAGTTAGATAGCATTAATCTAAGTGATTGTTCTATATTCTATCAAATATTTGATTTACATATTTAATATTTCAATTCCAAGGAATTGAAATATTAAAATCTGTTTTTTAACTTTTAACAGTGGTTGTAATATATATATTTATTTTGGTATATGTTACTTCAGGTTTATGTTACTCAAGTACCCAAAGTTTTGGGGTATCATCACATTGAAAGGAGGATCTTAGGTTTGAACCTAGGAGCTCGGTAAGCTATCGCTTAAAAAACTCAAAAACTTTGGTGATGGCTCATTCTGGGTCGACTCATCTAAAAGCATAGATAGTGTGAGGTTATATTTAGCTTATGGTAATATCTTGTAGCTCTAGAGAAAATATTTTTTTTATATTACCTATCACGACATGATTCCCTTATGTTCACCTATTGTGACGTGTTGTGGTTATGTGGAAATTATAGTATATGAATTACTATGAACTTTCACGGGTCTTTGTGGTTGATTCCAGTATTTTTTTTAGTTGAATCTAGATAAGGCAATTCATACTTCACTAATATGAACCCTACTATAGCAATGTGTAGGTTCTGGGTCAAGGGATGTATTGAAAAATCCCTCTCTTGTGACAGTTCATATGTAACTCTGCATGGCATCTTCAAGTCCTCAGAGTTTCAGGCTTAAGTCGTATGTTTTATATTATGTTTGAAAAAGATATGAAGATTTGTAATTCGGAGGAATGTTTAGAGCTCCAAGAGAATTTAGTAAGTCATTTACATACTTCTATATATTAAAGTAAAAGGTTTTACAAATAATACACTACTTATTTGAAACCCTCATGCAAACCAAGTGGAAATTTTGCATGACCCTGGTAAAATTAGGATTAATACCGATTCTATGAATCCACCAATGAGGTTTAACAGGAATAAAAATGTTGTGGATGTCAAATTTTACATCTAATAAGGTAGTTTTGTTACTTATC
Organism: Taxus chinensis; assembly: GCA_019776745.2. Classification (NCBI taxonomy): domain Eukaryota; kingdom Viridiplantae; phylum Streptophyta; class Pinopsida; order Cupressales; family Taxaceae; genus Taxus; species Taxus chinensis. Next base: position 655,675,363 of record CM034148.1, read on the forward strand.
ACTTTAAGAGGTTTTTGGCAAATTGGTTTTCTCAAACATTTATAAACTTGAAGAACTCTTGTTTGAGGACAAGATAATGTGTTTTCAGTACTCATTCATGAGTTAATATTTATAAAAAAAATTCAAATTTGATAGATCCATAAGCTTGGATAACCATGTTGACAACATTCTTTTATTGGACTAGGTATAGGAGATAAAAACTATAAGATATGTTAAGTTAGTTGATAACTAAAATAAGAAATATTCACTAAACGAATGAATGTTGGTACCTTATCTTTTTGAACCAATGTTGTAGATTTTTGGAACTTCAAATCAAAAGGTCTTTAATAGAGATGAAGAAAGAGGTCTATCTAAATAAACTACCATAGATCCATACACTGTAATCCCAACAAAAATGAATAGATATTCCTTAAAAGGCATGAGGTAAGGTTGTTTTAACTATATCCTCTATATATTAAATATATATATTGTATAAAAATGATTAACCTTAGTGAAGTAATCATGAAATGATTTACACTGTGTGACTATTTATAGTCTAGTAAGCTGATACAACTACTGAATATAAAGTTTCGAATCTGAAAACCATAAACTTCTGGTGAATAGTAACTATTCTGCAAGAATTATTCTTATATCCTATGTGGAATTGTTTGATTTTATTTAGCAAGGACCACATCATCGGGGAGGACGATGGTTTTAAGAGGGGAGGTATGTAGTACCCCATCTTTGCTTACTATTGTCAAAGAAATGACAAGACAAATGGTTTTACCCTATGTTGTTGGCACCCTTGCGTATCAAAAATTAAATGGAAACTTGATGTGAACATGTAATCACAATATCATGAGTAAGCTAAGGATGATCTCCTTAGATGAGAATCCTACTAATCTGGGGTCTATCTTATTGATGAACTACTTTGAGTAAGGTGACCTTACGTCGTTTGTAATGTTGTATGTCATAAAATCCTTGGTGTAAATTTAAGCCTCGAAATTGATTTGCGATATTGTTTCTTATCTCTATTAAATTATTAACATTATATTTTTTATAGCTAATTTATGTTGAGGCTTTGAGAATTTTGATAGTTCTCTTAATGACTTAATTTTAAATGCGATCCAGACTTCCTGCTGATTTATAATAGGTCTTAAATCGATCATCTCTTAGTTTTCCCATTTGATGACTAATGCCATCATGATCGTATTTCCACGGATAAAGGGGCTATAGTCGTCAGTGAAGGACTTAATTATTAAGAATTAAGGGCATCAACTCCTTCGAGTATACATGAAAAAATTTCTTGATTAACGCTAACATTATATATATATATATATATATATATATATATATATATATATATATATATATATATATATATATATAGACATGTGACTATGTATATATACGTATACATATATATAGATTGCAAAAAGGGAATTTGCAAAGATTAAATTAGTTAAGTAACTACTCTTATAGATTTATTAGCTAAATGTAAAAACAATAAAATCTAATCCTAGTGGTATAGTTCTAAACCTAACATGCAAACTTGTTACTTATGAAGCTAGATGTGAACTTAGCTTTATCTATTTGAAAGGATGTTTATGCCTATGAAAATTGTATAGAGCCTTAAGAATGCAAACTAAAAAATCCAAATTTCTATTGGTATAAAATATTGTTTGGTCATTTGAAAATAATATAAGGCTACTCAAATAGTTGTACGCACAGTCCCTTAATTGTTTATTGATTATCTCCACCAACTGATTTTGGAGTGAAGTATTTTAGTTAACTAAATCACCTTACATGGCATGAAGTCTGAGTTATCTAAATTTAATGGAGAGCTAAGAATAGTTGGTGGAAAGCTCCATTAACTCTACATTTATTATCTTTTGATTCCCACATTCCTCGGGAAGTGCATGAATGGTTTGGGGGAAAACAAGTTTTGTTTTGGTATTGAATTGCTTCATTACATGAAACTCATAGAAGCTCTACATGCAAAAGTGGAACTATGAGTTGATGTGAGTTTGCATGGAGAAAACAACAATTGAGTAGTTGAAACAGCAAGTTCCCAGACTCATTAAAATATCAGGGGAAATTTTTTATCTTTGAACGAAGGAACTCGATTCAAAGGTTTGGGGATTTTCCTAAGTAATCATGAAATTTTTCCAAGGAAATAAAACACCGGCGTAACATGCATGATACACTCTGTACTTTTCATAATTTCTTTCTCTATTTAGTAATTTCACAAAAGTAACCTTGTCTTGTATGAGATTTTGTGTTTATAATTTCTGAGATGTGGAATCATTTAAATAGTTTCTCTGTAGAGTATGAATTGCTATTGATTTGTAGAATATGAATTGTTATGGCTTTTTGATTAATGTTGTTAAAAGTGATTAATTAAGTTCAGACTCCAATAAGGTTTATTATCATTAAGGAAAGAATACACTCTTGAGATGTTTGAGGACTGCTGCTAAAATGATTATTGGGTTGATCTGATACACAAGCATTGTCGAAATATTCTTGTAGATGTGAATCGATTTCCACCGATATAGTATAAAAATTTGTTTAATTTGTTACTCATCTCTTCAAGGATATGAATATATATATATATATATATATATATATTGTGGTATTCTAGATATTGTTCTGTGTGAGTTTTTTTTATAGATGTCTTTCCCAGACCTAGTGTTTGTGGGATTTACGCGAATGGGTTTGATTATTTAAATAAATCTATGCCTGTGGTGATGTGTTGGTCTTGTAGGAGGCATCATCTGTACTGATAATCGGCCTAGTTTTCTTTAAAATAAGTATTTGTATAGAAGAAAGAAAAAAAAATGAATTAAATATTATCATCAAGTTGTAGAAAATAAGGACAGTTGTAATATTTTCAAGGCCTTCTCCCTTCAACCCTTGAATGGACAGTTATGAATGGTGCCTTTGGTCTAATCTAGAGCCACTATGATGTCTAAGCTGATTAGCTAAGTTTTCTAATAGTTAACTGTTGTATCTTGTTTAGAATTTAAGATTATATAGGTTCCATGTACTTCATTCTATTATTTCATGTTGATCTCCTTGTTGCTTCTTAATAAATCTAGAACTATTCTAAATCCTTCGGGGTTTAAAGATGGTTGTAGAAAGGATATATTGAGATTTGATTACTGTGATGGTTAAGTACAATTTGTTAAAATCTCCTCACTTATGTTCCATCTTAGCCTCTATAAGAAGGATAAACATTCTCCTGTAAAACTTCGTATGATACTTAGTGGGCTAATTTATTCACTATTATTACTCAAGTAGGGTTCTTCTTACAATTATTTTCTAAGTTTGAAGATGATGTCGACTTCGAATAAGAATCTCCTTCCTCTTTTAAGAGATACAGTTCACTATTTTCCATTAGTAAAACCATCCTAGAAAGTGAGCTGATCTTATAGAAGTTTATGCATTAGATTTTATAGTTGCAAAGGTGTTAAACAATTTCTTTTATTGGGTATGCCTCATCTCAATGTATGAGCTGGTAATGATAGTTGATTTTGATTTCTTTGCACTTACACTCTTATCTATGCTTGATGGGTTTTTGATTACCTGTTCAAAGATCAAAACCTATAATAAAGGTTTGATGATTAATTATCATTGGTATGACTCACCATTTAGTCAGCTGTTAGAAGGTTTAAGGGAAAGACCTTGAGCTATCACTTGAGTTTCGATGATCCATTTTTATGGGCTGGTCATTTTATCGGAAGTTGAGTTTATGTTCTAAATGTTGGAAATTGAGTCATTAAGTAAGGCTGGGGATTAAATTTGTCCCAAAATAGGAAGACTCTTGGCTTCAGGTTGTAAAGTTGGTAGTATTACCCTTTGTAGTAATAAAAATGATACAAGGTGTTGATCACATTTTCTTACTATGTGTTCTATTAATAAATTGGAGGCATCGATTTTATATGGTAACCCATTCTGGGACAAAATGGTAAGCTACATACTTCTACTCTTATAATAGATGATAATTAGATTCATCCTTTAACTGAGTCTGTGAGATGTGAGAGATCCTCTTTGGGTATAATGCTTCTGATTAGAATTTTTGGTACCTCAGCAAACCCAGAAGTTAATCTTACTCTTATAACAAACTGTACTCGGTCTCATTTATTAATTATGGGGTTTCTTTCACATTTTGAAAGTTCCTTATTGACCTTTCCTGGTTGTGTCATGAATTTAGTTCAGTATGATTTAACATTGTTTAGTAAAATGGGTTAGGGGATAGTTCTTAAATTTAGAGTCATGTGAAGTCTTGAATTACTGGGAAAAAGTGGTTTCGTAGAAGTTTAATTTCATCTTGAGAAAAATCATGGGATATTAATGTCCAGATAGTCATTTTGGGTTAAGTAACAATTATATTATCTCCTCAACTCTTCATGCCTACTCTCTTCTACAATTTTAAAGAACTTAGTAGTTATTAGGTCTTGATATGATAAAACATATCTGAAGAAGGAATTGTGTACTCTTCTTCTATTCTTGGAATTCTCATATAAGTGATTAAGTTGAGGTATGTTTTATATGTAGCATGTTACTCAGGCTATACCTGATCGATATATGGCAAGATGCCATGAATGTTCTCTCCAATTATTCTTGTGGTTAAACACTCTAATTTCATATTTCGTTAGCCAAGTACACTTGATGTTTTAGTATTATTGCCTGAACCATTAGCAGTCCATAGGGGCGTATGAAATCTTCGTTAGATCTGATATGAAGATTTGAGAAATTTCTTGAATGTGTTATTAATATTTATATGGTTATTTAATAGTTGAGTAAAATGATTTCAGGCATACAAGTATGAGATTACATGAGTGAAATCTTGTTACTCTTATACGGTAGTCTTGAATACTTATCATTCTCATGTATCTTATGAATTGTATGACTTTTTCTAAGTGACTGAAGTAGTTGTATGGAAAAGTAAGTCTGAAATTGATTTCTTCCATGCTTCATTAAAATGCTTGTCACTGTCATGATTATAGAAAGAATTGTTTATCTACTTAAGCTTGAAATATTGACTCATAAAAATAATATGGGTTATCTTTATGAAATAATTAAGTAGAGTATGTCATTATGGTGAGTTGGTGCTTATCATGTTCATTTCCTGTGAACTAACTTGTGCTAAAAATTTTGTAGATAAACACATAGAAGGAAGTGTGAAGTATTTAGTTTTACATATTATTTTGATCGAGGAAAGTTTGAAGATATGTCTGACTTGAATGTTCTTAAATGAAATACATCTTCTTGGAAATGGGAAAGGTTACGCTATTGAATATAATTGTTTTATTCATTTAAAATAAATATTTTGGCCATGCTTAAAGGCATGAGTTGTATTTATCTCATAAATGTATTTAAGACAGATTTCCTGCTTATATATATATTGTTTTGTAATTGGTTGATTGTCAATTGATGAGTTATGAGTCGCAAATCTATCAAGTTAAGAAATCAGCTTCTACAATACTATTGTATTAATCATTAGTATCAAGCATGTAGTAAGTACTATACACATCTTATGTGTGATATTCTAAGGATCATATAAGGGACTATTGGAGGAAGTTTGTCTAAAAATATCTTGTTCTAAGTAATTATATGTTAAGCATACTTGGAAATATTTGAGGTTGATAATGGATAATTGCCTTATTATCAAATACAATATATCAACCTACTTGTAAAGTTGTGTTAAGTTCTCCAAAGGTTTTGTATAGAATGTACTCAACCAATAATAGACATCTAAAAGTAAGATTGTATAATCTTAATGGCCATTGATAAGAAAATAGCTTGATTATCAAGTAACCATGGACGGGTTATGATAATAAGAAACTTCTGTGCTATGGATGTTTTATAAACACAGGTTATACTAAATCTTATTAAATATATAATAATTTAATATTGATTTCTAAGTGAAATCAACTCTAAGTCATATACTAGGACGATACACACAAGCTACAATAGGACAAGATTATGGTAATCTTACATGACTATATATTGATTATGGTTTCACTTTTTGGGGATTGCAGAATTGTGATAAATCATGTTATGAAATATTTTACTCAAAGAGATGGAATGTTTTTAGTTAGGGGTTTTCCCACAACACATCATTACGAGCATCTAAGCATGCCAGATGCAATGGAAGTAATATGGTACTTGCTTACTAAGGTAAAAGAACATAGCATTTGAATCTCATCACTAGTCAATGTTGTAATTATCTCTAAAGAGAATTAGAGAGTGATCTGTTAAAGGATATGATAGGGAAAATATAAATGGGCAAGTGGTTCATCAAATCTATCATATAGGATACCCTAGATATAGCTTACTTGTTGGAGATAGTAAAATAAAAGAACGCTCTTTACTGAGTTGCAATTAAGAAAAGTGACGTGCTTAAACTGAATGGATATTTGGCATTGATAGCCTATGGCACTTAATTCAAGGAATGAATCATACCCAAATTCTTAGCTTCATATGAGTACATATCCCTAGAATATGAAAGAAGGAATGTGAGCCTATATGTTATAGTCGGGATAGTTTTTGAAACTACAATAAATGTCATAGACATTGATAGTATTGTTTCTATCAATGGTTAACATGGGTATGAGATATTGAAAAGTAATTAAAATGTTATAGAGATTGGGGTTCCTCGGATCAACTCAATTCGGACCTTAGATACAACCCATTCATGGAGAAGGTGTTGAAAATATTAGGTTGTTCTATAATGATTACCTTGAAAACATTAAACACAATACACCAATATAGGATTCTAGGCGGGTGAAATCACTCCATTTACTACACAGTCGTATCCCTATGGTGACAATTTTCACCATTAGAATACTATCATTTAGCATCTGTAATGAGTTTTGTCATCAAGAGACTAGATTATAGTATGGTGTTGTCCTAAGTACAAACCTTGATAGAGTTACAAGATAGATTGGACCTCTTGGGTATACACCCTTATATCACCCTATGATGGCTACAGGAAGAGATGTGAGCAAGTAACAAGGTGAATTGTTATGAGAACACTTTCTTTCCCATAGGCATCATAGGATGACATAAAGGTACATCTTTGTGTAGGTTAAACTAGTTTGTACCTCATTTAAGGCTTGTAGCTGTTTACAACATTAACATGTGTGAATCCATATAACTGAACAAGTGAATAAGGTGAGATGACAAGATTCCAATGGCAAGTGTGATGTCATAAAATTGAGAATGGCATACATGACTCAGAAATTTTTCACAAAGTGGTGTAAGTTGCTGATTACACTATCGAGATTTCACAATTATCTAAGATGTGATATGCCTGTGGATTTTATAGGTAGAACCTAGATACACACTTAGGGGTTTTCACCTATATATCATATCCTGTAAAAGGGTAACCAAAGGGATACATTGTATGTATGTATCATACAAATCATTGAGGGAGAATGAGTAGGTTCAGCATTCTCTCATACAACTGTACATGGTTTATGATAATGATTGGAAATGGATTGTTGTAAGGTTTATGTAGATTTAAATATATGGGTATTTAAATCAGATGCATAAAGTTATTTTTTTAAAAAAATTCTAGAGATGAAGTGATAAAAGGTGGATGTTAGATCAGACATTATGAGTTCACTTTTTTACCTTTTAAATTAACAAATGCACCTGCAGCTTTTATGAATTTAATGAACAATATTTTTCAAGAATATTTGGGAAAAAAATTCTTGTATTCTTGGATGATATTCTCATTTTATTTAAAATTATTGAGGAACACCATGAGCATTTGAAGATAGTTTTATAAATCTTGAGAAAAAGATGGTTATTTGGTAAGTTATCTAAATGTTCTTTCTATGACACAGAAGTGCACTATTTGGGTCATGTTATAAGAAAAGATGGAATGGTTGTAGATCCTTACAAAATTGTAGCTATAAATGAGTGGCCTACACCAAAGAGTGTACATGAAGTTATAACCTTCATGGATTTTTTTGGTTACTATAGGAAATTTTGTAAGGATTTCTCCAAAGTTGTTGCACCAATAACTTCATTACAAAAAAAGGATAAGAAATTTCTATGGAATGAGAAATGTGAACCTGCATTTCAAACTTTAAAGGATCAATTAACTTCAACACCTATTTTGGTTGTATCTAACTATAATGGAGACTTTACTATTGTGACAGATGCTTTCGAGGAAGGTCTTGGAGGTATTCTGTTACAAAATGATCATGTCATAGCTTACAAAAGTAGAAAACTTAAGTTACTTGAGCTGAATTATGCTCCACATTATCTAGAGTTTGCCACCATTGTTCATGCACTTCAAGTTTGGAGGCATTACCTACTCAGTAAACCTTTTGAATTAAACACTGATCATCTTGGGCTGAAGTATATTTTCACTCAGCCGAATCTAAATACAATATAGCGAAGATGGTTATAGTTTTTGTCTCAATATGATTTTAACATAATTTACATTAAAGGCTAGGACAATAGAGTAGCAGATGCTCTAAGTCGTAGGAAGCACATTTCTGCTCTTATAACATTGAGAACTCAGTTCAAGTATGAAGTAAAGAGTGTTATGGAATCTGATTCTTATTTTCAGCAAGTAAGAACAACACTTGCTGTAGATCCAAATGATGAGAGATATAAAGGTTTTCAATTTGATAATGAAGGAATCCGATGATTTGAAAATAGGGTATACATACCTTTGCTAAAGGATTTAAGAAAAAAATTATTAGTTGAATTCCACAATTCATCTTTTTCTAGACACCCTAGTATTACAAATATGCTTGCTGATATAAAACAACAATATTTCTAGAAAAGGATGAAAAACGATGTTTTTAAATTTGTGACACATTGTTTAGAATGTCAACGTGTTAAAGCTAAACATATGCATCCAACTAGTTTATTGTATCCTCACAACATACCGTAGTACAAATGGCAAGTGATAAGCATGGATTTTGTATAAAGGTTGCCTATGTGAAGAAATAAACATGATGTTATCCTAGTTGTTGATAAACTAACAAAAGTAGCACATTTTATTACTAGTAATCTTAAGGATGATTCACTTGTTTTAGCAAAAATGTTTGTTCATGAGATTTTCAGATTACATGGAGTACCTAAATTAATCATATCTGATTGAGATCCAAGAATGAATTCAATATTTTGGTAAACACTTAACACATCTCTAGGAACTAAGTTGAATTTCAATTCTGTGTATCATCAAAAAACAAATGGACAAACTGAAAGATTTAATCAAGTTTAAGAGGATATGTTAAGTATGTATTGTATGGATCAGTAGTATAAATGGGAAGAGTACCTTCCATTAGTTGAGTTTGTATAGAATAACATTTATCACACCTCTCTAAAGATGTCACCTTTCGAAGCATTATATGGAAGGAAATGCAAAACCCTTGTTAGTTGGGACAACATTGAGGATATAGAGGTAATTGGACCTAAAATCCTTAGGGAAATGGAATAGCAAGTTAAAATGATTCATGAATGCTTGAAAGAAGCGGAAGATAGGGGAAATATTTATGCTGACTTGAAGCAGGTTAATACGAAATTTGAACTTGGTGAGAAGGTTTTTCTTTGGGTTAAACCGAATAAGAGTTCTATAAATTTTGGAAAGGCTTCCAAGTTGTCACCTCGTTATGTGGGACCTTTTGAAATTGTTGAAGTAATCAACCCTATAGCTTATCATTTAGCATTACCCCATGCTTTGTCACGAATTCATGGTGTTTTCTATATTTCTTTTCTTAAGAAATACGTTTTAGATTTATCAAATGTGTTAAATTGGAATTCCTTGTAGGTCAAAGACCCAAGAATAATTGTTGTTAAGTCTATATGAGTGTTGGAAACTCACTAGTTGCACTTAAGAAATCATGAATTAATTTAATGTAAGGTCCAGTGAGACCAGTTTAACAAAGAAAGTGCAACCTGGGAAAATCTGGAAGATATGAAAACTAATTTTCCATATCTATTTGGACAGAATTGATTCTGTTGACTAATAAAATTTGTAATTTTATTCTTTTATGGCAATAAATGTGCTAGTTTTGGACAAATATTTCATTCTTTAAAATCAAAAGCTATAAATGTTGATTTTGGAAATTTTAAATCCAGAAATGTTATGAACATTTGAAAAGAAATATAATAAATGGATTTTCCTTGATGAAAATTTGTTTAAATAAGTTAATCATCTAGATGATGATTCTTTTAGGAGGGAATTATGTAACACCTTTTATAAACTGTTGACTTCTCCTCTTTGCATTGCAAGTGTTGACATGTGATTTGTCGTAAGAAGGTGTGTTCTTTTGACTGTTGAAATCATGCTTGCCTTGGATAAATTATTTCTTTTCTGGGATTCAATTGCTGAAATGTTGTTTCTTGTAAGGAATCCATTTTCTTTGATGTAAGTAAGGTTGTAAACTGGTAAAGTTTGTAAATTTATCTCTATTTAATAATGAAACCTTGGATTAATTCCATTCGTCCAGGGTTTGTTTTAATTCTTCTTACCTGATATGTATGGAAAACTGACATTCAAAGGTTGAAGGAAATAAAATAATGAACCATTGTAGGTAAACAATTTCATTGATCTTCTTGGAAGTTCATGTTGTGTATTCTGCTATAAGTTGAGTGCTCAGATCTTCTTGTCAACTTCTCCAGGATGTTGAATGACATAAGTTGGAAAGAGGTCTACTTTAGGATTATTGAGGGAAAAGCCTAAGTCCTAGATCTATAAGATCTATCGTAACGGGATTCTAACCTAAGGTAAACTAGATCTACCATATATCTATGCCTACTCTAATCTTATTCATCCTAACCTAAGTTGCATGTTTTCTAAGTTAGGGATTTGGAATTAACCTATGGTGATGATAGGTATATTTCTAACCTATTATCTAATACTATATTGGTATGAAGAATGGCCTTTCCTAAGGTGAAAAATTTACCTAAGGCAATATTAGGATAACCTAAGGTAAATATTTTCTAAACTAACCTAAGGTCATATCCTAAGCTAATGATATCTATCCTAAAATAATGCGAGGATAGAAGGGGACGTAAGGGGTCAATGGAAAGATGAAGGCATGGTGATAGTTCCTAAGTAATTTATTTGATTTGATTTTTGAATTTAAATAATTATGTACTGTCAGTTTGATAGAGGCATGGAAACTAGAGGTGATCCTAGTTGGCACCATCTCTAAATTTAATTAATTCCTGATCTCTTTGAATTAAGACTCGCCAATTTTGGATGGTAGTGGCATGGAGATTTAGGCCAAAGACTACAAAATAATGACATTAATTGCCATCATTTTTGGTGAGCAAACTACCTTGGAAACCATGCGAGCGGATTTGTTGGGATCTATTTGGTATTTTAAGCATTCTGATTTTTGCTTTGCATGGAGCTATCTAGTTCTTCGAACCAACAATTCTACTTTCATTTTGTTGCTATTTTTAACTTCCTTGGAATATTTTCAATCCAATGGAAGTATCTGAGGCATTTGAGAAGGAAGTTTTTGGTTGTTGATTTCATTTGGAGAATAAGGATTTGTGAAGGCTCGGCTGGAAATATTCTTCAAACCGATAGAAGCACTATCAAGCATGATAGGCTCTATCCATTAAGCTGCTATGCTTGTCTCTAAGTGTCTTCATTAAAACAAATTTTCTCTCTTGAGATAAATGGGTTTTTATTTCTGTGATGGTTATTTGGTTTCCTTGCTTGAATATTTTTTGTATTCTTTGATTGAGGAATGTCTATTTGGAAAGGAAGTCACTGAGTTGTTTCCCTATTTATTTTTTTGTTAAATTTCACCTAAAATCTTGCGGTGATTGAGTAATGAAGTGCATGCATGAATCTTTCTTATCTATTCAAAAATGGGTTTATGGAAATGATATGTGTCTTCTAGATTTGAACCAAGCTATAGGTTGGGGTATTAGAGGGTAAATGTATACCCTTCACTGTCATTTCTTGGTTTTGTGGAAGTTATGTTACTCTTGTTGGAATTAAAATGAATATGCATTCTTGGATTCAAATTTTTTTAAACTTGATTTTTTTTAGTGAAACAGTAGATGCATGTGTTCTTCTAAAACTCACTAATTACTCTATCAGTTCATTGGATTCGGTATTTGATGGAATTTGGGAAGTTTTTGGGTGTTTGTAATCTCTGTTCTATGGGTTCTCTTGTATGGAAGCAAGAGTGAATGTTTTATTATTTTCTTTAAAACTTTCATTTTAAAACGGGGTCACTCGAATTAATAATTTTTATGGAACTATAGGATAGTTTTTCTTGGACCCTCAAATTTTGATGTTACCTTGTTGGGAATACTTGTGTGTGGATTCTATACTTTTGATCTTATTTATACTATGTTTTTCTTTAAGTCTGGTAGGACTAAAGTAAAGGATAAGTGATGAGGCCCTGTTGGTTGGGGGCATTGTGATAGTCAAATCGTTTGAGTCAATGTAGGGGTCATTCTGATAGTTTCATTTGAGCTTTTATTAATTCATTCATGTTGTCTACTTCTATGTGGAATTAGAAGTTGCTGATTTTTATTACATGTTCCTTATCTTGGTTAAGCACTGGGTTTCTTGTTGGAGTAAACTTGATAAAATCTGACTATTGTAATTTCTTAGTAATTTGTTGAATGGGTATTTGACTTTTAGAGATAACGGTTACTTAATCTGGAACTAACCAAATCAGCTTAGTCTGATAGATTTCTAGATCTCTGTGGGTGTTGTAAATAAAAGAATGTCTTATCAATTTATTAGATGTGTACAGTTAAGTCTATCCACGGAATTGAATCAAAATGAATTTCATCATTTCTATTTTGATGACTTGAGCACCTGTTACTAAGTTTTTTTTTACCTTTTTTTGCATCTTCTTGAAATCTAATCTTGATGGATTCTTCTTTGTGCATTATTTTAAGGTTTTCCTCTGACTCCGAATGGTTACAATTATGAGTCGATCATTCTAACATTTAATCTTCACTTGGAAGAAAAGAAAACGCTTATTTTTCTAGACTGTAACTTTGCCAATTTTTGAATGTCTATTGACGACTGTTATTTCAATATATGGCAATTAACAACTTTGGTTAATGCACCTCCTTTTTGATATGGGTTTAATATCATAGTCATTGGTTTTCCATGATGGGAAACCATGTTTAAATCTGTTTCAACCAAAACATTCACACATTCTATTGATCTCTTCTTTTATGTGTTTTCTTTTATAAATGAATTTGAGGATGTATTGAATGGGTCTACTATTTCCTTTGTAATCTTCTTCCTGTGTGATTGAAGTGTCAAAATTCCATTATGATCATGGTATTTGACTCCTTCCCTTTCAGTCTCTAAGGTGAAGTTTCACTAACGCCCTTTGGAAATAATAGGAGGTTATGAGTTGTGTATGGGGATTCAGGCTAACCAAATTATAAAGGAAGCTCTTACTATTTTATCACAGTCATCCTTCTTCTTTTGGGTAATTGTGGTCATTAGATTTAATTGGATTAGTTGCACTACTTTTTTTTATGCTTGGAGTAGTCTTCATTGTTACTTGTTGGTTCTCTAGACTTGTGTTAAAGGCTTTTATTAATTATGATAGAAGACTAATGTGAGATGTTGTGCATTGTTTAAATTCTATCTTATATTGATATATGGCCTAACTTGATAAATTAGGCTATGCCTTGATTGGGATTAGGATGCCACATCTGATGTGTGAGACTCTTATTTACATTTTTAATTCAAATTAAGATGAATTGTGAAGGAAATAATTAGAAGGTAATTTTATTTGATATGGATAAGTGTATTGGATGGAACATTATTTATCTGATAACATGTTGTAGATTGTTGATTACATCATGACATTTCCTTGAAGGTTTTTCAAATTGATTAATTGTTCTTCTTTTATGGGTGTTACTATGATTTATTTTTCTTCTTGACCTCATTGTTTCATTAAAGCAGAGTTGGTTTAATGGAACTGTTAGTTGAAAGCATTTCATTTTAATGGTTAGTTCTTATCATGCTCAGTTTACTAAACTAACCTATGCTAGTAATTTTTGCAGATGGAATTCCTATGTGATAAAGGAAGGCAATAACTTTTATGATGTATTGGTTGTGTTTGTATCCAAATTGATTCTCCCTTGGAAACTTAGAAGCATCAAAAATTTAGAAAGACACTAAGACATAGACATATTTTTTTATGAGTCATTTTATAGCCAGGGAGAGAATTTTTCTGACTCTTTTTGACTCAGACATCAGATACATGGATAGCACCTTCATTAAGGATTTGATATATCCTCACTTTTTTAGGCCATGCCTTTCAACTAGGGTGAGAGGACCCATTTTGTAACCTCTGTCATGGAGGGAGAATGAAGATTTCCCTATCTATACAAATTTGAAAGGGGACCCTGAGAAAATATGATCAATGCACCACAATTTAACTCTCACAAGTTGTCACTTCTAAAGAATGGTGATATTTCCTAAACAAGGTTAAAGGTTACTAGAGACACTATGAAATCTTGATTGCTTCTATATATTTTGGCAGTAGAATTTATACATTTATGGACACATGGGGCAAACAAGGGTAGTTCAGGATGGATTCATTGTTTTTGAATAATTTTGGTGGGAGATTAAGCAGGATAAAATTGATTATACCAGATCTTTGAGAGACTTCACAAAAATTGGAAAGCTAAATGATAGAAAGCTTCGAAATAGCTAAAATATTCCTTCAACCAGAAGGTGTGCATCAATGGAGTTCCATATTTTCATGGTTTCAGAAAGTCTCTAAGAATTTAACATGAAGGATCGAGCTAAAGACTCAGTAAAACATCAAAGACCCCTGGTTCATCATGACTAAGATACACTCGAAGGCTTACAGACAATCTTTATCAACAAATGATAGTGAAGTGATTTTAAATTGTTTATCTCATCATAAGATGAAGGATATTATTAAAATGAAATTACAAATGCCACTAAATGGTCATAAGGATGAGATCTTATGTGATTCAGAGGGAATTTAACACAAGATTGTGATAGGAATAAGAAAAAACTACTTGCAGACATTATGAAATAAAGCAAACACAAATTGATCCAAGATTAACATAGATGAATTCAAAATTGATTAGATTCATTAGCATGGGAAAGTTTCTTTGAACAGTATTAGATCTTGTCAATGGTTGTACACTCGCAACCAACTTGATGTGATTGAAATCTTAAACATAGTAAATTGATAGGTGGTGTCCCCAGATTTCACCCTTAAATCTGAGACTACCCCATGTTAAAAAAAATCATACTTTTAAAATAATGGGTTGTTTTGTGTTTGTATTGCCAAAAATTTTCTATATTATGTCAAGATATTCCCAAGGAGCCATATAAGCCATTTTCGACAAATACCCAAATGCCCAAAATTATTTTATTATGTAGCTAGGGTTTGCCTGTAGGAAAGTTCTATTTAAATATTTTGAGCTCCGTTTGAGGTAAATTGAGCTCCAGTTTAACCCTGTTGTGATCGTACATGTCAATATTCCCATATACCAGTAGGGTTTTAACCAGGAATGAATCCTAGGATTTTTTTGTGACTTTTGGCAATGTTTTGTGTTTTTTGTGTTTTCCCGTTTTGTTTTCTGTGAAATTTCTCTGGATCAATTCATTTGTCGGTTTGGCCTAATTCTTGGCCTGGAGTATCTGGAGATCACTTATGTATATTCTTCCAGATGGAATTCACCATCGAAGGTCTGGTTCTCTTAGAAAAGATGAAGTCGTGCATGAAAAAGCTTCTTCTGGGCTAGTTGCATTTTTGGAAAAAGAGGGTTTGAAGTGAATTATGGGATTTTTGGTAGCAACAGGTAGGTGGGAATTTTTTTCCTACCTAATAGGGTACTTTTTCCCATGGAAGAAATGCCACTTAAGTCATAATGGGAAAAATAAAGGTAGCAGACAGGCGGGAATTTCTTACCTGCCTTATAGGGTAAAAATTCTCATTATGAAATAAAAGAAAAATCACTTAAGGCATTGATGGGATTTTATTAACTACCTTGTAGGGTAAATAATCCCATTATGAAAGTCAAACAACTTAAGTGGATCATGGGATTTTTGGAGCTGTGGTGCAAGGTGAATAATCCCACTGTTAATTGGCTTTTAAAATTAGAATTCACCCTTACCAAAAAGTGTGACCCACCTTAGGTGAATAATAATGCATTTAATAATATTTATTCACCCAATTTTGATGCCCGCACATGAGGAAAAGTCAACAAGGGAAAAGTGGATAAAGGAAATTAGAATTAGAAATTCTAAAATTAAATAAATATTATTTATTTAATGCAGCCCCTTCATGACAAAAAAGTGCGCCCCTTTTGGGAGAGAAATAATACTTTTTAAGTATTAATTGATTTAAGTAATTCCTATTTTCAGTGGCTAAGGTCAAATCATACTGTGAGGCTTGAGTTAACTGGAAGCAAAAGTCTAAAATTAAGTAAATTTAATTTATTTAATGGCAGCCATAAGCATGCACAAAACAAGCACCCCATTTGAAGAGGAAAGCTTATTAAATAATTAATTAATTGCCAGGAATAGGAAAGGCATTAATTAATTATATAATTATGAGGATTATATAAGCAGGTGCTGCTATAAGGATGAATTAATTAATTCAAAAGCAGAGAAGTGCATCCCAAACAAAAAGTGTGCCCCATTTGGAGAGGAATTTTGCTCAGAATAAGGTGTAATTAATGCTGGAAGCTTCCAAATTTGGTGACAAGGTTAAAGGAGGTTGATTTATGTCTGAATAATTTTCTACATAGTGGTACAGGTGCTCAGGTGAAGTTGGTAAAATTCATGATTGCTTTGCATGCAAATAAAGCATCAAAATTTGGGGCAACAGGCTTGATATATGCAGATTTTTATGATTAAAATCCATTGTTCATGTTCTGGTTGCCATCTTTGTCTGAATTAATTACAAGAATTCATCACAAGTGCTTTTATAAGAGAAAGGAATCTTAAATCAATGTCCAATACATTTAACATATCATCTGAATCTAAAGAATTATCTAGATTTGCACCGGTTGTGAAGAATTTCGGCCAAATAAAGAGGAAAAGAATTGTGCAGAAAAAGATTGCTCTATCCATGGAAAAGTAGGATGAACAAGAAAGCTCAATGGAATCATGCATTACTTCTAGATTTGTTGACATTAGAGACACAAATCCAAGCTGAGATCTAGATCCAGATTCAGATCCAGATCTCATAATTATAAAAGCTTCTGAAAAAAATCCATCCTCTTTTTTCGAATGCAACCCGTGAAGAATTTAGTGCATGGAGAATTCCTTCCAGGACCTTGTGTAAATTCTCCCAAAATTCTGGTTGAAGCCTTCATTAAATTTTCATTCACTCGGAGTGCTTTCCAAAAATTTTAATTGCTCATATGTAATTAAAAATAAAAATGAGGAGTTATTTACGACAAACATTGCACTGATGCATGTACAGGAGAAGAACTACAAAATCTTTAAGGATAAAAGGGAAAACAAGGTGAAGTCCACTTCCAAATCCAATCACTTCTAGATCCAATCATTTCTAGATTTAGTTTGCTGAGAATAAAAGGAATTCCATATCCAGCCGCTTCCAGATCCAATTGCTTCCTGATTTAGTTTGGTGAGAATCAAAGGAAAAAGAATCAGTTGTATGTAGAATATGAAAAAGGACAAGACTACAGATTTCCTCTTTCATCTTCTTTCTCTTATTTCCTCTGACAAAATAATTGAGCGATCAATTAAATTATACAACTTAAGTGATTGGTTTAAAATCCATTACTTGAAGAAGTCAACTACTTGGAGATAGGTGGTAGACATGTAAAATAGAAGGTTCTATCTTTAGTTGTAAATCATGCATGTCATGCAAAGAGGAATTCTAGGAGGGAGATTGCAAGTTGTTTCTTTTCCCACTTTCACATGTGTCAGTTCAACTAAAAGCTTCTGACTTGTAATTTCCCCTCTACATTCTATGAGTAGAGGAATAACCTTCGGGTTAATCATCAAAATTTGTAACCAACATTCTTGTGTTCCAAACTTTATGCTGAAACCCCTGATAGCCACTTGAAGCAAAGGAATATAAAGGAGCAGGTTTTCGGAGAACTTTGTGTAACAATGCAATTTGTTTTTAGCTTTCTATCTTATATATTAAATAAAATTTGTGTTATTTTAGATCTAGATCTGGAGCTACCTTTGCTTATAATTTTTTGTGTTGTTATCTATTGGTTTCTTCTATGTGCATGCAATCAACTCTTTTATCTATTGATTGGGTTGCACATCTTCCCTATTTCTTCCCTGTGTTTTATTATTCCCTTCTTCTATAAATATTTCCTTTCTTAAATAGACGTTTACTTGTTACAGAGATATACAGCTATGGTTCATGAGCTGAATAGTTAAAGTAAAACCCCATATAGATACTAGCATATTTTAATTGACAAATCTGACATGGGATCCTCATCGGTAAATGAGGGAGATTTATCTCATGACTTCCTAGGTTTTCAGCTATGCAGAAAATCTAGCCAATGACAGGTTTCTCAAATTGGTCTCTGAGGAAGATGGGCTTTCTCAAATTTTCTCTTAAAAATTCAACCCCTCACCCTATGCAAGAATATTCTCATGGCATTTATACATTTGACTTTCTCAAACTTCCCCCCAAAAAGAAGAATATTTGAGGAACCTTTGCTTGTTACCAATTTTCCTCAGAAAGCGACGTTTAACAAATTCATACCCGGGAGCTGTCAGGTGGACGAATTATGAACTGATCATGTTTCTTAGGCCCTCGAATAATGACTAGGATGCCATGCCACAATGTTTTTGACAGTATTTCTAATCATTCTCTTTATTCTATCATGTAAGAAATCCCCATTTTAATAATTTTTTAGAGGCTTTGTATAGCTAGATCTCATAGGTAATCCTTTTCACCCTAAAGGCAACACCTTTTTCCTCTTTTTCACGTATAACCTCCATCATTTCATCCTTTTCCCATTATTTCCTCTGATACTCTGCCCCGCATCCAATTTCTCTGGTAATTCACTTTTTTACAAGTTCTCGAGAAATTCTAACTTCAAAATATCGACCTTAAAAATCCTTAGACTCAAAATTAAGTTCTAAATCCATTCAATGGCACTTTGCAAACAAAAATGACAAGGAATTTCATCAAAAAATGATGAAAATAGTGCGTATTCGCATCTCTAGGAGTCTCAGAGAAAAAATGGCAGAAAAATAGATGTAATGCACAACAACAATTGATTCTACCCCTTCTCAACTTAAGATTAGAGTTGTCCTTGTGTTTCCTTGGCACAACTATAAAGGTGAGGTACAGAGGCAAGTTTCCAAACAAGCACGGGTCTTCCATGTGCCTTGGGCCAAAGAAAAATGCATTTTGGCCTTTGAAAATTCTCAATATAAAAGGAGCCATCATAAGTCTCCACGTGTCGCCTTGGTGCGCCTTTAGTATGGTCCTCAAAAGTAGAGACCCCAAACAAGTGCAGGCTCACCGTGTGTCTTAATCCGACATAGTTATTGAAAAAGTTGAAGGATAAATGAAAGGCACCACGTTTCTAGGGTCTGAGAAAGTTTCATCAGCCATTAAAAAGTCCAAGCAAGGGCAGAGTGAGCAGAAACCTCCAAGTGTCCTCCTAGCACTTCTTTAAAATAAAATTTAGGGGTAGGTCCCTAAACAGGCGCAGTCCCTCCACATGTCTTAGGCCTTTATAAAGTTTCTTGAAAATTTTAAGTATAAAGAGGATCCAGTGGAAGCCTCCACGTGTCTCCCTGATGTAACTTTGATATGGTCCCCAAAAACAGAGACCCTCAACAAGCGTGGGCTCACCACATGTCCCCTTGGCAAAAATATTAATGTGGGACCCTGAGGTAGATTCTCAAATGATCATCAGCCCTCTACATGTTCATGGTCTGAGAAAGCTACACTGGCTGCATGAAAATATGTCTAAATTTTGGAAGGGTAGTGGAAACCTCCACGTGTCTCCCCAACCCAAATCCAAGGTAAAACCAAAAGGTGAATTTTCATATGAGTGTCAGCCCTCCACATGGACAAGCTTTGAGTTGAAGCAGGCTCTTAGAGTTTTTAAAGGGCCACATTTCCACATGATGTTGAGATATAATTTTGACGAGGAAAACACACCTGTCATACCGTAAAATGTGAGGAAATCACCATTGGTATTTGGAAATGAATCTTTCTTTAAGGACAGAAAAATTTGAAATGATATAAGGCCCAAATGTGATCCACCGATCTACATCCAATCAGAGAGGACCATTTTCTATGGGTATGGGGGAAAAAATTGACAGGGAAAAAAAAACGTGACTGTGGAAAATTGGAAGGAAGGGAAAAAAACCCAAGTTTATGCCCAAGTTACAAATTCTTTCACATGGACAAAGGAACAGAAAAAACATTCTAGATTTAAAATGATCCTTGAGCAAAGGAAATGACTGGTCATGGAAACCAAATAAAGGATAGAGATTTCATGCATCAACATGGGGAGATAGAAAATATGAAAAATCCCGCAAACTAAAGAATTTCAAAGAAAAATGGGGCGAAAGCAAATTGAGCACCAACATCAGCTTTGACTCGGGGATGGGCACTCCCTGTGAATGCCATAAGAACAAATAGTAGACCAAGTGCCAAAAATAAACCATTTGGCAATGGAGTCAAAGAACAAGTTTGTAGAGCAGAACAATAATAACCAACTCCCCCAAGGATGAACTGAGAAACCAACAAAACGGGTGCCAAGGACTAGGATGAAACAAAATTGAAAAAAATGAAAGCAGAAAGAAACCAGAAGACTATACAAAGTACAATGGTGTATACCTTGATTATGAGAAATCAATTAAGGAAATGTTTCAAATGGCTGTCATTAACAAGAAACTCAAGAAATTCCCCATCTAAGTATTTTAAGAAGAAGATATGTTCACCAATTTGAATGTCAATTGAATAAGGGCCCATCCACAATGCAACAAAATTTTCATGTTTTCCCTTATCTTCATGCATGTTATCCCATAATAGCATAAGATCTCCCACACTGAAAGCTCTTGGAATCACTTTCTTATCAAATAACTTCTTCAATTTCACTCTGAATTTTACATGCCTCTAATGGGATGCCCTTATTTATTCATCTAACTCAACAATCTAATTTATGTGAGCATCATAGGGACTAACCTCTTGATCTTATAGTTGTTGAAGAAATTAAAAGAATACAATTGCATATGTAGGGGTAGAAGAGCTTTAGTTCAATACACCAACTCAAATGGGATTTTTCCAATAGCTCATTTAACAATGATTCGATCACCCCAAACATCAAATTTAGACTGCTCACCCCACTTCTTTTTGTTCAACTCCAAAGTTCTTCTAATTATCTTCAACATATTTTTATTGTTTTACTTTGCTTGTCCATTTCCTTAGGGATTATAATTAGAAGCACATGTGAAATTGATCCCATATTCATGACACATGGCCACCAAAGGATTATCCTGGAACCTCATGGCATTATCAGCAACTATTTTGGTAGGTACCCCAAATCTGCAAATGATATAATTCAGAATAAATTCCATGACAATTTTGGTGAGTTTCCTTCTTGGTGGGGATTGCCTCCACCCACTTGGTGAAGTAATCTGTGGCCACTAGTATCCACTTATGGCTTGCACTTGAAGGATCATAAATTTCGCAATGAAATCCATTCCCCATTTCCTAAATGGGGTTTCAACTGATATAAGCTACAAAGGAAGGGAGCCTGAAGCTTTTAGTATTCCAGAAAAATGTTGGCAACTTTCACATCTTCTTACTAATAGAGTTGTATCCTTGAAAATAGTTGGCCACCAATAACCATCCCTTAAGATTTTATGAGTTGTGACTCTTCCAATAAAATGTCCTTCACAAAATCCTCCATGGAGATCAACACTTATCTTAGGGGCTTCATCTTCAGCAATGCATCTTAAGAGAACTCCCTCAAGGTTCTTCCAACTTAACCCAAAATCAATAATGACATATTTTTGGGAAGCTAACTTAAGTTCACTTTTTTGATTCTTGCTTAAATGTTCAGGGCATTGTAGATGTTTGAGATAAAAAATGATGTCCTTGTACCATTCAGAATTTATTAGTTTTTCAAGGACATTCAACCTTTTATTCTTCAACTTCATGCACCTAAATTGTCTGCAGATTAATCTCTATCATAAGTTTTTTCCAGGCCCAAACCTCTAACCAATTTTTTTTGTTTGTATATCCATGTCATACTCTTACAATTTGTTTACCCATCAACATCTCTTGCTTGAAACCTCCATTTTTGATAGGATATCTTTCACCATGGTGTGGGGAACATAAGAAATGATTTTGGAACTCAAAATATATGGCCTGAAGACCTTTGTTTCTTTTACCAAAGTAAATTCATGTTTCTCCATGATAGTATATTTTAGTTCAGATCCTTGTAATGCCTTACTAAAAAATGAAATTGGTCTTTCAGCTCCCTCATCATCCTTCTGCAACAACGCAGATGCAATAGTACTCTTCTAAAGAAAAAGAAAACATTTGGAAATCCTTCTTATAATTTGGAGTTGTTAAAACACGGGCATTCTTTAATGTTTCTTTAATCCCAGAAAAAGATTAAATAGTTGCCTCTTCTCATATGATACTTTGGTCTTTCTTCAGCATGCTAGTGATTGGGATAGTTAGTTCAACAAAGTTAGAGATAAATCTCCTAATAAAATTAATTTTCTCAAAAAAGGATTGAATTCCCTTCTTAGTTCTTTGAATAGGGACTTTTTTTATGGCTTCTACTCTCTCATGATCAATCATGACCCCTTCCTTTGACACAATGTGCCCAAGAAGCTTTGCTTTCTGAACTCCAAAATGGCACCTCTTGGGATTTAGTGAAATACCATACTCCCTGGCATCTTAATAGAATTTTTTCTAAGTGTTGCAGGTGGTCACTCCTTTTTTTGGATAAAACAGTCACATCATCTTGATATACAACAATGAAATCATTAATATAGCCAAAGAAATCTACATCCATTGCTATTTGGAAAGTGGCTCCAACATTCATTAAACCAAAAGGCATTTCTGACATATAAATATGTTCCCCAAGGAGTGGTAAAGGCAATCTTGATTCATTATGATTCCTTCACAACTACTTGGTTATATCCAAAAAAATCATCCAAGGTGGATAAGAATTTTCGAACCAGTAACCAATTGTAACATATTGTCCATATTTGGAAGAGGGTAGTTATCTTTCATTGATGCTCTTATTCAAGTTTCTAAATTCCACCACACAACATTATATCTTTGTTCTTCTTTCTGATAGGTACTAAGCTTGCAATCCATGATGAGTACCTTGTGGGCTGTATGATTCCATCCATCCCTCAACTTTTTAAATTCTTCTTGCATCTTCAAGGAAAGGAGTGGATTGATCGGCCTCTATTTCTGTCTAACAAGCTTGGTAGAAGCTTCTAAAGGAATTTCATGCTGGAAAATATCCTCTCTATATGCTTTCAGTTTAGAATAAGACCATGCTAAGAAGTCCTAGTATTTCTTCAACAGTTGGACATACGACTGATTTTCTTCCTTACTGATAATGCTACCCTAGTCAAATCTTATGTGTTTTATCCTTCATGCCTAGGTCATGCTCTTCAACATCCCTTGAGGCTGACATGTGTTTGTTGACAATGTAATTAACATTATCAAAGTTTTATTCAAGTGCTACCAAACCTCTGGGAATAGTATTAGTCTTGAACTGAATGATGTCTTCACTAAATAAAGCTCCTTTCCATCATCCGCACAAACCATTATCTCCCAATCTATACGTTGACCAAAAAATTCTCCTTTTTTCTACAAAAACATTTGCACCTGAGTGTCATATTCGAATACTTTCTAGTGTTTAACATTTTCAAGAACATATGACCTAGTCAATACCTTAATATTATACTCACAATAGGGGGATATAGTATAATTTTCAAATCTGGGACCCCAATACAACCAATTTCTCTTCTAGAGTATTGTACTTCCTATCATGATGTACTTTGTTGAAGGAGTCAAACATCTCAATAAAATCCCCATACTTCATGCTTATACTGCTTCATTCTCTCTTTTTTTCATACATTTTCTTAACCTACTTGATAGTTAGCTCTAAATCTCCTTTAACAGTGATGTATCTAATACCATATTTCTAAGCAATTATTAGACTAAAGAGTAGTGGTTTATATTCAACAATATTGTTAGTGCACTCAAAGTTAAGTTTAAAAGAGGAAACAAAATCTTCTTGGCATGGAGATATCAGAACAATACCAACACCATTTTTAAATTTAGAGCAAGCCCCATCAAAAAACAATGTCCAAGGAGAACCTACTTGATTAAGAGACTTGCATTGATCCATTTTTCCTCTCTTTACCATCATAAAATCCAAAAAAATTATCTGCATCAATCTCAATGTATAACACTTCATAAGAAGCATTATTGGGATCCTCAATGAGATGTAGCATCTTATTTTCACCATACAAATTTACAAGGCTGCCTTCAATAGGTATAGTGGAAAAATACATATCCATTTACACACTACCAACCACACTAGCAACCCACTTTCTTGATAACAACATTCCCCATTTTGCATGCCAATCAACAATAACAACATATAGTTTTAATTTCTTGCCTGGGTAAGGTGCAAGTTGCACTATCAGACCCTTAACACATCCAACCATGGGCACCTCTCTGGAATCCATTGTAGTACACATCCCATAAGTTGTTGTCACTTTGATATCTAATTAATTCATGACCTCAAGAGGCATGACATTGCATGATGCTCTAGAATCAAACATACAATTGTGTAACAACTTGTCTTTAATAATCATATTAGTGAAAAAATGGATCTACATTTAGCTGGGATATAACCAAGGATGTTCCCAAATATAATTCAGGTGGCTCACCTAGTTCTTCTAGTACTTGGGGTTTTTCTAACTTTGAAATGGTAAGAGGAGTCTCAACATTGTTTACATTTCTACCCTGGGTAATATATTCTTTTCTCAATCCCAAATACTCAATGCCATTTTATTGTGCTCAAGAATTCCTAAGTAGCTCAAAAATTGGAACAAAAAATCTTGATTTGACTCAAGACTTGGGCAATGTCATAAGGAACATATTTGGTAAAGGAATAATTTGGAGGAATACTGAGAAACTCATATGACATCAAAGTATTTTTCATGGTCTGAGCATGGGAAGGGATACCAGTTCTGCTTGGGGACACAAGGATTTTATCAGATGTATCTTTCCTAGGAGTTTCTTTTGACATATTGGTGAGAACTGGATTTTTTTGGTATTGGCCTGAGGTCCTGCCCCTTTGACAAATTTACTCCTAGTGTTATATTCCTTTTCATGGCCAACTACAAACATTCAATCAATAACTTCCTATCCTCCTCAGAAGGGATTCCTCCCATCATAATTTTAATCATTAGTTCCCTTAAGTATTAAAAATCATTACCAGGAAACTCAAAATATTATACCATATCTATTTCAAAATTATGAGAGGGAGGAAGGGTTAATACCCGGTGGATGCAATCCTAGAAATCTGCAGTAGTTCTGGCACTGATTAATTCAGTCAAAGTTTCTCCTTGTTGTGAGCTTGTAGAGCACCCCACCATGCACACATCATCATCAGTGTCATCATCATCCTTCTCAACTTATTTTTTCTTCATCACATGTGGCATGGGGCAAAAAACATTTGTCACACCACTCAATTTCATTGGCTTCCTCCATAGCAGCAACTATGGCAATCAAAGGATCAGGCACAATTCTATTCTCACGGGCTTGGGGCAGTCTATTTCCTGATCCCATGAGTCCTTTGAATTTTTCATCAGATCTCTAATAATCTCTGGGATGATTGGAAAATATTTCTTGACCTTGTGGCATGTGCTGACCCTGAAAATCCTTGTCTAAGCCCTTTCTCTGCTCTGGCCAGTTTTATAGGAGATTTCCTTAACATCTCCGGCCAAATTTTTCACAACCTCCTCTAGATCCAAAACTTTACTTGATTGAGGAGATATCTTCTCTCTTATGAGGTTTACTAATTGCCTTGATGTTATTTTCAATCTGGTAAAGCCATGGTGAAGGCATCCCTTAGTGTTTTTGGGTTCTTATGCATCAAATAATAGGTAGCCTTCTTATCAAAAGCATCAGAGTATTTTATTAAACAAGAAACATCACTTGGCCTCAGGATCACAGGTAGCCTATTTAGGGTCTTATTAAACCTTGTATTGAAGTCATGAACAAACTCATTACAATTATTTTTTATATTTTCAAATTATGATAAGAGAAACCTAGGGTTTATTTTATCTCCATACTACAATCTAAAATCATTCTTCATTTTTATCCATGAGTCGATGGAGTTTTCTGGAAAAAATTTATCCCGTGCATCCTCCTCTAGAGTATGAATAAAACAATTTTATGTACACATCCTCAAATTTGATCTCGAATTCTTCCATCATATTGACAAAAAGCTTCAAGTGGTGTCACCAGTAATAGCATTATTTCCTTGAAATTTAGGCAATCTATTTCTAACATCTTAGGGAAAAACATTTGGATATCCATCCATACCTATGAAATCTCTAGAACCAAAAATGCTCACAACAAACAAAGGTTTGGGTGGGTGGGGCTAGGCCATATTGTTTTGGGGAGGTGGTATTACAGGAGAAACATAATGATGAGGAGTGAGGGGTCTATGGAGCATAGGAATGCAATTCTCAGAATGAATGTTCTCTAAAAAAATTTGTTTCTTGAAAAATCCTATCAACTTTAGAGAACACATGGACATAATGAGATGAAAATTTTTCAAATACGAAAGTAGGACCCTCTCTAGTTGGAGAATTCAGATTTATAAAAAGACTATCAGATTTAGACGCACTTGAGGAAGTATGGCAATCTTCAATCATAGGCTGATCAGTTTTCACAATTAATAACTCCTTTCTTGAGTTCTGATCTCCAACAACTTTCCATATTGTTTTTCCTTCTAAATTAATATTTCCCAGCTTTGGAAATAACCTTCTAGTAGGGTCTCTAGTAAAGAAAGATATTCTTCCTTCCAGCTTTGAGATTAGTGATAAATTGCAATTGGCAGAGGTTAGGACACTGGAATTTATCAAATATTCATTCAATACAGAGTTGTCACTAAGGATTTTTACCTTAGTTATGCAAATGCACTAAAATTAGTCTGTCAAATTTCTATCAACACTAAATTCATATAAATCTTCATAAGAATCTACCCTTTTTTACGTATATTTAACATTGATGATGTAAACTTAGTGCAAATAACCCTAGAAACTAGAAATATTACACGTAGAACTTGTAGCTTTACTCGATTTTTACAAATCCCATCAAAGGATGACATTTAAACCATATATTTTACACTTAGATCATGTAAGAAATGTTACTAATGCCAAATATATGAATGCAAATCAGATTCCCCAGAAATGATGCCCAATTCTAGTGTTGGTATCGAAATTGATTCTCCCTTGGAAACCAAGCAACATTATAAATTTAGCAAGACACTGAGAGACAGACATATCTTATTATGAGTCATTTTGTATTCAGGGAGAGGATTTTGTCTGACTCTTTGTCACCTCGAGCATCAGAGACATGGATAACACCTTCATTAATGATTTGATCTATCCTCACTAATTTAGGTCGTGCCTTTCGACCAGGGTGAGAGGAACCATTTTTTAAACCTTTTTTCGGTGAGGGAGAATGGATATTTGCTTCTCTACAAAAATTTGAAAGGGGACCCTAAGAAAATATGATCAATGCACCACAATTTAACTCTAACGAGTTGTCACTGTCTAAAGAATGGTGATATTTCCTAAACAAGGTTAAAGGCTACTAGAGACATTATGGAATCTTGATTTCTTATGCATATTTTAGCAGTAGAATTTACACATTTGTGGAAATAAAGGGAAAACATGGGTAGTTCAGGATGGATTAATTGTTTTTGAATAGTTTTGGTGCGAGATTAAGTAGGATAAAATTGATTATACCAGATCTTTGAGAGAATTCACAACAATTAGAAAGGTAAATGACAGAAAGTGTTGGAATAGCTAAAATATTCCTTCAACCAAAAGGTGTGCATCAATGGAGGCCTAGATTTGTACGGTTTCACACAATCTCGAAGAATTTAACATGAAGGATCAAGCTAAGGACTCAATAAAACATCAAAGACCCGTGGTTCCTATTGGTACCCAAACTTAATTTCCTTCACAATTCAAGAAACATCATGGATTTTCACAAGACACTCAGAGGCAGATAAATGATTTGTATGTCATGTGTAGCTAGGGAGACATCTATCTGACTTGTTAGGACTCAAGATTTGAAGGAGTGGGTAGCAACCTCAGAAGGATTTTGATCTGATTCCTCACTATTTTAGGTTGTGCCTATCAACCAAGGCAAAAGGACCTATATTGCAGCCTTTTTTTAATGAAGGAGGTGGATATGTCCTTGTATTTTGCATATTATATGGACGAGGCCCTTCGGAAAACATGATCAATTCTCCATTATTCAAAATCAAAAGAGTTGTCACTACTAAATGATGGAAATGATTTCAAAACAAGGTTGACGCTGCTAGAGACATAATATTATCCTAATTTTCTTTGTGCATGTTTTGTAAATGGATTTGTATTCTCTTGTTAACACACAATACAATGCAGGGGGTAGTATGGGGTAGGGTTAGTTATTTTTAATGAAATTTTATTGGGAGATGTTAAACAAAAACCAACTAGAGATTACCCAACTCTTTGAGGACCTTTGCAAGAAATTTGTAACACCTAAAAAGTAGAAATGCTTCAAAAGGTTTAAAATACTCCTTCAACCAGGATATGTGCACAAATGGAGTCCCAGATCTGCACTCTTCCACACAACCTTTGATAACCTACCACAAAATCTTGAAGCAAAACACCAACAAAGTATCCAAAAATCCCTATCTTATCATGACCTAAGGTGCACCCAAATGTTTACAAAGAACCTCAATATTCAAGGGACAATTCAATGATTTTAAATTTGTTTATCTTTTATCAGATGAAAGCTCTTCTGAATATAAGATTGTGGATGTCATCAAACCATCAACAAGAAATGAGACCCTGTATGATCAAGAGAGATCCCAAACACAAGATTGCAACATGAGCAAGAAACACAAATTGAAATCATTCTGAAACATAAGCATATACAAATTTTGCCAAGAGATGACATCAAATAATCAAAAAATTGATCAAATACATTAGTAGGGGAATGTTATGAAAATAATCTCAAAGCTTGTTGATGGCTTTACAACTGAAACCAACTCAACATGATGAAATTTGATACAAGAGAGAAAATGGTTCGCAAGTTGTTTTCCTCCAGAGAAATGGATTTCTTTCAGTCTTTTCCTTGAAAATTCTACGTCCTTTTTCTCCTCCCCTTTGTTTTCAATTTTTCCAAAATGCATAATATACCTTATGCCATCATGGAGTCTTCCTTCCCAAGAAAATAATATTCTTATGGGATCAAATTTTTTAGAACAACTCTCTCATTATTCCATGAAAATGACATCAAAACTGGAAAACAGCTCACAAGTTGTAAGGTATGCACAAAAATTAAATCATTATATAAATTTGGACCATTATTTATCCTAGGGTAATGTTTTTATCATTCAAGCATGCCAGCATGTTTTATCAATCATTTTTCACCTTTTTACCTTTTCAATTTTACCTCTACGGCTTTTGATTTTCATTTTTTCAAGTTTTTTTAATGGTCCTGAGCAAAAAATGTATGAAAAAACATCATAGATCACCGTATTAGGTCAGGAAAATGGTTCCATTGCACTCAGAAGGCCAAGACAATGCAAAATCATATAAGGTTTGATGTAATTTGATGGAAAAATGACAATTCCAAGCTTCCTGGAGCTTCCAGTGGCGGCAAGAAAGAAAAATGCATAGTTGCCGTCAATTTTTATATCAACGTTAAATGTTCACCCCTCCACGTGGAAGATGATATTCACGAATAAGCTCAAAAGAACCTTTTTGACTCTGGATAAGGTGGGGCATGTGTCAAAACATGATTGTATCAGGTCACCATCTTTAAAATGCATTTGCGACCCTTTTGAAATTTGAAAATTTTTGTAAAATTTCCCCGGTTCTCTCCCTGGACCCACCACATGTCCATATGTGGGCCCCATTGAAAATGTGTGCCAATTATATCAATTTTACTCCCTTTTGGATTTTGGAATTTTTTTCACAACAAAACCCCCGCGGGCCCAAAAGTCTGATTCATCCCTGCCACGTGGCATTGTCTAATTAGCTGCGGGTCTAAGTCTCCATTCCTGCCTTCTAACCCTTTTAAACACTCACAAAATTTAGTGTTGACCCGCGCAACCCTTTGACACTCAAAAATGTGCCATGTGTCTTCATCTGATAGGCCAAGAAGCCAATTTTTTATTTTCACCTTTCAGACAACAAAGGTTAAAAGTTAAAAAAATTTCCTTAGCCACTCCATCTACCTTTTGCAAATGTGGACATGCGCCCTCTCCCTATTCGATGCGGGCCTTTGGGCCAAACCTTTATTTTTATCATTTGAAGTTAAAAACTCCAACGTCATCACAAAACTCACTCCCCCATCTAGACCTTTCTTTGGAAACATGCCCACCATGGATTGGCCGAGGGCCCTCGGGCCAAAACTTCACTTTATCATTTTGAGCGATAAAACATTAAAATTTCTCCAAGTCCCTTTGCCATCCATATGCCCTCTACACCATGTGTCCTCTCCCTATTTGGTGCAGGCTTTCGGGCCAAAAATTGATTTTTGAAAATTTTACAAAATGAAACAAGAAATTCCTAAGGAAAGCCTGCCAGTCTTCTAGCCCATCAAAATGTGCCACGTAGGCACCCCAATGTAGAAGGCAGAGTTGTGGGTCGAAATGTGCTATATTTCCAAAAATGATAAGTTGAAAACATTTTTCGACCATCCCCAGCCAATAAGAATATGCCACGTTTCTCTTACATGTAAAGGACAAATTTGACGGGCTAAAGACGCCTGTCTAACCATCAAAACGTAAAAATAATATAGAGGATTCCCTAGAATTCAAAAAAATGAACAAGAATGGAAAATTTCTTGATTTTAAATCAATTGAAACATGATTTAACTTTGTTTTCAACCTGGGGATTGGGTTTTTAATTGCAAACACTCCAAATTCAGTTAATTATGATTTCATGCACGATTTGGCGAAGGAGAAACAACACAGCCCAAAAAATTGAAAAAAATAGGGCACGAAAAGGGGCACACATGGATTTTGTTTCAAATTAAGGAAAAACAATAATATTACAAGCACTTGAAAGTATTCAACTGGAGAAAGACCACTAACTTCAAGCAATAAATTTTTTTTAAGCAAAACAAAACATGGAAAAATTGGGGCACATTATGCAAGCTCATAATTTGCACTAGCATTGGCTCCTGCTTGGGGATGGACACTCCCAATGAGTGCCATAAGGTTAAAACATAGACCAAGTTCCAAAAACTATTGGACAAAGGAGTCAAAACATAGGGCAGCCAAAAAAATCAAAATTACCACCAAAAACCAAACCGAGAAAACCACCATAATGGATGTCAAGGAAAAAAGGGAAAACCACACACCAACCAATAGCCAAAAACAAATCAAGAACAAGGAATATACAAATGTAGAATTTGTGCATACCTTACCTTGGGGATTTAATCCAAGAAATGTTTTAAATGTCTGCTATTAACAGGCAGCTCCAACAATTCCCCATCTAGATCTTTAAGGAAAAATTTATGCTCACCAATTCTAATATCAATGGCATAAGGAACCATCCATAATGCATTAAACTTTCCAAGCTTTCCCTTGTCTTCATTCCTACTATCCCATAGTAAAACGAGATCTCCAATATTGAAGGCTCTAGGAGTAACCTTCTTGTCAAATAACTTCTTCAATTTCTCTCTTAATTTGATATGCCTTTGATGGGATGATCTTCTCTCCTCATCAAGCTCAATAATCTGATTAATCCTTTATTCATATGGGTCATGCTATTTATCTTCCAACTGTTGGGAAAACTGAAATGAAGATAATTATAGGTGTAAGGGCAACAAATCCTGAGTTCCATACACCAATTCAAATGGACTTTTAATAGTTGCTCTTTTAGGAGTTATTCTATCAGCCCAAACTACAAACTTTAATTGTTCTCCCCACTTCTTCTTGTTCATTTCCAAGGTTCTTCTAATGATCTTGAGAAATTTATTGTTACTGGAGTCATCTTTTCCATTCCCTTGTAGATTGTAGTTTGAAGAATAAGTCATATTTATCCCATATTCATTGCACATTTCCATTAAAGGTTTGGCTCTAAAGCACATGGCATTATCAAATACAATCGTAACTAGAACTCCAAATTTTCATATGATATGATCCAATAAGAAATCCATTATCACTTGGTGTGTTGCCTTCTTAGATGGAATTGCTTCAACCCACTTTGTAAAATAATCAATGGCTACAAGAATCCACTTATGACCAACACTAGAAGGGTCTGAAATCTCACCAATGAAGTCCATTCCCCATTTTTTGAAAGGGGCTTCAATTGATACAAGCTGCAAAGGAAGGGATCCTGAAGCTTTCAATTTTCCAGAGAAATGTTGGCAACTATCACACTTTCTAACCAGCTGGGTCACATCTTTAAAAAGAGTAGGCCACTAATAACCAGCTCTCAAAATCTTATGTGTTATCACCCTCCCAACAAAGTGTCCTCCACAAACTCCCCTATGGAAATTAGAAACTATCTTGGGAGCTTTATCTTCAGTTATGCATTTCAAGAGGACACACTCAGGGTTCTTCCAAGCTAGCCCAAGGTTTGTTATGATATACTTGTTAGGAAATTATTATTAGTGCTTCACATAGTTTGTGTATTATTATAATGTAATTTGGTGACATTATTGTTATGTAACAATAATGTATATTAGGAGTTTGTTGTGTACGTGAGTTTACTGTTATTTATGGAAGAGTGGTTGTAGCCACCTCCTTGTTTATAGGAAAAACATTGCCTATATATTTGTAATATCACGGATGATGAAATATAGTGAAGAATATTAGTTTGTGAAATAATATATTTCCTTTGTTAATTTGTTGCTGCTCTTAGATTTGGTATCAGAGCCGTATTGTTCCACTGCCTGTGATGGGAAAATGATTTTTTTTTGCAGGGGCACGTACTATTCTTCTTTGCCCCGTCTAATGTGTTTTTCCATTATTTATTTTGAAAAATTATAAGGTATATATGCAGAGTTAAGGTCGTTCAGGTTCCATATTTTATGTTTCAGTGTTGCCTGCTTCACTGTGCACGCATGCACCATCTCCATTGACATATCAAATTTCCATCTATTTCGGTGCTTCATATTTGGCAGACTTGAGAGGAATATTGATCCCGTTTAAGTCTTTGAGAAATCAGTCATTCTGGTTAAGTTTAAGTTTTGATAAAATCGCTGGCAGAATTTGTGTAGATCTAGCATCGATTCACATTTGGATTTCACGGTGCATTCACAGTTCAATCCAACCACGGTTCTTTATCCAGCGAATTGGTCTGCGCAAGTGTGTTGAGGATCTGTCAGACTTGGGGTATGCAAATATCTCCGTGGGTTACATAAGTATGTGAGATGCGTGGGTAATCTCGTGAATATTGAATTTACTTCAATTTCTTGAAGCCATTCTCTAAACCGCCTTCACAATTTTCCTTCGCTGGAGACAAATGTTCAAAACCAATATTTGGAAAGTTTGTGGTATTACCTTGGAAAGGTACGGCAAATTTTTTTTTTAATACCATTTACCAAGTCGTTGCACAGTTTTACCATTCTCCTGAGCTAAGCAACCATGTGGAGAGGAGGCACTGCAGGTTCTTTTTCATGCGCGGCCATGTACAGTCGTTTTCTGTAGTTTCATTTGATTAGAGAATTTGACAAAGTGTCTAGGTTGTGAAGTCTTACACGTTTGTGTCACTTTAGTAGTTGATTAGTCTTTATGTCTCATAGTTAGGCGGTGTATTGTATTTGTTTAAAAAAAATTAGTGTATTTTTTATTTGTCTACATCTGTTGTCAAAAGAAGTGTCATTTCCCATAAAGTTTATCAAAGTAAAAAGAAATCCTTGAGTCTTTATTTTTATAGTTTGTAAAAAGTAATTAAATATTACTTTTTATTCTATAGGTAGAATTTTAGTGTTTATTTATTTTATGTCAAAGTTATAAGAGTCATTTTGTTATTGTCGTCTATAGTCAAATGTGTTAAAGTCAAGTGTTGTGTAATTAAAATATTTTTTAATTCGTAGTCAATAAACATAAGTCGTTATTTGTTGCATTGAGTAGTAGCGTCATTGTCAAAAAGTCAAAAGTCGTGTCATTGTAAACGTCCAAAAATAAAAAAAAATTGCCTCACAGAAGCATTTTCGGTGGAATCCGACGTCTGATTGTAATATATAAATTTGAGCCCCATGATCACATTCGGCTGAGTTAGTAGTAGATCTAATGGAGGAAGGAGGCATCGGAGGCTGGAGGTCAGATAGCGACCTCTCGTCAGTCACCAACGACGGGGCCGTACAGAATGATTTGGTGGCACTGGTGTGTAGTGTGAGTATTTGATTTTCAGTGTGGTTTCCATTTTCTCAGTGTGCTTCAGTTTGCAGTGTTCCTGTTTTGTTTGGTATTTGATGGATGTTGGAAAGAAAGTTGTGTTGGAGCGCAGATGACTGTCAGTGATCCTCTGACTGACTTGGTCCTCTGACTGCCGTACTTCGTTGGAAGATGGTTAGCTAGAAGAATACGTTCACTAGCATTAGTGACCATGTGTAGCAAGACCTAACTAGCAAGATCCATTCAGGAGTATGTTCTTCGATGCAGTTTGCTTCTCAGTATCTATATGTGTGGAATTTCACATTGTGGGGGGGAATACATACCAATGTTCCATTCCCATTCTGTACCCAAAACGACTTAGTCAAGGAAAGCTTCCAGTGGCAGTGGCAGTTTTCTATGTTGTTCGAGATCGAGTGGCAGCGATCAATAACAGAGACTACAATTAAGAACATTACGATTCTTATAGGAAGTAATGTGATTTTTTTTCAGTATATCTTCTATTGTGCAGTTTTGAGATATGCATGTTGTGTTTCCTACATAATTCCCTGATGTATAAGCATAGTGGTGAACAGTAGCACCAGAGTAAGTCAGTTCATGGATCTTGAAAGGGTTTGTGGGAGGATCCAGAAAACCACATGAGGTCGACAGTTGATGAGGTTCCTGTCACTTCAAGGTTTGTGGTAAGCCTGTTTAAAACCATGGAAGGAGAGAGCCTTTCTTTTGGATCAAGGTCATGAGTCACAGAGTTGGACATGCCATAGGGGTGAGCATACTGCAGAGGAGTGTGTGGATGTTTTTCTACCATGTTCGCACTAAGGGGGGGAATGTTAGGAATTATTATTAGTGCTTCACATTATAATATAGTTTGGTGACATTATTGTTATGTAACAATAATGTATATTAGGAGTTTGTTGTGTACGTGAGTTTACTATTATTTATGGAAGAGTGGTTGTAGCCACCTCCTTGTTTATAAGAACAACATTGCCTATATATTTGTAATATCCCGGATGATGAAATATAGTGAAGAATATTAGTTTGTGAAATAATATATTTCCTTTTTTAATCTGTTACTGCTCTTAGAATACTTTTGAGAAGCTAGCTTGAGGGCTCTTTTCTAATTTTTATTCAAGTGACTAGGACAGCATAGGTTCCTGAGGTAGAAGATCACATCTTTGTACCATCCAGAACTCATCAATTTCTCAAGAAGATCTTCCCTTTCTTCCTCTAGCTGATTCACTTCTACATGTTACAAGTTGCTCTCAGC
This sequence comes from Taxus chinensis, assembly GCA_019776745.2. NCBI lineage: Eukaryota > Viridiplantae > Streptophyta > Pinopsida > Cupressales > Taxaceae > Taxus > Taxus chinensis. Next base: position 655,711,226 of record CM034148.1, read on the forward strand.
CATGAGCTTGGCAAGACCCAAACCTCTTACTAACTTTGTGGTTTGGATATCCATATCATACTCCTGCAGTTTGTTCACCCATCTACATATTTTTCTTGATATTTCCATCTCTGATAAGACGTATTTCGGCATGGTGTGGGGAACATAGGCAACAACTTTTGAGCTTAGTATATAAGGCCTGAAAATATTTGTTGCTTTCACCAAGGCAAACGCTTGTTTTTCCATGATTGTATACTTTAATTAAGCTACTTGTAAATCCTTGCTAAAGAAGGAAATAGGCCTCTCAACCCCATTCTCATCCTTTTTTAACAAAATAGAAGCAATGGTATATTCAGAGGAAAAGAAAAGATTTGGAAAGGCCTTTTCTAGTTTGGAGCTACTAAAATAGGTGCATGCTTAAGTGTATCCTTTATTCCTTCAAAAGCTTGAATGGGAGCCTCCTCCCACCTAATAACTTGATCGTTTTTTAACATGCTTGTGATTGGAAGAGTCAACTCAGTAAAATTGGAAACAAATCTTCTGATAAAATTGATTTGGCCAAAGAAAGACTAGATACCTTTCTTGGTTCTTAGGATAGGTACTTTGTGGATTGCTTCCACTCTCTTAGGGTCTATCATAACACCATATTTATATACAATATGTCCCAGTAACTTGGCCTTTTACACGAAAAAATGACACTTCTTTGGATTAAGAGAAATTCCATACAACCTACATTTGATCAACATCTTCTCCAAATGTTGCAAATGGTCACCTCGCTGCCTTGAAAACACAATCACATCATCTTGGTAAACTGAAATGAAATCATTGATGTAACTAGAAAAAGTGACATCCATAGATCTTTGAAAAGTGTCACCAGTATTCATCAATCCAAAGGGCATCCTGACAAAAACATAAGTCCCCCATGGAGTAGTGAAGGTTGTCTTAAGTCTTTTTGATTCTTTGACAACTACTTGATTGTATCCGGAGAAACCATCCAAAGTAGAGAGCAATTATGATCCTGTCACAAGCTGAAACATATTTTCCATATTTGGAAAGGGATATTTGTCCTTTATGGATTCTTTATTTATATTTCTAAAATCCACATAAATTTTGATGTCTCTATTCTTCTTTTTGACTGACATAAGGTTTGCAACCCAAGATGAATATCTAGTGGGCTGAATAATACCTCCCTCTCTCAACTTCTTCAACTCTTCTTGAGTTTTCATGGAGATAATTGGATTAATTGGCCTTTGCCTCTGTCTAAATCATTTGGCATTTGCTTCAAGAGGGATCTCATGCTGAAATAAATCTTCTCTATATACTTTCAACTCTGAATAGGACCAAGCAACGCAATCTTGATATTTTTTCAACAATTGGAGGTAGGACTGTTTTTCTTCCTTGTTTAAACTGTTGCCCAACCAAAAATTTCTTGGTTTTTCCTTTGTTCCCAAGTCATTCTCTTCCACATCCCTTGAATAATATATCTTTCTATTTATGATGCAATCATCATTGTTAAAATTTGACTCAAGTACAATGAGACCTCTAGGAATGGTGTTTGTTTTCAATTGGATGATATCTTTTCCAAAAAAAGTTTCTCTTCCTTTATTCACACACACCATTGGTTCCCAATCAATATTATAATTTAAAAAATCACCTTGGTTTTTTAAGAACCTAACCACTTGAGCATCATTATTAAAGACTTGCCAATGTTTTCCATTATCAGGGACAACTGGCCTAGCCAGGACTTCAATGTTGTAATCACAGTAAGGTGAAATGGTGCAATTTTAAAATATAGAACCTAGCAATGCTGAATTATCAGTAGTAGCATTAAGACCTCTGTCATGGTAAACAATGTTAAAGGAATCAAACATTTCAATTAGATCCCAAACTACATGCTTATACTATTTTATACATTAATTTTTTTTGTAGCATACAGTTTTTTTACTTGTCTGACAACCAGCTCTGAGTCTCCCTTTGCAACAATATCTCTCACTCCATACTTCCATGTAATTCTTAACCCCAAGAACAATGCCTCATACTCAGAAATGTTGTTAGTGCATTCAAAATTAAGTTTGAAGGAAAAAGGAAACTCTTCTAAACTAGGAGAAAGCAAGACTATACCAGCACCATTTCCAAATTTGGAGCAAGCTCCATCAAATAGAAAGGTCCAAGGAGAACCTGCCATATAAAGGCACTTTGATCTATCCATCTTGTGTTCTTTTCCATCAACAAAGACAATGAAATTGTCAACATCTACATCAGCAAATAACACTTCATAGGAAGCATTATTGGGATCTTCAATCAAGTGCAACATTTTATTTTCACCATAGAGTTTGACAAGGATGCCCTCAATGGGAATGGTGGCAAAAGAAATTTCCATATGAACACTACAACCAACACTTGTTGCCCATTTTCTTGACAGAAACATACCCCATTTAGTAGGGTAGTCAAGAATTATAACATCAAGTTTTAAGTTCTTACCCGGATAGGCTACAAGTTGCACTACTAAACCCTTCACATAACCAACAACCAGCACTTCCCTTGAATCCATGGCAGTACACTTCCCATAGTCCACTGTCACTTTGATATCCAACTCATTCATGACATCTAGAGGCATGACATTACATGATACACCAGAATCAAACATATAATTGTGAAGTAGTCCATATTTTATGAGCATAATTATAAAGTATGGATCAACATTCAATTGGGAATCAACCAAGGATGTCCCCAAATATACCTCAGGTGCCTCTCTAATATCTTCCATTGTTGGTGGTGTTTCAAGGCCAGCAATGATTTGAAGAGGAGTCTCAACAACATTTACATTTTTGCTTGGGGTGATCTTCTCTTCTTTTAATCGCAAGTACTCAAATGCTCTCTTCTTATGGAACACTCACTTTAATTTGGCTCAATACTTGGAACACTCACTTTAATTTGGCTCAATACTCGGGCTATATCATATGGAACATTCTTTGGTAAGACAACATTCGAAGGGAAACAAGAAGGTTCATCAGATGGAGAAGGATTCTTGGCAGCTTGGGCATCAGAAGGACTATAATTTTTGTTTGGGATAGTAGAAACTTTAGCAAGTGTTTCTTTCCTAGGAGCATCCTTTGGAATGCTTGTGAGCAAGGGTGTTTTAGTTTTGGCTTAAGGCCTAACTCCCTTAACAAATCTACTTCTAGTGTTATAGTCCTTTTCTTGAGCTACAACAACATTCATCAACAATTGTCTATCTTCCTCCGAAGGGATACCATCATCATACTTCTTGATCATCAAAGCTATTATATATGTAAATTCATTATTAGTAATTTCAAAAGCTTGCACTACATCAACTTAAAGAGCATGAAGAGGAAGAGAGACTTGCACCCACTTGATGTAATCCCAAAAGGTAGCAGCAGTCCTAGCACTTATTACTTCAGTAGATGTTGCTCCTTGTGAGTTTGGAGAACATCCCATCATGAAAATATCATCATATGTTCCATCCTCATTATCATATTCATCAACTCATTGGTCCACTTCACATGGAGGATGAGGAAGAAAATATCTATCACACCAATCTATATCAACAACTTCATCAATAGTAGCAACCCTGGCAGTTAGAGGATCAGGAACCAGTCTATTTTCACGTGTTTTGGGTTGTCTATTTGCATATCCAATAGGCCCTTTACCCTTGTCATCAAACCTCTTCTCATTCCTATGATGATTTCTAAATATATCTTGTGCCTTTTGCCTAGGCTAACCTTGTGAAGTCTACCCAATACCCTTCTCAGCTCTTGCCAACTTGTATGAGATTTCTTTGACAACCCCTATCAAAGTCTTCACAACCTCTTCTAAATCAGCACCTTTGCTAGCTTGAGGTTTTTAAGGGTTTATCAATTTTACACCATCTCTCTTAAGATGTTTCCCAATAGCCTTGATATTGTTCTCAATTTGAAGTGCCATGGTGAAAGCTTGTCTTATATTGGTTCGGTTTTTGTCTCTTAGGTAGTAGGCTACCTTTTTATCAAATGCATCTACATATTTGATTAAACATGATTCATCACAAGGCCTCAAACCAATAGGCAGCCTTCTTAAAGCTTTGTTAAACCTTGTGTTGAAGTCATGGACTGATTTATTATGGATCTTCTTGATATTCTCAAACTCAAACAAAAGAAATTTAGGATCAGTCATGTCACCATATTGCAACCTAAATGCATTTTTCATTTCAGTCCATGAATCAATAGATTTATTAGGTAGAGACTTGTACCAATCCCTGACATCTTCTTCTAGTGTATGAATAAACAACTTAATATACACATCTTCAAAATCTATCTCAAAATATTCTATCATATTATCAAAAAGTTTGAGATGTTGATCACTAGTAATAGCATTTTTACCCTGGAATTTTGGCAACCTATTTTTGACATCTTGTGGGACAACATTTGGGTAACCATCCATTCCTCTAAAATTTATAGGACCAAAGGTGTTAACAACAAATGGAGGTCTAGGCTGAGACATATTATTTGGTGGGGGTGATCTTGAAGGTGAAACAAGCTGGTGAGGAGTACAATATCCTTGGGGCTCAAAAATGTGATTCACAAGACTGGTATCCTCTAAGTGCCGATTTTCTTAGAAAGTTTTACTCGAATTAAAACATAGAGGTGCATATTGGAGAAGGAACTTACCAAGTACAATAGAAGGACCTTCACTAGCTAAGGCAAAAAAGTTTATGAGAGGATTGCTTAAATCAGAATCACTTGAAGAAGAATGATAGTTCTCTACCAAATGTTGATCTCTCTCACCAATGGCTATATGTTTTCCTAATGCCTAACCTTTAACCACTTTCCAAACTCTTCTCCCTTCCAACTCTAAACTTCTTAAGTCTAAGAACAATTTATTAGTAGAGTATTTAAGGAAGAGATATCTTCTTCCTCCAGTTTTGCAGAGATCAACAACACAAAAATAGATGATAGAAAGCTCAAGACACTGGTATTTCTAAACTCAAATCAGCATGGAGTCGCCACTAAGGAATTTCACCTCAGTTGTGAAGGAATGCACTAAAATAATATGTCAAATGCTTTATAAATACTGATAACTTTGCAGAGCCTTACAAATCATACCTTCTTCTTCTTAAATAAACCAAACATAATCCAACAAAGATGTCTAAACTACTGGGAAATGAAAAAGGATAGGCTAAGCTTAAAACCTTTTCTTTACAACTTGCAGATCTAAAACATAGGATGATATCTTGAAAATACAGTAGCTCAAAAACCTAAATAAACCTCAAAAACACCAAGAAATTCCAAGAAGTCCCTGGCAAAGGCGCCACTCTGGTGTTGGTACCCAAACTTAATATCCTTCACAACTCAAGCAACATCATGGATTTGCACAAGACACTCAGAGGTAGATAAATGATTTGTATGATGTTTGTAGCTAGGGAGACATCTATCTAACTTGTTAGCACTCAATATTTGAAGGAGTGGGTAGCACCTCAGAAGGATTTGGATATGATCCTCACTATTTTAGGTTGTCCCTATCAACCAAGGCAAGAGGACCTATATTGCAGCCTTTGTTTAATGAAGGAGGTGGAGATGTCCTTGTATTTTGCATATTGTATGGAAGGGGCCTTGGGAATTCATGATCAATTCTCCATTATTCAAACTCAAAAGATTTGTCACTACTAAATGATGGAAATGTGTTCAAAACAAGGCTGAGGCTGCTAGAGACATAGTATTATCCTGATTTGCTTTGTGTATTTTTTGTAAATGGATTTGTATTCTCTTGTTAACACACAATGTAATGTAGGGGTAGTATTGGGTAGGGTTATTTATTTTGAATGAAATTTTGTTAGGAGATGATAAACAAGACCAACCAAAGATTACCCAACTCTTTGAGGACATTTGCAAGAAATTTGTAACACCTAAACATCAAAAATGCTTCAAAAGGTTTAAAACACTCCTTCAACCAGGATACTTGCAGAAATGGAGGCCCAGATCTACACTCTTACACATAACCTTTGATACCCTGCCATAAAATCTTGAAGAAAAATACCAACAAAGTATCCAAAAATCCCTATCTTATCATGACCTAATGTGCACTCAAAGGTTTACAAAGAACCTCAAGATTCAAGGACAATTAAATGATTTTAAATTTGTTTATCTTTTATTAGATGAAAGCTCTTCTGAATATAAGATTGTGGATGCCATCAAACCATCAACAAGAAATGAGACCCTGTATGATCAAGAGAGATCCCAAACACAAGATTTCAACATGAGCAAGAAACACAAATTGAAATCATTCTGAAACATAAGCATATACACATTTTGCCAAGAGATAACATCAAATAATCCAAAATTTGATCGAATACATTAGTATGGGAATGTTATGAAAACAATCTCAAATCTTGTTGATGGCTTTAAAATTGAAACCAACTCAACATGATGAAATTTTATACAAGAGAGAATTAAAAATGGTTCACAAGTTGTTTTCTCCAAAGAAATGGATTTCTTTCAGTCTTTTCCTTAAAAATTCTACATCCTTTTTCTCCTCCCATTTCTTTTCAATTTTTCCAAAATGCATAATATACCTTATGCCATCATGGATTCTTCCTTCCCAAGAAAAGAATATGCTTATGGGATCAAATTTGTTAGAACAACTCCTCATGATTCCATGAAAATGACATCAAACTAGAAAACAACTCACAGGTTGTCAGGTATGCACAAAAATTAAATCATTATATAAATTTGGACCATTATCCATCCCAAGGTCATGTTTTTATCATTCAGGCATGCCAGCATGTTTTATCAATCATTTTTCACCTTTTTACCTTTTCAATTTTACCTCTGCAGCTTTTGATTTTCATTTTTCACATTTTTTAATGGGCTTGAGGAAAAAATGTATCAAAAACATCATAGATCACTGAATTAGGTCATGAAAATGGTGTCATTACACTCACAAGGCCAAGACGATGCAAAATCATATAAGGTTTGATGTAATTTGACAGAAAAATGACAATTCCGAGCTTCCTGGAGCTCCAATGGCGGCAAGAAAGAAGAATGCACAGTTGCCGTTGATTTTGTATCGACATTAAATGTCTTCCCTCCACATGGAAGATGAGATCCATGAATAAGCTCAAAAATACCTTTTTGACTTTGGATAAGGTGGGGCACGTGTCAAAACATGATTAGACTGGGTCACCATCTTTAAAATGCATTTGCGACACTTTTGAAATTTGAAATTTTTTGTAAAATTTCCCCACTTCTCCCCTGGACCCACCACGTGTCCATATGTGGGCCCCATTGAAAATGTGGGCCAATTTGATCAATTTTACTCCCTTTTGGATTTTGGAAAAAAATTCAAAAAACCCCTGCGGGCCCGAAATCTGATTCATCCCTGCCACATGGCGTTCTCCAATTAGCCGCAGGTCCAAGTCTCCATTCCTATCTTCTAACCCTTTTAAACACTCACAAAATTCAATGTTGACCCATGCCACCCTTTGTCACTCTAAAATGTGCCACGTGTCTTCATCCAATAGGCCACGCAGCCAATGTTTCATTTTCACCTTTCAGACAACAACGGTCAAAAGTTTAAAAAAAATCATTAGCCCCTCTCTCTACCTTTTGCAAATGTGGACACGCGTCCTCAGCCTATTCGATGTGGGCCTTTGGGCCAAACCTTTATTTTTACCATTTGAAGTTAAAAAACTCCAATGTGATCATGGAACCCATTGCCCCATCCCAACCTTTCTTTGGACACGTGCCTACCATGGATTGGGCGAGGGCCCTTGGGCCAAAACTTCACTTTATCATTTTTAGCCATAAAACATTAAAATTTCTCCAAATCGCTTTTCCATCCATACGCCCTCTACATCACGTGTCCTCTCCCTATTCGGTGTGGGATTTTAGGCCTAAAATTGATTTTTGAAAATATTACAAAATGAAACTGTAGGCACCCCAATGCAGAATATGGAGCCGTGGGTCGAAATGTGCTATTTTTCCAAAAATGATAAGTTAAAAACATTTTCTGACCATCCCCAGCCAATAGGAACCTGCCATGTTTCTCTTGCATGCAAAGGACATATTTGACGGGCCAAAGATGCTTGTCTAACTGTCAAAACATAAATAAAATATAGATGATGCCCTAAAATTCAAAAAATTTAACAATGATGGAAAATTTATTGATTTTAAATCAATAGAGACATGATTTAACATTTTTTTCGACTTGGGGATTGGGTTTTTAATTGTAAACACTCTAGATTTGGTCAATTATGTTTTCACGCATGATTTGGTGAAGGAGAAACAACACAACCCAAAAAATTGAAAAAACTAGGGTACAAAAAGGGGCACACATGGATTTTGTTTCAAATTAGGGCAAAACAATAATATTACGGGAACTTGAAAGTATTCAACTGAAGAAATTGAATTTCAGACCACTGACTTCAAGCAATAAATTTTTTTTGAGCAAAACAAAACATGGAAAAATTGGTGCACATTATGCAAGCTCAAAATTTGGACTAACAGTTCCTCATGCCTAAGATACACTCGAAGGCTTACAAACAATCTTTATCAACAAATGAAAGTGAAGTGATTTTAAATTGTTTATCTCATCATAGGATGAAGGCTCTTCTTGAAATTAAACTGTAAATGCCACTAAACTATCACAGGGATGAGATCCTATGTGATTCAGAGGGAATTTAACACAAGATTTTGATAGGAATAAGAAACACTAATTTTATACATTCTGAAATAAAGTAGACATAAATTGGTCCAAGATTGACATAGATTAATTCAAAATTGATTAGATTTATCAGCAAGGGAAAGTTTCTTTGAACAGTCTCAAAGCTTGTCAATGGATGTAAACTTGTAGCTAGCTTGATGTGATTTAAATATAAAACATAGGAAACTAATAGGTTTCTTAGATTGGTCTCTCAAGAAGATGGGCTCTCTCAAATTTTCTCTTGAGAATTTGACCCCCGACCCTTTGCAAGAGTATTCTCATTGCATTTATAAATTTCACTTGCTCAATTTCCTCCCCAAAAATAATAATATTTGAGGAACCTTTTCTTCTTACCAATTTTCCTCAAAAAGCAACGTTTAACAAATTCATACCCAAAAGATGCCAGGTGGAAAAATTATGAACTGATCATGTTTCTTAAGCCCTCAACTAATAACTAGGATGCCATGCTGCAACTTTTTTGACAGTCCTTCTAATCATTTTATTTATTTTGTCATCCGATAAATCCCCATTTTAATCATTTTTTGGAGGCTATGTATAGTTGGATCTAACAGGTAATCCTTTTCACCCTCGAGGAAACACCTTTTTCATGTTTTATGCCTCCAACCTCCATCATTTCATCATTTTCCCATTATTTCCTCTACAACTCTACCCCACATCCATTTTCTCTGGTAATTCATTTTATTGCAAGTGCTCGAGAAATTCCAACTTAAAAATATCAACCTTAATAATCCTTGGACTCACAAATTAAGTTCTAAATCCATTCAGTGTAAACAAAAATAACAAGGAATTTCATCAAAAAATGATGAAAAATAGTGTGTATTCACATCTTTAGGAGTCTCGGAGAAAAAATGGTGGAAAAAAAGATGCAATGCACAACAACCATTTATTATTTCCCTTCTCAACTTAAGATTAGATCAGTTCACACGTTTCCTAGTGTAATTGCAAAGGTGAGGTATAGAGGCAAGTTTCCAAACAAGCGCAGGTCTTCCATGTGATCTAGGCCCAAGAAAAATGCCTTTTGGCCTTTGAAAAGTGTCATTATAAAAGGATCCAGCGGAAGCCTCCATGTGTCACCTTGGTGCACCTTTGGTATGGTCCTCAAAAGTGAAGACCCGAAACAAGTGTGGGCTCACCAAGTGTCTCAGTCTAGTAGAGTTATTGAAAACATCTAAGGATCAGTGGAAGGCACCATGTTTCTAGGGTCCGAGAAAGTTTCATCGACCATTGAAAAGTCCAAGCAGGGTAGAGTGAGTGGAAAACTCCAAGTGTTCTCCTGGCACTTCTTCAAAATAAAATTTAGGGTAGATCCCCAAACAGGCATAGTCCCTCCATGTGTCCCAGGCCTTCAAAAAGTTTCTTGAAAAGTTTAAGTGTAAAGAGGATCTGGCAGAAGCCTCCACATGTCTCTCTGGCGCAACTTTGAGATGGTCCCCAAAAATAAAGAGTCTAAGTTTGGGCAGGGTAGCGAAAAGCTCCACGTGTCTCCCCGATGAACTCTAAGGTCAAACACCAATAAGAAAATTTTCAGATGAGCTCCGGCCCTCCATGTGGACAATCTTTGAGTTGAAGCCAAACTTAGAGTTTTCAAAGTGCCCTACCGAGATGTATCTAATCAAAAAGGGCCACACTTCCACATGATGATGAGATACATATTTGATAGGGAAAACACACCTGTCAAACCATAAAATGAAGGGAAATCACCATTGGCACCTGAAAATGAGTCTTTGTTTAAGGAAAGAGAATTTGGAATTGATATAAGGCCTAAATGTGATCCACCGAGCCACATCCAATCAAAGAGGACAATTTTTCCACAGGTATTGGGACAAAAATTGATAGGGAAAACAAAGCGTGACTGGAAAAATGGAAGAAAGGGAAAAACCCTGATTTTATGCCCAAGTTACAAATTATTTCACATGGACAGAGGAACGAAAAACAAAATCTGGATTTAAAATGATCCTCGACCAAAGGAAAGGAATTATCATGGCAAAAAAATAAAGGACAGAGCTTTCACACATCAACACAAGGATATAGAAAATATGAAAGATCCCACAAACTAAAGAATTTCAAGGAAAAACGGGACGAGATCAAATTGAGCACCAACAAGTTGATTAGAATTTTTGACCATTTATAGAGATTTTTTATTTTTGATTGAAATGTATTGAAGGAGGAAAAGTTATATTCCTAAATGATCTTGATGTTATTGACATGAAATATGTCAGTAATACATAGTTTTGTAAGATGTGTATTTTATTTTGATGAATTGAAAATACCGAAGTTACTTAAATTGATTAAGTCTATTTTATTCTTCATAATAAGAAGGAAAATATATAACCATATCGTTGATGTTTTCATTAATATTTGATTAGATCCTTATTTGTGATGTCATTGAAGTGGCTGGATGAATGGGAATTAGTACAATTTCCCTTACTTTAATGTAACTTATTATGTTGTATGTATTGATGTTCTTTACTTAATCTTGTATGGTTTATTATGATGTTATGAATGTATATTTATAATATCAGGATGTTTGAATTGGATATGGGTATGATAAATCTTAATACTTAACCATAATAAGAAAGGTTCTCCTCCTCTCAAATGGATATAAGATAAATGAATGGTATATAAGTTCAATAACCATTTAGACTTCATATTTATGAACTATTTTATATCAAAACCTGTTTTGGTTCTTATACATTCCTTGAATGGTAGAGACACAATAATTAAATCTTCTTATAGATGTTGATTCTATTTTTGATTAATTGCATGTTGAGAAAAAAATTAATTGAACATAAAGAAATCATTAGTCTATGAAGTTCCATATTAGTTAACAAACTCAAATAAGGATGGAATCCTTAAAGGTTGTTGGAATTAGGGTTATGTAAGGTTATTGTAATCTGAATCTTAATCCTAAACTAATTATGTGGAAATTACCTGTTTGAGGTGTGTACGTCGTGATGAAGTAGTTATGTCGAATACATTGATGCATGCCAACTACAGAATTGTACCTTCGTGAAGACTTGGGTTTTCATGAGGATAGAGGGTTCCATTTGACATGTTGCAACACCATTCAGCATTGGTTCTTCTAAACCTACCCAAATTTGGACTTGAACTTAGTTTCTCTCTAGGTCAAATTAAAGTTATGATTTAGCATGGAATCGACTCACAATGATTTAGGATAACTAGGCACATCCAATCAACTTAGGTTGATTGGGTATGTCTATATACCGTAGGTCATCACGAGTGATTCCCTATTCTAAATTATGTCACTAACCTACCTTAGGGTCAAACCTTGGACAAGTGGACTGAATGAAGTCAATTTAGACCATTCTAGATAATGGATGAGTGGGGTGAAGGATGTATTCTGATTAGACGAGTATGTCTTCTAGGAATAGTAATATGAATAGTATGTTGGAAATCTTTGGCCAAATTATCGCAAGTTACTGGTTGTGTTGTCCTATGTCACCTAGTTTGAGAAATGTGATTTCAGATGAATTTGGTAACAAATATTAGGATAGATTTCATAAAAAGAACACTCATTACCCAAAATAGGATAAGAGAACTAAGTATGCAAAGTATACCCAAAGTATACAATACTTAAGTTAACATGAGAGATCAGTTGTTAATCGAGCCATGACATGAGAGATTGGTAGCTCACTAAGTCATTTACAGTTGCATATGGTTATCTGTTATGAGATTGATTGGCATGGAATGTGTGTTCTAAGTTATGATACTTTAGAACAGAGAACGTTATGTATAAAAAAAATTTAAAATTCCCTTATTTCTAAAGTCTTAAAATGGGAATGTTACACCCGAAGGAGATATTGTATTTACCCCACATAGAATTCCCGCATCAATCAGCCTATAAAACAAAAGAAAAAATAAAAATATAACTTTTTCAACATGGAAGTGCCTATTTTAATCTTGGGTATCTTGTAGAAGAGGAATGTGTTTCACACCAAGTTATGCTAAAACAACCTCTCTTACCTCACTACCTTTCCTCTCTAATATTCTTCCTACTCAAGGGACGTTCCAGAAATGTGACATTTTGTGATCATGTGGCCTTCTTCTCCCTTAGAACAGTAAATTATGCACTTCCTTTAGGGTTTTATGCTCATAAGCCAATATTTAGTATGATAGACTCGTAATGGTTCTTACCAATTAGGTGGATTTTTGTCTACTTTTACCATTCACCTCTTTTATTACTTATTTATCCTCCTTCATAGAACCAGACCTTCAAAATGTACATTATGGGAATTCCTCTTCTAGGAAAATCCCCCGTATCTATTCACCATAGCCAACAACCATGCCTATTCGACCTAAATTCAACCATACCTATTAGACCTAAATTCAACCATGCCTATATGACATAAAATCAACCATGCCTAAATGACCTAGACTCAATCATGCCTAAAATATATTGACTCATTCATCTATCATCATCCTATTCTTCCCTAGATTATGGGAGAAATACATTGTCCTAATGCCCCTTTTCACTGGCGCTATGTAGGCAACACTCCAAGGGTATGGGGCCCTTGGAGGTTAGCTCGGCCACCCTATCCCCTACCCAATTTTCCTCCTTTTTTATTCACATTCTAGATTAGTTATTTTCCATTTTACATAAAACTAGGAATTAAAAAAGCATAAAAACAAACATACCTACCATTTTATAACATCAACCATATCATACATCAATCATTTCACATTTCCATGATATCAAATATTTGGAAATTTACACCACAACATACATATACATCATCATTTAGTCTCCATACTACCAATAAATTTGAAATTAAATTAAACACAAAAACATGACCAAACCATGCTTATACCTCAACTCCACCATGCCTATATGACCTTGAATCCACTATGCCTAAATCACCTAAACTCAACCATACCTAAATTACCTAGACTCTACCATGTCTATAGCTAACTCCATCATTCCTAAATCATCTAAACTCCACCATGCCTATACCTGACTCCACCATGCCTAACTCACCTAAACTCAACCATGCCTAAATTACCTAGACTCCACCATGCCTACATAACCTCGAATCTATAATGTGTAATTCAAATATTTTCCATAATACATAATAACAATTGAAATTAAAAATGAGTACATCATCCATCCAGTCAATATCTTCAACTATATAATGGGAGTGTCTATGCATCAATACATATATATATACAGATATAAATAAATATCAGTATCAATATCTCAAAACTCTCATGTAAAATCTCACATCTTCACCATGCAAGCTGATATATATATATAAAATCAAAATAATGGTACACTATCACGTAAAGTGACCACTCACCCCCACCTGAGGCCCTCCTCTCTAGTCTCACCTGTCTCCTCCTTCTGGCCTTCTCTTGGGCCCAGTCTCTAAGAGCTAGTAACCTCACCATGTCCCTGTCTCCGGGGTTGATGACCCTTGGTGATACAAGAACTGTGAATCCTAGATCTAGTTTGCTCACTCACGGCATATGATGACACATCAATCCCTGCAGTGGCTAGATGGTCTTGATAATAGCAAGTCTTGTTCAGGGCATCCCTAAATCTTACCATAGATATGGTCTAGGGTGGTTACATTTTCCTAACTACCCCTTGTAAACTCTTCTAGACAAAGAGTGTACCCTATCCTTGTGTAGGTTCCTGGACTATTGGACCCTATCCCTATTAATATGTTGATACCTTTATAGCTACCTGGGCCTATAGGGCCACAACATATGCCTGCGTAGTGGCCAACTAGCCATCTTATCCAACCACCTGTTCCTATAAGGTGGCTACCTGCACTCCATCCCTTTCTCCACCTTGTGTGGGAGCCTATGCCTATGCTACTTTGACTTGTAGGGTCATCACCTGTGCCTTTGAACCTGTCAGTTTTCCCTACAACTCTGTAATTTATTCTTGTCGGTTGGCCACCTAACCCTGTAATGTATCCCTTTGTACTATGACTGTCGCTAAATCGGGATGCCCTTTCCTTGATGATGTCACTCGTAGTTGTGCCACCCACAACTGTCTGTATCCATTAGTGAAACCCATACCATCAATTTGTCTATCTAGCACCTACTCTTCTTGTCCCATGGGAACACTCGGACATGGTGGAGACATGGTTCTCTCCATGTCATCTCTATGGTACTATGGGAAAGGTGGGGGCACTTCTTGCCATAATATAAACTATCATCTGACCCTATCCACATGTATCATCTCATTCTCCTCGGCACGCTGCACCTATATCTATCTCAGTAGCTTAAGATTCTTTAACTCCTCATCCATGCCTCTATAGGAGAAATAATCAACATATGGCTGCAACATGATATCTACCACTGGTAGGCCATCCAACAGCCTCCTGTAGTATATAACATTATTTGTGGCCCTGACCACTCTTGGTTATGCCCCGGCCGATACCCATCTCCTGAACCCTACTCTATATAATCCATACCCAACCAGTCCTATCATGGTAACCTAGCTAGATGCACACACACAATGTGCTCAAACACCCAGTAATGTTACAAGAATGTGCAATACATACCAAATCTCCTTAACCTACCATAGGCCCATAGCTCCCTATACATTTTGACTAGAAAATTTGGTGCCCAAGGAAGGTAGACCCACTCCTCGATCATGTCCTATAGCACCCCCATTATTGCTTATGGGAATCTCCCACCCTTAAAATCTAGGAGAGAAAAATATCCTACTGCCACCATCATTAGAACTGATAGCCTAGTCTCCAGTGGGTAGAGCACATACATGTCCCCATAGCTCAAACTTGTACTATAATAGCTCAATAGTCCCATTACCTCACCGAATACCACCAATATTAGCTCCACTGATGCCTCAGATGAAATCAAGTACACTAGCTCCCCCAAAATAGGAAGTTGTAGGATCCTATACATGTCCTCTAATGTGATGGTTATCTCACCCATTAGTAAATGAAATGTATTGGTCATTGAGTCCCATCTATCGATGAGAGTGACCATCAAGCTATGATCTTGGGCTATACATCTATAGCGCTTGATCAAACTGAGTCCCATATCCACTATGTGCTCCCACTCCTCTGCTACCATGCTCACCCACATCCATACCAGTAGGGATGGTACTTTTCCTCTCATCCTCAGCTGATCTCTCACCTACATCATCCAAAACAACATTGTCAAGTCATGACCATATAAAATTACCTATTCCATAAAACCCCAACTGACCTCATACTTCACCATTTTCTCCCACATCATACCTAAAACCATCACTCATACCTACCCCTCACCTGGTTTCTAATACCTAACCCTCTACCTAATTCACCTAAAAACTTATTGTCTCCATTATCATACTTACTAAATTCCCTAGGCCATTTCACCTACATACCTATTACACACCTACAACATGGTGCGTTACACTCTTCCACCTACACTAACCTTCACCATACCCTTGCCTCACTTGTTTAACTTTCCCAACTATCTTTGTGTTTCTTTAGTCACTTTTTATAGTGACTGACATCGATTGCCTCAACCGATACCAGTCACTTTGACTGGTGTTGGTCACCCTTTATCTGACCGGTGCTAGAAAAACACAACCAATATTGGCCAACCCTTGACCGACGTCGGTCACTATTACAGCCACAAAAACCAAAACCCCCATCCCCCATTATCAAAAATTACCCAAAATGAATATGTACACCTACCCTAACCCACCCAAACCTATCATACCTTCATTACCAACCTTATTTAAGCTACATTTGACCCTCCCACCCC
The DNA here is from genome assembly GCA_019776745.2 of Taxus chinensis. Lineage (NCBI taxonomy): Eukaryota > Viridiplantae > Streptophyta > Pinopsida > Cupressales > Taxaceae > Taxus > Taxus chinensis. The sequence goes on from CM034148.1 coordinate 655,727,672, forward strand.
CCGTTTTATTCATTTTAACCATATTTTCAAAATTAAATTTCTACCCAAACTTAACATGCAATAAAAAAATCCATTTCAATCTCTTCAACTCAATTGAAAGATTCAGATAGTCTGCTAACTCTACCCAGTGTCATCTCTGCAGTGGTACCTCTAGTATCCATATCGATGGTCCTTCCACTCCCTCTCCCACCTCCTTCATGCCAAAATCCAACCAAACACCTCCCAACCAATCAAATATCTCCAATTTATCTCATGGACCTACCTACCAAATGCTAATCACCTATTAGTCGCTCACCAACTCAGCTTGAGACCTCTTCCTGTCACTTTTCCACTTTCCACTTCTTTTCTATCATTTTCCACAAATGGAAAATAAACAAATGAATCCGTAAAACACATATTTTTACTTTTTAGCCCCAAATCAACATGATTGACATCGTTCATGTCATGCCCTAGCCAATTGATGTTGATTAATCTCTAACCAACATCAATTGCCCATCATAGTTATTTTACCCATACTAAGCCCATTTTTCCTAACAACATTAATGATACAACAAATTTTACCCTTACCAACACCTATTATACCTTACCCATAAGCCTAACTTACCAGTACATTTCCTTGATTACATTTGGGACATGTTATTTACCTATAGCTCAGCCCTATTTGTTCCCTGACCTACATTCCCTGACCTGAACCGCCTTTTGTGACATTTGAATTTGTGTACTCATTATACCCTACAATTTTGTTACACATGTTGTTTAGCCTAATGACCATACCTTGCCTAATGATGTTATGTTTATCCTGACCATACCTTTGGTGCCATAGAACAAAACCTATTACCCATTCCTACACTTGACCTGGTTTTTCTTCATGACCATATCCTATATCTTGGATACCTGAATCACATCAACGTCATTTGTATAAACATATCAATCCTTTGACAATGTAGCATTTTCAAGCTCTTCCACCTGATATTGTATCACAATCTAAGCATGTTCTTGCGTTTGATTGCCATTACCTATTACCTAACCCGACCATTACCCTTACCTACACCCCTTCTACCCTTATTTTATATTAACAACATGTTTATCAAACCACTCATTGTTGTTGCCTCCAACTTCAATAGTTGTTGGTTTAAGTGGGGATCACCTTCACTCCTACCTGGGCCAACCCCACTCTCACCTATATTTGGGGAAACCACTTTGGTTTTTGTCAACATCACTTACCAAATACAAGATACGTGACAAAAAGGGCCAAATGTAGACACCAAATTTTGTTCACACTCCCCTTGGTCCCTTTAAATTAATTAAGCACAACATCGCCCCATTCTTAATTATTCACCTTCACATTATTAATTAATTTAATTATTTGAATTAAATTAATTTCACCCTCACACCTCCACCTCACCCTGGACTCATTCTAGGGTCATTTAACTTACAATGACCAAGTCATCACTCTCAGCATTGAGTCACCACTCCCAGTGTTGAGTCACAACTTGACCTAACAAACTAAGACTTCTCCCTAAACCTAATTGGAATTCTTCTATGACCTTCCTACCTTTTTTAACGAGAACTCCATTTTCCTAAGTAGACTCAATCAGAAAGCATGCCAAATATGGGAGAATCTACCTAATTTTTGTAAAACAAGGCTTTCCATCCTTAACTGATGTCGGTTATTCATCGACCGACACTAGTCACCTAACTGTCATTGGTTACTTTATAAACAATTTTACAACATATTACTTGGGTTGGTCATTTTTCAATTTTGGGAGAACTATTGCATTAAAAAATGAATCTAAGCCTCTTAGCATCCAGATGACACAAAATACTCAACCACAAGCCCAAGAAAGAGTATGAATCTCATCCAAAGGTATTAGAATATTCACAAGCACACTCTAGAAGTATTGTCATGACACTAAATACAGAGTCTCTTCACGGATCAACTACCATCCTTCTTCACCTACTAGATCTACAAATGCAAGTAAGTATACATGATTTTAATCATTTTGTGCTTTCTTAAATTTTATATCCATTTCCTCTTTCCTTATACTTTACATCTCCTTGTATTCCTTTATCTCCACCATCTCACCAATCCATCAACCCAGCCACGTACGAAATGTTGGCTCTCTGTAATTTCCCCTATGTATTCCTGAGTCTTTTTGGTAATATTACGAACCCAACCACTATCCCTTCATTCTCCATGTAATCAAAAAGAAGTTCAAAAGATACTTTTATTTAATTACTACCAAATTTCCCTTAGCAACATTGGTCACCTTAACCATCGTCAGTCTCACCTCTGTACCAACATCGTTCACTAGATAAACATCAGTCACTGTGTCTTTTTTTAAACCTCCACGAAACAACCCATAACTCTACCAGACATTACCAAATACCCCACTAACCTTATCTAACACCCTTTTGACCTTTCCTAACTAGAAATATACCTTGAATGATGTTAGATTAGTTTTTATTTCACTGTTTTTCTTAATCTAATGTGTTCATAACATTTTGAGATACCTAAATCAAAGTGTTAGCAATAGGATGTTTATTTCTTGTATTTAGTTTCATTAATTTAATTTAAAAATGTGGATTTACAGCCATCTAAGAAGTAGCACACATCCCAAAATTAATGATAGCTAGGAAATCCACTATAATTTACTATTTAATATCATTTGGTGGTCTTGTTTTGTCTCTTATACAGGTTGTTCCTCCTAGCCAAAGGGAAGCTCTCACATTCAGTCTGATAAAATTCTATAACACACACATACCATCTACATAATCACAAGTATTCCTCCTTGACCATCATCTTATCTATTTTATCACATACTTTGAGGTGAAACAAGAAGATTCCATGTTGTGGCTATGTTTTCATGGTTTGAGTCTTACATTTTTGGGTTATTAATTTCACACATGAAAACATCTCCATATGAAGATCATCTTATTACCCTTATGTTATTCAAAATCATACTTGAATAGAACTAGATTTAGGATGCTCATACACTTCTTTCTCATATCCATCTCATGAGAATAGGTGATGTCTTGATCCTACACACATGATGGTCTCGAATGACTCACTAGCATAACTAACTCATTTTTATTTGTTTGTAGAAGATATTTGGACATAATGGTAAAATAAGGATATGATGATAATCAATTCACTAATAGAGCCCTAATCCCTAAACCCTAAACCCTAAGCTCTAAACCTTAAGCCCTGAGCACTGAGCCCTGAGCCCTAAGCCCTAAACCCTAAATTTAAAACCCTATTTTTACCACCTCGAACCGTAAACCATAAACCTTAACACTAAAACCATAAATCCTAAACCCTAAGCCCTAAACCCTAAGCCCTAAACCCTGAACCCTAAACCCTGAGCCCTAAACCCTAAACCCTAAAACCTAAACCATGAGTTTTAAACCCTAAGTATTAAATCCTAAACCCTTAGCCATAAGCCCTAAACCCTAAACCCTAATCACTAAGCCCTACACCCTAAACCCTAATCCGTAGTCCTTAAACCCTGAGTGCTAAAATTTGAACCATCAAACATGAACCATCACCCCTAAACCCTAAACCATAAACAGTAAACCGTAAACCATAAACCCTAGGCTGTATACCCTAATCCTTGAGCCATATACCTTAAACCCTAAACCTTGATCCTTAAAACCTAAACCCTAAACCACAAACCCAAAATCCAAAACCCTAAGACCTAAACCATGAGCCCTAAACCCTAAATGCTAAAACTTAAACCCTAAGCCTTCAACCCAAAATCCTTAAACCTAAACTTTGAGTTGTAAACCCTGAGACCTAAACCTTAACCCATATACCCTAAACCATGATCCTTAATCCCTAAACCATAAACCTTGTTCCCTTAACCCTGGACACTGACCCTGAAACCTTAAACCTTAATCGCTAAACACTAAACCATAAACCATAAACCCCAAACCCTTAACCCTAAACATTAAAATCTCATCCCTAAACTATAAACTATAAACCATGATCCCTAAACCCTAAACCCTAAACCTTAAATTTTAAAACCAAAACTATAAACCCTAAGCCTTAAGCCCTAAACCATAAACCCTAATCCCTAAACCCTCAACCCTAAATTATACACCCTAAACCCTATATCCTAAACCCTTAACCATAAACCATAAACTCTAAACCCTAAATCCTAAACCTTAAAGCCTAAATTCTAAACCTTATTTTTACTACTTGGTACCAGAAGCCCTAAACCATGAGCAAAAAACCCTGAACTCTAAACCATAAAACCTAAACCCTAAGCCCTAAACCCAAAACCCTATGTTTCATCATTTTCTTTTTTTTATTGAGATGAAACAGATAAGGGTGAGGGCCAATGAGGAATACCTATTTTTGATGGTTGGTTGATGGTTATTACTCACATTATGACTTCTCAATCCAATGCTGACTGTGAGAGCTTCCTTTTGGCTAGGAGGAACTACATGAAATAGGAAACAAGACCAAAAAAGAAGAGTTTAAAAATATATGACATTAGACTGCTTAGCATATGCCAGATCTGGAAAGTGTGATACTCTCTATATGGATCTAAATCCACTTTTTAAAACAACCTAATGCAAGAGATAATAAAATTCCTACTATAGTTGATATGATTTAGGTATTTCATTCAAGAAAAATAATCAAATATAACATAATAGGCTAGGCCATAGTCAGATCTAAAGGGTAGGTAGGTGTCAGGGTACTAGGACTGGTCAAGGTCAGGTTTTGTACTGTTTAGGTCACTTGGTAAAAGGTTATTTTGTTTTGTTATTGGAAAAAGGTATGAAACACAGAGATGTATTTCAGTCGAGTATAACCAATGATGGTTTAGAAGGGACAGACGCTAGTCATGGATAACCTGCATCGGTAGGGTTGGTGTGAAAGGAACTTAATAATTTTTTTATTATGGGGATTGAACTAGAGCTAGACAGAGATGGAAGGGTGGGTGGGGAGGTCTATAAAAGTATCAAGTATACTTAGAGGTAGGTAGTAGGAGATAATGGGTCATTTTGTGGTGTGGGTAGAGGAATGGCTAAATCTATAAGTAGGTAGGAGAGGGGAAATGGACATGTAAAGTATAAACTAATAACAAAAGTAACAAAGGCTATTATACTAAAATAGACTATGTTGGTAGAAGGTATACTTACTTTGATACATGTTTGATATTTGAATGGTGATGGAAGTTGATCATAAGAATGGTGTTTGAGTCCACAACAGTGCTTCTTGGAATGCTTTAGTAAGTGCAATACCTATGGATCTTTTCTGGTGTTAGCTGTGGATGTCTAGGTGCATGAAAAGACTTCGGTTCTACTTGCATATAGCTCTCTTCTCGTCTCCTTGATCTCAGAATGTGCCAACCCCAAAAACAAAGTTTCTAAGGTGAATAAATGGCAACTGATGGTATTTTTGGGTTGACAGGAATCAGTTTGGGGGTGAACGGTGTCGGTTAAGGTGAGAATCCGTAGGTTTACTAAAAATAACATATCATGGCAATCATTTCACCAAATCTGTCTATTCTCCGAGATCAAAGCAAAAGTTTCCATTTTCATGAGTGGAAATGTGGTTAGAGGAATAATAGGCATTGATTTTTAATGTTGAACTAATTATTAGCTCATTAAGGTAAGTGGGATCAAGACTTAGTTAGTTATGGAAACATGCCAAGAATAGGTCTAGGGTGAGGTGGCTAGGTGAGGTGGAAATGATCTTAACTAAAATAATTATGTAATGAATATTATGAGGATGGGTATTAATTTAATTAATTTTATTAAATTAATATTAATGTAGGGTAGAAGGGGCCACAGTTAGGTGAATATGTTTGAGTTGGTTATTTGATGAGGGACTAAGGGGAGTATGACCCAATTTTGGTGTGTACATTTTTCCCCTTTTTGTTGTGTAGCTTGTATTGGTAAGTGATGCTGACAAAAATAAGATGTGGTTGTGTTGAGTGTAAGTGAATTTGGTGTTGCCCCAAGTGTAGGTGGAGGTAACCCCCCATCAAACTAGGAACCGATGAGGTGAGAGAAGGAAGTGGTGAGTGGTTTGATAAAAATAAAGAGGTGGGTGGTTTGAGAAAATAGGGTTAGGTGTGAAGGAAGTGATGGTCAAGGGTATGGTGATTGTAAGAGGTAGGGTGGTTGATTAGGTAGAGAATTCAAATGTACACACATGTTGTGAAATGCCAAAAGATACAAGGGTTTCTCAACATAACAAATGTAGGTTAGATAGGGTCATAAAGTTCATTCAATAAAGGGTTGTTGAGGTCCGGTATCCATGGTAAAGGATACGGTCCAGGAACTCAATGGGGTAAGATGCAAGAACTCATAAGTGTGGTTCCAGTACATCTAAAAGGACAAAAATTCAAGGTTTTTTGGGATAAGGATCATGGCCATAGGAAAGGTAAGGATATTACGATGAGGAAAATAGGTACCATCCTTGTAAGATGCAACAAGTGAGGACATGGGAATATCCACATAATCATTGGTTACGTAGGTAGGTGTGGGTAGGGTAGTTGGAGGTAAAAATGTGTAATGAGGTAGAGGTCAAAGGTAGTGAGAGTAGAACGCATGCACACATATAAAATAAGACATGGTACCAAATAAAGAGCGTGTAAACTTTATAGCATCCAAGGTCGATAGGTCTATCCAAATAGGGTTGAAGTGAATCTGGTAGCCACAGTATAGGATATAGTGTGAAAAGACAATAGGGATCAAGTGTAAGAATGATTAGGTATGTGTCGATACACCAAAGGTCAAGTCAGGATAAAGAGCATGATAATAGGTGAGGTAAGGTCATAAGGTACATCAAGCATGGAGGGTCAACATGTCACAAAGAGTGGTTCAGAGCTAGGTATATAGGGCACAACATGGGAGGTCAAGTGTGGGTAAAAATAAGGTGTGGTGTAGGTAAGGCCATGAGAGTGGTTGAAATATTCCCCAACTGATTGTGAGGTGGGGTGATAAATGATGAGGTCAGGAGGATGAGGTGAAGGGTCAGGGTCAACATTGGGTTAGATGAAAAAGGTTGTGAGAAATTATATAAGGTGTAATGGGTTGCCATGGGACCAACATAGGTAACCAACGCCGGTCATGTTTAACCGATGTTGGTCAAGGGGAACCGACCATAGTATGCTATAGCATAGGAATGATGTTGATCTAGGTAAAAATGACATCAGTCAAGTCAGGGAGGGGTAAAAAAAGGAAATTTCTATTTTTTGTGGAATCATTTGTAATTTTCCAAATAGGAGAAGATGATAGAGGAGAGAGGAAAAGGTGGAAAGTGACTGAGCAAGATGGAGAAATGAGTTGCGAGCCTCAGGTCCATTAGATCTATTTGATCGATTCAGTTGGTTGGAGGTGATGAGGTCAAATGGTGATGGTAGAGAATGGAGAGGGATCGGGTGGACCACCAGTGTAGTTTCCCATCGCGCCACCACAAAGACGATAACATGAAGAGGTATGATTCAATCCCATTCCTACTTTGGTAGGTATATTTGTGTAGAGAAATCGGGTTAGGGGCAAATAGGTATGTGGGGTGAAAAGGTAAATTTGAATTGGGGATGAAAAATGGGTAAAATAGGAAGAGAGAAGGGTATATTTAGGTCAATGATGGGTGGGGATGAATTCAGGGGGGGTTTGGGTAGGGAAGGATAGGTCAGGAGGGTAAAATGGTGTGTTTATGAGGAAATAGGGTAGGGTGTTACAGATTTGGTTGCCGTTAAATTGACTGATGTCGGTCAATGGTTGACTAATGTCGGAGGGAGTCAGCCAACATTAGTAACTGATGGGGTGACCAATGTCAGTTGTGGGATATCTCGCTCAGTCGAGGGTAACTGGTTCTGGTCATCATTTGAAGAAAAATGGGCCAAAAATGAGATAGGGCAGGTGGGTAAGGTAGGTAATGGTAGAAGAATATGTTGTTGATGGGAAAAAATGAAGCTTGGGTAAGAGGTTTAAATAGGTAAGGTTGATGGGTGTGAAATTGAGGTGGGAGAAAGGTACATAGTTAGGGTTGGGGTAGGTAGACAAGTCGTGTGATAAGAGGGTAATTTGTGAAGGAAAATAGGTAGGGTAATAGGTATAGGTGGGGTGTCAAGAGTGATTGCATGTATGGTTTTATTAATGTGATGGTTTTTTGGATGGAGGTGAGAGATCAGCTGTCGATGCGAGATAGGGTACCACCTCTATTACAATATGTTTGAGGGGATGTGACCAATGTGGAGTCGAGGCACGTGACCGATGTGGGTCGAATTGGGATTTGACGTTATAGGAGTATAGATCATGATCCGAGTTTTATGGTCATTCTAATCGATAGATGGGATTGCATGACCAACACATTCCATTTGCTGATAGGTGAGATGATCGTAGATATATTATATTTCTTCAGAGGAATCAGAGGAAATGATGTTGATAGTATTTGGAGAGGGGATGTCAGAGATGAGTTTTCATAGTACCATCCTAAGCTATGAACAGATGTACATGGCCCATCCTAAGGAGATGAGGATAGTGGTCTTGATTATGGAGGTAGTGTGTTACTTTGCACTACCTGATGCAGAGGGTGGGAGATTCCCACGGGAACTGATGGGAGTCCTTCATAATATGTTGGAGGAGAGGACCTACTTTTCCTAGGCACTAGTCTACTTAGTAAAACTATATAGGGAGCTATGGGCCTATGGGAGGCTATGGAGGTTAAGCTTGTGCTACATGTTTCTTCTTCATTTTTGGGCATATGAGCACATTGTGTGTGTCTGTCTGATTGTTTTTCCCTCACTTGATGCATTTGAACCAGGTATGGTCTAGGTTGGTTATAGGTGGTGGGTTCCTATTGGTGGGGTATAACAAGGGGCTAGGGCTATGTATGATGTAGCCTACTACAGGTAGATACTAGAGGGGTTATCTAGGGTAGACATAATTTGGAGGTCATATGTGGGATTCCCATCATACATGAAGGTGGCCGTAGAGTTAGATGAAGTACAGTTATTCTGATGGATAGAGGGGCACTGTGAAGGAGATTATAAGAGGATACCCATTGACAAGGTCAGACAGTAGTTTAATTTTTTGCAGGATGTACCTCCACCATTCCCATTGTATAGAAGGGATGATGTGGAGAGGCCTATGCCTCTACCACATTTGACAGTGTCTACAAGGCAAGAGGAGTAGGTGGTAGAATGGAGGATTGATGATGTTTAGGTGACTGAAAGATATAGATAGTTGTGGGCTGCACATTTATGAGCAGTACCGCCAAGGCCGGGAAAACCATATTTAGCCATCATCATAGTGCAGAGGGATGCCCTATAGGGCAGGTGGCTACCCTGATTACATAGTTGGGGATGGTGCACGGGTAGTTGATAGGTTCAGAGGCACATGTTTCCACTTTGCAGACATAGGTGGTCACTCTATAAGCCCATGTAGCGTAGGGACAAGTACCTGCATAGGGTGTAGATGGGGATGGGGTACATGTGGTCACCCTATAACCATAGGTCACATGTTTATAGGTATTGTTGGCCATGACATAGGCATAGGTTATGGCCCTTCATGCCCATATACAGGCATAGGGTCATAGGCTGATGGAACCACTATAGGCACAGGGATAGGTCCCACTTTACAGGTAGGGGTGGGATAGGGTCCCTCATAATAGTTAATTGTGGGATGGGATCCTGAGAGATAGGTACAAGTGATACCGATGACACCTTCACATACTATAATGATGGCTTAGTTCAGGGATACCTTGGGTGAGGTATGATACTATCGGGACCACTTGATGGTTGTAGGGATAGATGAGCCCTACTATGACGAGTATAGAGCATAGCATGCCTTGATTGAGAGGACCAGGTCTCATACACATAGTGTAGGGAGTTCATGGGGCCAGGGAGCCCTAGGATAGGGTAAGGGTGAGACTACCAGTACACGGAGGCCAGCTCTAGGTGAGGGGCCATCAGAGGATAGATCGAGGTGAGGTGGAGAGAGGTTTTCATGACGCCCCACTAGAGGGGAGATGGATGAGATTGATGAGACATGGATGGATATCAGGTGGGGTGATGATTAATCACAATTTATGATCACTGTATCTGTGTTTTTGACATATTTTTGATATATTTACCAATTTGCATGCTGAAGATAATGATGATGTACATGCGAGTTTTGTTTTGATATTTTTTTATCATATATCATCCTGTGTGTGGAAGATGGTGAAGTTATGTATGAGAGTTGTTGAGATACCTAAATTTATTTGTATCCATGTACACATATATTTATATAGAGACTCTTATAGATGATGGTATGTATAGTATGGATGGTGTATTTTATTTTAATTTCTTATTATTATGTGTGTATGGGATGGAAACTAAGTGAATTATGCATGATGGAGTTAGGTAGGTGTAGGCATGATTGAGTCAAGTAGGTGTAAGCATGATAGAGTTAGGTTAGCTTAGGCATGATGGAATCAGGTTGGTTTAGGCATGATTGAGTGTCCAAGTTGTAGGTGACATGGGGGACAAATGGTGATGTATATACAGGTTATGGCTTAAATTCCCAAATATGTGCTATAATGGAAATGTGAAAATGATAAATGAATGATTTGATTATGTGATAAAAATGTGTATTAATTGATGCTTGTTTGGTTTAATTTCTAGTTATTGATATAAAATGGAAACTAACTAGGGTAAAATGTGGATAGGAAAGTGAAAGGGGGAATTGGTTAGGGTAAAGAGTGGTTGAGTTAACCTCCAAGGGCCCCTTTCCCTTTGGAGTGCTTCCTACATAATCTCAGCAAAAAGGGACCTCAGGCTGATGTATTTCTCCCATAAGCTAGGGTTGATGTTTTTAATAGACTGCTCGATGTGGGAAGTCTATATGGGATGAGTATATGATCTCCTTGAGGTTTTCATGAAGCTAATCGATGCAGGAAGGTTTTGGATATTTTTATTGGATTTGTGAAATAACTTGATATAGTTGTCCTTCAAATGAGTAGTCTATTTATAGTGGTGGAATTACAGTGAAGAGATGTCCCTTTTGAGGGAGTCATCTTTTGCTGGAATTTTGACTCAAGGAGTTTCATCCCCTCTTTTTTACATTTAAGTCACAAACAAGACTATAGAAGAAGATTAGGTTCCTATTTAGAAGACAATATTGTAGCACACAACGATTAACTATGAAAAAGGTGGTTTTGAGTGATGAATGACCATGGGATTCCATCTTGAAGAAGACAAAAATTATCCATGAGAATCATGCTATGAGTAGATTCGTGGTACTCATATTAAAGATAAGGCTAAAAGGTGACAGGTAATCACATGATTCTTGTTGAGTTGTGGATCCTCAAAACAAGTAATATGGACGGTGGACAACGCTCAAGGGATGAGTTATCAAATAACAGAAAGTGATATAGAACTTGATGTCAACAATAAAATGGTCAAAGATGCAAGGTATTGAGGGGCTCACGTTCAGGTTTACCTTCAAGTGAAGACAAATGATAAGCACCTGATTCATAGGCATGGGTAATGATATAGGGTCCAAGACAATTAGGAGAAATTTTTCCTCACTTACTTTTATCTTATTTGGTTACATGTTGATTTTATTTCAGGATAAAGTCACCAACCTGAAAGGTTTGTTCATGAACACGTTTTTCATAGGCATTTTTGATAATTTTTTGGTAGATTTGGAGATGGTGAAGAGAATTGAGATGACGTTCATCTAATAAATCAAGTTGTGCCAAACAATCTTGGTAAAAGTCATCGTCATTGAGCATGCCTTGTAGTGAGTTACAGAGAGATGGAATATGGAATTTGAGAGGTAAGATAGCCTCAGTACCGTAGACCAGAGAAAAAGGTGTGGCAGCAATCAAAGTGCAAATACTAGTGTGATAATCCCACAAGGAAAAAGTAATGTGTGTATGATAATCCTTCCTAGTATTGGTGACTACCTTCATAAGAATTTTGTTCATGATTTTATTGGCTGATTCAGCTTCGCCATTGGTTTGTAGGTAATAAGGTGATGAGAAACTAATTCAGATGCCAAAAGTGTTGCATTGTTTGCATAGGGTTTTATTTTTCAATTGATTTCCATTATCAGTGATGAGGCGGTGAGGAAGACCTAAGTGATAAATGATGTGATGGTTGATGAATTCACATATTTTGTCATCTTTGATAGAAATGAGGGGATGGATTCTACCCATTTAGTATAATATTTAGTAGCAGTTATGATCCATTGATGGTGTTGTGAAGAATGGGGGTTGATCTCACCGACAAGATATAATCCCCATTGAGAGAAAGGCCAAAGGTCTCATGCAACCTGTAAGGAATGACTATGTGTGTGATGGAGATTAGCATTTCATGGCCAGCGGTGAGATCAACTGGTTGAGAAATGCCTGATAAGGGGAAATCGTCTTTGGGACAAGCTAGGTTAAGGTCATGGAAGTCTATGTAAATGTAGAGTCCCCCTGTCACCTTTGTGATAGGAATGATGTTAGAAATCCGTTAGGGATAGTCAATGGGTAGGATGAAGAAAACTAAGAAAAGGCATTGAAGCTCTTTTTGACTAGAAGAGAAATACGAGGATGCATTTTCTGTAGCTTTTGTTTTATGGGTTTGGCATTAAGAATGGTTACGATATTGTGGACCATGATTTTTGGGTCAATACTAGGAATATCAGCATAAGACCAGGAAAACGCGTTGTTATGGTCCCGAAGGCAAGAGGCGAATGCCTCCTATTCAGTAGTGTCTAAGGATTGGTCAATCTTTAGAATGTGTGGGTCATCCTAAGTGTTAATTTTGATTTCGATGGTCAATTCATTCAACATGGTTTACATCTCAGAAGGTAAAGACTGATGAATATAAGAATCTTCTGTACCAAGGTAAGTGAGGATGGATTAATCATCCTGACATCAAACAACATTAATAGAAGGTATATCATCATTGATCATGTTAGGATACAGGAATGGGAGAGAAGAGGGAGCCTCACCATTGTGTTGATAGGTTAGAGGTCCCAAGGAAATGGTTTTTATGGAAAAAAAGTTAGCAGGAATAGATTCGGGATCTATGGACTCCGTGGGTGAAGATGGTAATGGTAATGTGGGTGAATGAGGTGGGGAAGGTGTTTCATTCTGAATGAGGTTGACGTGAGCGTTCTTGGGAAGTGGTGCATTAAAAATAATTCCACTATAGTTATTGTGTTTACGAGAGCTATCGGGAATGATAGTATGGTGGCCCTATTTTTAAAAGCCAAAACCAAATCCTTTCCATGCGCACTGATGGAGGAAAGTGTGAGTGAAGCGACAATTAGTAAGGGAATGTAATTCAGATGAAAATGGTTGGGTTTGGGATAGGGGTTCAGGTTTATAAGTGACAATATCAGGTCCCCCATATGTTAGATTAGTCCAAAGGTGGGGAGGGCCATAAGGAAAAACTTCACCTATGTAGATGAAATAACTAGGATGTTGACACAAGTTCCCATACTCTTGTGGGGTGAGGAAAATGTCGATATTGTATAGGTGGTATTCCCCCAGAGTGAGGAATTTAAAAAAACCTTCTAAGAGATCAGTACTTGATATGTGGGTAGCGGGGATAAATGAATCGCTAGAATATGGGGAAATAGGTGAGTTAGTGGTAGAGGTCGTAGTGGCAATAGGGATAGCAAGGTTAAATGTGGGAAAGGTTGTGGCAGTATGGGTGGATGGGCCTATAGGTGAAGGTGAAGTGGGGATAGTGGTAGGTACCTTGACTGGTACAAGAAAATCATTGGGCTTGTATAACATGTTATAGGTCTTAAATGGCGACGGGTCAGTAGGGATGGTTTAATTATGTTCCTTGTGTTCAAATTTGAGGCATCGGTGTAAAATCGAAGGGAAACAACCCATGGCATGGATCCAAGGTCGTCCGAGCAACAATTTATAATGGAACTCACCTTCAAGGACATAGAAAAGTTCTGGGACAATGCGGGGACCCATGTAGACATGGAGAACGATTGTACCTAGGGTAGAGGTCATGCCGTCATTAAAGGAGCATAGCATAACTAAGTTTCCATACATGTAATTGGAAGGTTTTTACATTTGGTTGTATGCATGGGAGGAGATGATGTTAATACTAGCACCACCATTGATCATAATGCGTCGTATGCGTATATTATCGATAAATACGGAGATAAAAAGAGTGGGGTTGGGGTCTTCAGATTGGAATGGAGTGATCTCTTCATCTGAAAAGCTGAGGGCAGCTACTTGGCAAGTAGGTGGAGGCGTAGAGGAAGGTGATGACCTAGTGAGAGAGGCAACATGGTGAGGGATAGCGATGGAGGCTATGAGTGTGGGGTCATTTGGTAAAACATCAATAGATTGAAGCACCTCCATGATGGCTTGGTAATGTGACTCAAGGTTTGGACGAGGTCATATAAATACATTTTGAAAGGGATTGGTGTAGTTGTTTTAGCATTGTGTGATGAGTGACCCCATTATAAATAGAATATGTAGGATCTAAAATGGTGACTTTGGGTATGGGTGTGGATGGTATATTGGGTGTAAGGTTGGTTGATGGGCCAATTTGCTTTTCTTTTACCTTGTCTTTCTAAGTGCGGTTGGTAATGTGAACCATGTTAATTTGAGTGGAGATGGATGAAGAGGGTGTGTCATGGAAGGTATAGTGGCATGAGGGGAAATAACCTAGTGGGGGATACGATCCTTGTGAAATGAGTAGGGTGCATTGGCATTTGGGTGGTGGTTTGGCGAAATCTCTTATACAGACCATGTTGATCTCAAATCTCGGGGGTGGATCAAAGAGTTGCACGGGGGTGGAGATATTGGTTGCTGAGTAGGTAATGGAAGAAGATCCGGGGAAATTGGTGAAGGAAAAATGGGGTCCTCGTTAAGAAGATCATCGTTGTCAATTTTTTTCTCTGGGAGGACATAATTAGACAAGAGAAGTTTTTAAATCCTTATAGTTCTCTACATCGTGTCCTGACACATGATCGTAGGAAAAAAAATTAGTTTCCTCAAACCCTTTTTGTTTGGGTTTGAGTGGGTTGTAAGGTATAAGAGGTGGTAATGTGGTGACAGAATTTTTGAGGAGATTGGTTAAGATTTTGGCATAGGACCCTACTATTGCATCACAATGGGAGGTGAATGTGGGTTTGGGTACATGTATGACTGATTATGGAGGAAGATGATTTATAGGAGGGGGAATGGGTTGGTCCACTACTTTGGTGTGTGGATTGTTCTTTGGTCTTGGTTACATCTACTTAGGTATGAGCTAGTAGAAGTGCTGGCATTGGGAGGTTTGGTTGGTTTAACTACCTTATTGGAGGGTAGCAGATTTTTATCTCTAGGTTGCACCTTTTTGAGAAAAGGTGACATGAGTGTATGAAATGTAGAGGGAAAAGAAGATAGTGGAAGATTAAGAGTTACCCATGGGGGCAACTGAGTTGTTATGGGGGTTATTGGTAGATATTGGGTATAAGGTGTGAGTGGAAGAGAAGAAAGTGTCATGGGTAGTGAAGAGGTTATGGAAGGTAGTGGTAGTATGGGTTGTAAGAAGGTTACAGGTGATGATGAAGGTTTTGTGGATCACTTGGGTATATTAGGGGTTCATGATGAGGAGGTGGGATGTTACATTCTTGGTTTACCAGTGAAAGGAGGTTATTTGGCTAGGGTTGAGGGGTGAGGTCCTAGGATTGTTAGAAGGGGTGAAGGTGACAATGGTGTGGTAGGCGAGGCTGGTATATGGGGTATAAGAGGTTGGGTTTTCTTTTTAGGGGATGAAATAATTTTAGTGTTGGTTTGGGAAAATGTGGCTAAATCTAATTTGATGGGTGGGTGAGTAAGGTTCGATGTCGGTATGACCCCTAAGGTGGTGATGGGTTTAAGTAAGGGAGATGATATAGGCATGGATAGGTTTTTGGGTGGAGATGTATGTTTGGTTGTGGACAGAGGTGTGTCTTGGGCTAAGGTTGATGACATGGAAGGTGTTGCAATAGTTGTGTTTTTATTTGGTTTGTTCACTTGAAACACTTTTGGATAGATAGTGGAGGTGTCGGTGACTGACAACTACATTTGGGTTTAAATAGGAAGTAGAAGGCATCCCCAAAGTAAGGATCTATCAACATAGTCCAGGCGATTAGACAAGCGTGAAAATAGTACTATTGTAAGCGAGGCCAATGTGGATCAAGTAGTAATCCCCATAAAATGTGTTTGAGATGTAGGGGAATAGCTAGCCTTAGATTCTGTGGGTAAGAGAGCCGAAAGTAGATCAACGGAATCTTGAAGGTCTGATGGTGAATGTTCATATAAAGGAAATGGTATTTCTATAGGATCCTCTATGGGTAGAGGGGAGGATGGGCCAGATGAGGTGGATTCTCCTTGTGATGGTGTAGGTTGTTGTCATGTATCTCTTATGAGTATGAGAGGTGTCACTAGCAACTGCATGAAAATTTAAGGGGTCACAGGTTGCGTGCTAATTATAGTCTCTTCCACGGGTGAAGAAAAAAATGAAGGGGGTTCCTCTATGGGTGTAGGAGTAGATGAAATAGGTTTTTGTGTAGTTAGGGGAGCTTGGGATAATATTTCGTCTATGGAAGGAACATAAGGAAATTGGGAATCAACTGGTATGTCATCAAAAATAGCATGGACCTCGTGGAAATTTCTATCGTTGGTTGAAGTGTCACCAACTTGGTTGGAAGTTGGGGCATGATTAGGGAATGACTTCTTGAAGATATGTAGGTTTTGCTTAGTAGGTGCATTCAGGATATCCAAGACCAGATCTCCATTGTATAACATTTCTTGGATGATTTTCTTGAAGATGATTCAGTTACCATCGATATGACCTTCGACATGATGATAGTTGCAAAATTCATGTTCCTTAGGGGCACTCAGGGTCAAAACCAGTGTGTGGATTTGTATGAGGAAGGGTAATGGCACCAACCTTAATAAGATTTTCCAAAACAGAATAATATGGTTCTTCTATTGAAGTGTACTTTTTTTATTCTCATCTAAACTAGAAAGCTTGGATGAAAGAGAGATTAGAAGGAGGTTTATAGGGGTTTTATTGATGAGAGGGGCGGTCCTTGAGAACTATGTCATTGGTAGATCCTTTAGGTTTTCAGTAGTTGTTTTGTGGTTTTGAAGATGAAGAAGCATCATTTGATTTGAACATTATGTTTTTGTTACAAAGCTGAATTTTCTTCTCTTCAATAGCACAAATTTCCAATTTCCGTGCCATGGTGAATGCCTCATCAAAAAAGTAAAATTTTTATACCTACAAGGTTGGTGAGATGTGTCAAGCTCAATCCCAAGTAAACAACTCTATGAGTTCAGTTTAAGGTAATTGAAATGTGAGTTGGTTAATTAGGCTATGCCAGCGAGTGAAAAAGTTAGTGATAAACTCATCGTTTCACTGTCGTGTGGAATAAAGATCAGTCATCGTGACCTTCTTAACAATGTTGATTGAGAAGTGATCTAAGAAATCTTGGGCTACTTGATTAAATGAGTAGATGGAATTTCTAGGTTGCCCACTATACCATTCCAATGGAGCTCATGTCAAGGACATCGGGAAGGTCCGTAGGAGTAAAGCATCACCATGGGTGATCAGGTGACACCCATGTTTGAAAGACCGCAAATGCTGTTATGGGTCTTCTTTACTATTGAAATGGTTGAATTTTGGCATTTCCCAATGTACAGGGTATAGGTGAATAGGGATGGATGGATGAAAGGGGCTCATTACAAATTTCATCGTAGGTGAGAGAATTTCATGAGCCAAAAACTGACGCTTCTAGTATTTACATCCTTTCCATCATCAATTTGATGAGGTCATTGGTAGGTTGTGATGGAAGGGCACCTCCTGTGGTGTAAGGGGGCTGGTATTGAACATGTGATGTGGGTGGCATTCTAGTGTATGGTGATATTGAATAGGGAGGTTGAGAAGAGGGTACCCGCATAGAGGGCATATATCAAAAATGGGTGATAGACAAGATAAGGGGTTGTTGATAGTATGTTTATGTAGGTGGGATAGTCATCGTGAATCTAGTAGCGATTGAGGAAGAGATTGCGTGATGAAGAGAAAATATTATGGAATGGTATAGGGGTCACCAACACCATGGGCGGTTGTGTTGTAATTGGTATTTGTGATACAATGGGTGCAGATGGGGTTATGATCTGGGTGATTAATGAAGGGATAACAGATACTACAGGTGCAAATGATAATGTAGATGCAATGGTAATAGCAGGTATGGGGAATAGTTGTGAAACCATTGGGGGTAAAGCATGTGATGGTAAAACCACATTAGTAGGGGCTGATGTAGAAGTGGGAATAAGGGAAGGAGAGATGGATATAGGCATGCCATATATCAACTGACCTGAGGAGTCCCGAGTGGAAGAGTGGGAAAGGTAGAACTGTAAGACCCCAGAATTATAATCAAGAAGTCATGCAAATTCCACATCACTTGTGGTAATGGTGGTATGTATGGTTGGATCCATGGGTGATAGGACAGAGGGTGGTGAAGGACTAGGCGGGAGTGGTTAACGACTAGCGTGGAATATAAGAGCATTAGCTTAGTTACGAGTCAACACCATGTGAATGAATGTATATCAGGTGATATTGTATCCTGCAGATAGCATAGAGAGGAGTGGGAATAAATAAAATAGGTGTCTATAAGTGGATTTGGGTAATGTATCAGCGAATATTAAGCACAGGGTAACCAACAACGGTTAAGGATGACCGATGTGGTTCAGGGGTAACCGACGTCAGTTACTATGAGACAAGAATAATTTTACCAAATGAGGCAAAGACTGATGATGGTCAGATGAACAAGTTGTATGATGATTGTATATCCAAGAATAGAGAGTACAAAGACTCACTGGAACTCCGACAGTACAGAAAAGGAAGTGTTCTTTTGGAAATTTAACCAGAAGAATAGAAAATCAATTCCAGTTAGGAAAAACCAATGCCATTCAGAGGGGGACCAACGCCACTAGATAAACCGATGCCGATTACTGTGAAAATTGGAGGAAATGTAGAAAAATGGATTGCTGTGAATTTAAATCACATAAATAATCTATCCAAAGGCCTGGAGATGATATAATGAAGTCTTGACACACTTAGAAGAAGTCAAAATACTCCCACTATGATTGTGGAGTGTGCAAGGAAAAATAATTGGAAAATGGAGAAACGTATCCATACACCTCAAACGCACGTCAATCAAATGATAAAAACAAGTATCTAACAAGTGATTTTTGATGTGTTGAGCTTATGCTATTTAGAATATTGACTCATGAATTTAGAGTAGAGTTTTTGGTGAGGAAGGCTTCCTACGAAGAAAGATATCTAAAAGGAGAGGTTTCAGGTTATGTTATGGGTGGGTGCGGGCCATCTTCTGAGGTAATGAATTGACAAAAGTAATGAATTGGGGAGTACCTGCCAATCCTTTGATCATGTGATCACTGACAGACATTCCTAGGTAAGATGTTGTTTAAGAAAGATGTGTATATTTCAATTTTGTGTAGTTTGGTAAGACACAAAGAGAGAGAGAGAATGTGCTTTTCTATGATTCTTTGTGTCAACCATCAGCTGGGCATGACTTCTACATATAGGTTGCCCTCATTTTAATGTGAGCTAAATGCAACGAATTAGAATGTAATGCAACCAATTTTAAGCCCAAATCGAAAAAATTACGTTTGATGAAACAAATGATGAATAGGAGAGGGTATGCTCTTTCACTAAATGTAGAAAGAAAGAAAGAAGAATGATTCTTTTTAAATGAACCAAGATAAATGTTTCTTTTAGAGAAATTAGAAAGAAGAGAGGATTACCAGTGAATAAGATTAATTTGTAAGAATAAGTTTAAAGGGAAATAAACACACAACTATTTTCCTAGGAAATGAAGAAAATGCTAATAGAACCCCTGGATGGGTCCCACCTGGCCATGTGCTAAAATGTTTCACCATTTTCTTTATGTTATTGAGATGAAATAGATAAGGGTAAGGGCCAAGGAGAAATACCTATTATGTATGGTTGATTGATGGTTTTTGTGTGCATTCTAACTTCTCAATCCAATGCTGATTGTGAGAGCTTCCTTTTGGCTGGGAGGAACTACCTGAAATAGAAAACAAGAACAAAAAAGAAGAGTTAAATAATATATGACAGTGGACTTCCTAGCGTATGCTAGATCCAGGAAGTGTGATACTCCCTAGATGGTTGTCAATCCATAGTTTAAAATAACTTAATGTAGAGAAATAACTGAAAATTCCTACTGTATGTTGATATGATTTAGGTATTTCATTCAAGCACAATAAGAAAATACTAACATAACTAGGCTAGGCTATAGTCAGATCTGAAGGGTAGGTAGGTTTCAGGGTACTAGGAATGGTAAAGGTCTTAGCAGGTTCTAGATAATTTGGGTCACTTGGTAGAAGGTAGGATTTGGTTACTGTTATTGGAACAATGTGTGGCAAACATAGAGATTACCGATGTTAGTCAAGGTATAACTGACGATGGTTTAGAAGGGACCGACAACAGATCCATGGATAACCAATGTCAGTAGGGTCAATGGGGTGAAAGGAATTCAATAAGATTTTGATTGTGGGGTTTGAACTAAGAGCTAAAAAGAGATGGAAGGGTGGATGGGGAGGTCTGCTAAAGGTCTTAGGTATACTCAGAGGTAGTGTATTAGGCGAGAATGGGTGATTTGGTGGTGTGGGTAGAGGAATGGCCGAGTCTACAAGTAGGTAGAAGATGGGAAATGAACATGCAAAGTATACAATTGATAATAGAAGTAACAAAGGCTATTATACTAAATAGACTATGCTAGTAGAAGGTACACTTACTGTGATATAGTTTTTAATGGCTGGATGGTGATGGACAGTTGATCAGAAGAATGGTGTTTTATGCCATGATAGTGCTTCCTGGAATGCTTCCGTGAGTGCAATACCTTCTAGATCTATCCTTATGGTGCTGGTTATGGATGTCTAGGCATGAAAAGACTCTGGTTCTATTTACATGCTATCTCTCTTCTCATCTCCATTGATCTCAGAATGTGATCAAGCCCAAAAAAAAGGTTGCTAAGGTGAATAAATGGTAACCGAATGGTGGTTCCAGGTTGATCAGATATCGATTTAGGGGTGACCAATGTCGGTTAAGGTGGGATTCCCTAGGTTTACTAAAAATAGTAGATCTCGCATCTTTTGGATCAGGTTCATTCCTTTTTCTGTGGATCAGAATGGAAGTTACCTTTTTATGAGCGGGAAGGTGGTTAGAGGGATAATAGGCTTTGAATTTTAGGGTTGAACTAAGTCTTAGCTCATTAAGGTAAGTGGGACCAAGTCATAGTTAATTATGGAGATATGCTCAAGAATAGGTCTAGTAAGGTGGAGGTGAGGTGTAAATTAGCTTAATTAAAATAATTAAGTAATGAATATTGTGAGGATGGGTATTAATTTAATTAAGTTAATTAAATTAATATTAATGTGGGGTGGAAGGGGTCATGGTTAGGTGAATATGTTTGAGTTGGTTACTTCACATGGGGAGTTAAGGGGAGTGTGACCCAATTTTTGTGTCTTACACCCTAAGCCTGTATTGCTAACACACACAAATTTTTTATTTTCTCATTGGGTCTTAGAGGCCCTTATATGCTCAACATGATTTTATTACCTATGGTGGCTTCTTGTTAGGCACAATTCCTATAAGACCTTGTATCCCTAAACCATAAACCGAAAACCTTGGATCCACTATTCTCAAAAACATGGGAACTTGTTGTGACCTATTCCATCTAAGCCTTGAGTGGATAATGTCGAATCCCTTTTCCATGAACCCTATTCCTTGGAGATTCTTAACCTTAATTGGTGGGATTGATAATCTCTATAACTGTGGTGACTAGATACCCTTTACCCTGTTCATTGTATGCTAATTCATCAACCCTAGGATCTTCAAAGACCTAATTCCTACTAGTGGTTAGACTTTATGAAGGCTTGAACCCTAGACCCCAAAGGGGTAAATTCTAGAATACTTAGCGCTTAAACCTGTAAACCCTTGACCCTAAACAATGCGACTCTACATATTTAGGGAAATTAGGACCCTTAAATTTTATTATTTATGATCCCTCAACCATAAATTATATGAACATTGATTGTTATATAGAGGAATCAATATGTGCAATTGATAATTCAATAGTTACAAAGAAAGTATTCAAACCCTAAGCCCTAAATATTTGAAAAGTGCAAACTCCTAAGGATATTGTAGTAGACCATGTTTTATTTGGCTCACGAAAACTAATTGTTTATGGTAATTAGGTTTGTCATCTTGAGAGAAATTATACAATGACATTGTAGGGGGTGGTGATGGGTTGTAACTGTATTGAGTGCATGAACTTCTCAATTCCAATATTAAAATTGACACCCATTTGAGCCATATACCCTAGAAGTCTTGAGCCTTATACCCTAAGACCATGAGCAATTGAAAAATCATAATAGTTTGGTGACACTAATGGATTTTGAATCCTTTTTTAACCCTGAAATTTTTTATCCACACAAGTGTATTTATATTTACACCATTTATCACTAGTCATGAAAAATATATATAAAACCTAAATGAATTTATTAATAATTATGCTATGTGATTTAAAATAAATGCAGTGTGAGCTTTGTGAAATACCACTTTTACTATTAGGTGGTGCTTCAATTTTCATATTAGAGCCATGAACCTCCACTCCTTGTGTGTATATAGTGGGGGTTTGAAATTGCGTGGAGAGCTTTGAATGATCTTATTTCAAGTTGGAATACCAAATCACCTTAGGCCGCCTTTCATGGTATGTGAAATTTTCAAAAAATACTATTATATATTTAAGATATATGTATTTATAGTAGTATGAAGTTCATGCAAACCCTAAGCCAAAATTGTTTATAATTCCATGCATCACTCCATCTCTTCACAAAAGGGAGTCATGATTATAACCTTACCCTAAATTAAACCTTAAGTGGAGGAATTAGAATATGCAATGGATAATTCAACACTACAAATAAATACACTCAATTAGTCAATAAATGGAAAGTGCAAACTTGTATGAAGGTTGTGGTAGTAGTTTTCATTTGGCCTATAAAGAAAAATTGCATATGGGACCCTGAGATTGTATGTATAGTTCAAGTAGATTAGGTGAAAGATGTTTGTAAATCGATGCATCTCTTTACCTTTTCAAAGAGTAGACATGTTTACAAATTATAAATAAAACCTATTCAAGAAACACAAAAAATAGTTAACAAGTCCTAATTTGATTATGGACAAGTTGATTTCAACAATTTATTTTCCTATTTGATTATGGGAAAGTTACGTTCAACCTTTACTATGGAAAAGTCTTTATATAATTGATACTTAGTGTTAATGTATTTAATAAACCCGTACACTTTTTTATGGTTTAAGACGCACTTGGATTGATTTAGCTAATACCTAAACCATTAGCTATGAGCCCTAAACACGTGTGTGTACACATACATTTTTGTGATTGACATCAATTAATAATACCCTGAAAATATTAACATTTAAGTTTGAACCCTTAACTAGAAGACCCTAATACCGTATTTGTACTACTCCAATACCTCATGATGCCTTTCATATTTTATAAGAGAATATAATGATAGTGATAAGGTGGTTCTGCAGATGATATTTACTATTGTAATGTTGACATAAACCCTAGAAGTTCCTTTAACCATGAGCCCTAGTACTATACTACCTTAAGCCCTAAATCATAAACTGTATATTGTCTTTAAGTTTTTACCCTATTTAGTTTTATATGCTAAACCCTATGTGGGTGTGTGTCTTAACCTTGATCACAACTGAATCTTGGAACATATTCAACCCTAAATTTTACATCCCTAAGCCCTAAAACCTATTAGACCCTTCACCTCATGCAACCATTTACCATATATCGTAATTATTGTAGATTTCCATTAACCCTTATCAATTTACCCATAAAGTTTTAATGCCTAATTTTTAGTGGCCGATTGCAACATAACAATCTCATGCTCTAAACCCTAAAACCTAAACTATGAAATCATGGTTACCCTAGAACCATAAATGGTGAACATATATAGGGTAAGCCATATAGGGTTGAATTTTTTTGGTTAGAATTAATTTAGCCTTAGAAACTTATGTTTTGGCAGTTCTAAAACTCATAAAAATATCATTATTGCCTTAAACCCTGGAATCATTTTGAAGACCATTGTTCCATATACCCTAAACCTTAATCTTTTATGCACCTCAAAAGGTAATCCAGAAACCGTAAACTTTGGTTTTTTTCAACTCCATAAAATCCATTCGATTGTTTGACCCTAAACCCTAGTGCACCAGTAAGTACCTTAAATCGTTGTGAACCCTAAACTCTCTGGGCCGTATTTTGGAGACCTAAGATAATATAAAATTTTATCACCTGAACATGTGCAGCCTTATCGAAACCCTAAGGTTTAAAACCTTAACTCTAAACCCATGAGCCCTAAATGTTACACCCTAAAGCTGTGAGCCCTAAATGGTGCCCTATACTCTAAGGTTACCACCCTGATACTGATAGAAGGCCGTCTAAATCCTTCTATCCTAGCTCACTGAGTTGTAAACTATCTAGCCCTTAACTCTAATACTATATAACCATAAGCCCTAATTCCTATATCCTAAGAATTCCAAGGGACCTAAAGGTTGAAAGAGGGAAATGTTGAAACCCTAAAAAGTGGTGATGCACTATATATTCCTAGAACATGGTTTGATTCTAACGCTTCCAGGGACATGTACGAAAACATCACCTACAAATTCCTAAGACATTTTTTGCACACTTCTAGAGGGTGTTTGATATAAATAAACATAATAAGCATTTTGAAGACCAATAGGAGGATAGAAATATTGCATCAAGTTAAACTGAACTCATCAAGCATTGTAAAGGAAACAAATCCCTACACATTGCATTCAATATTCAAGAACCTTATCCATAATTATAGTATAGATAGAAGTTGAGGCATGTGAAATATTTGTAGGAATATCATAGAGGTATGTGAGAAAAAAAAATTGATCTCAGGAAGTGGCAGATTCATTCCCTCGGGTTGTAAAAAAATGTGAACCCTTTACATAGTAAGCTTTCACACATATACATACATACAACTTTTGGAGATTCAACTCCAAGTTCAGGGGAAAAATCATGAGTCCATCATATTCAATCAGTTAATTCTAACTTTAACAGTTGTGAGGTTTGTACCAAAGAAAAATTTGACATTGATTTCACAGGCTAGGTATGGATGCCACATTTTTCTTTAATCCAAAATGCCTTCAGATCACTAGTGTAAGTGGACTCGATGCCATTTCAAAAATTAAATTATCGGTTGTATGGAGTGGTTGGGTTCTAAAGACTTGAATTAGGCATGAATGTTGAATGTTGATATATCACACATTTTTTATGTTCTAACTAAATTCGACCATGAAAAACTATAGCTTTCTATTTAACCTATGCAAGACCTGGATATGATGATCCACATAGTTCCATTAGGTCTAAAGTGACCGCTAACTTCTGATCTGTGAACTAAAATTCCAATTAAAGTAACTAAGTTCTTACCATCATCATTCTTGATCTATTCCTCTTCCAATGGATTATTAATACATTCCACGTAGTATTTTGTGCTTTACATAAAGTATTTCTATTGTTTCACAAAATCTTTGATCCACATATTTTCATTTGCCTTATTTGTAAATTTATCCCTCCCATATTCACATATACCATATAACAAATAGGAACACGAACTTTTTATTCATGTTGAGTGCATTGAATCTTCTATTGGGTTTTTGATCTACGGTGTTTATACTCCTTGGATTTTCCTTTGATATATAAACCAAAGGTTTGGACTGTGTAATCTATGAATAAATCCATGTTTGATAGAAAAACATCAAAATGTCACATGTGGACCCCAATATCTCATGCATTATAACATAATATTGAAAAATAAATTATACTACGATGTCTATCTCAGTTTTACCTTGATCTGATGATATAATTATTTCTAAAATATGATTATTTTAAGGTTTTCATACATAATTTATTGTACTAATGCCTTCTTTTTTTGCAAAAACCTATGCATGCATTTTGGTTCACAATTTATTATTTTTTCATCAAAATGTTTTAAAAAGTGGTTTTTTCTAAACTCCATTCTACACACACTAAATAAAAAACAAAAAATGACTTTTTTCTCAAAGTTATGCAAGTGCACAAACAAATATTTCATTTTCAGGATAGGTGCACTTTAAAAATTAATTAAAAAATTATATATTCATCCAAAAATTATGAAACATTAGTAGGACCTCACACATGGTCTTAGTTAACTTTCTACCAAAGTGATTTGAAAAGTAATTTATAGAAATAGAAACATGGGGGGGTGCACATACAATAGGTTGTTATCTTTTTGACACAAAAAATACATACTTTATGTGAATACCACATTTGACCATCTTAATCTCCACCATTTTCAAAAAACAATAATAGTTTAGAAACTAGATTCCAATCTCTACGGTACTCGTTCTTATCAGTTTGTCAAATTTTGAGCATATAAATGCTGAATTATTAGATGGAGTTCAAGTTTCACTAATTTTAGGAAAAATGTGTTCCTTTTTAACCCCCCTTTGGCCCCCCCACTTCCATGTACTTACCCATCCTATCTCTCAATCATGTTTTTGGTAATTTCCAAGCTAAAGTTAATTCTCTTACCCTAAAAAATAAAGCCTATTATTCTTCCATTGACAATAATTTCCTTCTTGGAAATATCATTCCCAAAAAGATTCATGATTCCACTTTCCCTAAGGTATTCACCATTCCTACCTTCTCATATTTTTATGGCACATGAAACCATTATTTGCATCTCAAATACTACCGACTAGCCATGGACTCTCATTCCAATTATCGCTTGTTACTCAAATATTTTCATCATAGCCTTATTGATCATGCTCTTTAATGGTAAACTCACTTGCCTAATGTATCTCTTAGTACTTACTATGATATGGATGATGCTTTTCTTAGACGTTTTATTTCTAACAATGGTCTTAAAGTTACACATGAGAACTTTCCTTATTTTCATCAAGGAAATAAATAACCAATTATAGATTACATTTTACGCTTCAATTCTTGCATACATTAATTACTATTTCAACCTATTGATTTAGAAATGTAATTTATCTTTTGTCATGGTTTAATTCCTCCATTAAAATAGAATATTTAAAATGATACATGTGAATATTTTACTCTTTTGTGTTATAAAGTTATTGATTCAAATAAATATGTAATTGTTGAACATATTATAACCCCCCTTATACTTCTTATACTACTACATTTCCTACTACATCTTATCCTCTTCCATCAATTGATCTCCCTCTATGGTCATCATCTCCTCCTCCGTGTAAGTTTCTTCCTTCCCCACCACCATGTCGATATACACCTAGTTCTTCTCCACATCCTAGTTGTCAACCATAACACTTTTCACATGTTGTTAAACCACATGATGTCCTACATGCCTTACTCGACAACAACTTAATGTGTTTACCTTATAATAAACATTATCCTTCTCACCACTTGTATCGCTAGTGTGACTACCTTTTTTGTAATTTTCACCACATTAATGGCCACTATGATAATGAATATTGTGCTCTCCATGAAAAATTATAACAATTATAAGACAAAGGTTTCATTTCCATCAGCTCTCACTCTCATGAGTGATCTCTCTCCTATTCCACATAAACGAGTTTCTACTAGTGGTCACGTGTATCCTTCACCTCATCCTATGGTTATCATTTTCCAAACCCTGAAGGTTATAATTCACCCACGTCTTCCACATGTCACACCTATATCCTCATCATGATACCCTACTCACATTTCTACTACATCTCATTGGCTTCCTAAGTCGTTTTCATCTGCACTTCCTATCATCTCACCTCTTATTATTGGCACCATCTCCTCTAACATCTAATTCAGCACTTATCCTCACATTTTTATTTCTTCACATGCTCCTACCATTCCTCACATGCCTCTTCATCTCTGGTAGATGTTATCCATTATACCATCTCATTACCCAATGACATACTCCCGTTCTTAATGTTTTTATATGCATATATAGGGAATTGTTACAAAAATGAACCTCATTCTGACATTGGGAGAATCACTCTTATTCCCCGCTATTTTCATCTTCATCACACATAATTAGAAACATGGTATTACATTCTCTCATTATACAACTATCAATGCACAATTCTTATATTCTCTTGTATTATCTACACCACATTACTATTTCCCCTTAACTACCATATTACATCACACACACACACACACACACACACACACACACACACACACACATTCATATTCATCATATACTATACTATTCACTCTCATTCAAATACAACTCCTATTGAATTCACTACTTATCTATCCTTTCCACATCGTGATACATTTCAACATTTAGCAATCAAAACAATCGTTTCTGAAATGCATATGAAATATAATAGAATAAAGTGTACATAAAAATCATCACATCATATACCAATGCACATCCAAAACACATATCATATCAATATAAAAATATATGTATATATATATATATATATCATTAAAAATCATAGTTACAAAATACAATCACTGGGGGAATCTTTCATGCATCAATGCATCATACATCATCATCAATATCACTAAATCTAATAACGAGAGCTCTAGAAAAAGATAGTTCACTACTCGTTCTACGATGCCTATCTCAGCCTCTATTCCTCTCTAGTTGACTATGAAATATATAAACCCTAGTCATCTGCTCTACATATCAACCCTGTAGCTCCACATAGAATGTAAATACATCCTAGGCTAGGGATCCTCCTCCTACTAATACAATTTTTCTTGCTTGATCATTCTATGAATTAGACTCATCATGCTTGCTTAATAAAATGGTACATGTGGCTGCTACTATAGCCACCAACTCAAAAATATGGGCATGCTCACCTGTAATCATGTCTACCTACTCTAGCATACCTCATCCCACCAAAACATCTTGAGGAACAATCCTCGTTAACATGTGTATCAAAGAATCTACAATCAGTGACCAATATACATCACCTAAAATCATATAACTACACATTCTTCATTACACATCTTTGTATTCATCCAAAATAACAACCAAACAACACTTCATAACTAGACAATAACAAGTAACACTACTTACACTCCACTCATGGTGCTGCTACATCATCTATATTGGAGGCAAGTGCATACCCCACTATTCCTCTAACTATTATGTCTCCTGCCACATCTATAACTACTAGAAATAGCAACACCCATTCGTATGTCACCCACCACTCACTAAATTCCTAGGTGTACACCACATCAACAAACTGTATCGGCTATGGCCCTATTTGCCTCATCTAGACCTAGATTCACTAGATGTGCTCTTGTTAGACATGTCCTCTCCCTTGGTCATCTCGCTACCATAGTAGATTGAAACCATACATATGGCTCTGGGGGCACATCCTGCACCATGCCAAACATTCTAGGAAATTTTTCACCCTAGAAAAACTCTAGTACTCCTAGGAAGTGATCCTTTAACCACATTGTGCACCAAATGCACTACAACTCTAGAACATCCTACAACCTTCTTCCATAGTCTCTATACATCCTTAATATAACATCCTTAGGACTCATCTAATAAATCATCAACCTATAGGTGGTTGTATCCATCCTCACATTATGGGTATCTACCCACCTCGCTATAAATATCTTGTGTCGAGCCCAATCATCCAAGGGCCCACTTATTGGCCTCAATATAACAATATGCTTATATGCCCATACATGCAATAAAGTGGTGGTTCATAATCCCCCTACATGATCCTCTTGTGTAAATCTATAGAAATACCTCTACAAGTGGGCCAATAAAAACCATGCCCATGCATACCTAGTACCATTCTCCTCTATGTTGCAACATATCTCATGCATCGTGTACAAGATCCCAACTCCACCACCCTCTATTTCCATTGATGAAGCTAGAATCAATGTAATAAATTTCCACTATCATGGAACACTGGATATCAATATCACATATAAACCATTATGATTCTCTACCTATACTCGTGTCCCTGTAAAATATCACAATGCTACCATCATCTAACTACAAGCATCCTGTATAGCCATGATCTTTACCATCTCACATATAATAGGAAGCTCCAATATCCAATATACATCTTCTAGTGTCACCATCATCTCATTTGTTGGCAACCAGAATTTGCATGTATCTTTGTCTAACTATCACACAATGCAGTAAACATAGTCATATTATGGGGTATTTTCCCCAATCTAGCAATGTTTCATAGGTTGGCATGGTCAAATATATACCACTATGCATATAATAACCCCAAAATAAGTAACTTACTCAAGTTACTGCCCACTTGAAACTCCTTGGAGTGTATATCCCCTTGCAAAACATAAAAAAACAATGAAATTATTATATTAGGACACCATACATACTACTAAAGAACTCATCATTGCAAAAAATTAATCAAAATACATATATTTAACACTATAGTGCCAACACCCTGTCATGGCATACCAGTACCTAGGAATAGGTCACTCACATCTAGAAATAAGTCAGTAGCACTTGTAACTAGGAACTAGTGTCCCATAATACAAAAATACCCTGGTCGCTTCTATCTTGGTGAGAAATATTGAAAACTAAAAAAGTTCAAATTTTACTAAAACTAATCACAAGTGTATTTGAAAAAAATTTCCACAAATATTCACACATAGTAACTCATCGGCCATCTGAAAAGCCACGCCCACTGCAACTCTCTCAAATCTCCTCAAACTCACTACTCTAACACGCGGCATTCTCATATCCCAGAGCTCAAATCTAAATCACCCTCAGTACAAATGAAATTAATATTCACTTTTCAATATTACTATATATAATAAATCACATTTACCTTATACTATAGTTCTTATGTAACCGTTTTTATAATTAATACATGGAATACTATTTCACTCATATCTTGAGTCTTGTTACTCCGTTTTCCTCCCCGTTTACCCCATTAGGATAAAAATTTCCCATAGCACCATATTATACACTTTTAATGGTTCCAAATTCAAATATGGCATATGTACTAATAAATATATAAGTATACGTTGGAAATATTACTACCTCTTTTGTACAATCTCTTATTCACTATTACACCTTTTTTATAGTCTTTCTTTCGGCTCAGTGATCATTTCTCCACCACTCAACCTTTCACCAAAAGGGGGAGATATAATAAGGATCATCTTATAATCCCTATTAGGATATAATGCATTCAAAAAATACTCTTAATAAATTAGTATCACAATATTGATTGATCTTATTCAAACAAAGGTATAATCATTTTGTACAACATTCAATACATTCTACTATTTCAAATATATTCCTCCAAATTACCTAAGTTAGGGGAAAATAGAAAAAAAATCCATGAGTAATCTACTAAGTACATATTATTTGAAGTAATCTTGTATCACTCCAAAACAAAATCAATCAATCAACACAAAAAACATAGTTACTATCTCACCCAGATTACCTAACTTGGGAGCTACATTACATTACTATCACTTCTAGATGACCTAACTTGGAATCCATTTCATAATGTTTAAAACTAAACACCCATTACTATAGGAATGGGGGGAAATTCTACGTCATTTCCTTTCCTATACTTCTCTTATTTGGGTTCTTAAATAGGAACACTCAATTTTTCAATCAGAACTAACCAAAACTAAATCAAAACAAAATTTGGTCTAGATCCATCTGTAGTGGTTGGATATTTTAGCAAAGCATCATGGTTGGTGAGAAAAACTATAACTATCTCCCTAAAAATATTCCTTTGGTGGTAGGAAGGATAAATCCTCCCCTTTTCAAATAAATTACATTGGGGATTGATCACTCCCTACCTCTTCAATATCCTTTCGAAATAATTCAAAATCTCCAAATTCTCCAAATCATTTCAAATATTTCTCTGAGTGCTCCTTACAACAATTTTATATAGCTACTTATGCCACATGGGTGAAAATTTGATCCATGGTTCACTACAATACAAGTTCTTACATTCTACAGACACTTTGTAATATAACTTGTCCAAAAAAATTATAGGCATGTTCCTTATTTCCTTTACAGTACCTGAATTTAATTAAAATATCATAAAGGGGGGAAAATGTTGACATAAAATCACACACTTTTTAATATTTTACTATGTTTTCATGTTTTTATATGCATGAATCTAAAGTAAGAAAATTATTCATTGGTGACACAATCCATTTTCCATCTATGTATTTCGATTAGTTTTTATTGTATTGCTCTCTTACATTTGTTATTTCCATACCTAGTGATAGTCAGGTCATAGGGATCCATGTTTTTCTGTTGTTCACATCTTTCATCATTTATTCTAGGACAATAATGCCCATTCTAAACACTAGCACGTAGGTGCATGTGTCCATTTGGGCACCTCTATAGTGTTTCTTCTTTTTACTTATTTTTACGTTTGTGTTTTGCCTTTTCGGTATTTTTATCCTTATCCCAATCTCATAATAGGACTTTTTTGTCACTTGTGTCGAAAATAAAACAAGAGATTAATATATATACACAACATACACACTATTATTCTGGATGACAATTCTAAGGGGAAATCTCATCTACATACTATCAATATTACCAAAGGGATTGTATTTTTGGGCTCTATACACTACATAGGAAATGGAAGTGACAAAACTTATACCACACATTTGCATCAAACATAGCTATAGCCCACTATCTTGGCATCATTGGTGAGAGGGAAACCTAAAAAAAATATTTCACACACAATCAAATAAAACTATATGGAGCCTTGAATGTAGTGCATTTCTTGGTCATAAGTGCACTTTTTGGGTGACCATAAAGGTCATTTTGACTTCGCATATTGCATAACTTAATCATATTTAATGTGTTTGTGAGCTTGTGTAGGTAGCTAGGGATTTTTACTGGTTAAAGGTACCTTCAGAAACTAAAGAGAAAATATCTATAAACCAATATAAGTAAATAACAAAACCCTTGTGACAAAGAGGAAATCTAATCCTGAACTCTTACACAGTCACTGAAGCCAAGAAACAATCTCCAACACCCAATATCCCTTTCCCTACTACAGGTGACCATGTCAATTCTTAGTGAAAAGTTCTAAATATTTTCTTGAGCTCCTCTTACAACATTTACTATCGGATCAGTATTTACATAGTTCTTATTACCTATAGATTGCACATGAATCATCTAAGTCACTTATCTCTTCCATTTTATTATAATCTTACATTTCTTAAGTTGCTAGCATCTGTATTTTATCATATTAGTTACTCTGAAATTAGATTTAATCTAGTTTTTATTAAATCACCTAGACCAAGTAGGTAAACACCACACCTATACTTCTAAGATCTCCAAGAGAACCTAAAACACATTAGGAAACATGTCTCATGCCCCTACATTGTTTCATGTGCGTACATAGCTCTCAAACTAATTACCATGCCTCATTAGGCCTCCAAGAACCTAGACTAGGTCTATATGATCACCTGCAGCCGAGTCTTCCAACTATACATGTACTCTAAAAACTCATATGAGTGTCCTAAAATTCTCTCCTCAATCTCTCAATTCCTCTACCATGATCCTAAAGCCACTATGTAACTCCATCCACCATGTACCATCTATTAGAACATAATGATTAAGTGGTCTGGCCAACCCTTAATTAATAAGGGTCCATCACTATTATATAGGTTGAATATTTAATAATATGAAATACTTTTCTATTATTAAATGTTTATACCTAGGTAATATACATTAGGTAAGTATTTAATAATGTGAATCACTTATGTTTATATTTATTAAATACAATCACCTAGATATATGTGTCAATTATTTTAGGTTGAAAATGTGGGTCAGGAGACATACCTGATCACCTTATATAAAGAAGACTTTAGGTCCTCATTTGATATATTCAGGAAATATCAAAGGTGTGTAAATCAAGTGATTTGGTTTGACCCTTGGTAAATAGGGTTTTAAGGAGGAGGTGATCTTACTAGATGTAAAATAATTTCTCTGAAGTAAAAGGTTATTTCAAAGTGGTTTTTACCCTATTGGGGTTTTCCACTATAAATACTGTGTCACATGTGTTATTTATTTCTTGTAAGTATTTCTTTATCTACTTATGCTATGATGTAATGTTTATTTAAATATTTATTACAACATTATATAATATTTAATTTGATTAAATCCATATTTATTAGAATCCTCAAATTCTAACACCTTTAGCTAGGCCAACTACGTAACTAGATTATGCTTACTAAGACAATCCATTCTCACTATGCCTACTCATACCATCATGTCAGACCTTGTTTGACCTTGAAACCATCATGAAACACACCATATAATAATCATAGACCATAATATTTTCATTAATGATATTTTACATCAATCAAAACCATCAAACTCACTCATGGAAACAATACTATCCATTCTCCTTGTGACACCATCAAGTAGTATTGTTTCCTACTCATTTTGAGAACCTACAGAAGACTAGTCTTCCTAAATGAAGAAAAGGATCACATATATCATATCAACTGTGTCATACAACCAATGATTTTAAATCCATTCACCCAAGGGACATCAAAAACCACATTAAACTTCATGAATCATCTCATAGAGTCATCAAAACCTCTTTGTCCTTCAGGATACATATGCTTCCTAGAAACCACTCTTGGAAACTTGGTCTTCTCACACCCTTTTTAACACTTTCAATACCTAAAAATTAATAGAAAATAATAAAATTCAAACCCCAATAACTCTCCAATGGCTATATAACATGAATCAAGTCAAGATATTGGTCTTTCATACCAATTTCACCAAAGTACCTTCACAATCCTTGAACCCTGTTAAGTAGGTCAACTCATGACCTCATGATTTTAAATAAAAATAACTTATAGAACTCAAAAAAATAATGAATAATGTAACATTGGATTTTTACCACCATAATAATCATCATACACTTCTACTTAGGCCTCACATGCCCAAGAACCTGCTTTCATACCACTTACAAGAACACTAAAATGATAGTAGAAAGAAAAATACACACCACAACATGCCACCACAACTTTGTACGGCCCCATCGTTGGTGTCTGATGTGAGGTCATTAATCAACCTCTAACCTATTATACCTTCGTCATCTACTAACATGTTGCTAGCTCATTTGAATTTGAATTGGATTCCAAATAGTTTCCACATTGTATTTTTTGTATAGTCCCCCTCTCGTAATGTGAAACAACACATATTACAGACCTTAATCGAATATAGGATTCCACTAATAATTTGATAAGGTTATTTTTTTTACTCAAAATAATTATTGACTCATTTTTTATTATGAGTAATAACTTAATGAATTTTACGACAACACAAAGAAAAAGAATATAAATTGAATTGAACTTGACACGAATGAATTTTTAAAAAAGACAATATGAATCTTGATGGCACAACACACATAAATGTAGTGACATCAATAATATGATGCCAAATAACTCTTAATAAAAGGACAACAAAGAAAAAAATTAAATTTTATTACAAACTTATAAAGTAACCTTTAATGAGATAAACACTTACATAACATTGACTTTATTGACTCATACTTATAGATAAAACAAGGAAAAATAAAATTATGATGATTAAAATCAAGACTAAAATAATAAAACACTAATAATGATACATTTACCTAAACCAACATGTTTTATGTAATGTAGGAGACAAATGGCAAGGCGACCCAAAACAATGATGATGAGCGGGTTCAATGAAAATCTTCTCCTGAATTAAATGAAAGTTTTGTCAGTGTTGAGGATCTAATTATTTGAATATGATGTGAGATATTAGATCGAGAGATGAGAATTTATATCCCTGAAAATGGTGCCACAAATGGTGCATGCACATATCATAACCGTACCATTGAAATCTTAGTAACCAGTGCTACAATGATAGTTACATAATGTTGGAGCTGTGAATAGGAATGTAATGAAATTACTTGTATAATTCAGATCATGAGTAGAAATATAACACGAAATAACACAATATTCTAGAATAATTATCTCAATATGCAATTAGAATAGCTTCGCCACTTCGAGGGGGAAACCTCCAAACCATACAGTAAGACTCAAATGATCCAAATGATGATGAAATACTACCTAAAATCCCCTATATATACTATTCATATGTTATGGCCAACACCAAGGTCGACCTACTAAGCATGAGAAAGTATAAATGATATAATAAAATGATATGGTAAGCCACAAGTCAGCTACTCATATCCTAATACAAGCAATAGGTTAAAGGCATAGCATCCCCTTCCCCTTCAAAGAAACATTATCCCCAATGTTGAGAAGCTCTATGTGTTTTTGCAAGAATGTCATATCTTCCCATGTTGCATCTTCATTGTCCATATTCTTCCACTTGATTAGGTACTCAATAATAACCCGTGTCCTTAATCTTTTAGTGCATGTTTGAAGGATGCATTCAGGTTTCAAGATGGCTCTCCCCTCCTCATTGAGCTCAGGTAACACTATTTGGGTTGATACTCTCTGTCCAATTACTTTCTTTAGGTAAGAAACATGAAATACTGGATGTATTTTGGTTGATTGTGGATGCTCTAATTTGTATGCTACAGTACCAATCTTCTGTAATACTTGATAGGGGCCATAATACTTCGGTGAAAGTTTTTTATCCTTTTGTTGTTGTTTTAAAGACATTTGTTTATATGGTTGTAACCACACAAAAACCCAATCACCGACTTCAAAATGCATTTCTGTGTGATGTTGATCATCCTGTTGCTTCAAGCGGTTTTGTGTCATGACCAAGTCCTCCTTGAGACTAGAGAGGACCTATTATTAATAATAAATGTGTTCTTCTACTGCTCTAACCGACGGTTTTCCTCTCAATGATGATGTGATGGATGGTGGATGGTACCCATAGAGTGCTAAAAAAAGAGACATTTTAGATGAAGTATGGAAGGAACTGTTATACCACCATTCTGCAAGTGGCAACCATTAGACCCATCTTGCTTGTTTATCTAACGTAAAGCAATGGAGATATCCCTCTAAAGACTTATTTACAACTTCTGTTTTCCCATAAAATTGGTGATGATAAGAAAAGATACGAGCTAACTGAGTACCTAAACACGAGAATAAATAAGTACAAAAATTACTAGTAAATATGGGGTCTCGATCACTTACTATAATCTTTGGTGTCCCATGAAGCTTCTAAACTGTGTCCATGAAGGCTGTTACTACCGTGCTTGCAGCAAATGGGTGTGCCAAGGAACAAAAATGAGGATATTTGGTGAGTCTATCCACCATAACCATGACAACATTTTTTCCTTCAGATTTAGGAAATCCTATGATAAAGTCCATGGAAAGCTCTTCCCACCGCTGGCTAGGACTAGATAGAGGTTGTAGAAGACATGGGGATCGAACTACTTCACCCTTATTTTGTTGAGAAACCATGGATTCTGCCACAATTTTTTAGACATCCCCTTTGAGACCTTCCCAAAATAAATCTTGTTTGACTCAATGATAAATCTTCAAGAATCCAAAGTTCCCCCCTACTAGAGAAGAGTGAAGCTCAGATAGAATCCTATTTTTAAGAGTGGAGTTCTTACATAGGTATAATCTATCTTTATACCATAAAGCATCCCCTTCCAATATAAATTTTTCAGACATGCTTGGATCATTCTAGAGATGATGAATGATGTTTTGTGTGGTTGGGTCATTTCTCCATTCGGACCTTGCCTCATCTATCCAATCTTCTTGTAATATGGATATGGCACATAACAAGGCTGCAGTTGATTCATCTTTCTGCAACAGAGCATCCGCAACTACATTCTCCTTCCCTTTCTTATAGATAATCTCAAAATCATATCCCAACATCTTGGAGACCCATTTTTGTTGTTCTTTAGATGATAAATGCTACTCCAAGAAGTATTTCAGACTATCATGATCTGTCTTCACTTTAAAGTGTCTTCATATGAGATATGGTCTCCATTGCTTTACAACATGAAGTATGGCTAGCATTTCCTTCTCATAAATCATCTTGGAAATATTCTTACCTTTGAATTGACAGCTCAAAAAGGCAATAGGATGGCCTTCTTACATGAGAACTTCCCCCATACCCACCCCTTATGCATCACATTCAACAATGAATGTTTTGGAAAAATCTGGACTAGCCAAGACTGGAGTGGTGCACATGGCCTCCTTTAATTGCTCAAATGCTTTGGTTGCATCCTTAATCCAATGGAACGAGTCCTTTAATAAAGTTGTGAGAGGTGCATATATGCTTCCATAATGCCTTACGAATCTTCGGTAATAACCTGTAAGCCCAAAAAATCCTCGTAGATTTTTTAGGGTTTTTGGAACCTTCCACTCCGTCATGGCTTTGATCTTATTAGGATCCACTTTAACCCCTTAATGAGAGACAATGTGACCCAAATATTCAACCTCCTTGAATCCAAAAGAACACTTAGAGGGCTTTGCATAAAGTTAATGTTGCTCAAGGGTTTCCAACACCTTATTTACTTGATGCAAATGTTCCTCCCATGTTTTTCTATAAATTAATATATCATCAAATAACACTAATAAAAACTTCCGCATGAATGACTTAAAAAGAGAATTCATCAAACTTTGAAATGTAGAAGGTGCATTTGTGAGTCCAAAAGGCATTACCAGGAATTCATAATGGCCTTCATGTGTCTGAAAGGTAGTTTTATGAACATCCTCATCCTTGATTCTGACTTGGTGGCATCCCAAATGAAGATCAAGCTTTGTAAAATAAACAGCACCATGTAACTCATCAAGCAAATCATCAATTACAAGAATATGAAACTTATCTTTGATTGTGTACTTATTAAGTTCCCTATAATCAAGACACATGCGCCACATGTCATATTTCTTCTGTACCATCACTACTGGAGAAGAATAAGCACTCTGACTATGATGGATAATTCATGCTTCCAACATCTCTTGTACAATCTTTTCAATTTCACTCTTTTGCACATATGGGTACCTATAAGGTCTAATGTTAGGCGGTTGACTTCTTGGTAATAACTGAATAGCATGATCATGATCTCTCTTTGGAGGTAAGCCTTTTGGTATATTTTTAAATACAACAGAGTGGGCATCCAACACTGCTTGCATATCTGATGGTATAATGTCCTTAGAATGTTGAGCCTCTAATGAAAAATAGTTGTGCCACAAATCCCTCTGCACCCTTTTCTAGCATTTTGTGCATCTGATGAGAACTTAATATGTGTGGAGACTTTGCTCTTAAGCCTCTTAGCTGAAAGTTCCTTCCTTCAGAGTGAAATTGCATGAACAAGTCTTGGAAGTTCATCTCAATGGTTCCCAAAGTGGTAAGCCATTGAACCCCTAACACAATGTTTACTCCTCCGATAGAAATGGCATACATGGGACTATTTAGTATGTAATATCCCATGGAAAGCCTATTGCTATGGAATTTTCTAGAACAAGTAACAGTACCTCCATCAGCAATCATTACTTGAAATTCAGGAGCTGGATAAATGAAGCAGTTTAGGCGCACTGCTAACTTATGATTGATAAAGTTGTGAGTACTTCCTGAATCAATCAACATTGTGACCCTCTATTTTTTTAGGAATCCAATCACCTTTAGGGTTTAGGGGTGCTAATACCTAAAATTTCATGGCATGAGATTGTTGACTGAGGATCTCCTGACTCCTCCTCTGGCTCAACCAAGACCTCTGACTCTGAATCTTCATCCTTCTCTTCATCTTCACTAGGCCCATCAATGTATAACAACTTCTTTTCAGCACATTTATGTCCTGGTCCAAATTTACTATCACAGTTAAAACATAAACATTTTTCTCTTTTTTCTTCAATTTTTTTGAGGTGTCAATCTAACTGGTCGAGGGAGTGCACGTGCCAAGGTGTTGTGATCTCTAGTATAAGTGAAATGTTTTCTCCTAATTGAAACAAATTTCTTCTCTTCCCTTCTTTCCATAATCATCGAATCAGAAACCTTATGAGGATTAAACATATCCACCTCATGCTTAATGTGATCCTTAAGACCCCCGAAAAATAGGTCATTCAGATTCTCTTTAGTAATATTTTCCCTTGTAGAGAAAGGTTTTGGAAGTGATGAATGTAATCCTTAACAGATCCTATCTGTCTCAATTTTGCTAATTGGCCGAAGTAATTATCTAACACACTAGCACAATAGTGTAATTGTAACTCTTTAGTGAACACTGTCCATGTCACATTGAGACCACTCTTCTACCTTTGAGCACATAACCATCGATACCAGACTAATTGGTCAGGTTTGAGATACAAAGTTGCCATGGTCACCTTTTTTCCTAGTGGAATTTGATGTAGTTCAAAAAAATTCTCCATTTGGTTGATCCAATTGAGTGAATCCTTTCCATCAAACTTACGTATCTCCACTTTTGGAAACATAGTACGGGCCTACAAAGTTCTTGTATTTGGATTGTGCACACTCGAAGATCCACTCTGGCTCATGTGTCTATTATGTTGACCTGAGGATCCACCTTGATTGACATAAGTATGATTACCCATCATATACATACTGAAGTTTTTCATGAAATCCTCCAATATTTTTCCAATCCTATCCACATCTTCTTTGTTGGCCACCCGAGATTTGAGGTCTCTCAGGTTAAACTCAAGTTGGCTTACTTTGTGGTATGTCAAAGTAAACCCTAACCATAAGGAATCTGTAGTTATATCTTCTGTCTCCAACTCCTCAACTACTATCTCATCCTTTTCTGGTGTTTTACTTGGAGTGATGGGATTCCTTTTTCCTCTTGTGGAAGGCCTTGCCATGATGCCCCAAAATAGTAGGATGTAGGGATCACAGTCAAATTTAAGGGTTTCATATTTCAATATGAATTCAGCCAAATATAAAAAAAATTAAAGAACAAACCCAAAATAAATTTTTTTCTTTCCAAAAATGTAACGAATTTAAAAAAATTCCATAATTTGCACCCTAGGGAGCGATTTTATGAAAAAACCTATATTTGTAATAACTTTTGCAAAATGAGTCAAAAAAGTCTAAAATTTTCAGGGAGCCTTACCTAAAATGTTTTTCAACTCTGATAAAAATATATCCCACCAATTCACTTTGGTTCATAATATATGGAGGAAACAAAAAATTAGGGTTTTTGCCCTAATTTTAGCCCAGATCGCAGCTCTGATACCACTTGTAATGAAATTACTTGTATAATTCAGATCATGAGTAGAAATATAACACCAAATAACGCAATATTCTAGAATAATTATCTCAATATGAAATTATAATAGCTTCGCCACTTCGAGGGGGCAACCTCAAACCATACAATGAGACTCAAATGCTCCAAATGATGATGAACTACTACCTAAAATCCCCTATATATACTATTCATATGTTATGGCCAACACCAAGGCCAACCTACTAAGCACGAGAAAGTATAAATGATATAATAAAATGATATGGTAAGCCACAATTCGGCTACTCATATCCTAATACAAGCAATAGGTTAAGGGTGTAGCAAGGAAATGTTAGAGAAAGACTCCAAATATGAGAAGGTAGTCGGAGGAGTATTTGAAATAGATACATGATTCCAAATTTTTGGATAAAATGCCAAATTAAAATAACTTGCAAAAATATGCAAGTTTTAGTCTTTATGGATCTAACAGATGCACCATCTGGTGTACAAATTAATCCACATGATATTGAAAAGCCAAAAATAACAATGGGAAGGATTTAGATATGAATGATAACTGTAAATGCATTGGACTCTTGGTAGAAATACAAAGAAGTATTTACGAGATGGGTAGATGATCGATCCATCTTGGTAGACTAGATCTGTGCTTTTAATGACTTTGGAGATGTTATGAGAATACATAGAATGTTACCTTTGTTATTCTAGCCATCAATTATTTCAAGTGATATATAAGTTTCCTCTCGTGAGAGAGGAATGGTTGCTATTGTGGCTATGCAAGAAGATTGCAGGGAAGAGAGCGGCTAGTGGAAGACTTATGATTTATCATTTATTGACTATAACTATTATTTGCATTTAATAACCACACATTAAAATACACATATCTGCGACTC
The DNA here is from genome assembly GCA_019776745.2 of Taxus chinensis. NCBI lineage: Eukaryota > Viridiplantae > Streptophyta > Pinopsida > Cupressales > Taxaceae > Taxus > Taxus chinensis. The sequence goes on from CM034148.1 coordinate 655,769,823, forward strand.
AAATTGGTAAGAAGATTACTGATTCACACAATTTTTGAATGTTTAAACTAGTATAAATTGTGATCAAATTGATAGTAAACAAAACCAAAAACTCGAATTGATTTGATTAATATCTCCACTATTGTAAATGATAGATGTGGGAATGGTAGATATAAACCATACATGATTCATGCACTTAAATTTCTTGTAAATAAATTTGTATAGGCCAACCTAAATGGTTCAATGATTCCTTCACTTCTAGATGTTAGAAAAACATCCATGCTTCTTGATCACATAAACAACAAAAAATAGACTAGTAATTTCTTGAACTAAATTACACATAATCATGTAGACTGAAATACCATGAATTGGGGCAAGAAAATGAATAAAATTTTCCTAAAAATGTTAAATAAATAAATATTCTTCCATAAAAAACATTCCTTCTCTGGTTCTAGAAGGAGTAGGAGCAATTTTAGATACACTATAATATTATATCTTCTATATTGATGTATAATGTATCTGACTATTATATAGCCAATACAATAGGGAAACAACTTCTTATAAAATAGTAAGATATACAAACAAACAACCCGTTAAAGATTCTACAGGTGTAAAAAAATAACCACAAAATATATTATTATTATAACAATATATTCTACTAACGAATTAACTTAACTTTATACATAATAATAATTACCAATGTAATTATTATTTACACAAACTAGAAACATCTTTAGGTCCAAGATCCCTAAACCTCTTCTTTAGACCAAACTTTCCAAAATTATTCTTGATACAAGAGCATACTCAACACGTGAAACACTACCTTATTGCTCCCCCTGACAACATAACTTCATCCTCTAAATTTATATGCAAACAAAAGAGCACATACCTTGACCAAATTCCATGGAGATAGATAATATTAGATACCTCAATCTTGAAGAAACTTTTCAGAGTTTTTTTTTCTTCTTTTCATGTAATCACAGCTTGTTTGACCATATGACTAGCTCCCCCTTTCAAAATTCCTACAACAATCAACATTTCTACCTAACAACACTTATTCACACCTTAAAAAACTATTTGAGGATTCTTTTCAGCTATACTTGTTTCATGAAGTCTTCATACGCATATAACTCATCATTATAGTACTTCACAACATACTGAATGTTTTCATGATGCATTATCTAAACACATTTGTCCTACAACAGTCATAGCTTCACATCTCAAGGGTAAAAAACACTCATTCTCCCCCTCAACACATGCAAATTCCATAATTAGTACCATAAAACATCCCACACATGCATTGAAAAAATATGCTTCCCCATACTACACTACTATTTCTTCAAAGAAACAACTTAGAAAACATACCTTTAGCTTTTGAATCATCTACACCGTCTCCATATATCTTCATCAAGGTTCCAATCTTCATTCTTAGAACTGTATAGATTTGAAAATCATCTTGACTCCCCATACTTCTATTTGAGAAAACACTATTGACCTAAGCATCCATACATAGACTTATAACAATACTTATCAACTAAAGAACTCACCTTTTTGACATCCATAGGCATGCCCTTTCTTTACACTTATACATACTACCTCTATGATGCATGAACATACTTGATACCTCCCAGAACATGAATCAATGACTGTGACACATCATCTAGAATTAGTCAAGATACATGCATACATAGAATGAAACATTACACACTACCTTTGATGGTATGATCAAGTCATCATACAAAATTAATGACTTTCCCCTTCACTAATCTAACATCCTTACTTTATGATAGTACCTGAATCAACTCATAAGTAGATTTAATACCTCCAATAACACAATGAACACATCTTGACCTTATGGGTGCACTGCTAAAGTGTCATTCTTAAAACCATTCAAGCTCCCCCTTAACACCATGCTTCAAATGAATGATAAATGTCTATAAAACTCCTACGAGAGACATCCTATAACATGAAGAGTCTAAAAAAATAGGTGTAATATTAGAGAAAATTTTTTACACAGAAAACTAATCAATTCTTCTCAATTAATCATATGGGAATTACTTACTAAATAAATAACTGATAGTAGTCCTATAAACAAATAACAACAACAAAATAAATCAACCACTACTATCACTCAAACCTATTTACGTGTGTGGTTATAAAAACCAATATTCATGTAAATCATATAACTCATTATACAACAACCCTCACTTATTTACTAATGCATATAAATGGGACACTAATAATTAATTTACTAACATTCCCCCCTTAGTGCAAACATGGGGAAAACCTACCTTTGTGTTTGCACCTGCTTAATGATTAGGTGATTTTTATTTCAAGATGATCACAAACCCATCGTATGGTTTTCTAACAGTTAACCACGAACCGAAAAATGGTGGCTTTTAACTGGAGTACCAAAAACATAAAATGAAGGTTTTCGAGTGGTTTACCTGTAACCACATCATGATGTGCCAAGTACTATTATCAGATCTCATTGCATCCCACTATAGGGAATAACATATGAAATTATGTTTCTCACACATTAAAAATGGAAAATGGAACATTTGATCATGTCCCCCCCTCAATGTGAAATTTTCACTACTTCAAATCAGGAACACTGAAATATGTAACACACCACAAAAAATAGAAGATAACACACAACAGAATGTGCCACCAAACCTTTGAAGTGGCCCGTCTTAGGTGAATGATGAGAGGTCACTAATCAAACTCCAACCTTCGTTTGTGTCTGTCATTTGATATCATGTTGCTAGATTAGATGGATTTGATTATGAAGCTCAATTTTACATACCTCATTCCGACGTCAAATGGAACCGAAAATGCATCCGTAAATATTTTTTGTATTTACAACTTTTAAAAACTCACAAAATTGTGATACTAAATGACCTTGATGACATGACATTTTATAAAACTATTTATAAACTTGACAAGATATGAGAAAAAATATACCATGACATTTTCAACATAATTTATCGACATAAAAACAACTCACAAAGAATCAATTTGACGAAATCAAATTGGATGACACTAATTTTGATAACTATAAATATTTTGATATAGTCTCAACGTGAATAATTGTTTATTTGAACAATAGACCACGTTATAAATAATAAAGAAACATATAATAACTTCAATAATTGAAAAATGACTATTAAAAAAAATCATGAACTTCCTAAAAAAGACTCCTCAAGTGCGGGTGCGGGGCTCAGGCTCCTATTTGAACACTTAAAATGACCGTAACAAACTATATATATATCCACTTCAAATATAATAAACCTAAATATAACTCAGATGACCAAAAAAAATACACCTGTTTATTGAAAGCGCGGGCCAGTTTCAAAGTGGTTTTGGTAGTCCTCTGACATCTTTTCTCATGAATGAAGATTGACCATATACATAAAATTCTTATGCAACAAAGTATAATTCCAGTTCACTCTGTTTAATACGAAAATTTGATGCAAGCAATGCCATTTTGACATTCCTCAGACAAATTGGAAAAGAAAACCAATATGTGTAGTGCTCAGTCTCAATAGATTGCACAAAGATCCAATCACAAAGTTTCGATGGATCTGACAGAAAAACAGTCAAAGATTGATAGATTGATTGATATATGAACTAGTAATTTCAACTCATTGAGATAAGTACATGCATGCCAAAGTATAAATGTAATCAACAATTCGATTTATATATTTTTTTCACCAATGTAAGTCACCAAATAGATCGAATGGATGATATTTGACAGTCATAAAAAAATATATATCAAACTAGGATATACTATACAAGCTATTGAAACATAAAATGTAAATTATTTTCTTATCCACAGGGAAAAGTATGTAACCAATCCCCCTTCTTAAAATAGTAACTCGCCATCACCACTAATTTTCTCTGATACCACATATTATAGTAGTTTTTAATACAAAAAACTAATCAATTATTCTGAATTAATCATACGGGAATTAGTTACAAAATCAATAGCTGATAGTAGTCCTATAAAAAAGGAACTCTAATAAACTAAATCAACCGCTACTATCTCTCAATCCTATTTACGTTTGTGGTTATAACAACCACTATTCATGTAAATCATATAACTCATTATACAACAACCCTCATTAATTTACTAATGCATATAAATGGAGCACTAACAATTAATTTCCTAACATTGAAGAGGTCCCATGACCTCTTTGACACCTATGACTCACCTTTATCTTCTTTATTTTGATTAGAGGACCTGTATAATTTCTTGTTTTTTCTTTAAAATCTATTTTAGGTGGAATGACATTGTTTACTCTTGGCTCCCACAAATTACCTTTCCTTTTCTCCTGCACTTTAGGGGTGTGAAACCTCCCAGTTTTCTTTCACAGAAAACAAAAAACAATCTCTAGCAAAAATCTTAACCTTATTACAATTAAAACATACAACTTCACTCTTACCTCTAGCAACTTCATCTCTCCAATTTTGATTGGATGGTCCATAAAGATAGTACCTAATAGTGTGACCTATCTCATGACAATTATATAAAATTCAGGGCCATTATATTGCAGCATTCAGGGCCATAGAGGAATTCCATCGAAGGTCATGCAAGAAGTGTTTCGCATCTCAGCGGTGTCCCGATGACTCTTTGGGGCAATGAGAAAGAGAGTAAAAGAACCAGAGAGGAGCTCGATAAGACGGATGCTGCTCATATGACCACGCTGGGTATGTACCATGCTTGGAAAAAAGTAAAGATGAGTATTGATCAAGCGGCCAAGAAGTAGTCCAGTTTTACTACTATGCTTCTTGGCTGTAGGCTTGCTGTTTTGTTGCCGTTGTTTTGCTGTTAAGTCTCGTTTGTGTTGCTGTTTCTAGGCTTCGGTGTTCTTTGCTGTAACTTTTGTGCTTTGATACTGCTTCTCTGCTCCTCTCTCTTATTCAGGCTTTTAGGGCCTCCTTTTTGTACACAAGGGTATAGTCCCTTTCAAAAAACTATTTACCAATATTAAAAAAAAATTATATAAAATAATGTTCTTTGAATGATTATATCTACTATCCCTCCATGGGTGATAATATTTGACAAACTTTTTACACTCATTTACTCTATGTTAAAAATCATTAAACGTTTAATAATATCCATTAAAGTATTTTTCATACCTTGATTCATTGGGATGCCTCACAGTCTTTGTCTTCACATTGTCTTTGTAGTTTGTCTACCTTTTTTCCTCTTTGGCGATTGTACCTTCAATCTCCTTGCTTGGAAAAATGTCTTCTTACATGACTTATTTTCCCTTGAGATCTTCCTTTAATCCCAAACATGTTTTATCTCTATCAAATATTTCACTATCTAGGAGATCATCAAGATTCTTGAATATCTTTTTAAAATTTTGAAATATTTTAGATTTTTTAGCTTCTTTAGACAACTTTTATTTTATAAAGATCATCTCTTCTTCAAAATTAATGCATTCTTCCTCTTTATATTGTGAGCTTAAAGTCATGAAACTCATATACATTTCTAACATTTTGATTATCTCATCAAGTTTACCTATTTCAAACTAACTGTTTTCTTTAAGATCATGAATATTTTCCTTAATAATATTTGACTTGTGCTCTAAAATTCTTGTTACTCTTCTTAGCATGCTTCAAATCTCTTTGAAAATACATTAGGTTAGTCTCTATGTCATTTTATCCCTCTTCTCCTTCTTCAGAATACATCCAATCACCACAAAATATGGAGTCTTCACCCATAGATCTCGTATGAATTGGTGGAAAATCTCCAAAGTTGAATTTCAAAGCAATGGAATTTTTTGAAAACCTGTTTCGTTGTAAAGCCAAACAGGGTGGGATGACCATCCATAATATTTCATACAACCTAGGTTAGACGGCATTTCATCTTAGGTTATATGACAAATGATTGATAGTCATCTAACCTAGGTTAAACAATTTTCTATTGTCTGTCATCCAACCTAGCTATCCAGCCTGGGTTGGAGGGCCTTTGGAGGGCCCTTGAACCTAGGTTGGATGGCTAGGTTGGACAATAGACAATGGAAAACCATCTAACCATAGGTTGAACAACCCATCCACCATCTTCTGTATAATCTGGATTGGATGCCATCCAATCTAGGTTATATGGGAGATGATGGAAGACTGTATGATATGGGTTAAACGATGTTACATTGTCTCTTGTCTAACCCATCCATCCAACTTGAGTTGTATCACTATCCATTGTCTTCCATCCAACCCAACCATCCAGTCTGGGTTAGATAACCATAAATTATCTATCATAAAAACTTGGGTTGGACAACCATACATTATCTATTGTCCAACCCAGCAGTCCAACCTGGGTTGGATGATTTTCCATCATCATCCATCCAAACCAGTCATCCAACTTGGGTTAGATGACCGTACATTATCTATCATCCAACCTAGGTTGGATGACTGTCCATTGTCTATCGTCCAACCAACCAGCCATCCAACCTGGGTAAGATGACTATATTATCTACCATCCATCCTATTTTTCCAACATGGGTTGGACAAACGTACATTATCTGCCATCCAACCCAGTCGTTCAACTTGGTTTGGATGACCGTACATTATCTACTGTCCAACCAAGCTATCTAACCTAGGTTGTATGACTATCCATAATCTACCATTTAACCCAGTCATCTAACCTGGGTTGGATGACTATAACATTATCTGTCGTCTAACCTAGCCATTGAACATGTGTTGGACAATCATAAATTATTTGACATCTAACATAACAGTCTAACCTAGGTTGGATGGTTTTCCATCGTCAACCATCCAACCTAGCCATCTAACCTAGGTTGAAGGACCGTATGTTATCTGTTGTCTAACCCAGCCATCCAACCTAGGTTGGATGACCATACATTATATGTCATCCAACCCAGGTTGGATGGCTAGGTTGGATGACAGACAATGGTTGTCCATCTTAACCTAAGTTTGACGGAAAATTACTCTTTTTTGGATGTCATTATTAAATAGGTACCCCCTACAACCCCTCGGTTTATGTATTATACCTCAGAGAATACATATATAAATTAATTTTTACATATAGATAGTATACGAACTGACCCATACAAATGACTCATCGACTAAAATTTTTCGCAAATTGGTCAATAGCCCACTGCTAAAAATTCACCATTTCCAATTTCTAAAATTCCTAATATTTGTGAGTTTACAAAAATTCACCACTAAAATTTTCCCTGCCTTGGACATAAACAAGACTTCATTACCTACATCATCATTCCAAGATTCATAATTAGAGTCAAGAACTCAATAATTGCTACTTTCCTTAGATGAAAAACAATATTCTTTAGTATATATACTCTTCTTGGAATTCTTCTTGTTCTCAAATCTCTTGAACATTTTCTTTCCCTTGTCAAACTTGTGAGTCCTCTTATCATGATCTTCATCATAATATTTTTCATCTTCATCCTTGTGGTTACGAGGATATTTATTAGAATAATGACCTATTTCACCACAGTTAAAGCATTTAAAAGGAAACTTACCCTTGTACTTACCAGAACCATGTTTTAGTCTTCTATAAAACATTGTAATTAGTTCATCATCATCAATGTCAGCATCATCAACATTAGTGGTTTTTTTTCCTTTTTCTTTTTCTCATCTTTGAAAGCTATATCCTTCTTGATACATTATGAATATGTGATCCTCATCTCATATGCTGTCAAAATGTCATGTAGCTCATCCATACACATGAATTTCAAATCCATGTATTCCACAATAATAAAAACTTTAGGATCAACCTTGGAAGTTATAGACCTCAAAACCTTTTTCACCATTACCTCTTCACCTAAACCTCCGATGGTGTTGATAACTTGGTTAACTCTGAGTAGATATGCAACAATGAAATATTATTCCTTATTCTTTTGGATTTCAAAATGATTTCTTAATGTTTGAATATTTTCCATCCTCACCTTGAAATATCCTTCATATATGACTTGAAGGTTTACCCACATGGATTTATCAAAGGTACAACGCATGACCTTAACAAGTTATGATTATGCTAGTCTACATAAAATTGCATTCATTTCCTTGGAGTTGTCATTTTTATCCTTCTTGTTTTCGGTACTCATTAGAGGAGTTTTAGGAACTATGTACCCATATAACAAAGACTGTGATATGTCACATCCTAAGGACATGACGTGATTCCTCATCCTAATGCTCCAAAATACATAGTTTGACCTATAAAATAAGGCAACCTTGCTGGTGAAAGTGCCAATTTGTTGACTCTCCATATTAATGCTTAAAATGATCTCCTTAAAGTGATTAAACTTTTTCAAAAGGACCTAGGTATGATACCATTTGTTAAAATAACAATGGATTAAGTGGGGGTCATGAATTAGTCATTTAAAACCTTTCCTTAGTGATCTTAAGTTGCATATACCATTCAAAGCATAAAATCAACATAATTTTGTTAATGAAAAATTATTAAGCATGAATAAACATACAAACAAATGAGAGAGTAAAAAAGACACCATATATAAAGTGGGAAACCCTCAAGGGAAATAAAACCCACTAAAATGTTTGAATATATTACTCAATCCAAAATATTTACATGAATATTACACATAACACGCGATTTATTTAGTGAGACACCCACTTCACAAGGAGCACCCACCACTATTTAGTATAACACCCACTATAAAAGGAGGATACAACCCCCCAAGACAATAAAAAACCCACTCGGCCATATAAGGATGAATACCACTAGATTTTTTTTTCTTCTACAATAGATTGTGATCACAATTTTAACTCCTCTCACTCAAAACCCTTGTCAAAAACACCTTCACCTTCTTCGCTTTAACCTACTCCTTATCTTATTGATTAGGTATAATTACCTTGAACACTTACTCCTTTAATATTATCAATCCTTCATACCTTCTTTAATATTTGTCTTGAAGCCCTCATACGTCTTTCACACTCCCCTCTAGCTCACACATTCCTCTATATACTCCACTCACTCAAGTGAGAAAATATAACACTATTATATACATGACTCATGCTTACAAACACATTAGGTCATCCATCACCATTAATGTTGGTAATGTAATCAATAAAATACATCTACAACATCATATAAAATCACATGAAAGGACCATATACGTCGGCATTACACTAAGAATCTCAACATGCATAACTCCACCTAAAACTCTAGTTCCATCTTTAGAAAATGCAATATGAACTCCAAGCACACATTAAATAATTATCAAGACATAAAAAAATCCATACATGTTAGGGACACACTATTAACAAATTATTCAAGATCAAGAACCTTTACACCATCCATTCTCCTCATGACATAATCAAGTAGGACGGTTTCCTACGCATTTTGAGAATCAAAAATAGATTGGTCTTCAAAGATGAAAAAAAATATCCCATACATTATCTCAACCATGTAATAAAACCAGTAATTGGAAATCCAATGACCTAAGGAACATCAAAAACCACATTAAACTTTATTAATCAGCTCATAGAGTCATCAAAACCTCTTTGTCCTTCATGATGCATATGCTTCACAGAAACCACTCTTGGAAACTTGATCTTCTCACACCTTTTATAACACTTTCAATACATATAAATGAATTGAAAAGAATAAAATTGAACCCCTACTCAGTCTCTAATGGCTACATAACATGAATCAAGTCGAAATATTGGTCTTTTAGACCAATTTCACTAAAGTACCTTCACAATCCTTAAACCATGTCAAGTAGGTCAACTCATGACCTCTTCCGTTCAAACCAAACAGAATGTTATAACTCAACCAAAGCATGAATCATTTCAAATTGGATGTTTAGAACACATTAAGAGTCATTAAATACTTCTAATTAGGTCACACATGCCCAAGAACCTTATTTCACCATCACTCTAAAAAAATACCTATTGGGCCTAAAACCCATTCTTCACTTTTGGACCTATAAAAACCTAAAAATTTCTTCACAAAAGTACCAAATCAATCCAAAAATTTATCTTCACTTCCCTTTTACTCATAGCATAAATTTAAACAATGGGTCAAATGAAAAATTTGAGAGAAAATAAAACTTTCCTGAAAACATGTAAATTTGAGTGGGCTCCACTTACTATCAAGACTCAAAAACACCACCATATGAAATATGGGAGAGTCCTTTTGATCTTCCAATCATCATATTTGATGATCCAAATCATCTTGATCTCAAACCTAATTAATTTTCCACCACCACTAATGAACTAGGGTTTAGGTAGGATTTTTGACCACCTTGGCTTGTTAGCAATCATTCATAAAGCACAAGACCTCATTTCATATCATTCAAAATCTTAAAAATTCTTAGATCCATGAAAAACATCCTTGAATGACTCATGTTCCCATGCCAATGAACACAAAACATGTCATATCAAGCTAAAAAAATAACCATCTTGAGCTCGGTAGGGCTAAAAACATCATATCATGAACAAACCTAAACATGCAGACCTAAAAAAATTCCCAAAGTTTTAGGAAAACCTCTCTCAAATTTCCCAATTTTCATTTAATTAAAATTTCTCTGCATCTTCTTAACCACCATGAATTTCCTAGCTAGGTCATGAAATTAGATTTAGTTTAGACGTAGACAAAGTATGTTAATACCTTATATATGCTTCAAAGATCATAAAAATACCATAACATATTTTTGAAAACATGTATCACTCATCTTCATGTCCTCATGGGCCCACAAACACCTGCAACTTACCTTCATGCACCATTAAGCCACCAAGTACCTAGACTAGGTCTTGATGAAGACCTACAACCCATGCTTAAACCATACAACCACCTTCTGAGACATGTATGAATGTCTCAACTCCCTACCATCATGCTCTCCATCCCTCTACAATGCTTCAAAATACTCCATGCATCTCTATCCGTCATATTTCATCACCAATAGTGAGTAGATCTCTTGATTAGGCATACTTGACCAAACAAATCTCACCATTTCCACTCTTATAGCCATGTCACTTCTTGTTTTCCAATATCATCATCAATACAGACATCCTCTTGCACTTATTTACATCATCTGTTGTCATTAATTTCTCTACACCTTTTACATCAATGACAACATAAGCACACACATTCTAACAACTAGAAAGTGTGATGCATGCATTATGATAGCTTCTAGACCCCCACGTGACCTCACACAACTCTAGAGGTGTATTTTCATAGCCCTCATACTACATTATCAGATATATTATCTCATTAACCTCTCACCACATGCTACCAATTGTCATGATCTGAATCCAAGTCATCATTTTTTGTCCCTAGTGTGTCCCATGTCCCCATTTCACCATTTGTGAACTCTGTTAAAACTTCATTTGATCCTAGGTTTGATTTGTAGTTAGTTGGGTGATTAAAAACATTTTAAAACTCATTTAAAATCCTCACTCACCACATAGTTAACCATTTTAATAAATTTTTCTACTGCAACACCCTCCACAATTCTCTTTTCAGATAGAGATGGTGTAAAAATTCTTCCGGACATCCATGGCCACAAAAATGAGGAATTACTCATAACTCATTACCCGAACACTGAATTACCTCGAAAATATTAAAGAACATACTTCTCCAAAACACGTTTGGGAAGAATATAAGAGAAAATTCATTGATTCCATAGCTTTATTACAACAAAGAAATGATATTTCAAACCCTAAAACCTTTTTTTTCGATTTACCAAAGATCAATTAGACAAAAATTCATGAAATTCCGAGTAGAAGATCGTGATGCAAAATAAAACATTTTTATGGTGCTTTCATTGCAACTCAATACTAGTAAAAAAAATTTTTAAAAAAAGGTGTTATGAACAATAGGTTACTAAAAATAGTAAGTTTTACAAAGTGATAAATTCTAAATATTTGAAATATCTTGAAAATTGAAGAAACATCAAGAATGGTTATTCGGAAACTTTCTTAAAATAGAAGTATTCAAGAAAATGGACATCTTAAAATAGAAGGTTTCTAAAAATAGAAAATATTCATCAATTGTAATAATCCAGATGAGTTAGGGGCTTCAAAGAAAAATAATAAAGGAAGTTTCTAAAAATACTATTTTTGCACCCTAGCTGATAAAAATAAAAATTCCTGGAATTGAGCCTAGAAAGTTGTGTCAACTCTCATTCTTCTTTTCTTCTTGCTAATTACCATCATCGTAAGGATAAGAAGTGTTTTCATGTCCCAAAAAGGAAATAAAATCCCCACATGTTGTCAAACCATTTACTTCTTAGGTGATCTTTGCATGGCATAACTTGATGCAAGAAGAAAAAATGATGAGAAAAGATTACCATGAATGATACTGACAATCATCTCAGATTCAAAAACAAAGAATACCTCTTGAGATTGTTTATAAGAAATTAATCAATGCTTCATGATGATATCAATGCAATTTGTAGGTAAAAATAATGTGATTCATCCTTAAGTTCCATTAAGATATTAATCGTTCTATCTAGAGAAGGAAATCCGTTTCTATGATGAAAAAATTCATAAAAATGTCTAGATGTTTCCACTTAAAATATTCCAAACTAATCACTTAGGAATGCCCCTCTAGGGTCAATTTTTTTTGAAAAGGGTCATGGATATCTATATGATCATGACCTTAGTGTCTGATTTTTCACTTTCTTACTTTGGTCAGGTTTAGTTGCACATGATTATTTTTCTGATATCATAATCCTTAATCATCCTTTATAACTTAAATCACCTTTTAAAGCATATATAAGAAATTAAAACTCACCTCATTTATTAATTATCACTCATACGGAGTTGTATTTAAAAAAATAGCACAAAAGGAACTAAAATCTCTCTATACTCTATCAATGCCTTTGCACATTTATTAGGGAAACACCATCGACTAGTCCTAAGCTTCCCACTAGGTCTAGAGGATGTCTTCCAATGTTTACAAGCTGTCAAATTTATGTAGTCAAGTATATTTGGAAGAGAGAAACTCAAATAAATATTTGACAAAGGAAAGATGTCAAAATTGATTACACTATAACTAGATATAACATGATAGGTCAAGAAAAACATGTAGTTTGATGCCTCTTCATATTAGCACCAATCTTGGCAGTACACTACGGTGCACAAAAACCAGCTAATGTTTTTTTAGGATATATTATCGGTCGTTAGAGTTTTGAAGATTGAGAAAATCGTATAGAGACATTTGTAGTCTAATGGAAAGTGACCAAAATAAAGTGACAAAGAGATTCAGATAAGTGAGAAACATATAAAGTTAAAAATCATAGTTCTCAATAGGGTTAAAACCATACAAATAGTTCAATATTGTAGTGCTCGCCTCGGGACAGGGCAACCCAAACCAAATTAGTAGTTAAAAATTTCAGGTAATTTTTTTTAAAAAAATAAAAAAATACTAAACAATACTTATCTAATTCCCATTATTAATTATTTTATACTATTTCAATTTACCCTATTAATTAACCACTATTCAAATTTCATCTTTAATTATTTATTTCTACTAAGTGTTTTCTAGGGTCACTAAAGAAGGTCTATACACCCCTCATTAATTTAATTAGTTTTCCCCTCTTTAAGTTTAATTGCCCCCACACAACTTAACTTTGTTCCTTATTCACCTTTGAGATACACTTGGCTCCAAAAGAATGTAGGGTTAATTGTGAGCCATAGGATAGAAGCTATCTTAGCCCTTGATCTAATTTTTCCCTAAGAATGCCCTAAACATATTTATGCTCTTCTCTTTCCCTATTATTCCTTCCTGATTTTGTTTTGTTTTATTATTTGCAGGCTTTTTGGAGAGCTATGGAGATAGAAATTTATTATTACTATATTTTATTTTTTATTTTACTTGATCGTGTGAAGAAGAAATCTTGAGGCCTGCGTTTAGAGAGGGGGGGTTTGGCCGCAATTTGGAGGGGGTGGTGGAAATGTGGGAGTTACAGGGAGGAAGCGAGAGATCAGGGTGGCATGACAGGGAGAGGGCAGAGGTGCGGATGGGAAATGGGGACGGAGGGCTAGCGGCGGGGTGTTGTGCAGGGGGAGCAGCGACGTGGGGGGATGGCGGCGGTGGCCACATGGGCAGTGGAGGTTATAGCGGTGGCTGCGGCATGGAAAATGGAGGGTACAACAACAATGGGTGGCCATAAAAACAGAGGGGGGGGAGGGGTTCCGCCCTCCCCCGAACTTTGTTTAAATCTCTTTTTTTTGTTTTTTTGTTTTTGTTTGTCATATTTAAATTTGCTTTTAGTTTTGTATTAAGTATGTTATATATATTATAATATATATATATATATATATATATATATATATATATATATATATATTATTCTTTTGTATATTATTTTATTATAACAGTGATAATATTAAATAAGTAATATATAACTATGCTTAAACATAATATAATTATGTTATAAACTGTAATCATATTTTTTTGATATATTTTTGTATTATTTACAATGTAGGAACAATTCATTTCAAGTTGATAATAAAAAAATTTATTTTTTTATTTTGATGCAAAATGAAACTTAAAAATTTCAACTATTCACACTAAATGATTTACCTATTTTGTGGTAAAGAAATGCAGAAGTATTTCAAATGAGAAAAGAGGCTAATTTCTAATAAAATTTGCAAGGGAGAATACTATTCAAATCTGTTTTTTTTTTTTAAAACTAAGAACAAACCATTAAATGTCACATGGAAAGGAATTCAAAACTAGTCACATTCCATTCAATAATTTTACAACAAAAATACAAGAGGAGGTACTTTCTTATCCAATGTAATGCTAAATGATTATTTCAGATTTTTAAACAAGTAAGACATTCAACAAGTAATATTATTTCTTTTGTAAAAACACTTTTCCATTAAATATTCTTTCGTTACCAAAATGATATTAAAAACAATGCACGTTAAAGGAATATAAATATATTCCACTAAATGCATTTTCAAGGAGTATAAATATTTTACAAGACTTATTTTGCAAAATTCCTCAATACATCATATTTCAAACATGCTAAAATCCTTGAAAACAACATAACAAACTCCTTCCCAAGATTTGAAGAAAACTTTAAAATACAAATGGAATACCAATCTTACAAGTGATTTTCAATTCACAAGATGAGAACTTTTTTTTTGCATGCCCAAGAATCTTCCCACATAGCCATACTCTAGAGGTTACAATGCAAGTAATGTTTCACAAAGATTTGAGAGGACAATGAAACTCTAACTATCACCAACTTCCATCTTGGAGATCCAACTTCAAATACCTTCAAGGAATCCATACAAGGAGAAGAAGCTTGTTTTTACACTCAACCATAGGCATCATTACATGCTTTTCCAAGGTTGGAATGCATGCTAGCCTCCCCTAAGCCCATGGGAAAGATGAATGCTATCCATAAATTTTCACAAGAGTGAGGATGAACAAACAATATTACATCCACATGAATCAAGACAAATATAAAAAACAAGACTCCAAATTTTACAAAGATGAAAAAGAGGAGAAACCATGTTCTACCTCTAAAATGGGGAAGAGAAAAGAGGAGTTCTCCAAAAGTTGTAACCAACATTATTTACACAAAACCAAGATCTGCATACCATCCTTATTCCTCAAAATTCATTCAAGACCTTCTTATTTCTCCACCCTTTAACCAATACTTCTTGGAAGGATTTTCAAACCCCAAAGGGGTTTCCTCACCAAGAATGGGGAAGGAGGTTCAAGCCATATGAACCACCTTCCCCACCTCAACCATTTGAGGGGAGTAACTAAAATCCTACGAGGCTTTCCCATCAAGCCTATGAGGATTGAGAGGGGAAAATCCCTCTCTCTTCCCTCACAAACTCCTTAACTCCATCATGCCATATGATGGAGGGAGTGAAATCAAGTAAAAATAAAATAAAATCTACATGCAACAACAAACATTTCCAAGTAAATTAACTAATATCTAGCATGATATAACACATACAATAAAGCTCAAGAATCCTACCTCCAAAAATCTCTCCAATTTCAATATCTTCCACTTCTTGACCCAAGCAAACTCTAGCTCTAAAATCCACAAGCCTCCAAGCAAAAGCTAAAAAAAAAAGTCCTCTTCTTTCCCCATGAGGGAGAATTTGAAGAGGAGCAAGAAAAAATCCTCACAAATGAGTCGGTGACATGTGTCACCCCTCTCCTCCCTCAAGGTCAAAGATGCAAAAGATAAAAGAGAGAAAGTATTAAATGGCTTTAGTCCTCTTCTCCCAAATTACCCAAGATGATAACAAAACAATCTTGTGTAACTTTTAACAAAGCACACTTTTCCATACCCCTTACATGGATGTGATCAAATGGAGTAAAAATGGGAGGGAAAACTCCCTTTAAGCCTTGGAAATAATCCCCCCTACCTATTAGGTAGGGTCTAAAGGCCCATTTTCATGCTAAGAGAAATCCCAAACTAAAAACGGGTCCCTAAAAATGCCTAAAATAACCCAATTTCGGGTTTGGCACACTTGGGCACAAGGGTAGAGGGTGTGGGGCCCACCCAAGGGTTCACATGTGAGCCTAATCCCTTTTTTATTAAGTACATCATTAAACAAATTCAAAACTTAATGAAAGTGGGGCCATTAATTCCCCAAAACAAGTTTACAACACAAACTAAACACCCTAAGCAAGATTAATAATACAAGACATATTATATTACAAATAAGGGTCACTCATGGTGCCCAAAACAATAAACTCTAATATTAATGCCTCATGTAATAAACATGGCTACGACTTAGCCCCATGGGTTGCTTGTGCAAAATTGTGTAGCTGGCCTGAATCCCACGTTCTCCTATGACCTGTCACCTGTACACTCATTGCACACATTAAATGCATCTGTATGATAAAATGTGAATCAACTACTAAATAATAATAAGATATCAATTAATACTAGACTAACATATCATCTTTCTAGAATCGACAATGTGACAACGTGCACAACTATACATAATTCACCATAAGTTAGACATAATGATAAAGTGACATGTATCCATAAAATCGCAACATGCAACTAACTGAGTATCCATCAATGTAATTATGGTCAAAAACAGCATCATATCAATTAGTATCAATGACATCATAAGATAATGCGACAACATAGTAATCAAGCTAAATTAGCGCTATATGGCTAAATCTCCATACATGTCTAATAAGATCAAATCTCCTAATGTAATGTCCAAAATATAACAAATCCCTGCCGAAACATGTATATGAGTAAATGAAGAACAAGTAATTGAGCTATGAAAATGTGGGCACTACAAATACCATACAAATGTTCCAACTTTATGGTGGGCCAAAATGTTCCTTAATATATTTCACTCCTAAATCATCCATTCTACAAGGGTATTGCAGTAACACATGAGATACATCATGATAGACTTAAAGGGGCTACAATGAGTGCTAGGGTGGAATTTATAGAGGGAAGTAATCCCTACACTAGTTCAACCTATGGTTTCTAAGGCCCGTGATAAATATAGAAGAAGGAACCTTACTAATATTTCAGTATTTCGGTGTGGGAAGGTTTAAAGCAATAATACAAGCACACAATATGTTGAAAATAGGAGTGGGGATAGCTAAGGATATAATAGTGAATAAGAGTAATATGATAAATAAAATCAAAACATATAAAATAATAGGCTAACATATCAAAATGAGAAAATGAAATGAACTAATCTATGCAAAATGAAAAATAAGGCTTAGAACACTCATCTACACATATATGGTGGTCACTGATGCATCTATCTCTCTAGATAAGTAACACATAGAGAGATAATCGGTATTAGGTTTAGTATATGAGGACCATTACTTTCTTTGACTCGTTATATGATGAAACAATAGTGCAAATTATCATCTAAGAAGAATAGTGTTCAATTAAATCCAAGGAAATATGTAAAATGAACCAGGACTTGAGTTAGATGATGCAAATTTGGCACAAAATAAAAGAGAAAATGGTAGTTCAAATATTTTGGATTCACATTTCTTATGAATTTCAAATGAGGTGAGTGAATTTATAGGAGGGGCATCTCCCATGAGTGATGTTGTTGGTCATGGGAAAATTATAACACCAAAACAATCACCCACAAGCGATAGTGTTGGCTAAGGATGGAAAAATGAAGTGATGTATCATAAAAATTAAAAATAATTGTTGTAGGTCATTAAAATTTGTGAGAAAGGTGCAAAGAAAGCAAGAAATCATGAATATGATATGTATGTGACCTAGGAGGACAAGGATAAGTAATGCAAGGATGACTAAGTATTGGACCAAATAACGACACTCTCTGTGTGTACTGTCTCTAACCCATAATAGTTACATGGATAACCATTTTTCATTATTGACATGCCCCTTAAGAAAGACACTCTACAAATAGATGCATTGATGACCCTTATCTACACAAGGAAATTTTAGTAAAAAGTATGAAATATGAAATATGAAAAATGAAAAATTAGGTGTATACACCTACCACTAGTTACTGTAGTCCTTCTCATATGCATTTTCAAGTCATTTTCTCACTTGGAAAGAATTCTTAGGTCATAATACCCATGTTTAATAATCATATCACCCATAGTTTCCTTAAATCATATATAATTGTTGGAGGAATAATTTATTTCTACGACAAATTTGTTAATTTTCACCAATGCTCTAAGACTAGGTACCTCAGCTTCAATGAGGCAGATCCATTATTATATGTGAAATAACAAACAATTATGGTGGTTGTCCTATAGGCCAAGGATGCAATATACAAACTCCACTATGCCTGTGGAAAATGATTACTATTTTTCTAAGGGAAGAATTTGAAAGGAAGGTGGGAATGTGTGAGAGGAAATTTAGGAGAGGGAGTTAGTATTGTACTTAAGATAAATAGGATTCTTAAAAATATTAACCATAAATATCAACACACATATAAGAAAGAATAAAAAAATTCTATTTATATCAAGACAAGATGAAACCATGAACATAAAATATCACTTATTCACTCATCCAGAAAAGCTAAAACTCCTTTCTTTATTGATATTTTTAGAAATTTGTTCAATAATGAAGATAGAGGAAACATATGGAAAGAAAAATATAAAAATTATATCTTTTGCTTATATTTGGTAGCTACCTACTCAAGAACTTAAAAAATTGACAACCCTTTGGAATTAGGAATTCATTACAATATATATATTTCAAAAATACTCTTCACCTACCCCCCACATGACCTTTCATTTGTCTTGTATAACTTGTGATTCTTTGTATTATTAGGACGGAAATTAAGTGATATTTTTATTAATTGAGGGAAACTTATTACAATTTCAACTATAGTCACATTTAAAAGAATAAGAAAAAAATTTAATAAGATAAAAATGAAAATTTTAACACCCTAATGAAGAAATAAAACATGAAAGGAGAGAGGAAGGGGGGAGAGAGAAGAAGAAAAAACATAACTACTCATATGGAGGTAATTCCCTTATTGAATCTTATTCATTCTTGAAGGGGAAATTTGGAAAGTTACTTAGAGAGATCTCAGTCCCTTTGAATGCTTTGTTGTATCGTGCCACCGCATGAGAAAAATTTTTAGAGTACAAATGTGCCCAATGTTCAATGACTTAAGCTAATTTTGAGAGAGGGAGTTGATGTTCTTGCATTTTTTTAACCATGTTTGGTGATCCCTATGGTGTTTTTATATATATGCCCCTTATCTCATTTGGGACTCAGTGTGTCCTTCATTGAATAAAATGGATCTTAACTTCCTTCCTTGACCAGAGCTTCAAATGCCTTTAATATGTCATTCACTGAAGTATTCGTGTCCACTCCGAAAACTTTATCTTTTTTATTTTAACACTGACATCCTATTGAAATTTTTTAAAATTTTGTCCCCTCCTAATGCATCTTATTCACCAAGAGCACATTTTATAAATTTTTTAATGAGAAACCAAGTTCAAGCCTAGACTTGAGATAAGTCATCTATGCTAAGGATGCACAATACAAACTCCACTATGCCTGTGGAAAGCTGCTCTTTTTTTCTCAGGGAAGAATTTACAGGAACGGTGGGCATGTGGGAGAGGGAACTTTAGGAGAGGGATTAGTTCTTTAATTCGCTACATCGGATTCTTAAAAATATTAACACATAAATACCAAACACACGATCATAAGAAAAATAAAAAAATTCTATTTATATCAAGACAAGTATTAAACCCTGAACAGACAATATCACTTATTCACTCATCCAGAAAAGCTAAAACCTTTTCTTTATTGATATTTTTAGATTTGGTTCAATAATGAGATAGAGGAAACTATGGCAAAGAAAATATAAAAAATTATATCTTTTGCTATATTTGGTAGCTACCTCTCAGAACTTAAAAAATTGACACCCTTTGGAATAGGAATTCCTTACATATATATATTTCAAAAATCTCTTCAACCTACCCCCACATGACCTTTCATTTGTCTTGTATAACTTGTGATTTTTGTATTATTAGGACCGGAATTAAGTGAATATTTTTATTAAGTGAGGGAAACTTATTACCATTTCAACTATAGTCACATTTAAAAGAATCAGAAACATTGTATCAGATAAAAAATGAAAATTTTAACACCACTAAGAAGAACATAAACTGACAGGAGAGAGGAAGGGGGGAGAGAGAAAGAAGAAAAAAAACATAACACTCATATGGAGGAATTCCCTATTGAATCTTATTCATTTCTTGAAGGGAAAATTTGGAAAGTTACTTTAGAGAGATCTCAGTCCTTTGAATGCTTGTTGTAATCCGTGGCCACCTGCATGAGAACAATTTTATAGTACAAATGTGCCCAATGTTCCCTTGACTTATAAAAGCTAATTTTGAGAGAGGGAGTTGATGTTCTTGCATTTTTTTAACCATGTTTGGTGATTCCCTAATGGTGTTTTTATATGATCCCCTTACTCATTTAGAGGACTCTCTGGTCTTCATTTAATGAAAATGGATCTTTCACTTCCTTCTGGAACAAATCTTCAAATGCCTTTAATAGGTCATTCACTAAGTATTCTTGTTCCACATCCAAACTTCAATCTTTTTTATTTTACACTGGACATCCTATGAATTTTTAAAATGTGTTCCTCATATGCAGCTATTCACCAAGAGCACAATTTATAAATTTTTAATGAGAAACCCAAGTCAAGCCTAACTTGATGATAAGTCATCTGATGCTGAATTGAAATCCTCCCTTACTCACCAGTAAGGGAGAGTTGACTTTCCCAACTTAATGACCAGTGGCACACCTATTCCTAATTTTCCTTTTATTTATCATATTTTCTCTATTCATGTTTACATACCATTTTTGCATTCAGGTACTTGAATAATGACAACATTATCCTATGAAGAAATATTTACCCCCCTTTTATGAATCCTTGTTCGCGCCATTTTGACCATTTCATCGAGCCACATGTGAAAAAATTGGTTCTTCTTATGGAATTTGGTTTAAAAATACTAATGGGATTAACTAATTCAACTAGAAGAAGGTGGGTACACCGTTCGGGTGGCATGACAATTTTGAAAGTACAATGTGTAGTGTTTTCTCACATTATCTTATCGTGATCACTCTCTCCTCATACTCCTAATTTCTAATTTCCTGCTGAACAGAAGGTGCGGGGACAGAGTCCAATAAATTGCACGTACCTCATGAGTCACCTGTCCTAGGGGAATGATTCTCATTTTTTAATCAACTAGGGTAATTTCTTCTGGGTTTAGCTACCTTTGGTTGAACTACTTTGACATATTGATTACCTGAAGTGCAACTAAAGAAGCGGGAAGAAGCATCAAACTAACCTACCCTTCTTCAATTTGACCATTGAGTATATGATTCGGAAATTAGGGAAATCCAATTAGTGAACTATGTGGGAGTCCTTGTAATCATTTTCCTGTACCCATGGAAACATCTCAGTTTTTTCAGGTTCAACATTTGACATGATCGTCCATTTCTTGTTCTGAATGAAGAGGAGCATCTTACATTGACATGGATTATATAAATGAAAAGGATGAGGGAATTTGAGGTTGCTAATGGTTTGGGGGATGAGATGAATCAAATTCCCATTATTCCAAAGGTCTAACCACAAGGTCTTTTGTTTACTTTATCTTTTGTGAAACCTTCTGAAGCTGACTTCCCCTTTGATTGTTCACTTGAATGAGTAGAATTTGAAGCTTTCTCAGTGGATTTTAAAGAGGAAATATGGGGTTTTTTCCTTTGGAATGTTGGGAAACCTCTTGCTATGATGAGGTAATTTTTCTTCTTTTAAAACCATTTTTTTAATCTTTGTTTGCTGCTTCTATTTTCTAATTTATATCTCATGTTTCACGGATGCTCCAAGACAATTGCGGTAGGGTGAGGATTTCACAACTGGATACTCTAGATCATACATCTCAGTGTCAACATCATCCAATACCAGCTTCATAACAATCAATCTCGAATATTCTCATTTTTCTTATTTTCATCCTCTTATTATCTCATTCTCTGACATCAAAATAATCTACACAATTCACCCAATAGTATTCAATCTAGGGAACATGATGTAAGCCATCGAGGTGTAATGTTTTTGAACCACTCCAAATATAGAAGTTGGCTCTTGGAGTGTATGAATTTAGGTTTATTGGAGTGAATTAATCTTCCAAGTTAGCAACCTCGTGGACATTTTTGAAAGAGAAGATCTTGAGAGAGAAATAGGGAAAGTAACACCTTTCTTATTTTTGTTCTTAAGCTTATCGTTGACATGAACAAGGTTCCTACAACACTTGAACATCAATATTTTGTCACTAAGGTACTATGGAAGATTATGTCAAGCATGATTGAAGCTAGATAATAGGATGTAGGAACATTTTTAGAATTGTGTGAAGAATTCCTGTACCTTTTGATCAAATAAGAAACCTATGGAGATAACCTTGATTAAGGGTTTCCTTCCAAAAATCTAATGAAAAACATAATGAATGCATTTTTCACTCTTGAAATATCATGTTTTCATTCTTTTAGGGTTAATAGGGGATATTTATCATATACATGATCCTTCTAGGAAACGTTTTTGGTGATTGTCAAACCTCTGAAGGGTCAAGTCCTTGCAAGGGAGTTGACCAAGTATGAAGTCATTTAAAACATGTTAGTAACTGATACTCGAATAAATTGGTGATGTCAGTTGTCACTAATTAGTTTCCCCCAATCTATCATATGCCTACCATAGATGGTGATAAGGATGAACAATGCCTTCCAGTCCTAGAAATCCTTTGTAGTTTCTTCTTGCATTATCATGCTTATGATGATGATCGCATCATAGAAGCCTTCATGAAATTCACTTCAGGAGAGGGATTTTGACATGAAATATGGTTTTCCTCATTTATTAAACCAAGATCCTAGTGAAATACCTAGAATATATGACTCTTTCTTAGACAACTCACCTAATGAAAACTCTTTTATGATGATGACCATGTTATTCTAGATAGGGATTTGCATATACTAGGAAATTTATTTGGGATTGAGTACCACTAGGATCGAGTTATCATATGCGCTTATGATTTGAGTATCCATCTCCTAATGGTAGGAAAATTTCAATACCAAATCTATGATCTAAATGGACACGAAATGACCACCCACAATGTATAACCCACTTGTGTAGATTTTATTTTCCACATGTTCCCTCAGTTTCCCTAGCATCTGTTATTGAGATCATCTAGGTTCATATAGGAAAAATCACTATTACATACACCTTAGTGTTCCATCATCAGGGTGAAAAAGGATTGAGACTAGTTAATTTGAACTTCATACTTATGAAAAATCAGCAAGATGAGCTGAAACGAAGATGACAACAACTTTACTACACTCGAAATGAGGAATTTCTATTTTTCCCCAGTTAGGGTTTAGGAGTTGCTATTTTGGGAATTGTGTTTTTTACCTGGACTCAATATTATGACATACCTAACATGCTAGGATCACTTTGGTATATGTTTCTTTGATTTTATTTAACACTTACAATTTTGAGAAAGTTGTTTTTTTTCTTTCTACTTTTTGTGGTTTTTTATTTTTTTGGTCTAAATTGCCCAGTTTTCCATCTCGGTTCTTTCCTGAGTGCACCATTTTGAGAGTATTTCATTTTTCAGGAATTTTTTATTTATATAAGTGAAGTCACAAATTACTTACTATTTTTATAAACCACACTTTCCCACCACAGAATGGAATGAAAATAGTTTGAATGGAATAGGCTCACTTCCGGGATTTCGGCTAAAAACTTTAGCTCAAACCGTCTACCAGAATGGTTGGAAATTTAAAAATAAAGTACTAGAGAATAAATATATGGTTTTATACCATTACCATATCAAAGCATATTTTAAATTATTTCTTCTTGCTTCCTGAAGGTGCCTAGGATGAGGAATGACTGTCCAAATCTTGTTCAATTTCATTCATTGGATTAGGAGATATGAATTGTTTTGGTTTTGAGCATGTACTTAGTCTGGAGAAATTTTGGAATGGTGTTCCAGGTAAATTGTAGGTTATTGGTGTTTTGTAGTAGCATTCATGTATTCATGGATGAAATATGGAGGGGAAATTATTATTTCCTAGTTTTTATGTCTTCCCAGCAACACTGGCATACCCTCGTTGGTGTCATTTTCGATGAGTATATTTTATCTTGTTGTAAGTAATAATATGTTTGGTTATCTTAATTTTGGCATGAGGCTTGGATTATAGTCTCAGTTATGCCTTATTATAATCATAATTGATTACATTGGCAACGAATGTTGACAACAATGGAATTATTATTATTTTAATGACAATTGATTTTCTTTTCTTCATTGCACTACTGTATGATATTATTACTTACAACGTTGTGTAACCATTTAAATTATATGAATATGGTGATCTTAACTTGTTTACAATTCATGTTAAGTGAAAACTTGGAGGAAGAGTTTGTAGACCTTATAAACTTTCTAGTTTCACTAAAGTTATAAATCTCTTGATAATTTGTGCAAGTATTAATGGAATGATCAATTTGTTTTAGGTATAACCACTGTGAGAAAGATTATAGCTTGATTAAATAAATAGATTAATGACCAGGGAAATTTATCAAGTTTTCAACATGTTCAAAAGTTCTAAAGACAATGTCCTAGTGCAAGAAACTAAATGGTCATTGACCATGGGTAGTAAATAATGTTATTTGGCAAGAGTGATTAAATGGTCACCAACCCAAGGCATTTAAGTTATTTATTTTAAGCCACTAAAATATGGTTTCCTGAACTATTGTTATCTTATTAAATTGTAATGGGCCAAAGGCCACCTAGAAAATTATAAGCTTGAATTTTTAAAATGGTCTTCGACCATTTGATGTTAACTCCTCTCTATATGTATGGTGATGATCCATCCACCTTAGTCATGGGGAATGCTAAATTAGCTGGAAATGTTAGATGGCAGTTTTAGAGGGAACTATTACTTATACAATTACATGAATGGACATTGATCCTGATCCTAAAGAGGTGGGGATAAGCGAGAATATTCTCGAGGAAGCTACTACCAACCTTATTCTATTTTCTATTTTCATTTTAATGGTTATAATTTTTCTTCTCTTTGAGCTCTACAATGGAAAATATAGCAAAGATATTATGAGCAAACGGGTTTTAGATTATGTATGTTATTTTTAACTGTGAGTGAGATTTTTCTGGGCCAGTAATTGCCTTGTTATAATAAAAATGGTTCTTCTAGGTGATTTGGAGATATTTTCTTGTTTTGATTTCTTTCAAGGACTTTTGCTGGAAAGAAATATTGTGAGCTCGATAGTGTGGGGAGAAAATCTTGAAGGAGTTCCATTCTATTTTCATATGCATGAAAAACGTTATCTCCCCCTTTTTAATTATTTATAGAATCAAAATGGATTAATGGTTTAATAATTTCCTTAAATCTTCTCTGTAAGCAGTGAATCTTTGATATGAAGGTTTATCAATTTTGTGTGAAATGATTCCTAAATTTATAAAGAGTTTAAAATGTTTTTTGGCCATATTTCAGGCATCAAGAATGATTTTTTAATGTAAATTTTTTAGATATGCATTAGTATAAATTTTGGTTATGGAAATTTGATAGGCCTGTGATTTATTATGTGATACAAAATATTTTTGACCGTATGCACTTATCTTTCACTCTACATGAGAATGTGTTAAATACCTAGTTTGAGTTTCAATTGTATTTAGTAGTAGATACATATGGTTTATGTTTATTACCCTCAAATTATCTATTTGAAGGAAGCAATGATGTAATAGGGGTGTTATATGTATCTATTATAGTTTTTTATAGTCTGACACTGAATGGTTAGTTTGGGTTTAAGTATGGAATAATAAAATAAACCCATCATGGTTTTTGGCGTATGCATGAGTATAGTTTGTATAGGTGATATAAAGTCATCGTAATCTATTATAAACCCTCAGTCTTCTGGTTAATTATTTTTCTGAGTTGATAGGAAGGTCAAATGGCCCTTTTCAATGTTAAATTATTATATATTACCTTTTAGTAAAATACCCATTTGGGCTTGGATTAAATAACCTCATGATCTGTAAACCTCAAAACTTTGGAAATTTACAAGACCCCAATTTTTACTATTCTACTTTCAATTTTTCAAAATTACATTCCTTAATTATTTGTCATCAAAATGAAACTTAGAACTACTTTGCAGTAAGGAAATTAACACAATATTTATCCTGGAAAACTCAAGTTCAAGGAAAATAAGTCGGGAAGGGAAATTGCTCTTTCTTCTTAAATTTTAATCGGCCAATTGTAAAATAATAAGATTAAAACTAGAGGAAAGGAAGTAAAACAATGTAAACACATCCATTCTATATTGGCTACTTGTTTTACACCATCTTCTACCAAACAACTCCACTCAAATGGTTTCTCTCTCCACACTTTACATCAAAATCTGATTGCCAATTCGTTCTATGTTCCGCCTTAATAAGAACTTCCCATGTTCTTCCCATACACTGGAGAATGAGGAAACATCAGGTGTATATCGAAGGGTTTTGGGTCACCTTGTGCCACAAATATTTTCCCTAAGTGTAGAAATCTTATTTCTTGGAATAACGTGGAAGGGATTGCCTTCATGCGGTGTATCCATGGCCGACCAAGGATCATATTATAATTGGTTTCCCGATCTATAATATAAAACTCGGTGAGGACCGTCTTGGGTCCTAAAGTGACTGGTAAAACTATGGTTCCAATCGAAGTGGCTTTGAGGCTATCATAACCTCTTAGCGTATTTCGTGTTGTGGAACATTTTTGTCTCTCATATATCCTAAACTTTTGAAGAAAAAAAGAAAGTGAAGGGGACTATATTAAACTGCTGCCCCATCGTCAACCATTTGCACGTTTAACATAATTATTGTAGACCCAAACTTGTAAATGTAAAGTTGGGGGTCACCCTCTTGTGCAATTTCAGCGTCTGTTGGCATTTTGCTTATATCGAATATAAATTCAGTATCCCTATCTGGCTGCCCCGGAGGATAAACGTCAAAGTCCACATGGTTTACTTGCGTTTCCAGAGGAGGAGAGGAGTGATGTTGATTAAATGACCAAGGCCTAATGCTTCTAAGAGGGCAGCCCTATGGGTGGGAGAGTTCTTTTTTAAATCCAAAAAGGAGATGTGAGAGAAGGTTTTAGTTAAATCATTAATTAAATCATAGGTGCCTATGGGTTTTTACCAATGTTTGTTGACTGTTGTCTGGTTCCAATGGATAACTTGGAGTAGGTTGAGAAGAATAATCCCGTGTTCTTGTTATGGTTTTTCTATGGGTAGCTCGGTGTCTAACTCACAAACCAACTATCTTAGTTTGGGGTCGAGTTCCTAATTGGGGTGTGCGACTGGTGGATTTAATGAAGTTGAAGCTTCATGATCATTGTTTCCTGTCATGACACCCTTTTTGTTCCATTAGGATCTATCTAACCTGTTATTGTTAGAATGGTTTGGGAGTGGATCATTAAAGATCTTGAGGGGTGCATTTTGAGGGGGGAAACTGCCCCCTGCATAAGTGTTTGGCGTGGGTACTACAGAATTTGCTAAAAACATATCTATAAAGAGTTTTTTTTGATCTTCTGGAAAATGCTGCATGCATGAATTTATTGTATTCATGACAAGTCCTAGTATCGTGGCCTTGAATCTTTGTGGAAGCCACAATATAATTGGGATTATAATTTGAGGGTTGTTGATTTAAAACCTGTTGTGGCCCAAAATTCTGATAAGGTTGCTGGTTGTTAGAGTTAAAATTTTGAGGTTGTTGCCTTTGGTTTGACTCTGATATCCAGTTGGGTTTTTGATTTGGACTTTTGTGTTTGATTTTTTTGTTTTGTTGTTGTTGTTGTTGTTGCCATGGTGGATGATTAAAATCCACCGCGTTGATTGTTGGAGTAAAATTTTTATTTCGCTGATTATTAACAGGTGGTGAAATGTTTTACAATTTTCCCTTTTTAACTTGGTCAGTTACTCCATCTGTTTGTAACTCCGCGGTTCTTGTTAAGGATCTTAGGTCCTTGATTAGCGTTCCCAGGTATTAGGTATTAGGAGGCCGCGGTGTTTTGATTGGGAGTGGTTAATTTCCCATTTGTCCCATATGTCTTACGACCACTATCTATCACTGCTTGGTTGATTCAATTCAGAGAGCACTCTCGAGTACTTCATCATCGTAAGTTCTTAGTGGGAACTTCTGGACTTCTTCCTTTATCTCTCTATTGAGAGAATTAAGGAATAAATCACATAGTTCCATTTGATCCATGTTTGGAGCACTTGCACTGATGAGTAGAGAACCGTACGCCATCTTTGGATAAAATGAGAGCAGCGGATTCATTATGTTCTTGTTAATATGCAAGAACTCCCTGATTCTGTTCTTAACAAATTGTTCATGTCGAAAGCTTTGATGAATTCTGACACGAGTTGTTTAAATGAGTGTATCGAGGCTTCAGGTATTCTGTAATACCAATCAAGGGCAATACCTTCTAAGGTCTTAGGGAATATTTTAGCAACAACCCCGTCCCAAGGGAGTAACTCCCGTATGGCTGTGGCATAGGCCTTAATGTGTGTGTTCGGGTCTCCTTCCCCTTTGTATTTGGGCAAATCGGGAAGAGGTATTGGAAGCATAACGCTTCGTATGGTGAATTCTAGGGGATATTTTAAATATTATGAATAAGTCCCTACTGCGTAGGCCTCAACCATCGATGGGGCTTGATGAGGGGGTTGAGGGGGAATGGGTTGTTGATATGGCATAGCATATGCATTTGTAGGGGACATTAAGGGAATCCTTGTGGTTGAACAAACATCCCAGGAGAAGAGAACATGTCTCCTTGTGGTGATTTTGAATAAAAGTTTAAATAAGGAGGAGCATTGTTCTGGTATGGGTTGTTTGGTGCCAAGCCATGCGGTGTCATGTTTTTCAACTGGCATGGTGTTTGAAAACGCGGTCCTAGTTGGTGTTTGTTGTGGGTAATTGTAAGGATTTTGAGGAGGCATGCCTAGCATGCCTATTCCTGTAAGGAGGTTGACCTGACTGGGATGATGCAGAGGGTTATGGGATTCCTGCTTTCCCAAAACATGAATTTTTTTTTGCTTGAGCAAGTTCCAGCCCTTTAACCTTCTCGGCTAAGGCTGTAATGACCTCCATCGGCGAAGACGTAGTGCCTTGCCTTAAGGGGTGTTTGTTTTATAGCTTGAGGTTGTAAAGGGGTCGTGATACCCTGCTATGAATTGATCGTTACCTTTTCAAGCTTCACCGAGGGTATTTCCCACAAGTGGAGGAATTGGGGTGGTTCTCCTGGAATAGGGTATCAGACTGTATTTGTAAACTCCCTATAGGTGGATACATATTTTTGAAGCATTGTTCACTTTTAGTGAAGCATGCTAAGTACTCCTTATCCAAAAAGGGGAGTGGGTCTGACTGTCTACTAGTCTGTGGTCTAAACAAGACCCAAGGAGATGAAGTGGATTCTCTAGTAAATGTCATATTGTTAGAGCCTGATGGATTTGGCTGTTGTGTTTGTCGCAAACTGATCAAATTCCTCGATTCGAAACAAAGAACTAGAGCTAGTCCTATGAGGGAGAGTTTGAGATGACAAGTAATTACTCGAATAGTTATTAGCCCATGCAGAAAGTGAAGGTGATGGTTGTCTATTTGTTTGACTATAGTTTACTTTGAGACCTGGAGAGAGGTCTGCCATATGCATCGTATCTCGACATATTCGGGGGGTATATGAATACCCACAAAATAATGGGAAAGAGTGAAAGTGGATGGAAGAAATGAAAATAGAAAGAGGAATATTTAGTTTGTTTCATGTCGGGTTCACCAATTTTATACAATGGAAAAGTGACATGCGAGCATGGGAATCTACAAGTACCTCTTCCTCGTAACCGACCTCTCAAGGTCGTGTCAAGACAACCGATGAATGTTGAATGTGGATATATACAGACAAGAATAATCAAGTAACCTTAAATCCTCAATACGTAATAATGGGATCTGTGAATCTAAGACGAAGAAGGCCCTCCTAACCTGAATTGGTGTAATGGTTCATTCAGATATAATGGTTGCTCAGAGGATCCAATCAATGTCGAGCTCTGCCAAGATCCTATTTCTTGGTTGTTGGATATGTGGGAAGTGACCTATGGGACCTTCGTATATATCCCCAGACAAGGTCATAAAATGGTGATGCGGTGATTTAGTGGGTTCGCAGTTTAACTATGGGTGGTTTTCTAGTCTAGCCCAGAAAATATTAGATTGATTGGCCTCTATGTTTAATATGGAGAACTATACTATGATATCCAGCGGGAGTGGTGAAGATCTAAATACCAGCGTTCATAATCCGGTGTCAATACTTAACTGATTTGTAGGCCTATTGGGTTGTAGGACTTGGGGATCACAACCGTGAATTTTTGGTTGTTTTGGACCTGTTATGGTCATGTGAAGAATCAATCTCTTCTCCCAACTATCCAATAATCGTATGCCTTTTCAGCCTCTATGTTCAGAACCAAAAGTTGTATAACTTTCTTGGGAGTACCTAATAGGTGTTCTGGTGACTTGAATTCCTAAGCTAGTATCTATGTCAACGAGGAGGTCTCCTGCGTCGGGTTGTGGAACCAAAGGATCGCAACCAAATGTTTTCTCTTTTGAATCCTTGCACAGTCATTTGGAGGTTTTATGAAGGCATTCTATAGTTAGGATGGTTTGACCAAAATGTGTAAGCTTTGTCGTCTTCAATATTTGATCCTCTTAATTACTCACTAATTGCTTGTAAGTTTGCTATTGCATGAAAGACTTGTATCCTAAGGTCCTGATCTATATCAGCTAATGTCGTGGGTAGATTTGGATGAGACACTGTGGGTTCAAATATATACTCTCTAGGGTCTCTAGGTCCTCTGATTGTCATACAAAATGTTTCAGCTCTTAACTAGAATTAATAAACTGATTACGGAAGAGGTATTCACACTATGTAAGCATCCTTCTATTTTTGTATTTTTCAATGACGTATTTCAATGAAATTGAAGAGAAACTACTCTAGTATATTTATAAAATGGACAACTAATCTAGAAATATAATAAAACAAGCAAAGTAGCCTGGTATGGTTGTTTTCCTGTGCAGTTGTGATTTTATCCTAAATATATAAGTAACTAAATCTATTAAATTGAAAGGCTCTCAATCCTACCTCAAAAGTGAGGAATGAATCACAGTTTCTCAGAAACTATCAATCCCCATAGCTTCCCTAATGATATCGAGAGTGAACTTTTAACTGAAATGAAATAATTCAGTACTCTATTTGGTATGTTATAACTAGAACTTTGATAGCTCAAACCTGGCATTTACAAAGCAGTGGTAAATCCAGTTGTGTGTGATTTCATCCCCTCAGTGTGATCTCATCATTCCTTCATGTCCTCATGAATCCAAAAAGTGTGTATATGATAGTTTCAATAGAAGATGGTATTCAAACAATGATAGTTTTGGATATAGACCGAATACAATGCGAGTAGGAGAGAGATAACGCAAGTGAACAGAGCTTGACTATGCAATTACTAGCAGGATTTATTGTGGGGAATACAACACAAGTGTACTGAGGGTTTCAGAAACTATCCTTTTGACAAAACAAAACCTACAACTTTAATGGATTCTAGTCTAGAAATGAAGCTATTCTATGCTAAATTGATTGTATGAAGCAGCAATGGAACAAGATTGAAGCAAGAAGATTATACGACCTATAAAAGACCAACAATGGACACAGAACATGAAATTAATAGAATTATAAGCAAAAAATTGAAATACTGAATAAGAGAATTGAGAAGATGTTGGGCCATTTGCTTGAAAACAAGTTGGCTATTTATAACAAATGCATTTACCAGAGGGTAACTCCCATTTGATCTCTTTTACTATAAACAAAGGAAAAACACTATTACCAGGGGACCAAAAAACATTAATACAAGCCAAAGCTATTGAAGAAAGCATGTAAAACTCAAGATTTATGTTTGACATGATCGTCGAAGGAATCTGGAAAATGTGAACAAAACCGCCGCCCTGTGTAGGGCGGCGGTTATGGGGACCCGCCACCGTATCCTAGGCGTCGATCATGGGGACCCGCCCCCCAAGCAGGGCGGAGGTTCCATCACTGAAGAAAAAAAATTCAAGAAAAATGGGGAAAAGAAAAAAACAAAGCATCCAGAGGTTGAGCGAGGCATGCGGGATATGAGCGTATAAATGGTGAGCCTTTCTCGATTCTAAACACCTTGCAAGGAGACCTGTATCATCATTGGGGCATGTGTAACATCATTCCGGCGGTGCAGTACCCTACAATTTTGGGTACGTACAATCACCTCTCTTTTCCCTCAAGGTCAAAGATGCCAACGATAAAAGAGAGAAAGTAACAAAATAGCTTTTAGCCCTCTTCTTCCAAATTACCCAAAATGATAACAAAACAAACTTGTGCAACTTTTAAGAAAGCACACTTATCCATACCCCTTACATGGATGTGACCAAAGGGAGGAAAAATTGGAGGGAAAACTCCCTCTAAGCCTTGGAAATAAGCTCCCGTACCTATTAGGTAGGGTCCAAGGGCCCATTTTCATGCTAAGGGAACTCCCAAACTAAAAATGGGTCCCTAAAAATGCCTAAAATAAACCAATTTCGGGTTTGGCACACTAGGGCACAAGGGTAGAGGGTGTGGGGCCCACCCAAGGGTTCACATGTGATCCTAAACCCTTTTGATTAATTACATCATTATGAAAACTCAAAACTTAAATTAATTGGGGCCATTAATTCCCCAAAACAAGTTTACAACACAACTAACACCCTAAGCAAGATTAATATTTCAAGACATATTACATTACAAAAGGGGGTCACTCGTGGTGCCCAAAACAATAAACTCTAATACTAAGGCCTCACACAATAAACACGGTTAGGACTCAGCCCCGTGGGCTGCTTATGCAAAATTGTGTAGCTGGCCTGAATCCCACGTTCTCCTATGACCTGTCACCTGCACACTCATAGCACACATTAAACGCACCTGTCCGATAAAATGTGAATCAACTACTAAATAATAATAAGATATCAATTAATACTAGACTAACAGATCATCTTTCTAGAATCGACAATGTGACAACGTGCACAACTATACATAATTCACCATAAGTTAGACATAATGATAAAGTGACATGTATCCATAAAATCGCAACATGCAACTAACTGAGTATCCATCAATGTAATTATGGTCAAAAACAGCATCATATCAATTAGTATCAATCACATCATAAGATAATGCGACAACATAGTAATCAAGCTAAATTAGCGCTATATGGCTAAATCTCCATACATGTCTAATAAGATCCAATCTCCTAATGTAATGTCCAAAATATAACAAATCCCTGCCGAAACATGTATATGAGTAAATGAAGAACAAGTAATTGAGCTATGAAAATGTGGGCACTACAAATACCATACAAATGTTCCAACTTTATGGTGGGCCAAAATGTTCCTTAATATATTTCACTCCTAAATCATCCATTCTACAAGGGTATTGCAGTAACACATGAGATACATCATGATAGACTTAAAGGGGCTACAATGAGTGCTAGGGTGGAATTTATAGAGGGAAGTAATCCCTACACTAGTTCAACCTATGGTTTCTAAGGCCCGTGATAAATATAGAAGAAGGAACCTTACTAATATTTTAGTATTTCGGTGTGGGAAGGTTTAAAGCAATAATACAAGCACACAATATGTTGAAAATAGGAGTGGGGATAGCTAAGGATATAATAGTGAATAAGAGTAATATGATAAATAAAATCAAAACATATAAAATAATAGGCTAACATATCAAAATGAGAAAATGAAATGAACTAATCTATGCAAAATGAAAAATAAGGCTTAGAACACTCATCTACACATATATGGTGGTCACTGATGCATCTATCTCTCTAGATAAGTAACACATAGAGAGATAATCGGTATTAGGTTTAGTATATGAGGACCATTACTTTTCTTTGACTCGTTATATGATGAAACAATAGTGCAAATTATCATCTAAGAAGAATAGTGTTCAATTAAATCCAAGAAATATGTAAAATGAACCAGGACTTGAGTTAGATGATGCAAATTTGGCACAAAATAAAAGAGAAAATGGTAGTTCAAATATTTTGGATTCACATTTCTTATGAATTTCAAATGAGGTGAGTGAATTTATAGGAGGGCATCTCCCATGAGTGATGTTGTTGGTCATGGGAAATTATAACACCAAAACAATCACCCACAAGCGATAGTGTTGGCTAAGGATGGAAAAATGAAGTGATGTATCATAAAAATTAAAAATAATGTGTTGTAGGTCATTAAAATTTGTGAGAAAGGTGCAAAGAAAGCAAGAAATCATGAATATGATATGTATGTGACCTAGGAGGACAAGGATAAGTAATGCAAGGATGACTAAGTATTGGACCAAATAACGACACTCTCTGTGTGTACTGTCTCTAACCCATAATAGTTACATGGATAACCATTTTTCATTATTGACATGCCCCTTAAGAAAGACACTCTACAAATAGATGCATTGATGACCCTTATCTACACAAGGAAATTTTAGTAAAAAGTATGAAATATGAAATATGAAAAATGAAAAATTAGGTGTATACACCTACCACTAGTTTACTGTAGTCCTTCTCATATGCATTTTCAAGTCATTTTCTCACTTGGAAAGAATTCTTAGGTCATAATACCCATGTTTAATAATTCATATCACCCATAGTTTCCTTAAATCATATATAATTGTTGGAGGAATAATTTATTTCTACGACAAATTTGTTAATTTTCACCAATGCTCTAAGACTAGGTACCTCAGCTTCAATGAGGCAGATCCATTATTATATGTGAAATAACAAACAATTATGTGGTTGTCCTATAGGCCAAGGATGCAATATACAAACTCCACTATGCCTGTGGAAAATGATTACTATTTTTCTAAGGGAAGAATTTGAAAGGAAGGTGGGAATGTGGGAGAGGAAATTTAGGAGAGGGAGTTAGTATTGTAATTAAGATAAATAGGATTCTTAAAAATATTAACCATAAATATCAACACACATAATAAGAAAGAATAAAAAAAATTCTATTTATATCAAGACAAGATGAAACCATGAACATAAAATATCACTTATTCACTCATCCAGAAAAGCTAAAACTCCTTTCTTTATTGATATTTTTAGAAATTTGTTCAATAATGAAGATAGAGGAAACATATGGAAAGAAAAATATAAAAAATTATATCTTTTGCTTATATTTGGTAGCTACCTACTCAAGAACTTAAAAAATTGACAACCCTTTGGAATTAGGAATTCATTACAATATATATATTTCAAAAATACTCTTCACCTACCCCCCACATGACCTTTCATTTGTCTTGTATAACTTGTGATTCTTTGTATTATTAGGACGGAAATTAAGTGATATTTTTATTAATTGAGGGAAACTTATTACAATTTCAACTATAGTCACATTTAAAAGAATAAGAAAAAATTTAATAAGATAAAAATGAAAATTCTAACACCCTAATGAAGAAATAAAACATGAAAGGAGAGAGGAAGGGGGGAGAGAGAAAGAAGAAAAAACATAACTACTCATATGGAGGTAATTCCCTTATTGAATCTTATTCATTCTTGAAGGGAAATTTGGAAAGTTACTTTAGAGAGATCTCAGTCCCTTTGAATGCTTTGTTGTATCGTGCCACCGCATGAGAAAAATTTTTAGAGTACAAATGTGCCCAATGTTCAATGACTTAAGCTAATTTTGAGAGAGGGAGTTGATGTTCTTGCATTTTTTTAACCATGTTTGGTGATCCCTAATGGTGTTTTATATGATGCCCCCTTATCTCATTTAGGGACTCTAGTGTGTCTTCATTGAATGAAAATGGATCTTTAACTTCCTTCTTGACAAGATCTTCAAATGCCTCTAATAGGTCATTCACTGAAGTATTCTTGTCCACTCCTAAAACTTCAATCTTTTTTATTTTAACACTGACATCCTATTGAATTTTTAAAATGTGTTCCTCATATGCATCTTATTCACCAAGAGCACAATTTATAAATTTTTAATGAGAAACCAAAGTTCAAGCCTAGACTTGAGATAAGTCATCTGATGCTGAATTGAATACTCCCTTACTCACCAGTAAGGGAGAGTTGACTTTTCCCAACTTAATGACCAGTGGAAACACCTATTCCTAATTTTCCTTTTATTTATCAATATTTTCTCTATTCATGTTTACATACACATTTATTGCATTCATGTACTTGAATAATGACATGATCCTATGAAGAAATATGTACCCCCTTTTATAGAATCTTGTTCAGCCATTTACCATTTCATCTAGCCTACAATGTGAAAAATTGTGTTCTTCTTATGGAATTTGGTTTAAAAATACTAATGGGATTAAATTATTCAACTAGAAGAGGTGGGACACCGTTCGGGTGCATGAAAATTTGAAAGTACAAGGTGAGTGTTCTCACATTATCTTATAAGTGATCAATTCTCTCCTCATACTCCTAATTTCTGACGAGAAGGTGCGTGGAAGAGTCCAATAAATGTGCACGTACCTCATGAGTCACCTGTCCTAGGGGAATGATTCTCATTTTCTAATCAACTAGGGTCATTTCTTCTGTGTTTAGCTACCTTTGGTTGAACTACTTTGACATATTGATTACCTGAAGTGCAACTAAAGAAGCGGGAAGAAGCATCAACTAACCTACCCTTCTTCAATTTGACCATTGAGTATATGATTCGGAAATTAGGGAAATCCAATTAGTGAACTATGTGGGAGTCCTTTGTAATCATTTCCTGTACCCATGGAAACATCTCATTTTTTTCAGGTTCAACATTTGACATGATCGTCATTTCTTGTTCTGAATGAAGAGGAGCATCTTACATTGACATGGATTATATAAATGAAAAGGATGAGGGAATTTGAGGTTGCTAATGGTTTGGGGGATGAGATTGAATCAAATTCCCATTATTCCAAGTCTACCACAAGGTCTTTTGTTTACTTTATCTTTTTGTGAAACCTTCTGAAGCTGACTTCCCCTTTGATTGTTCACTTGAATGAGTAGAATTTGAAGCTTTCTCAGTGGATTTTAAAGAGGAAATATGGGGTTTTTTTCCTTTGGAATGTTGGGAAACCTCTTGCTATGATGAGGTAATTTTTCTTCTTTTAAAACCATTTTTTTAATCTTTTGTTTGCTGCTTCTATTTTCTAATTTATATCTCATGTTTCACGGATGCTCCAAGACAATTGCGGTAGGGTGAGGATTTCACAACTGGATACTCTAGATCATACATCTCAGTGTCAACATCATCCAATACCAGCTTCATAACAATCAATCTCGAATATTCTCATTTTTTCTTATTTTCATCCTCTTATTATCTCATTCTCTGACATCAAAATAATCTACACAATTCACCCAATAGTATTCAATCTATGGAACATGATGTAAGCCATCGAGGTGTAATGTTTTTGAACCACTCCAAATATAGAAGTTGGCTCTTGGAGTGTATGAATTTAGGTTTATTGGAGTGAATTAATCTTCCAAGTTAGCAACCTCGTGGACATTTTTGAAAGAGAAGATCTTGAGAGAGAAATAGGGAAAGTAACACCTTTCTTATTTTTGTTCTTAAGCTTATCGTTGACATGAACAAGGTTCCTACAACACTTGAACATCAATATTTTGTCACTAAGGTACTATGGAAGATTATGTCAAGCATGATTGAAGCTAGATAATAGGATGTAGGAACATTTTTAGAATTGTGTGAAGAATTCCTGTACCTTTTGATCAAATAAGAAACCTATGGAGACAACCTTGATTAAGGGTTTCCTTCCAAAAATCTAATGAAAAACATAATGAATGCATTTTTCACTCTTGAAATATCATGTTTTCATTCTTTTAGGGTTAATAGGGGATATTTATCATATACATGATCCTTCTAGGAAACGTTTTTGGTGATTGTCAAACCTCTGAAGGGTCAAGTCCTTGCAAGGGAGTTGACCAAGTATGAAGTCATTTAAAACATGTTAGTAACTGATACTCGAATAAATTGGTGATGTCAATTGTCACTAATTAGTTTCCCCCAATCTATCATATGCCTACCATAGATGGTGATAAGGATGAACAATGCCTTCCAGTCCTAGAAATCCTTTGTAGTTTCTTCTTGCATTATCATGCTTATGATGATGATCGCATCATAGAAGCCTTCATGAAATTCACTTCAGGAGAGGGATTTTGACATGAAATATGGTTTTCCTCTCATTTATTAAACCAAGATCCTAGTGAAATACCTAGAATATATGACTCTTTCTTAGACAAACTCACCTAATGAAAACTCTTTTATGATGATGACCATGTTATTCTAGATAGGGATTTGCATATACTAGGAAATTTATTTGGGATTTGAGTACCACTAGGATCGAGTTATCATATGCGCTTATGATTTGAGTATCCATCTCCTAATGGTAGGAAAATTTCAATACCAAATCTATGATCTAAATGGACACGAAATGACCACCCACAATGTATAACCCCACTTGTGTAGATTTTATTTTCCACATGTTCCCTCAGTTTCCCTAGCATCTTGTTATTGAGATCATCTAGGTTCATATAGGAAAAATCACTATTACATACACCTTAGTGTTCCATCATCAGGGTGAAAAAGGATTGAGACTAGTTAATTTGAACTTCATACTTGTGAAAAATCAGCAAGATGAGCTGAAACGAAGATGACAACAACTTTCTACACTCGAAATGAGGAATTTCTATTTTTCCCAGTTAGGGTTTAGGAGTTGCTATTTTGGGAATTGTGTTTTTTACCTGGACTCAATATTATGACATACCTAACATGCTAGGATCACTTTGGTATATGTTTCTTTGATTTTATTTAACACTTACAATTTTTAGAAAGTTGTTTTTTTTTTCTTTCTACTTTTTGTGGTTTTTTATTTTTTTGGTCTAAACTGCCCAGTTTTCCATCTCGGTTCTTTCCTGAGTGCACCATTTTGAGAGTATTTCATTTTTCAGGAAATTTTTTATTTATATTAAGTGAAGTCACAAAATACTTACTATTTTTATAAACCACACTTTCCCACCACAGAATGGAATGAAAATAGTTTGAATGGAATAGGCTCACTTCCGGGATTTCGGGCTAAAAACTTTAGCTCAAACCGTCTACCAGAATGGTTGGAAATTTAAAAATAAAGTACTAGAGAATAAATATATGGTTTTATACCATTACAATATCAAAGCATATTTTAAATTATTTCTTCTTGCTTCCTGAAGGTGCCTGGGATGAGGAATGACTGTCCAAATCTTGTTCAATTTCATTCATTGGATTAGGAGATATGAATTGTTTTTGGTTTTGAGCATGTACTTAGTCTGGAGAAATTTTTGGAATGGTGTCCAGGTAAATTGTAGGATTATTGGTGTTTTGTAGTAGCATTCATGTATTCATGGATGAAATATGGAGGGGGAAATTATTATTTCCTAGTTTTTATGTCTTCCCAGCAACACTTGGCATACCCTCGTTGGTTTCATTTTCGATGAGTATATATTTTATCTTGTTGTAAGTAATAATATGTTTGGTTATCTTAATTTTGCATGAGGCTTGGATTATAGTCTCAGTTATGCCTTATTATAATCATAATTGATTACATTGGCAACGAATGTTGACAACAATGGAATTATTATTATTTTAATGACAATTGATTTTTCTTTTCTTCATTGCACTACTGTATTGATATTATTACTTACAACGTTGTGTAACCATTTAAATTATATGAATATGGTGATCTTAACTTGTTTACAATTCATGTTAAGTGAAAACTTGGAGGAAGAGTTTGTAGACCTTATAAACTTTCTAGTTTCACTAAAGTTATAAATCTCTTGATAATTTGTGCAAGTATTAATGGAATGATCAATTTGTTTTAGGTTATAACCACTGTGAGAAAGATTTATAGCTTGATTAAATAAATAGATTAATGACCAGGGAAATTTATCAAGTTTTCAACATGTTCAAAAGTTCTAAAGACAATGTCCTAGTGCAAGAAACTAAATGGTCATTGACCATGGGTAGTAAATA
Source organism: Taxus chinensis (assembly GCA_019776745.2). NCBI lineage: Eukaryota > Viridiplantae > Streptophyta > Pinopsida > Cupressales > Taxaceae > Taxus > Taxus chinensis. Next base: position 655,810,396 of record CM034148.1, read on the forward strand.
ATGTTATTTGGCAAGAGTGATTAAATGGTCACCAACCCAAGCATTTAAGTTATTTAATTTTAAGCCACTAAAATATGGTTTCCTGAACTATTGTTATCTTATTAAATTTTAATGGGCCAAAGGCCACCTAGAAAATTATAAGCTTGAATTTTTAAAATGGTCTTCGACCATTTGATGTTAACTCCTCTCTATATGTATGGTGATGATCCATCCACCTTAGTCATGGGGAATGCTAAAATTAGCTGGAAATGTTAGATGGCAGTTTTAGAGGGAACTATTACTTATACCAATTACATTAATGGACATTGATCCTGATCCTAAAGAGGTGGGGATAAGCGAGAATATTCTCGAGGAAGCTACTACCAACCTTAATTCTATTTTCTATTTTCATTTTAATGGTTATAATTTTTTCTTCTCTTTGAGCTCTACATGGAAAATATAGCAAAGATATTATTATGCAAACGGGTTTTAGATATGTATGTTATTTTTAACTGTGAGTGAGATTTTTCTGGGCCAGTAATGCCTTGTTATAATAAAAATGGTTCTTCTAGGTTGATTTGGAGATATTTTCTTGTTTTGATTTCTTTCAAGGACTTTTGCTGGAAAGAAATATTGTGAGCTCGATAGTGTGGGAGAAAATCTTGAAGGAGTTCCATTCTATTTTCATATGCATGAAAACGTTATCTCCCCCCTTTTTAATTATTTATAGAATCAAAATGGATTAATGGTTTAATAATTTCCTTAAATCTTCTCTGTAAGCATGAATCTTTGATATGAAGGTTTATCAATTTTGTGTGAAATGATTCCTAAATTTTATAAAGAGTTTAAAATGTTTTTTGGCCATATTTCAGGCATCAAGAATGATTTTTTAATGTAAATTTTTAGATATGCATTAGTATAAATTTTGGTTATGGAAATTTGATAGGCCTGTGATTTATTATGTGATACAAAATATTTTTGACCGTATGCACTTATCTTTCACTCTACATGAGAATGTGTTAAATACCTAGTTTGAGTTTCAATTGTATTTAGTAGTAGATACATATGGTTTTATGTTTATTACCCTCAAATTATCTATTTGAAGGAAGCAATGATGTAATAGGGTGTTATATGTATCTATTATAGTTTTTTATAGTATGAACACTGAATGGTTAGTTTGGGTTTAGTATGGAATAATAAAATAAACCCATCATGGTTTTTGGCGTATGCATGAGTATATTTTGTATAGGTGATATAAAGTCATCGTAATCTATTATAAACCCTCAGTCTTCTGGTTATTATTTTTCTGAGTTGATAGGAAGGTCAAATGGCCCTTTTCAATGTTAAATTATTATATATTACCTTTTAGTAAAATACCCATTTGGGCTTGGATTAAATAACCTCATGATCTGTAAACCTCAAAACTTTGGAAATTTACAAGACCCCAATTTTTACTATTCTACTTTCAATTTTCAAAAATTACATTCCTTTAATTATTTGTCATCAAAATGAAACTTAGAACTACTTTGCAGTAAGGAAATTAACACAATATTTATCCTGGAAACATCAAGTTCAAGGAAAATAAGTCGGGAAGGGAAATTGCTCTTTCTTCTTAAATTTTATCGGCCAATTGTAAAATAATAAAGATTAAAACTAGAGGAAAGGAAGTAAAACAATGTAAACACATCCCTTCTATACTTGGCTACTTTGTTTCTACAACATCTTCTACCAAACAACTCCAACTCAAATGGTTTCTCTCTCACACTCTTACATCCAAAATTGATTGCCAATTCGTTTCCTATGTTCCTCCTTAAATAAGATACTTCCCATGTTCTCCCATACACTGGAGAATGAGAAACATCCTCCAAGGAAGATACATAGATGGGACACTTGAATTCCATGAGTAATCATGGATTCCTTTTTATTTTTTGACCATAAGTGACAGGACCGCCAATGTATGTACAGACCAGCGGTTACACAACCGCCGCTCTACATAGAGGGATGGTTCTGTAACTTTATAGTATGATCTTCATTCTACTCAATTTTTCTTCTAGATCTAGTTGTTTTTCTAAAGTTGTGTTCATTTAGATCCCAATGGATTTCACCTCCCCTACTCAGGAGGATTTTGGTCCCACAAAATACTAGTAGGGAAGTAGATGAGGGCAACATTCCCTTGCTTCTTTGAGTACCACTCATAATGCTTTGGTGTCTTCCCTTTTAATCCAACCTACCAAGAATTTTGTGGACCTCTCCTTGTCTTTCTGATATTTTTCTATAGCACTACGTCCTCCTCCAGTTCACCTTATAAATATAAGATGCAATATTTTATGGAAGGTAGAAACTTACACTCTTCTTCTTTTTCAAACATGGATGGCTCATATAGTTGTAATTTCTCATAATTTACTACTGGATATATCCGCATGAATGGTGGAAAATCAAGCCTGAAGGCATTTTCTCCAACCTGCTCTAGTATAGTGAATGGTCCATACCATTGTGCCTTGAGCTTCCTTCCTTTTCCTTACAATCTAGCCTTTCTCAAGTAAAGACAAACTTTGTCTCCAAAATGAATTTTGTGTTCCCTCCAATGTTGATCATTTCTAGGATTATACTTTGCTTGATATTTCTTGAACTGTTCTTTCACCTTGAGATGTATTTTTTGGATCATCTCAATGAATTTAGATGTTCTAGTCACCTCTGAATCACATATCTCTCCTTCTTCTTGTTACCCAATTGCTATATTCTAGTGGATTCGTAGGTAGATATCGCAAGCATGCTTCAAATGGTGACTTGATATTAGATGTGTGTACTGGCCAGTTATAGGAATGTTTAATGTAGGCTAATGAGTCATCCTAAGTCTGTGGATATTTGTTATTATATCCTCTAATCAGCTACACCAAAGTCTTGTTCACCACATCTTTTTTTCCATCTATCCATGGATAGAAGGCCATGATTGTCTATAACTTGGTGTCCATATTATCTAATATAGTAGTTCAAAAACTTCCCCAAGAACATAGAATCTCTGTTAGAAATAATAGACATTCAAAAACCAAAATGCACCCACACATTCGCAAAGAAAAATACAGATGCCTCGTGTGCTTTGATTGTATTTTTACATGCCATAAGAATACACATCTTACTGAATCTATCTACAACAACATACAAATAATCATGGCCATGTTTAGACATAGGTAGTCCTCCTACAAAATCCATAGAAATATCTTCCCAAGGACGAGTAGGGATTAGTAAAGGCATATATATAAACCTTCCTTTTTTATTTTAGGCTTTCTTGTACAAGAAAATTTACATCCTATTATGAATTTAGATACTTATTCTTGCATATTGGGCCAATGCACATACCTTTTCAAGTGGGCTATGGTTTTACCAAAACCGAAATGTCCTATTACTTTTGAGGTATGTGCTTATTGTATCAACTGAAGTCTTTCATCCTTTAGCACAAAAATCTTCCTCCATTAGTAGAGTAACCCATATTTGAGATAAAAATTCTCAATACCCATCCTTTCAGCCCCTTTAGACTACAACTATTTATATGTTACCCTAGAATGTTTTTCTTGAGCATATGCCTCCCTATAAGCTTACTTCATGAAGGAATAACTCTGAGAGATAATGTCCAAACAGGAGATTTTCTCTTGTGTGAGATGCCTAGCCAACATGTATGCAACCAAATTTGTATTATCTTTCCTATAATTTATTGCCAAATTAAACTACTTAAGTAACCCCATCCAGTTGTAGTGAATATCCTGTTGTAATTTAGATTGTGGTTACAAATATTGGAGAGGTCTTGTGGTAAGTGCACACAATAGTTTCCTTACCCAACAAATAATGTTTCCATTTATTTATTACCTGAACTAGTGCATACATCTCTTCATCATAAACATAATATCCTCTAATTGCTAAAGTGAAAGTGTATAAATATTAACATACTAGCTTACCTCCCTGTAGCAACACTGCTCCCATAGCATAATCACTAGCATTTATCTCTACTTCAAAGGTCTATTGCAAATTGGGAAGAGAAATTACTAGAGAATGACTAATATTGTATTTCAATAACTCAAAATCCTTATCATGTTCCTTACCCTAGTCAAAACCATTACTCTTTAATGGACATTGTGTCTAGAGGTGTTTCAAAAATGGAGAATCCTAGAATGAACTTCCTCATGTATTGTACTAATCCCATAAAACTTCTAATCTTTGTGGCTCCCATTGGTGTTGCTAGTTGATTATGGCTTGCACCTTCTTCGGATCCACTTGTATCTCTGCTCCTCCAACCGTGTGTCTAAGATAGATAAGTGACTGTTTGAAAAATTCACACTTCTTCATATTACATAGCAATTGTTTCTCCTTGATAAATTGTAAGAATTTATGCAAATCTATTCGATGTTCCTCCCATGTGGCACTAAAAATTATAATATCATATGGATAAAACAATTTCACATGAATCTATGCATTCCCATAATACATCATTCATCAGTTTCATAAATGTAGCCGGTGGATTCTATAAACCAAATTGAAGTACTAACCACTGATACAAACCTTGTTTTGTTTTTAAAGAAGTATTCCATATATCCGCTTCCTTCAATCCTGACCTGGTGATAACTCGACTTGAGATCCAAATTCATGAAAAAAAAAATCATGCTAAAGCTGGTCTAGAAGGTCATCTATGTGTTGGAGTGGATATTTGTTCTTTATGGTCATCTTAGTTAATTCTCGGTAGTTGACACAAATCCTCCAAGAATAATCCTTCTTTGCACCATCACAATAGGTGAACCACATGACGAGGTGCTTGGGTGTATCACCCCTTGGTCTAGTAGATCTTTGAGTTGTTTTCTTACCTCTATACTCTCTAACAAGGATTTCCTATACAACCCAATGTTTTATATGGGGGATTCTAGAAATATCTGAATCTCATGCTCTACCCTCCCATTTTGGTGGTAACCCACTGGGATTATGGAATACTTCCTTAAAAGAAGTGAATAATTTTATTCAAATCCTTCATCATTTGGTTAGAAATATCTGAAATTTCTACCCCCTCTTTCTTATCTTTAGATAAAACTAAACAAATTTGATTATGATTTTCCTAAATTAGTATATTTGCATAGTTCACACTTACCATAACAATCTTTGTCTTACCCTGGTGTTCTCGGATGTTGTAACTGATCCCATCCTTAACCAATCTATATTAGTTTTCCCTTCTCATGAATATCACATCTCTGACATACAAGGAATCCCAAAAACAACATCAAATGTATTAAGTAGAATTACATAAACTTTCAATACATCTATATACTGAGAGTTTATCCCAAACTTGAACCTACATCTTCTTCTTACTTTTATTTCTAACACCATTTCTTCACCCATCCCAAAGGATATGGATGTGGATGTGTGTAATTTTTAAGATAAAGCTTCTTGACATTTGAATTTGAAAAAAAATTATATTAGGAACCAGTATCAACCAAAGAATTTAGCTTAGTTCTCTTGATTTGGTTTTTAATCTAGAATAGCTGACTCATATCCTCTTCATGTTCTTGGCTATCCATGTTTGTATCCGTGCATCCAATCCTCTCATCTATATCAAAATAATCCTCTATCTCCACCTCCCCATCTATCTTTACAGATGTCATGGATTTCTATAGATCCTTTGTTTGGTTCTTTGGATGTAACTAGGGATGTAACTTCCAACATATAGCATCAGTATGATCATTGATATCACAATTCTTACAAAAATTCTTGGGGTATTTACAAGTATTCAAAGTAGTGGCAATTTTTTTACCTTTCCCATTACAGTTACGTTTGTTACTTATATTTCCTTGCTCCTTATTTGACTGATTTTTCTTTGACTCTGAATCTCCTTGCTTTCTTTAATCTTCTATGTAATATACTTACACACAAGATTCATTAAGATAATTAGGCTTCATGGAGATGAACTTCCTTTGAAGGTGAGTGTGAAGTCCTCCCAAATACTTTAGAATATCCTCATCCTCCAAGTCCATATTAAGAAACATGGTTTGTCTCTAAAACTCTGTAGTATAATTCTGCACACTTTGACAACTACCTTGTCTAAAGAATTTCCATTTAATGGCCAATAGGATAAAATTTATCTCTACAAAATTCTTTAAAACCTTCCCAAGTACTGATAATAGGAAGCTTCTTCTTTAAATAAGTGGCTATATGGGTTTCCCACCAAACTAGAGCATGACCTTCCATTTTGCAAAGGTAATCCTTTGTGCCTTCGTGACATTATGCAAACTAAAGTAAAATTCTAGTTTCTTTAACCATTTATCTTATATCTTCATCTAATTTTCCTTCAAAGCTCTTGATTTCAACCATAGTTTCAACTTTAAAAGGACCATGATCATATTTTACCTTCTCTTTTACAACTAGAGTTTCTTCTTCATGATCTTCCACATCTTCTTCCTGATCGTGGATATTTCATATGCCAAAATTTTCAGCCAAAGCTCGAAACATTGAGTCCATGGAATCTTGCTTAACTAATATTTTCTTTTATAGATTTGAAAGTTCTTGTTGGTTTCTATATAACGTATCCATCATGGTCTCTAACATCTCAGTTCTATGGAGCAAGTTATCTTCCTCCATTTGACACTAAATTCTTTGTTTCCACTTCTTCATAGATATGTATGGATCACAAGGGTAACAATTCTTTACCTTTATACATTTTCACTGTCATAAAAATCACAAGAATTAATACCAGAGTCCTGGATAATTATCATCTCTGATACCAAAATGATCTGTAAATCTCAACACTTTTGAAATTTTTAAGACCCCAATTTTTATTGTTGTACTTTAATTACTTGTGAGAAAATTGAAAATAAGAACTATTTTATAGCAAGGAAATTAACACAATTCAACACAATATTTATCCTAGAAACCCTCAAGTTGAGGGAAAACCAACTGAGAAGGAAAATTTCTCTTTCTTCCAAAATTTTATTGAACAATAGTAAAATAATATAGAATAAAACAAGAGGAAAGAAATGAAAACAATGTAAACTCCTCCTTTCTATACTTGGTTTCTCTATTTCTACACCTTCTAAAAAAAATCCAGGACCAATGGTTTCTCTCTCACACTCTTGTATTCAAACTTTATTTCCAATTCCTTGCATATGATCCTCCTTAAATAGCATACTTCCCATGTTTTACCATGCAGTGAAGAATGAGAAACGTCCTCCAAGGAAGAAACAAACATGAGATGTTTGAATTTTGTGACAATTCTTGGCTTCATTTTTATTTTTCTACCATAAATGATAGAACCGCTGGTGTCTGAAGACTAACCGTTACGCAACCACAGGGGAAGTTACACAAATTTCATTCTTCACAGGGGTGGTTATGCAACCGCCACTCTGTACAAAGGGGAAGCTTTGTAACTCTATAGTCTACCCTTCATTCTGCTCAAATTTCCTTTTGGATCTAGTTGTTTTTTCTAAGTAGTGTTCTTTTAGATCCCTATGGATCAAATCACCATACTGTTGTGGTTATGTGAATATATAAGGATTTTTGTCCACAGTTTAAGTTGTAGCTTATGTATTCAAGCTTGAGGAAAAATGTTAATAATGGATTGGGATGCTACGAGTCTCCACTATAGTCAAACCTAGTACTTAATAGATCTTGGCATCTTGAGCCTCAGTGTGATTTTTTTTTGACATGGTTGGAACATTGAAAACCTTAAGTTGACTATTTGGTTTAGTTGAATCACTCAATCTTCATATGTGTTGTATTTTTAATGCACTATTTTGTTTTATTAAGAAGGAATGATGATTTTCATATTTGTTTAGGTAAGTTGTTTATTTTAATGTAAAGAATAGCTTAGTTTATTGTGGACAGTGTGAGTTCACTTTGATAATAGATATTCATTCGTTAATGAATGTTTTAAAGGAATAATTGGGAATTTTTCAATTAAATTAATCCATTGAATTAATAACATAAATCATTATGTTGATGAATGATAGAAAGGAATCATTGTTTACTTAGTTAAATGATCACTTTTTTTGAGTTTTGTGCAATTAAGATGTTGGAAAGTAAGTGGATTTTCTTGAAATGAATACTATTGGTTAATTCATTAGGATTTATTCAAAATCCCAGTCATGTTAAATTGATAAATATGTGAATAGTGAGATCTTAATATACAATTCTCTTTTATAGTATTATTATCATGGAAAGGAAAAAGGGAAAAAGGGAAGTGGTATTAAGATCTATTTTATTTAATTTCATAAAATAATTGGGTAACTGGAGTATTGATCATTGAAATATGTTAGTGCTATAAATTTCAAAGATAAGGTGGATGACCTTTTCATGCTAGTTCTTTTGAACTGACTATTATCCAACTTGTTTACAAATGGTGAGAAGTAAGTCATTTGTGGCGGATGATTTATATGGACTATGTTGATTCAAATACGTTGATTATGATTTTAAGTTGTATTAATTGTATGACATGTTTTTAAAAGTGAAATTATGCTACACTGTCTTATTTTGATGAAAGGAAATTTAGCCTTAAGTATTAATTTACTATTCTGTAAAGGAATATTCAAATTATTTTTAGATAGATTTATTACTTACAAAGTGGATCAAAAATTGGATGTAAATTATATTTTTGAATTTATAGGATTCAACATTATGTGGTTGGTAGTGCAAAATTACAACACCCTCTTAATGCTTGTAAGAGAATTGTCTAGAAAATTAGAGCAATTTGCTAGCATGGGATTGTCTCAAGGTGTGGAAGCCTACAATTGAGAAAAAACCTCCAGAGAAGGTTGGTTCCTCTACCTATTCATAATGCTAAAATCTACTCCTACAAAATGAAATGCAATTATTCAGACACAAACCTAGAATTCCAAGGGACCAGGGAAGAAAGGGATGCATAAAATCAAATTCCTAAACTAAGGGAGGTGATAATACCAAGAACAAGGGGAGTGAAGATATTCCTAGTGAGTGAAAATAGGAAGAAAACATAGTAAAAGAGGGAAAACAGAAGTGCCATAGTCTAAAACAACATTCAAATATCCATTTTTCATGGAGCACAACAAATCTGAGACTTGCAAGAAGAACAAAATATGCACAAAATACCTGTAAATGCAATAGAAGGAGATGAATATAATACAACTCGACCTAGGGCATTAAATTCCATAAAACACAAATTTTATTGCTCAAAATGGTGCACAATCCATTACAAAGTAGGCACAAGGAAATATTCCTTTACAAAATGTTGATATTCGAGGCATATGGCTCACAAAATCTCTAAAAAAAATTTGATGGACTTCCTTTACCTTACAAAATGTCTCTCCCTCAAATGAGGGGTTTATCACTTTATATAGAGAAATAACCTCAAATTTTCCTCAGCAATAGACAACCTATATTCAATTTTCTAAAAAGAGGTACGGGAAGCCATACAAATTTACTTCTCAAGGGTACTTTTCTAGAAGAAGAAGACATGGGTGCCATACTTCATTTAAACCAGTTGTTGAGTTATATTTTCACCCATCTACCTCACCTAATCAGAGGCTTGTCATTCTTTATTCCATATGTCAGTTAGAAATACTATTCTTCATTATTGATTAGTAACAGTGTTACATGCAGTCATGTTGTTGTCTAGCTGCATTTGGGTTGTCATCAGGTTTTGTTCTTGTTGTCGGCCAAAAACACTATCCATGTTACCAGTCGAGAATATTATTCCTCATTAATGGTCGGTAACAGTGTTACATGTGGTCATGTTGTTGTCAGGATGCATTCAATTTTTCATCTAGTTGAAATGGTGTTGTATTCTTCTTATCGGCCGGTACCACTAACCTTGTTACTGACCGGTAAATAATCATACACTTGTTTGCCAAATGGTAACATCCATACACTTGTCAACCGGTAACATTTTTTGTTGTTTTCATGCTATAGTAGGGCTATCATCTAGTTACAGTCATGCTAAGTTTTTTTAAAAACATGGCAAATGATCTCCCATTTTTAGTTTTTTTATGTTTGTTTTCTCTAGCTCTTTCATTGAGGCTCCATCAAATTGCCCAAGTTCAGATTCTTAATTCAGCCAATTTACAGGGGGTGGAAAAAATAGATAACAATTGGTGACTTGCAGGGTGATATTTCTACTAGATCTAAAAGACCTATGGCCTTGGAGGATCCATTTGGCATGGACTCATTTTTATTACAAAAATTGGCCTGACACGGGTATGTGCACCAAGTTGGGGGGGCAAAAAGGGGTCTTAAGTGGAACGCATTTTTTTGAAAAAAAAAACTTCAAATTGTAGGGATTTTTTCAAAATAGTTACACTCAAAATTGGAAGATGTCGTAGAAATATGAATCATAGCATTTTGAGTCTAGTTTCTAATCTACTACATTTTATTGAAAATGGATAATTTTAACTGCATCAAACAACTAAAATACCAACAGATTGCTCCTATTTTTGTTAAAAAACATAATAGAGTGACATTTGTGCCCCCCCACCATTTTTTGAGCACCATTTAGTATTTTTGAAAACCCCTTTGGTGGAAAGATAGCTAGGAGCATCTAGTTTGGGCTCCATTTTTAATTATTTTTATAGAATATTTTTTATTTATGATTTTTCTACTACAAAAATGTTATGTTTTGAAAAATAATGGAGCTTCGACCGTGCCCCCCATAACTACCTAAAAAAATATCAAAAATAAGATTTTTTTTTGAATATGTATAGAATTATGCCTAGTTTGGGCTAGTATAATGTTTTTTTAATTTCAATCACCCCAAAAAAAGATACACTATGAAAGATAGACATATTTACACTTCAAAAAATAGCTATAAAAAGGCATAGTTAGAAAATAAATAAATATGAAAACCTTATATTAGTTAGAAAATTTGAAAAAATATATTTTTAGAAAGAAGAGACTCTGCTCTATGTCATGGTATAATTTTTTAAAAATGGATCGATTGTTTTATTTTGATTTATCATGGAGGAAGTGTCATTTTTATATTTTCTTGTAAAAAAATCACTGTTTGTTGTGTTTGTGCAGGTCCATGGCCTCAAGCTTTGGGGATCCAAACTGGATCCCAAGCCTTGAGGCATGGCTTGGGAAAAGAGAAAATGTAAAACACGTACACATTATGTAACACGTATGCGTTACATAACACGTACGGTTTTTTATTTGTTTTATATATTGTGGCCCCCTAACATCCCTTTCATCTCTTTCATGGGAATTCTGCAAACATTTTGCTTTTTCTGTAATATTTTCTACATTCTTGCACGATTTTTTAGTATTTCATTTTGTCCCCTACCCCACTAGTATATTTTTTTTTAATCATGGGTGATAAACATCGATCTAAGGACAAGAGGAAAGTCAAGAATAAGACACCAGAAAAATTGGAAGAGAAGAGAATAAAGAAATTTAATAGAAAGCAAAAAATTTGAGCAGGGCATAGGTACATCCGCTATATCTAATGTATTAAAAAATTGGGATGAAATATATATGAAAATGTAGATAATAATAATTTTGTAATGAATAATGATATTGAATTGAATGATAATGTTGGCATGGATGAAGAAATTGATATGAATCCAATTATTCAACCCTTACTTGAGAATCCAAATGTTAACCTCGAAATTTCTATGAAAACACTGAATGAAGAAAGTAACCTTGTAAATGAATCTTCAACTCTAAGAACACCTCCTTCCATTTCATGAAGAAAGCCAATTCAATTAATTGAAATTGATGAAAACATTATAAAACAAATGCTTAACAAAATGTCTGAAAGAAATGCGATAAGAATAACTAGTGGAATTTGGGATAATTACTTTGAGAATTTAAATGACATACAAAGATGTCAATTATTTGTTTCATTGATGAAATTAATTAAGATGAGACCTATAATGAATACCCTGGGGTTAAGAACATCTAATGCTGTTGATCAAAATGCATCAATTGTTGAAAGCATACATAAAGCATACCAATTTGTAGGTGGCAAAATACACACCAAAGATAGTAATGCTATAGGACATGCACTAACTAATTATATCATAAGTGATAAAACAATTAATAAAAGCTTGATTAGAAATACAAGTAGTGATTTTAAGCTAAATGGAAAAACACCTAATGAAAGTAATAAAGAGATGTAAACATCTTGAGTTAGTCAATAACACTGACTATTGGGCTTTCTCTTGCATAATTCCATGAAAAAACAAGAATACATCTAATATTATAAAATAATTAACTGTAAAATTTTGGAATGAGAACACAAGGGTGTCACCAAATAGAAGAGATATAGTAAAAAGAAGAATAACTTCTCGTAATCATGAATCATGTGTAAAACATTTCTTAGATATGACTCAAACAGAATTGTTCTCTAAGTTTAAAAATGAAAATCCAAAATTTAACATTAGCCAAAGATTCTTTTAAATGAGAAAACCCTTTTATGTGAAAATCAATCACTTACGTACCACTTGTTGTTACAGGCATCATGTTGAATTTTCAATGCATTATGATGTTTTTTTTCAAATACATAGTGTTTTGCATACTGACATCATGTTGTAGGAGTGTGGAATAAATGTCCCACAAAAATATTCAATGGAATTTATTTTGACAATATTCTGTGAAAAATCAACAAGACAATTTTTAATAACAAAGTATGTTTAGATGGAACATGTAATGTATGCGGTGGCTTGCCAAATCTAAAAAGTTGTATCCACAAGGAGCGTACATATTCAATAAGAAAATAATTGGTTAATTTGACCAAAGTATAAATCGGTGGCATATCAATTAAAATATGGAAAATAATCTAAGAGGGTGTGAGCTTGTTACAATTCAATTACCTGTATCAGAATATATGGTCAAATTAAGAGAGGAAATGTTTTATGGAGTATGCAAGGCACCACACATAGTGCTCGATGGTTGGATGAACAATTCAAGTTAAGCAAGGACAAATTCCCACTTGGTACTATTGTTTCATTAATTGACTTTGAAAATAATTACACATTTTAGCCACAAATAGAGGTTCAGTCTCAATATTATAACTCAGTACAAGTTTCTATTCTTCATGCATATAACATTCATGCACTCTCCTGAAAGCACTGAGTGAGATCAAAAAATATTAAGAGAGTATCATTTCTACATCAGTGATGATTAGACACATTCTACATAATATGTACAAGGGTGTTTCTAGGTGTTTTATGTGAACTTGAATGAGAGGAAAATTAGTTTCGATCAATATTACATTTGGTCGGACAACTGCACATCAAAATTCAAGAATGCACAGATTTTTTATTTGCTAAGAAGGATGCACAAATAAACAAATTTACAACATATCTAGAGTTTTATTGAGGTAGGGCATGGAAAAGGAGAGCATGATGGTGTAGGAGCATTGTGTGAAAAGAGAACTTGTAAGAGAAGAGTTAAAGTTCAAGGATGGTGCTAAATTTACAGATGCAAAAAACATTGTTGATTGGTATGTCAATAATATGAGCCATGAATATCAAGAGAGATCAACAGTTCATATATATTTTTGGTTGATAGAAAAACATCTGATAAACTTTGAGTTGCAGGATCAAGTGATATGCACTCATTCTGTAGTTCAGATGAAAATGCTTGGACTATTTATATTACGTGCATGACATGTTTTTGTATATCATGCATTGATTTTGCATGGGATGATTGTGAGTCACAACAGTGGGTGGATGAATGGGCATGTAGACCTCTAATTCCACTCGACACATATCAAGTTTCATGATCATTACAACTTGTAGGGTCTTCAGATCAAATGACAACATCACCTAACTTTGACCAAGTCTTTGATTTAGTGCAGCAAGGTACATACATATATGTACATGCCATGTTTTAGATTTATAAATTATTAAATGGTCAAACTCTTAATGTATTTATAAATTGACTGAACAGTTTTACTCTGTGATACATAGGGCATGCTTTTGTAGTTATTGTGATAGAATTTAATGAAGAGGGAATAAACTACTTCTTATCTCGTTGTGTAGAGGGGAAAAAAAATTGACTTCCATAGTCATTGATGGTGAAGACCTTAAGCATCCCCACTGGATCAGTGGTAGTCACTGGAACTTGACGTCAATGATATCCTATAAAAAAATCAAACATTTGGTTGTTTGAAGACTATGAAGTACATCAAAAGATACTTCACTATTCACATTTGGTCATTGCAAAAAATATTAAATTGATCAAATATCGAGGTCCGTGCATCAAATAAAAATATGTGGAAGGTTCGTGAATCAGATCATGAAGTAATTCCTACTACTGTCAAGAATAGAATTGATCCTTGTAGTTCATTGGATTGAATTTGCAAAGGTATGTTCTTCATGAATTTAATCTGAATACTTACTTAAATGATTTTTTAAAATTTTTGTATGATTTCAAATTCTATTTAATTGCTTACTAACATGTTTATGTAGGTTAGTGGTGCCAAAAAAATCTTTCCACCTTCACGTGGTTGGCACTATCAATAGAGAATTTATTATTTCTTGAAGCCAAGTGAAGCTAAGAGAAATTAAATATTAGAAATGAACAAAAAATAGAAATTCTCATTTCACCACCTATATTGTAAAAATATCTTATTAAAATTCTCATTTCACCACGTATATTGTATGAACCACATATATTATTCAGGTGATTGGAAATGGACAATCTTACACTAACTTAGTCTAAATGGAGATGGAGAAAAATGTAAGAGGATTTCATAGAGGGCCCTGATGTGGAGGTCTCAGATTTGACGAGGCGTCTCTAGGTGCCACGGAGTCCAAGAAATCACCTGTCGAAGATATGTCATGTTTGGGCCTCAGGGCTCTTAAGTGACTACACCCATACGGGGTAGCCTAAAAACACAGGGAGCATAGGGAACCAAAAAAAATTCTCCACTAGAATTCACCTAGCCACCCTAACATGTTGGCGTAGTTGGTTTGACCCACGAGCTTTCGTTTGTAAACTATAGCCTCTGGTAGCCCTACACTGACTCAGACTACACTATTTCACGCGTTTGCAAACAATAACACAGTGAGAGAACCAAATGGAGACGAAGAAAACCATAAGATTCTTTCGTATAGGGCCCCAAAATGGAGGTCTTGGATTTGATGAGACATTTCTATGTGCCACACAGTCATAGAAATCACCTATCGAAGATATGGCGTAATTTGGCCTCAAGGCTCTTAAGTGACTAGGCCCGGACGGGGTATCCCAAAAGCACGGGGAGCATAGGGAACAAAAAAATGCTCCAATAGTATTCACCAGGCCACCTCAATGTGTTAGCATAGTTTTTTTGGTCCCACAAGCATCTGTTTGCAAACTACAATGTCTGACAGCCCTACATTGACTCAGACTACACTCTTTCGCACATTTGCAAACAATAGCATAGCGAGAGAACTAGATGGAGAAGGAGAAAACCACGAGATGATTTTGTAGAGGGCCGTAGTTTGGAGGTCTCATATCTAATGAGATGTCTCTAGGTTCCACAGAGTCTAAGAAATCACCCATAAAAGATATGACATGTTTGGGCCTCAAGGCTCTTAAGAAACTACGCCTGGACAGGGTAGCCCAAAAGCACGGGGAGTGTAGGAAAAAAAAACGAATGCTCCACTAAGATTCACCTGGCTACCCCGACATGTTGGCATAGTTGGTTTGGTCCCATGAGATTCTGTTTGCAAACTAAAACGTCTGGCAGCCGTACATTGACTAAGACTGCACTATTTTACGTGTTTACAAACAATAGCACACTGAGAGAACCAGATGGAGATAGAGAAAAATGTGAGAGGCTTTTGTAGATGGCCCCAATGTGGAGGTCTTGGATCTAACAAGATGTCTCTAGGTGCCATGGAGTCTAAGAAATCACTCGTCAAAGATATGGCATGTTTGGGCCTCAGGGCTGTTAAGAGACTATGCCCGGACAAGGTAGCCCGAAAGCACAGGGAGCATAGGGAACCAAAATGAAGCCTCCACTACTGTTCACTGGGCCATTTGGACGTGTTAGCCCAGATGGTTTGGTTCCACAAGCTACTGTTTGCAAAATACAACATCTAGTAGCCTTACACTGACTTAGACTATACTATTTCACGCATTTGCAAACAATAGGACAATGAGAGAACCAGATGGATATGGATAAAACTGCAAGAGGTTTTCGTAGGGCCCTAAAAAAAATTCCATGTTAGTACTAAAGAGCTTCAAATGAGATTCAAATAAATTACAATTCTAAACGAGTTTCAAGCTCAATTATCAATACTTCATTGTAGTTTTTCTTGCCAGTATGCTACTTTTGGAACTATCTGGTTTGATTTGTGAAGTTGAAGCAGCTGAGATTAATAAAAATAATAAACTTGGCATGTTTTCCTTAATATTATCCATGATTCTATCAACAACATCACATATATCTTCTATTCTAGTTAAGTTGTGATCCTTCCACGCTTCCCATTTTTCCTTTTCATCTGCTCGTATCTTCTCTTTAAGTTCTTCTAGATATTTTTGGGTAATCAAATTGACTCTTTATGACTTTCAAGAGGCATTTCTTCTTGAATCATAGTGATATCTTCACCTAATTGTTTTTCTTCATGATGTTCATTGTCATCTAAAGTTGAAGAATGAAAATTTATATGGCCTTTGGCTTCTTTTTGGGCACAAACAACCTTTTATAATGTCCAAAAAAATTTAGGCTCTTCATTATCTGTTTGATTGAAGACATTCATTCTTTCAAAATGAACAGTTGGAACATTGGTGGTCTCCCCAACAAAACTAAGTTCACAGTCTACATAGTTGCATCCTGTGGCAAAATCATTTAACATTGGTGGTTTCCTCCACCCATGCTTTCGGGCTACCTCATTCGGGCATAGTCTCTTAAGAACCCTGAGACCAAAACACCTTATTTCTTAGACATGTGATTTCTCAGACTCCATGGCATTTAGAGATGTCTCGTCAAATCTGAGACCTCCACGTCGGGGCCCTATAAAAATTTATCTCACAGTTTTCTCCATCTCCATTCGGTTCTCTCGTTGTCCTATTGTTTGCAAACACTCAAAATAATGTAGCCTGAGTCAATATAGGGTTGTCAAAGGCTGTATTTTGCAAAAAAAAGTTCTTAGGACTGAACCAACTATGCCAACATGTCGGGGTGGCCAGGTGAACGCCAGTGGAGGCTTCTTTTTTGTTCCTTACGCTCCCCATGCTTTCGGGCTACCCAGTCCGGGCATAATTGCTTAAGATCCCTGAGGCCCAATCACACCATATCTTTGACGGGTGATTTCTTATACTCCATGGCACCTAGAGATGTTTCATTAGATCCAAAACCTCCATCTCATGGCACTCTACGAATTCCTATCATTGTCCTATTGTTTGCAAATACGTGAAATAGTGTAGTCTGAATCAGTGTAAGGCTGCTAGGTGCTATATTTTACAAATGGTAGCTTGTGGGACCAAACCATCTAGGCCAACACATCCAAATGGCCTATTGAATGCTAGTGGAGGCTTAATTTTGGTTCCCTACACTCCCCATGCTTTCGGGCTACCTCGTTCGGGTGTAGTCTCTTAAGAGCTCTAAGACCAAAACACCTTATATCTTTGACATGTGATTTCTTAGAATTCGTGCCACCTAGAGATGTCTCATCTAATGTGAGACCTCCGCATTGGGGCCCTATACAAAATCCTCTCGTGGTTTTCTCCATCTCCATTTGGTTCTTTCCTTGTCCTATTGTTTGCAAACGCTCAAAATAGTGTAGTCTGAGTCAATGTAGGGTTTTCAGAGGCTGTAGTTTGTAAATGGAAGCTTATGGGACTAAACCAACTATGCCAACATATTGGAGTGGCCAGGTGAATACTATTAGAGGCTTCGTTTTGGTTCCCTACGCTCCCCGTGCTTTCGGGCTACCCCGTCTAGGCGTAATCACTTAAGAGCCCTGAGGCCCAATCACTCCATATCTTTGATGGGTGATTTATCAGACTCTATGGTACCTAGAGATGTCTCGTCAGATCCAAAACCTCCATGTTGGTGCACTCTATGAAATCCTCTCACGGTTTTCTCCATCTCCATTCGGTTCTCTCATTGTCCTATTGTTTGCAAACACACGAAATAATGTAGTCTAAGTCAGTGTAAGATTGCCAGAGGCTGTAGTTTGCAAACAGAAGCTCATGGGACCAAATGGTCTAGGTGAAGACATCTGAATGGCCTGGTGAACACTAGTGGAGGCTTCCTTTTGGTTCCCTACACTCCTCGTGTTTTCAGGCTACCTCATTCAAGCGTAGTCTCTTAAGAGCCCTGAGACCAAAACACATTATATCTTCGATGGGTGATTTATCGAACTCTGTGGCACCTAAAGATGTCTCATTAGGTCCAAAACCTCCACATTGGCATACTCTACGAAATCCTCTCACAGTTTTATCCATCTCCATTTGGTTCTCTCACTATCCTATTGTTTGCAAATGCATGAAATAGTGTAGTCTAAGTCAGTGTAAGGCTGTCAGAGGTTGTAGTTTGCAAATGGAAGCTTGTGGGACTGAACCGTCTAGGGAAAAATGTCCAAATGGCTTGTTGAATGCTATTAGAGGATTTTTTTTGGTTCCCTACGCTCCCCGTACTTTCGGGCTACCTCGTTTGGGAATAGTCTCTTAAGAGCTATGAGACCCAAACACCTTATATCTTCGACATGTGATTTCTCAAACTCTGTGGCACCTAGAGATGTCTCATTAGATCCAAAACCTCCATGTTTAAGCCCTATTAAAAATACCCCTGTGGTTTTCTTTGTATCTATCCAGTTCTCTCGTTGTCGTATTGTTTTTAAATGCACGAAATAATGTAGTCTGAGTGAGTAAAAGACTGCTAGATGTTGTATTTTACAAATGGTAGCTTGTGGGACTGAACCATCTAGGACAACATTTCCATATGGACTGTGATCACTATTGGATGCTTTGTTTTGGTTCCCTACGTTGCCCGTGCTTTTGGGCTACCTCGTCTGGGCATAGTCCCTTAAGAGCCCTGGGGCCAAAACACCCCATATCTTTGACGAGTGATTTCTCATACTCCATGGCACCTAGAGACATCTCATTAGATCCAAAACCTCCATGTTGGGGCCCTGTAATAAATTCTCTTGTGGTTTTCTCCATCTCCATATGGTTCTCTTGTTGTCCTATTGTTTGCAAACGCTCAAAATAGTGTAGTCTGAGTCAGTGTAGGGCTGCCAAAGGCTGTAGTTTGTAAACGGAAGCTCATGGGACCGAACCAACTATGCAAACACATTGGCGTGTCCTGGTGAATGCTAGTGGAGGCTTTGTTTTGGTTCCCTTCATTCCCTATGCTTTTGGGCTACCCTTTTCGGGCGTAGTTGTTTAAGAGGCATGAGGCCAAAACACGCAATATCTTCAATGGGTAATTTCTTAGACTCCGTGGCACCTACATATGTCTCGTCAGATCTAAGACCTGTTGATGGAAAATCACAGCACCCCTGAATGTCTTCAACTCGATGGGTTGATACTCTCAGTTTGATTTCATAACATGGAGCTTTTCCCAAGTGTGGGACCTTACGAAATCGGAAAAGCTCTCCGGATGAAGGCCGGTTCCTATTCCTCTGTTCAGATGCACACGTAAAAAATGCAGAGGGTTTACTCAAAACCTAAACTAACTTGCCAAGGAGACAGGGTAAGAAGATGCATAAAATAAAACCTAAACTACAAAGGTGATGCACCGAGGAATGAAGAACACCTGTCTTGCCAATAAACACAAACCATTAAAATGCAATGCAAGATCATGCACAGATAACCAAAATTGTAGTGAAAGATCAGGAGGATGCAAATGAACACAGAGATGGTTGAGAATCATCCACAGACATGCATTATTTGCTCCAAATATTGATACAATACACCACAAAATGCCAAGAGGAAAATTTGCATTACAGTTTTAGATGGGAAGTTTGAACTCCATAAATTCACTTGCCAAAGAGAAGAAGGGAGGGCAAAACAAGAATGTCCAACCTTTAGAAAGAAGCCCCTCCTTACAATTTATAGGAAGAATGAGAGAGAAGAGAGAGAGGAAATCCAAATCTACCCCAACCACCTCCAGGTGCATTTAATTCATCTCATTATGGTGGTAGGTGAGAACCCTAGAAAACCTAAAAAGTGGTGCACCCTTCAGCATGTCGATAGGAACTTATCAGTACCCTTGGCGCACCTTTCAGCATGTCGACAGGAACTTATCAACGCCATTGGCGCACCTTTCAGCATGTCGACAGGAACTTCTCACCGCCCTTGGTGCACTTTTCAGCATGTCAACACGAACTTCCCAGCGCCCTTGGTGTACTCTTCAACATGTCGACAGGAACTTATCAGCGCCCTTGGCACACTTTTCAGCATGTCGATAGGAACTTATCAGCACCCTTGGTGCACTTTTCAACATGTCGACAGGAACTTCTCAGCGCCCTTTACCTGCACCTAGGCGTGACTTTTGCCATGTCGACACTCCGTTTCATGTGCACTTTACCTGCACCTTCGGCTGTTGGTGACACAAAAAATGTCGGGCTTTGAGTTTCTTTTATTTCTATATTCTTCTGTTTGCCTATATCTACCCGGGGGGAGATATTTACAACAATTTGATGACTCAATGGGATCACCTACCTGCTAGGTAGAAGATCAGTGGCCTTTTAGAAATCTATTGGGCATGGAGTCATAAGCAAGCCTAAAACCAACCTGATATCTTGAAAACTTCCCTCTAAGCCACTTGAAACCCATTGAACTTAGAGTTGTTCTCACCAAAATGCCACTAAAAACAACTGTGCAAGAGCAAAATCAGCAGCACCAAAACTATTTACAAAACTAAAATTCATACATGCTCCAAATGGAACATGCAGAGTGTGCGCCAGAACTTCTTTTACTGAAAGAAAACCTACCTACTCTACTCTAATTGGAAGCAAAGGTGAGCTAAACAAACCCTGCAACTGGTTGTGCAAAATAGCTTCCTTTCTTCAAAATTGGCAACCATGCAACTGATTTGGCATTGAACATGGCTGATTGAATGAGTGGAAAGTCAACAAGAAGCTGGTCTTCTACCCAAATCATCAAGGTATCAGCTGAAGGAAAATTCAATACCTCTTTTAGTTGTTATACATCTGGATTGGAGAGGTATGACAGCTGATCCTTGGTTCTTTGTAGCTCATCCTCATGCTTAGGAGCAAGCATTATTGGTTGTGACTTCTCCTTTAGTTCCAATGAAGCCAGATACCTGATTGGGCAAGGTATGGTCCTTTGAGTATACCCATTTCCCTGATTTTTAACTCCAAGAATGGATTTCTCTTGTAGATCCTCATGAATGGATGATGTGGAAGCGATGGTAGAACCTTTCTGCCCTTTCTCTTCCTCCAATGAAGGAAATGAAAGGTTAAAATCTTCCAATCTTGGTTCCAAAGAGCTGCTATAAGATGCAGGCTGCTACAAATGGGTGCTCTCCTTCATGACAGTAGGCTCAGGTGTTTGGAACATGGATGATGAAAGAGAGAATGGTAGGAACTCAACCGGTTCTTCTTCATCAAAACAGTCCTCCAAATCTGACAGATAAACTACCTCATTGTTGTCTTGCTACAAATGCTCAACTTCCTCCACAGTACCCTCTTGATCTGTAACTTGATCATCATGGTTTCTTTCATCCTCCAACATTGAGTTTGAGAGATCAAACTCTTCATCAGCACTAGAACATGAGAGGGATGAAGTAGAAAGAAGAACTGAAGGTTCTCCTGTAGCCTACCTTATGTTCAAAGCCCTTGGATCTGCACTTTTCTTCTTCACAGCTAGAATGTGCTCCTCTTCTTTTGGATTTGGAGCAGATTCTTCCTCCTCTACTACTTGAAGACAATCCTGCTCTTGATAGAACTCTTCCTCTAGCACAAAGCTCGTTAAGTCAAACTCTTCGATCTACTGCTCTAGAGGAAAAGTTGGGACTGTAGGATCTTCTTCAGAGCTTTCTTAATCCATTTCTGATTGTGCAACTTGAATTGAATCAGCATTCTCTTCAAATAGAATGCTAACATGGACACTACTTTCTCAGCAAACTGATTGCTGATCTGCTTCTTCTTTTTGCTCTTCTCCTGCTGCAGCAAATTCAGTCCTAACCACCACTTGTTTTCCAACTCCAACCTCTTCTGAAGGCTTAACCATTAAGGGGATATTTTTCATCCCAAATTTAAGAGCCCAACTCTTGAGACTTCAAACTTCTTCATCCTTGTTTGGCTTTTCTTTTTGCTGTTGTTTTCCTTGACTAGAATTCTAATTTTTATCCTCCCAACATGGATTTGGGAATGCAAGAGGAGATGTGGATTGTAACTCAAATGGCTTGGCAATTTTTTGTGGTGGTGGAGGAGGTAGAAACTCTTGTTTCTTTGGAGGAGGGGGTATTTCTATTAGCTCTTGTGGAGGGGATGACTGTTTGGAAGGAAAGGGGAAAGACGAATTGAGGTGTGGTGGGAGACTAGGGAATGGAGAAATGGAATTAACTCCTGGGGAAGCATTGACTGGATTTAGAATTTGAAATTCCAAATGAGATGATGCTGTTTGAGTGATGGGGTGAGAAAAACAAGATGATGGTGTAGGACTTACCCATTAACAAGGTTGTTCAACACCAAGTGTATAGGCCTCTATTTCTGCTGTCCGTTGTGCAAGTTGGGGCAGCATCCTCATCATAAAGTCCAGCTTCTCTTGAGGGCTGAAGTGTCTTGGAAAAGGGCCTCCCCATGGACAAGGAGTCCTGCAACCAATTCTGAAAGCCCTCATTTGAGCTGTTGCTCTTGATTGCACCATTTTTTCCTCCATCTTTTGGATTTTTTCCACAAAATCTGCATCTTCCATTTGATTGTCTTCATTGCATGCGTACCCTTGCTCTTGATGTGCTTCACAACCAAACTGAATTTGGCACTGCTGCTCATATGGGTAGTTATGCTGATTTTGAATTTGACCAAAATGCTGATTTAGAGGATTTGTAAAACATGTTGGAGGTGTGACATGCTGTTGTTGTTGAAAACGTGAATTCCATGATGGAAATGAAATCATGATTGCACAACTTCATGGAATGGAAAAGAATGGAAGAGATGGAAAGAAAGATGGATGGAAATGGATGGAAAATGGGTCTGCAACTCAGAGAATGAGTTATTTACCAGATGGAGTCACCAGATGTGCTTTTGAATATGCCTCTAAAAGGCTGGATCCTGCCAAGTTACACACCAAACTTGATAATATTGAAAATGGAATTTAAAACCTTGAAGGACCCAGAAGATCTAGTTCTTCAACTCAGTTATCAGGTCTTGTTGTGTAGCTACTAATCCTTGAAAGGTATAGGTGAGACTCAGGTCATGCAAGGCAACTTACAAAACCTAAAATGCACCATGTCGGAACTTGGGACAGGCTCAACACCTGGGAAAACCTGAAATACAAAAACCATGAAATTTTAAAATTCAAAATCTCAAAAATCTAAGAATACCCTTTTCAAGATTATCCCCCGATCTATCAACTGGTGAAATTTTGACTTGTTTTGAGCAAGTTAAGTAAAACCCTTGAAAATTCCTTCAAATCCTGTGGAATGACCTCTTGGTCCCACCGGGAGTGCCAAAACTGTTGATGGTGAATCACAGTACCCCTGAATGTCTGCAACTCGATGGGTTGAGACTCTCAGTGTGATTACATAACATGGAGCTTTTCCCAAGTGTGGGACCTTGTGAAATCAGAAAAGCTCTCCGGATGAAGGCCAGTTCCTATTCCTCTATTCAGATGCACACGTAAAAAATGCAGAGGGTTTACTCAAAACATAAACTTACTTGCCAAGGAGACAGGGTAAGAAGATGCATAAAATAAAACCTAAACTACGAAGGTGATGCACCGAGGAATGAAGAACACTTGTCTTGCCAATAAACATAAACCACTAAAATGCAATGCAAGATCATGCACAGATAACCAAAATTGTAGTGAAAGATCAGGAGGATGCAAATGAACATAGAGAGGGTTGAGAATCATCCACAGACATGCATTATTTTCTCCAAAGATTAATACAATACACCACAAAATTCCAAGAGGCAAAGTTGCATTATAGTTTTAGATGGGAGGTTTGAACTCCACAGATTCACCTGCCAAAGAGAAGAAGGGAGGGGCAAAACAAGAATGTCCAACCTTTAGAAAGAAGCCCCTCCTTACAATTTATAGGAAGGATGAGAGAGAAGATAGAGAGGAAATCCAAATCTACCCCAACCACTTCCAGGTGCATTTAATTCATCTCATTATGGTGGTAGGTGAGAACCCTAGCAAAACCAAAAATTGGCGCACCCTTCAGCATGTCGAAAGGAACTTATCAGCGCCCTTGGTGCACCTTTCAGCATGTCGACAGGAACTTATCAGTGTCATTGGTGCACCTTTCAGCATGTCGATAGGAACTTCTCAGCGCCCTTGGCATACTTTTCAGCATGTCAACACAAACTTCCCAGTGCCCTTGGCGCACTTTTCAGCATGTCGACATGAACTTATCAGCACCCTTGGCGCACTTTTCAGCATGTTGACAGGAACTTATCAGCGCCCTTGGCGCACTTTCTAGCATGTCGATAGGAACTTCTCAGTGCCCTTTACTTGCACCTAGGCACGAATTTTTCCATGTTGACACTCCGTGTCATGCGCACTTTACCTGTGCCTTCGGTTGTTGGTAACACAAAAAATGGTCGAGCTATGAGTTTCTTTGATTTCCATATTCTTCTGTTTTTCTATATCTACCTGGGGGGAGATATTTACAACAAGACCTCCATGTTAGGGCCCTCTACGAAATCATATCGTGGTTTTCTTTGTCTCCATCCGGTTCTCTTGTTGTGCTATTATTTGCAAACATGTGAAATAGTGTAGTATAAGTCAGTGTAGGGATGTTAGACGTTGTAGTTTGCAAATGGAAGCTCATGGGACCAAACCAAATATTCCAAAACATCAAGGTGGCTAGGTGAATTCTCATGGAGGCTTATTTTTGGTTACCTATGATTCTTGTGCTTTTAGGTTACCCCATCCGGGCATCGTCACTAAAAATCCCTGAGGCCAAAACACGCCATATCTTCGACGGGTGATTTCTCAGACTCCGTGGCACCTAGATACATCTCGTCAGATCCAAGACCTCCACATCAAGGCCCTCTATGAAATACTCTCATAGTTTTCTCTGTCTCCAAATGTTTCTCTCACTGTGTTATTATTTGCAAATGCATGAAATAGTGTAGTCTGAGTCAGTGTAGGGTTCTCAGACGCTTTAGTTTGTAAACGGAAGCTTGTCGGACCAAACCAACTATGCTAACACATCAGGGTGGCTAGGTGAACACTGGGGGAGGATTCATTTTTTTTCTCTATGCTCCCCGTGCTTTTGGAATACCCATCCAGGCATAGTCGCTTAAGAGCCCTGAGGCCAAAACATGCCATATCTTCGATGGGTGATTTATCAGACTCCATGGCACCTAGAGACATCTCATCAGATCTGTGACCTCAACGTTGGGGACCTCTATGAAATAATCTCATGGTTTTCTCCATCTCCATTAGGTTCTCTCACTGTGCTATTGTTTGCAAATGCATGAAATAGTATAGTCTGAGTCAGTATAGGGTTGCCAGATGCTATAGTTTGTAAACGGAAGCTTGTGGGACCGAACCAACTACATAAAAACATCGAGGTGGCCTAGTGAATTCTAGTGGAGGATTTTTTTTGGTTCCCTATGCTCCCCATGATTTCAAGCTACCTCGTTCGAGTGTAGTAGCTTAAGAGCATGAGGCCCAAACATGCCATATCTTTGATGGGTGTTTTCTCAGACTCTGTGGCACCTAGAGATGTCTCATCAATTCTCAGACCTTCATTTTGAGGCCATTACGAAATCCTCTCACAGTTTTCTCCATCTCCATCTGGTTCTCTCTCTATGTTATTGTTTGTAAACACTTGAAATAGTGCAGTCTGAATTAGTGAAGGGCTACCCCGTCTGGGCGTAGTCACTTAAGAGCCTTGAATGACTAGATTGGCTTTAGAATGAATTTGATAGGGGTATGTCTAAGAACACACAAGAGTTATTAATCACCTAGTAAATCTTTCTTGTTTAGTTCTGGATGGGAGTGAGCTGGCCTACGGCTTAGTGACCTTCCATTCATTGATAATTTATGTTATGATAAACCCATGGATGCTTTCAAAAGCACCTTAAAAAGGATAGGGGTAGTCATCAATCCTAGTGAAGGGTGTGATGTAATTTTTAAATAACTTGAAATGCCTATATATTTAAAGGTAGTAACACGAATTGGATAGGATTAGAGAATTAAGAATCATTGAGTGTCTGAATTAGAATTTCATTACATCTGGAGACATTCTCAAGCATTGGAGTAATGTATATGGAGAGACATTCTCAAAATATCAATAGATGAAAGGCATAAAATTGTGACGATTGTTGGGTGTTTTAACAGGGGAGAAGGCTACGAAGCATAGAAGAATGTAGTAAGTGCATGATAAGATAGGCACCAGTACAAAGAGACCATGAGCAAGAAGAAGCGCAAGTAAGGTAAATACACATATACACATTGATAAATTTAATGAATAATTACTCAGATTAGGTAACTCTTTATATACATACATTATATAAATATTGATTTCAAAAGTTTGATGCATATTATACATTGAAAATGCTAGTACATGTACATCACCAATAAATGAAAAAAAAATCCATAATGTCTTAAATATTGTCAAGTGCACATCATATTAGATCCATACGAAAATAATTTCAAAAATGTAAGGTCTCATACAAAATTATCAAGTTCCAAATAGTATTTTAATGTGCATAATAAATACAAAAACTCCCAAATAGGTCATATACCATCAAGTTCAAATGTTATATAGGCGTACATACAATGTCATGCACATAGGCATACAAAAACAATTTCATGTAAGACATATATATTTCCTACTCATAAAAATTTATCCCTCTCTTGGCCTTGCTCGAAGAAGGCCCTCCCTTAGACAAAAATGGAGATCCATGAGATGAATTTGGATCATCTGAGCCCATGCTTCGAGTCCTCTTCTGCTAAATACTCGCCTGTAGATAAGCCTGTAAATGAAAACAATGTTTTTTGTCAAAACTTAATTTATAGATTTTTTCAACATGTATTTAAGACCATGCTAAAATGAAAGTATTTACATATATACACAAACTTACCGCAGGTTGTCGATCATGCTGAATTTACATCTTAGGCTCAGATGAGTCATCGGGAGCTCTTGCAGTATGAACGGGGGTACGAAGCCGGAGAGATGGAGGAGTCTGTGCCCTTGAAGTCAAAATGGAGGGGGTTGAAGTTCTCTACATACACATAAGATCATAAATCTAACATCAGAATTAGTGAAAATAGAGCTAAGTACATGTATCTACATAATGACAATATTTTAACTAATTTTATCAATATAGAACTATTGTTTTTACCCCACCACACCTATGAATCAAATGAAAAGGGATGCTACCTATCATAGGTAACTCCTGCATACACACAATGAAGGAAATTATTAACATAATTTAATAATTCTATAATGAAATACATTACTAACATGTAATTTAACATAATATGAATTACGTGAGAATTTTAACAAAATTTACGTGTTGTTTGAATACCTCAGTGAGTTGCTGCGCAGATGAAATCACAATGGAAACACCTTTATCTACTTTTCGCAGAGATGGTGGGGTGTCTAGTGAAGTCAAAATATTTATCAAACATGTATATCGAGTGAGTTAGATGGACATACAAGAACATACATATATTTGACTTCAAAAATAATATACACACACACACACGTGTGTGTGTGTGTGCGTGTGTGTGAAAATTTTACATAATTAACATTCTAAATTACCTCTGTGAATGTATGTGTATGCATGGTACTCACCACCTGTGGTTGGGATGAAGATGCACCTCCCACACGCTGTAATATCAATGCATGTACATGTACAAATATAATTATATCAAAAATTTAACATATATAAGTAAATCAGGTACTCTAAACTTTTTGTAACACACATAACAAAACATAAGAAATTTACCTGTGAAGGTGATGCCGATGAATGTAATCCAAATGTCTCTCTCAAAAGGACATATGACATAGTGACATTATCATGTTCACCCCTAGCACCAGGTACACGAAATTAGTACGCATGAAAGTATCATCCTCCTCGGGCCCCAAACATATGCTACCACATGATGAGCAAAAATTTGGCCTCATGCTAGTTTTTCCCCGAGGGAATACTTTGTGTACTCTTGTGAGCATCTGGCTTAGAAATATCCCTCGCATGTTGAACACCAGTCGCAGATAGCCCCTGAAGTGCGTTGGAATGTATCAATCTCTACTATCTCCTTCACTGCTTGAGGGATAATCTCAGGGTGAGGGGGATTTTGTGCAGGGAATCTACCCTGGTGAATAGGTACACATTGTGCACCTGGTCGATCCTGTACAAATCCTTTTCCTCAGCCATGGAAATATTGGAAATCAAAATAATTTGGGATCTCATTGAGGATAAACTTGCAATAGAGTTTCCCTAGAAAGTATAGTGGCACCTTGTTGTTATTACAAGGTGGAAAATCAAACACCATCCACCATCAGTCCCAAAAAATTATTTTTTAATCAAATTATTATTGCACCAATCGATGGGAAATCATTTACATGTCAACGGAATAGGAAAATTAGTGTAGGGGTCCGTGAGAAAGGTGCATATGAGTTCTTTTGAAATTTCTTTTTTCTTTACATCCACATATGAAAATTTGTTGGAAATAATAAACCCTACAACCCTCTCTATAATTTTTTCCAATGATCAATTTGCCTCGTTGCTGCATCAATTTGAAAAATTAATGCCTCCAATGTGTTTGCAAGAGAGGTGCAATGGGGTTTTATAGATTGTGCGTCCCTCATTGTTTTGATTAAATCCTCAATTTCAATTTTTTTTCAACTATTTGGGCTGCTAAATCTTCTTGACTACCTAAGGGTGGATGTTGAGAAATTGTGGGAGTGTTGGGTGGGATGTCAGGAATAACAGGGTTTGGTTGTGGTTGTTTCCCTCGACCTCTAATTGTAACAATAAAAAATATGTATTCAATTCAAATTTTAATCTATAATTATAATATTTCAATGAAATTTTGAGAAAATAATTGTGCTTAACTCTTCTCTGTGGCACCATCGTCGATTCAGATCTTCTCAGCAATCCAGAAACAATCATTTGAATTTGAGATCTAGCTGAATGAAAAAACACGAGGGCACAAAAAATCTCTGAAACTCACATTTGAAGGGAGGTAAAATGCTTAGAATATCGAGCCTCTTTTTTTATTTATAGTAGGCATAATGCGTACGTGTTATGTAACATGTACATGTTATTCTTTGGTGATTCCCATGCCAAAAAAATTAAAATGCAATCCCATTTTTCTTTTTTTTTTGGATTCTTGTCCACTTTTTGGCCCCCCCAACTTAGTGCACTTACCCACACTTGAGAATTCTCTCCCGAAACCTCTAAAACACTACTAGGGCCTGTCATTTCTAAAAAAGTTGAGTTAGAGACTAGATTTTCCATCATAAGACCCTTCCTAAAACTGGAAATTTCAAGAGCAATAAGAGGCACAACTATGTACAAACAAAAACTTCATACACATCCCAAATAGAACATGCAGAGAGTGCACAAGAACTTATTACAATGGAAAACCTAAAATACAACAATGTAATGTGCAACAAGCACTTAAAGGAATTATAAATTATAAACTAATATGTACAAGGAAGATACTTTACTTTAGTAACAATACTTGAGATAGATTATATTGATAGGAATTTGTAATTCTTTTCTGTCCTACTTTGACAACTAGAAAGTATTATTTTATTTGCATCCTTAAATCATATAAGTGACACTCCATATTGCATCAAACTTGGATTTTCTCCTTGGTTTGTCTCTGTCTTCATCCCATTTTACGACCAAGTCCCCTTCTTATAAGGTTTTATTTCTGGCCTTTTCATCAAAGCACCTCTTGATCAAAGCTTGATCCTTCTCCATGATTTTCACCACTTGGTCCTTCAACTCCTCCAACTCTATGAGATTTACATATCTATCTTCTATTGTCCAAAACTCAAATAGTTCCAGCTTCTTAAGAAATTCTAGTGTTGATAACTCAAAATATATATGCAACCTTTCTTCCCTCCCATAGACTAACCTATAAGGAGAGATCCCTATTGACCTCTTGGGAGTAATCTTATCAGCCTATAAGGCTGATTTAAACTTGGTGTGCCATGTTATCTTGTTCTCATCTAGAGTACTTATAATTTTTAAAATATTTTTGTTGGTGGACTCAGCCTTCCCATTACCTTGGGGTAGTAATTTGAGGAAGTGTTCAAATAGATGCCATTTTTCACTACCCATTCAAATATTTTTTCCTAAGAAAAGATAAGGCATTATCTTATATTATATTTGAGGGGAATCCAAATATAGCTACAATACCCTTAAAAAAATATAGGTTGCTGACCTCATTTACTTCCTTGATTGCAACTACCTCCGTCCACTTGGTGAAGTAATCTGTGGTTGTAAGGATCCATTTGTGACCCAAGCTAGAGTTTAGATTGATCACCATTATAAAATCCATCCCCCATTGCATGAATGGATCATTTAAAAAAAATTGGGTGGAGTGGAAGGGTTGTTAGCTTCTCTTTACCCATTAAGAAGGAACACCTTTTTCATTTTCTAATCCATGCATAAAAATCATAAAAGAGGTTAGGCCAATAGTACCATGCCTTCATCATTCTAATATTTTTCACCCTTGGGGAAAAGTGTCTACATATTTATCCATCATGAAACTCATGTAATACCTTTTTTATCTAATCTATTTTGATGCATCTTAGGAGGATACCATTCACATTCCTTTTGAAAAAAAAACCATCAACCAATGTAAATGGAATACAATGAAACCTGATAAAAATGAGGACATGTTTCTCAATAAAAGAATACCTCACCTCACAATCCTCCAAGATATGGTTGAAGAAGGAAATCAATTTCTTCGATCCCTCCTTATTCTAGTGCACCAAGATTACGGAGATGGTGTTTGAACCATGAAAGGGATAGAGAATGAAGTCTTTGGAGAATTCTAGATTGATGAGAGTTAGAGCTTGAGATATGGCATGCTTAACAACTTTGAAAATATCTGCTCCCTCCGCTATCCACTTAAGCTCCATAATCTTCTTTAACATTATGGTTAGTGGCATAAAACAAACAGAAAAATCAGGAACAAACCTTTGAAAATAATTGATTCTCCCTAAAAATGTTTGGAGAGCCTTCTTATGACTTGGAAATGGTAGAGTAGAGATAACTTTGACTCTTTCTAGTTCAATTATTAATCCCTACTTAAAAACCATGTGGCCTAATATCTTACCTTCATGAGATAGGAATATAAATTTATTCAAATTTAAGGACACTCCAAATCTCTTGCATCTTTGAAACACATTCCTGAGGTGATGGAGGTGGCTTGTTGAATTCTTCAAAAATATAGTAATGTGATCTAAGTACACAAGAATATCTTGTTTATCAATACCTTGAATGCCATATCCATAACACTCTAGAATGTTACCCTAGCATTTAACAACCCATATGGCATTTTCATATAAGAGTACATTCCCCATTTTGTGGTGAATGTTGTTTTGAATTGGTCTTTCTCTTTCACCATGATTTGATTATATCCCAAGTAGCCATCTAGAGGTTGAAACCTCTTTGAAATAGCTACTACTTGCAATATTTTATCCATGGAAGGAAGTGGATAGTGATATTTGAGTGAAGCCTTATTCAAGTCTCATTAGTCAACACACAATTTGATTTCTCTATTTATTTTCCTGGCTAGTACCAGATTAGCAACCCATGAAGAGTATTTGATCAGAAATATGATGCTTTCCTCAATGAGATTGTTCAATTCCTTATTCATGAGAGACTCAATATGGGGGTTGATGGGTCTTTTCTTCTTTTTGATGGGGTTGGCTTCCGGATCCAGTTCAACAATGTGTTGTGCCAACCTTGGATTAAATCCTCTTAAGTATTTATAGCTCCAAGAAAAGACGCCTGGGAATTCTTGAAAAAATTGTATGAAATCATATTTTTCATGATCAGTACTTACTTTTCCAATTTTGAGTACTTTACCCTCTCCAACCAAAATGATCTCTGAATCTTCCCCTTCAACCTGAATGTTCGGTTTATGTTTCCAAAACTCCTCATTCAGATTGAAGATTGACTCTAATGTAACTAAGTATTTTAGGAGTTTGTTTGATCTTAACTGGACCACTTGGTAACCATACAATTGCTCCAAATTTTCCTGGTTCTTGGTAAAGAACTCAACTTCTTCCTAAAGTAAATTAATGATTTTATTATCATTTTCGAACACTTGTCATCTTGTGTTTTTTTCCAGAACAATTGGCTTTATCGCTACTTTGATATGATGATGATATTGGTCTTTTTTGATACTCTCAATGCCATCAAATGTTTCTCAAATTTTTGTAATCCTATCAATAGCCTCATTCTTCTTCCTCGAGATGTAAATGATGTTAAAAGCTTTAAAGTATTCAATAAGATCTCATACCCAGTTCTTATCACTTTTGAGGAGATAATTTTTAGCAACATTAAGCCCTCTACATCTAATGTATAGCAACCAATTCATCTATCTAATGTGACATGTAGGTTGTGAGGACCCCCAACATCCTTGCCGAATAATAAATTCTATGGATTAATGATTCATACTCAACTGATGTTAGCACTGAGTTATCCAAATTAAATCCATAGGATAGTGGAGTACCCTTTGGTTCCCTATGGACTATACGAGCTCCCTAGTCTCCTACAACATATAACCTTTCCTGCTCCTATGAATTATACGTCTATAGGACAACTATAACCCTTTGGTTCTCATCTATCAACTTTTGATTCCATGGTAGCTACCCATGTTGTTTTGATGCCTAATCTTGTAGGAAATAGATTCCCAATTCAACTTCCTCCATGATCCTTGCACTAAGGATCATAATCATCCCCATTTTTGATTTCAGGGGGGGGGGGGGGTCACCCAGTCTCAACACCGAGAATGCTATCTCACACCATTAGTATTTGCTACCTAAGTGTTGTCTGTCAAAAACTACTTGATCAAAAGCCAAGAAGTTGGAATAAATTGGGATAGACATGTAAGGCTCCATTTCGTACTTCTAAACATTTTCTTAGATTGGATTATAGCTTATGGTAGATCACCATGAAATAAGCTCTTAGTAACGTTATCCCGCCATACGATTATATCATAACAGATATATCATAATTCAAAACTTTCAAGGATCTTTAGAAATGCATTTTGCATGCATCTTGCACTTTAGGAAATTAGAATTCTAGCAACATGTTATTTGAAATCACTCTAAATTGAAGTCATCCACCTGATAAGTCATGGTGCTCAACTTCAATATGTAATCAGCATACTTCATTTTGGAGAATCTTTTCATCTAACCCTCTTCCCTGGGACTAGTTACAACTAGTCTGCTGAGCATAGTTCATTCAAGTTCAAGATTTATCCAGCCCCTACAGACAGTCTATTCACCACTGCAAATATTTCCATTTGAGATAAGAGGTATGATAGTTATACTGCCACATCACATCCTATATAATATGATGCATGGCTACAGACATTGAAAATTGTTCAACACCCTGATCAATTTGAGTTGTGTGACATCTAGTAACATCCTTCATGATATGTACACTGTGTTAATTTTACGTTTTCCTCTTACATTATGAAGACGTCGAGGATTCAGATCAATGTTCCTCCACAAGATCCAATGAAGAAATGGATTTGATGGTTGCTGGTACAACTATTATGAATATTTCCATATCAAATCTAGTTGATCTCACCTAAGTCCTATGAGGTTTGAATGTTGACACAGGACTTACATGTTCAGTGGAGACTTGAGATATCTCAAATCTTCTTATCTACGCATTCATATACGTATTTTTTAGATAGTTACATATATTTACTCATTATTATCAATCTACTTTAATTGTATCTAGACCTTAAGTTGACTATCCTCCAAGGAAGTCTCTTTGAGATTCTAGAATCAGCCTTAGTACTGTGGAAACTAGTTCATTTTCTTATTGGAGTCTCCAGATGTATTTTTGTAGAGCCTCCAAAGGCTGGAATATCATCAAGACACACACCCAATCTTGATAAAAAGGAAGTATTGATTTCTTGGTCCGACCGGGCATGCTAAAAATGTTAGTGCAAAATTACAACACCCTCTAAATGCTTGGAAGTAAAACCTCTCTAGGTATAATAAATTTGAAATGTTGGCTAAGATGAAAGGATTTCTCAAGGTGATCGGGACCCTACAATTAGGAATTTAAACCTGTCAGAGAAGTTTTGTTTTCATCTACCAGAATTTCAAATTTTGCATGTTAGATATTTACTCATGACAACATGGAGTTACAAGTATTTTGACACTTAAGACTTACAATTCCAATGTGACTGTTAGGAAGACATGTATAACTTAAAATCAAAGTCCTATTCTAAGTGAGGTGCATGGACACCTTGGAAAAAAATTCAAGGGACATGTTGATCCCTTTTCCCTAGTGAGTCCCAACATCGAGGAAGATAACTTAGTAAGTGTACACAAAAAGTTTCCCCCTTCATGGAGATAGCTTCTATTATCACATATGAAACCTAAGTTTAGCTCTTGGGTGCCTTACTTATTCAGCTCTTCAATCTTCCTCACATGATTAAACCATATTAATTAATGTTACCACTTGTCATGATCTGGAGTAACAGTGCATTTTGGTGTCCCTATTCTCCCCTTGGCAACTCACCTAGTTCCACCTCATTTTGTAGGGTACAACTCTACCTCTAACCCCCGATTAATGACCTAATACCAAGTCTAAGCCTGTTTGGGTTAACCAACTGAGTTAAATTTCTTGTGAGATAAATGGTAAAATAATACACTTGGCCATTTTTAATGCATTTTAAACTAAGAGGAATTTTCCTCCCAAACTCATCTCTATGGTATATCACTTTATGCCGCTGACAAATTTTCTAGACACCTCATACCTAAAAATAATGGAACAGTTCTCACTATCTCTGGCCAATCCTAGATCATTCCCATTTTTTTATAAGTTATAACGGTTATCCTCTTCTAAAAAATGCACTTCTTTTTATCCTAGCCTTGCATACTGGTTAGCATGTATAATTTTTACATATCCAAAAGAAGATTTCATCCAGGTTGGTCACTTACCTTTTCAGGATCTACGGAGTTTGAAAAAGCGACTTGAAAACACTCTAAAATATGGAGCACTCAAGCATATTGTGAAAGCAAATTAGAGCACTTTTGACAACCATCGGCATCAGTCATATTCTTACATCCATCATGACCACCTTCTATACAATAGTAGAGTGGATACTCAAAGTACCATGACACTATATAAAATATCAACTTGTGAAACTGGGTCATCTACCTTCAATGTTAGCATCACCTATACTCTTTGCATATCTATTGAAAAATCAAAGTTACCTAATATCTGGGTAACTTACTACTTTATAGACATTCTCGAATAGAGATCCTCATTAAAAATGAGTAAGTGTTGGGATTGTGGTCAAATCTGTCCACCTCCTTCCATCCTCCAACCTGTCACCTTTGCATGTCAATCCCTTTCACCTGTCTGTCACCCTCTCCTAGTTCAAATCCCCTAGTTTCTAGAGACCAATTTCATGACCTTGCAAACACAGATTATCTAGTCTCTGTGGGTCCATAGGGAGTTTGACTGTACCATTTCTAAGAGATTTTTGCAATAGCACAATTCCTAAATGTACGCTGAATTAGCCAATTTTGATGTCGAGACAACCAAAGTGTGCAAACCATTTGCATGGAGTCACATAGATGACATTGGTAGATAAAGTGTCTAGCATCATAGGCTCATTAGTGATGTGAATACTAAATAAAGAATGTATGCTAAGAAGTGATGGAATCACTACTACTCTTTAATAGATCAAAACACGGACAACTTCTTCTACCTGACCAATAACCCATTTACCAACCTATCATAAAACTTTAAGGAATTTAAGTAGAGTCCACAATCACTTTTGGTATGACCTTATTTTTCTATTGTAACTTACAAACGTGAAATGCACTTGTCTGTCTCCAATCATCTTTATATCCTCTTCCAAAGTTGATTTCCAATATGATTCCTATTGATATGTAGATGTTGGCTAGCACAAAATGAAAAGAAAACGATTAGAGGTGATCCCAGAATCTAGGTGCTACTAGGAAATCCAATGGATTGTTATATGGAACTGGATCTGAATAGAGAAATGAATTTACATTTTCTAGGTATGGTCCCTCCTAGCCAAAAGGGAGCTCTCGCAGTAACATAACCTTGGACCTCAGACAATGTGAAACTATGCACAACCTTCAATCATACACCAGTAAGAACTTGGCTATTAATAAAAATTTGGGAAAGAAGATTTCAATTTGTTTCATGTAATCAATCAATAATTTGAAAAAAAAATATGTCATGACGAAACGGTTGTGGTCCATACAGTGATAAAATCACTCTTGCAATCTAAACACATGTCTTCAGGAAATATTTTGTATGTTTGTTAATTTCACATTGAACATTGAAGTGGACCATTAAATATTCTTTCTAGAGGGGTAGTCTATGCAACTACCATTCTATTTGTCTCATAGGGGCATTTGTATTTTGGGACTAAAAAGAATCCAATCTTTGGTAAGTGATGATTAATCAATTTTCGAAGGTGGTTACACTCTCCTATTCACTCTCTAAATACATGCTAAAAATGACATTTCAATTTAGGTTCTAAAATACTTGCAAAATTGATACTTCTATGCTTGACAAAGAAGAAGGTCGATTTGATTCAAAGGAAGGGATGCAAAAATAGATGATGGAGGGATATGGATGCTCATTTTAACTGGTTGAAGAGGTAATTTACCATCATAGGAGAACATATTCGTGTTCTCTCTCTATGTTGCCAAAATACACAAATAAAAAGTCAATCATTTGGGTGCTTAAATATGCCTATTATCCAAAATTCCCCCCCCCCCAGGTAATTTTGATAACATGCATCAGATTGTCAGTCCCGAGAAAGTAGAATGATTCAAGGCCTGAAATCATGTTTTGGGGGTCCCCTCGGTTTCTCTTCTAACCCTCCTGTCCAAGAAGAAAACCCAACGTTTTAAAAGTATGTGAAAAATTTGCAAAGAGCCAGGCTTGAGGCCGAAAATACAGAGAAAATCGACTAAGGCAGCACTAGGGACAGTTGGGACGTCGGGGCCCGAATCGGCCGAAAAACCGCCAGACGGTCCGCGCAGCAAAGGGACATCCGGGGCTATGGGGATGCGCAGGAAGCGAAAGGACGAACCAGCCAAAAAGGTGAAAAAATTGACTAACTATTGTGCAGGCAGTCTGGGACATCTGGGCCATGAGTACGCGAAGGATGCGAAAAGACGAAGCGGTCGAGAGAAAACAGTAAACCCATTTCAGGCGGTTTAGAGAAATTTGTCCCAGACAGTCTGAGGACAGTTGGGACAAAGGTACGCAGAGGACGCGAACCACCCGGATCAGCCGAAACAGGGAACTTTTGTCTGGGACACCCGGGACAAAAGTATGCGTGGGACGTGAAAAGCCGAAAGAGCTGAGAGCCAATTAAATCTCGCCACGTGTCTTCGCCGGAAAAGAGGGACAAGGAAGCCCGAATCAGGCGGTTCAGAAGAATTTTGTCCCAAAAATTTTGGGACATCCGGGCCAAAGAGTACACGAGAAGACGCGAAAAGCCGAAAGAGCCGCCAACGAATCAAATCGTGCCATGTTCCACGTGTCAAAAGGTTGAAACTAAAAGGTATCCTGACCGAACCAATAAAAATAGTGCCACATGTCCCAATTTAAAGGCCCAAAAGGAATTTTCAGAGGATGAACCCGTGGATGAATCAGATTCCCAACACGTGTCATCCAAGTGGCAGAGCGTGGAAAAAACTCAAATATTTTTCCGCTGATCTATTTTGGCCTATTTTTTGCCCTAAATCTTCAAATCGCCATATCTTTCGATCCAGAGCTTGGATTTTCACGTTCTTTATATCAATGGAAAGCTGAAAAAATTCTTTGCACGATTCCGGGGTCAATATTGAATTTTGGTTCAGTTTGAAGTGAGAAAATTTAGAAACACCTCTGGCACGTAATAATAGACAGAAGTGACGTTTCAACAACTACCTTTAATACACTAGACAGTTTTTCGTTTCTGCTAGACAGTCTGCCATTTTGCCAGGATTCTCCACTTCTTCCATAATGAGATGAGTTAAATGCAACCTAGAAGTTGTTGGGGTAGATCTGAATTTCCTCTCTCTTCCCTCTCTCATTCTTCCTATATATTGTAAAGAGGGGCTTCTTTCTAAAGGGTCGAACATTTCCTGTTTTGCTCCTCCCTTCTTCTCTTTATCAGGTGAATTTGTGGAGTTTGAACCTCCCATTTGAAACTGTAATGAAACTCTACCTCTTGGCATTTTGTAGTGTATTGTATCAATCTTTGGAGAAAGTAATGCATGTCTGTGGATGATTCTCAACCCTCTCTGTGTTCATTTGCATCCTCCTAGTCTTTCACTACAAATTTTGTTATCTGTGCATGATCTTGCATCACATTTGAATGGTCTGTGTTTATTGGCAAGATAGGTGTTCTTCATTCCTCGGTGCATCACCTTTGTTAGCTTAGGTTTATTTTTATGCATCTTCTTACCCTGTCTCCTTGGTAAGATTAGATTAGGTTTTGAGTAAATCCTCTGCATTTTTCTGTGTGCATCTGAATAGAGGAATAGGAACCAGCCTTCTCTGGAGATTCCTTTCTCATTTTTGCAAGTCCCACACTTGGAGAAAGGATTCCATGTTGTGCAATCACACTGGATGCCTAGAGTGATCAACCTAGAAATCTGATCAACATCCAGGGGTGCTGTGATTTTACATCAACAGTTTTGGCATGCCGGGTGGGACACTAGAGGTCTCATTTTTATTGCAGCAAAGTTGATGTGCATCTGCTGCAATTTTCTTGCTTGAAAAAGAGCTATTATTTGCATATTTGGCAACTCCAAGGGGAAAGAATCAACTGGTTTCAGCAGTGCAGGCCTGAAAACTCATGAGAAGAGTCACCACAAGGTCAAGAGTTGGAGAAGAAGAAGTGTTGTTTGAATACCTGCAATTATCTCCAAGAAGAAGGCAAAGAGGAAGAAGGATTCAAAGGTCTCCATCTCCACCAAACAGAACTCTCTCAACTCCTCCACCTGGTAGGCCTTTCATTCAGTCAACAAGGGTTTTAAGACTAATTAGAATGGCACAAAACAACCCCTATGTCAACTTCACAGGCAGCAGCCCACTTGCCCTCAATGCACAACATCCAATTCCTATTGCAGCCTTGAAGAACATTCCGTACTTCACTGGAGAAAATTAGACTACTCCAGGTGATCATGTTAAAGACATTCCCAACCTTTGTGCAATCCATGAAATCAATGAGATGCAAGTGGCTGTCAAGTTACTGGCATCTTCATTCAAGGGTAAAGCATTGCAATGGTTTAGGAGCCTTGGAGCTGGTTCTATCACAAATTGGAATCAGCTGTGTATAGCACTTCATGAGCAATTTGGAGAAAAGGGAGACAACTTGTCTCTTTTGGAGTAGCTGACAACCATCAAGAGAGCTCCCAATGAGCAGCTGACTGATTTCAACTTCAGATTTCAAAAGACTTGGGAGAGAATTCCAGTGGTAGTCAGGCCAACAGCAGAAGGTGATTTTCTCTACTATCTCAAAGCTCTAAATTCTGATATTTCTATGTTGATTCAGTCCATGGGGGGCATAACTATCCCTATGGCTTATAGCATTGCCATTAGGGCTGAAAATTGTTTGATCCAAGCTGGAAAACTTGCCCCTAGACCTCCCATGCCACTGTTTCCAAGTTTAGAGAGTCCTAACACCAATCAAGCACCTAATTTGGCTCCTTCTCCCACTCCTAGAAATCAGAGTTCAAATGAAGCTTCCACTTCATCTCCAAGTGCCCCAAATGAGCTTCAAGAAGTCATGAAGCAATTGTAAAACCTAGGCAACGAGCTGGTTACTCTCAAAAGGTAACAGGCCCAAGGTTTTAGACCTTCTTATCAACCCCAAGTTCAGCCAAAAAGGCAGCCATACCAACCAAAAAGGCCACCTAATCCAGTTGCAAATATGAATCAAACAAGGCATCCTGCCAATAGACCATTTCAGCCCTATAATCCAGATGCCATAACTGCCTCTAAGGCATTGGTGCCAACACAAAAAAACATTGCCCAGGAGTACGATTGGTGTTTTCCATGCAATGAGCCTCATAATCAATCCATGTGCTTCAATGGTGCTTTGACTCAAGCATTAATGGTGACAACTACTGGTGTGGAGGGTGAGAGCAGTCAAGAGAACAACCAACAACAAGAAAAATTCCAACAGCAATCAACCCCAAATGACACCACATTGGTAAACTGGCAAGTAGAGGATTTTTGTGGCATGAACCAGGTAGTTCCTCAAGGTGTTGCAGCCAACACAAGGTCAAAAAGGAGGAATTTGGGTGAAGAACAGCCATTAGCCCCAACCAATCCACAACCTTCCATGGCTCCACAAATGGTTGGCAAGCAAAATCCAATTTCAAATGCACAAGGGCAGCCGAGAATAGCTCCTAGACCAACTCAAATACCATTTATTGCTGCCCACGTGCAAGGAGTGAATGTACAAGAAAAGGGACAACAAAGAGATCCTTCATCACCATTCAGTATCATTGATCAGATGAAGAAGACAAACTTCAATATATCAATGTGGGAATCCCTATCCATCCCAGGCCAAAGATATCTGCTACAAGCTACCATGAAGGACTGGTCAAATTCAAATCAACAGGTCCAAAGGCAAGAGAAGGTACTTACAAATCCTGCCCAGCCTGAGGGAAATCATGGAGGACAGCAAGGTAAAATGTTGAAGCCCCCTCCTTTCTATGTTTCATTAATCATTGGAAATCAGCTAGTGCACAATTGCATGATAGACTCCGGGGAAAGTAGCTCAGTGATGCCTAAACAAATAGCTGATTAGCTAGAGCTCCAGTATGAAATGATATCCAAAGGGGTAGTGCAGCTAGATGGGACAGCAGTAGCAACAGTTGGAGTGATTAAAAACTTGAGTCTTACCTTGCATGCATGTCCAAACGTTGTTGTTTTACAAGATGTATCAGTCATAGACCTTCCACCACTCTTTGCCCTATGTTTGTCAAGAGACTTCACAACCAAGATTGGAGGATATTTGTCTGCTGATTGGTCACACATGCTGTTAAGAACGAGGTATGGAACCAAAGCCACAATTAGGTCAGAACCTATTGCAAACTTCCATATTGAGCCTTACACTCCAAGTCAGATTAATGCCAATTGCTCAGCATTTGATCAAGAAGATCACCCAAGCTCTGATGAAGCTGACACTAAGGTTGGAAGCATCCCGGATCTAACTCTTGATGAATTGGCAAACAAGATACATGCTTTTGATCCTTATCAAGAAATAGAAGAATCTGAGCTAGGGGTCTATTGTATACACGAAGAAAATCAACCTATTCCTAACATCACCAAGCCAAACCACAAGGGTGACAATGAGGTATGGCAGTTGTTTTTTGACAGATCAAGGAGTAGACAAGGTGCAGGAGGTGGAGCCGTGCTTGTTTCACCTCAAGGAGTAAAGTACTATTCATATTTTAGATTTCAGTTTGCAAGCTCCAATAACACCGCTAAATATGAGGCCTTGGTGCAAGGGATGCATTGGGAAATAAAGAGAGGAATAAAGAACTTGCAAGTCTTTGGGGACAGTGAATTGATTGTAAATCAGGTCAAGGGACAGCATGCTGCCAAGAATGATCTACTCAAGTGCTACAAGAATAGGGTGTGGGACCTCATGGAATATTTTGAGGGTTTTGGCATCAAATCCATTCCTAGGAAAGAGAATCAGGCTGCTGATAGGCTTGCAGCAGTAGTGGCAGCCTTTGACATTGTGGAAAGTATTCAACAAGACAAGGTATAGCTAAACATCCATGTGATTGTGAGGCCTTCAGTGCCGGATAACAATGTCAGTTGGCAAGTGTTTGAAAATGACCAGCAAATCATCCATTTCTTGCAAGAAGAAGCTGAGTTCTCAGGCAAGAATCAAGAAAAATTTGAACAGCAGTACGGTGACCAAGTGGTACAGCTAATAACTAACAAGCTGCCCAAGGGACTTATCACTTTGGAGTCCTTTTTTAACCCCAATGATCAGTTTAGAAAGGAGAAAGCAAACATTCAGGTCAAGAGAGAGGATTCAGTATCCATCTTGGTGGAAGAGAACAAACCATTGCAAATTGGAAAGATGACAACTGAACAAGAAAGGTATGAGTTCATACATCTATGCCAAGAGTTCCCTGATGTGTTTGCTTGGAGCTATGAAGACTTGAAAGGTTTCAATCCCAACTTAGCTCAGCATACTATCGAATTGGATCCAAATACTAAGCCTGTTAGGTAGAAACAAAGACCAATCAATCCACACATGGAGCCTCTCATGACGAAAGAATTGGACAAGTTGATTGAGTCAAGGATCATATTCCCAATCAAGCATTCTAGTTGGGTTGCCAACTTAGTTCCAGTCAGAAAGAAGAGTGGAGAGATCAGATTGTGTCTTGACTTTAGAGACTTGACTAGAGACTCTCTCAAGGACCATTACCCACTCCCTTCCATGGAGCAAATCTTGCAAGTTGTGGCTGGCTCCGAGAGGTTTTCACTACTTGATGGCTACTCAGGCTACAATCAGATTATGGTGAAGGAGGAAGACCAGTTCAAGATGGCCTTCACTACAAAATGGGGCACGTATGCTTACAAGAAGATGCCATTTGGCCTATCAAATGTTGGAACCACTTTCCAAATGGAAATGGATATGGCATTCAAGGGGTTGATCAATAAAATAGTTCTGATATATCTTGATGACATCACTGTATTCTCCAAAAATGCAGTGGATCACCTCTTTCATCTGAGGCAGGTATTTCAGAGGTGTAGAAGATTTGGGGTATCATTGAATCCCAAAAAATGCATATTCCTGGCTCATGAGGGAAAACTTCTAGGCCATATTGTTTCAAACGAGGGATTGATGATTGAACCAAAAAGAGTTGAAGCAATTCAAGCATTGCCATTACCAAGTCACAAGAATGCTCTTCAAAGCTTCTTAGGAAGGATCAATTTTGTCCGCAGGTTTGTTCCAAACTTTGCAGCTCTCGTAAAGCCAATAACGCTGATGTTAAAAAAGAGCATGGAATTTAAGTGGACATCTGAAGGCAAGGCAAGTTTTGAGGCAATAAAAGTAGCTATATCTCAAGCTTCGACTCTCGTCAATCTAGACTTCTCCAAGGACTTCGTGCTATATGCCTTTGGTGGTGGGGACACGATTTCTGCAATCTTGGTACAACAAAACAAAGAAGGATTAGAACCAATTGCTTTCTTCAGTCAAGGCTTGGAGGAATACGAAACTAGGTAATCTTTCATTGAAAAGCATGTACTTGCACTGATCAGGAGTTTGAAGAAATTCAAGCACCTAGTCTCAAACAACAAGATCCAATTATTGGTCTCTCATGCAGGAGTCAAGGACTTCCTTCTAAATAAGGATCTGAATGAGAAACGTGCAGGATGGATAACCCATGTCATGGAATATGACATTGAGATTAAGGTCACCAAACTAGTACGTGGGAAGGGACTATGCAAACAACTAGCCTTGAGTCAGCAAGTTGAAGTAGGTAATGGAAGAGAGGCTGTCTTGGTACTACAG
The DNA here is from genome assembly GCA_019776745.2 of Taxus chinensis. Classification (NCBI taxonomy): domain Eukaryota; kingdom Viridiplantae; phylum Streptophyta; class Pinopsida; order Cupressales; family Taxaceae; genus Taxus; species Taxus chinensis. The sequence goes on from CM034148.1 coordinate 655,854,214, forward strand.
GATGGTCAAGAATAGGAAAATGATGATTTACCCACTCCCTGTTGGACTCAGAATATGATACACTTCCTACAAACAGGCATATGCCCTCCAGAAATGAGCAAAGTGAAGAGGAGATACTTTAGATTACAATTCATTCCATATGTGTTTTTTGATGGTGTTTTGTTTAAGAAAGACATCAATGGAGTTCTACTGAGGTGCATTGGGACAGGTCAAATTGAGAGGGTGTTACGAGATTTTCACGATGGAGATTCTAGAGGACATTTCACCCCACGAGTAACAGCTCTCAAGATAATGAAGGTAGGGTATTATTGGCCCACAGTGTTCAGTGACTGTTATACATGGATAATAAAGTGCAAGAAATGTGCACTCTTCACAAGAAAAGAAATACTAACAGTGCTTCCATTGCACCCAATTTTTGTTGACCAACCATTTATGCAATGGGGATTGGACTTCATCGGGGTCATCAACCCAAACTCAAGCCAAGGCCACAAGTGGATTCTCACGGCGACGGACTATTTCACAAAGTGGACCGAAGCAGTAGCTCTTAAAGAGGCAAGTGAGTCTAACATACTAGACTTTTATGAAGGAATAGTGACCAAGTTTGGTGTGTCGGCCACTATCATATCAGATAATGCATTAGCATTCATAGGTTCCAAGATTACAGAATGGGCTGTCAAGAATGAAATCTATTTGAGCACCTCTTCAAATTATTACCCGCAGGGTAATGGACAGGCAGAGTCCACGAACAAAAAGTTGCTAAGGATCATCAGAAGAAATCTAGATGAAAACCAAAGGACATCGCACACCAAGCTAAAATCAGCATTATGGGCTGACAGGATAACACCAAAGAGGTCTACAGGTAGTTCTTCCTACAAATTGGTCTATGGGAAAGAGGCAGTATTGCCTATATCATTAGAATTTCCAGCATTGGAGCTCATGAAGCAGTTGGAGTTGTCTGAGTTCAAACCAATGGAGGCCAGGTACACAGAGTTGATGGAATTGGAAGAAATAAGAGAACATGCAGTTCTGATGATTGAAAAGGATTAGACCCTAGTAAAAAGATGGTTTGACAAGAAGGTAGGAGCAAGGACCTTCTAGGAGGGGGACCTAGTTCTGAAATGGGATGCAGATCGGGTGAAACCTGGAAGGAATTCCAAGTTTTATAATATTTGGAGTCGCCCCTACATGGTCACGAGATGTAAAAGTGGTAATGCCTTCCAATTTTCTGCATTGGATGGAGAATAACTCCCGATTCCAGTTAACAGAATTTATCTTAAACATTGCTACTAAAAAGGAAAAGGTTTACCCTTATAAATATTAGCCTAGATTTCAATTCCTCTAAGTGCATATGCACATTGTCTTGTTGTAGTTAGGTTTCTTTTTCCCTAAGTGCTTTGGCACAGGTTTTTTCGCTCTCAGATTGAATTTTTATAGTTCAGAGTGCTCTCGAGGAATGAGTTGTGGTATCAGGATCGGGATCAGAGATCAAGTTGGCTTCAGGTTATTACTCCATGCCCAATGGATTGTTAAAAGGCCATTGATCTTCTACTAGCAGGCAGGTGACCCTGAAAAGTTGCCAAAACTATTATCCAAAATACCCCCCCGGGTTATTTTGATAACATGCATCAAATTGTTAGTCCCGAGCAAGTAGAATGATTCAAGGCCTGAAATCATGTTTTGGGGGTCCCCTCGGTTTCTCTCTAACCCTCCTTTCCAAGAATAAAACCCAACATTTTAAAAGTATGTGAAAAAGTTGCAAAGAGCCAGGCTTGAGGCCGAAAATACAAAGAAAATCGACTAAGGCAGCACTAGGGATAGTTGGGACGTCGGGGACTGAATCGGCCGAAAAACCACCAGACGGTCCACGCAGCAAAGGGACATCCGGGCCGTGGGGACGCGCGGGACATGAAAGGATGAACCGGCCGAAGGTGATAAAATTGACTAACTATTGTGCAGGTAGTCTGGGACATCTGGGCCATGAGTACGCGAAGGACGCAAAAAGGCGAAGCGGCCGAGAGCAAACAGTAAGCCCATTTCGGGCGGTTCGGAGAAATTTGTCCCAGACAGTCCGGGACAATTGGGACAAAGGTACATGGAGGACGCGAACCACCCGGATCAGCTGAAACAGGGAACTTTCATCTGGGACAACCGGGACAAAAGTACGCGCGTGACGCGAAAAGCCGAAAGAGCCGAGAGCCAATCAAATCTCGCCACGTCTTCGCCGCAAAGAGGGACAAGGAAGCACGGATCGGGTGGTTTGGAAGAATTTTTCCCAGACAGTTTGGGACATCCGGGCCAAGAGTATGTGGAAGATGCGAAAAGCTAAAAGAGCCGCCAACGAATCAAAATGTGCCACATGTCAAAAGGTTGAAAAATTGCTAAGTGCGCCCCTCAGGCCCGAACCAATAAAATAGTGCCACGTGTCCCAGTTTAAAGGCCCGAAAGGAATTTTTAGAGAATGAACCCGTGGATGAATCAGAGTCTGACACGTGTCATCCAAGTGGCAGAGCGTGGAAAAAACTCAAATATTTTCCCGCCGATCCGTTTTGGCCTGTTTTTTGCCCTAAATCTTCAAATTGCCATATCTTTCGATCCAGATCTCAGATTTTCATGTTCTTTATATCAATGGAAAGTTTGCAAAATTCTCTGCATGATTCCAAGGTCAATATTGAATTTTTGTTCAGTTTGGATTGAGAAAATTGAGAAATTCCTATGGCACGTAATAATAGACAGAAGTGACGTTTCAACAACCAGCTTTCATGCACCAAACAGTTTGCCATTTCTGCTAGATAGTCTGCCATTTTTCCAGGATTCACCGCTTCTACCATAATGAGATGAACTAAATGTGACCTAGAAGTGGTTGGGGTAGATCTGACTTTCTTCTCTCTTCCCTCTCTCATTCTTCCTATATATTGTAAAGAGGGGCTTCTTTCTAAAGGGTTGAACATTCCTGTTTTGCTCCTCCCTTCTTCTCTTTATCAGGCGAATTTGTGGAGTTCGAACCTCCCATTTGAAATTGTAATGCAACTCCACCTCTTGGCATTTTGTAGTGTATTGTATCAATCTTTGGAGAAAGTAATGCATGTCTATGGATGATTATCAACCCTCTCTGTGTTCATTTGCATCCTCCTAGTCTTTCACTACAAATTTTGTTATCTGTGCATGATCTTGCATCACATTTGAATGGTCTGTGTTTATTGGAAAGATAGGTGTTCTTCATTCCTCGGTGCATCACCTCTGTTAGCTTAGGTTTATTTTTATGCATCTTCTTACCCTGTCTCCTTGGCAAGTTAGATTAGGTTTTGAGTAAATCCTCTGCATTTTTTATGTGCATCTGAACAGAGGAATAGGAACCAGCCTTCTCTAGAGATTCCTTTCTCATTTTTACAATTCCCACACTTGGAGAAAGGATTCCATGTTGTGCAATCACACTGGATGCCTGAAGATCAACTTAGAAACCTGATTTGCATCTAGGGGTGCTGTGATTTTGCATCAACAATAACACCTTACCTGGAAGAAGTTTTCAACGATCACACGATCAAAGGATTGACAGTGGGTGCCCCACTAGTTTGTCTTTCCAGTCATTAACTCAGAGAAAGGACCACCCCCACCAAAACATAACATTAAACCACCCTTAGATCTTACCTTTTCATAGGACACCTTCCCAACCAAAAAAATTTATCTGATTCACAAATTTTGTCTAAAATAGCATAAGCTAAAGAATAAAATTCACTTATAGGATTACATGTTTTTCTTATCTTTTTCCTGAGTTGTTTTTTGAGTTATGAGGTTACATTCTTCATTTTCTTCTTCCTTTCACATTCTGCCATCATAGTTGATGTATTTTGACTGTTTATGAGTGTGTCAAGATCTATTATTATAATACATAGTTTTCTGGGTTGATATTTCATCTGACTTAATTCACAAAAATAAAATTTTCTTCACTTTTCCAAATTTCACACTGACCGGCATTAATCAAGAGACCGTCATCAGTTTACATCTAACTAGAATCAGTCTACCTAACTATTGTCAGTTTCGAGCTATTTTTGGTCATTCTACCAAATATATCATTCATCACATCTTATGTTCTTTTTAAGTTCTTAGTACATCATCATACCCCCATAATTTTAAAATCACAGTCAAAAACAACTTATTTTTCATCAATTTTTACCTCATCTGCAAAACTATTGATTTCCCACTATAACCGGTATTGGTTTCCCTGACCATCATTGGTCACCCTGTAACCATCATCAGTTAACCTAACTGCTGAAAGTTCCTTTGTTCTGATTTTTAATTAGAACACCGACCTGTTTCACCTCCCAGAATCTTTCCTTTTCCATTTCTATTGTTTTCTCTGTCATTTACAAAGTACACTTTACTAGGTTTATGCTAATTCTCATGGTTTTGACAAGCAGCCAAGCCAACGCCCTTGTGTTTCATTCTAGCCTTCAGTCATTTCTAACCAGCCCATCACCACCTTCTATCTTGTTTCCTATGGATTCAACTCATCCCATCACCATTAGTACCAATGACGAGGAGTTTGCAAGAATCCTTTACTAGAATCCTGCTGCACTACAATAATATCTCTCCCACTCATCCACACAAGACTCCTCGGGAAAATTGGTATATGACATGCCCATGTCTATCACTCCCTCTCTCGCCCCCACTTATGCGTTAGCTACCACTAGCTCAGCATTACCTTCATCCACCTTACCACTTATGGTATCTCAACTGGACCCCACATCCACTATAACTATTGCACCTATGACATCTATCACACCCGTGGTGTTGACAATCCACTCACCAGGTGCCCTTGGCATAGTCTCATCTGCACCTTTCACCTCATATATACCCATTGCATTACAACCACACATGGTCTTGGAAACCCACACCCCAAAACCTCATCCTTTCCATCCCATAGTCTCTACCCCTAATTACCACAAGATTCGTTACGAATACCCCAGCTATTTACATGCATCACCAACAACTGCCAATGTTGTCTATTACTTATTTAGGATATATTCCACCCACATCTATTCCCCCTTTTCATTTTTCATATTTGGCACCCCTATATACTAGGATGTCATCCACATCATACATCCATCATCAACCTCCTTTTACTACAGGGGGCGCCCATTCCTCACAACCCACCAATGAATTGATTAGGATGATGATGTAAAATATGTAAACATTAGAAGCATCAATTTCTGGCTCTCGTAACTCCTTAAATTATGAAAAATATGTAATTAGCCTCTTTATCCATCTATCCCCATTCAGCCATACCATGTACATTACAAAATTCCCAAGTTCAACCATTTCAACATTAAAGAAGACCCACAACAACACTTGCATTCATTCAAACATGAGTGCTATCTAATTGGCAATGATGATGCTTTACTCCTACGGACATTCCCCATGTCCTTGACAGAACCTGCGTTAGATTACTATAGTCGTTTACCCAGACATTCCATTTACTCATTTAACCAAGTGGTTCAAGCATTCTTGGACCATTTATCAATCAATTTCATCAAAAAATTCACCATGACGGACGTATACTCAACATGAGAGTACGATGATGAATCTATCAATGATTTCATTGCTCGCTGGTGAAGCCTTATCAACCAATTAACATTCAAGTTACCTTAAGCTGATCTTATAGAGTTGTTCACTAGAGCTTGTGCCTGGAATATCTCACCAACTCTGTAGGTAAAAACCTTCTATACCTTCGACAAAGAATTTACCATGGTGAAAAAACTAGAAATTTGTGCCATTGAAGAGAAGAAAATTTAATTACAAAACTAAAATGCCGTGTTCAAATCAAATGATGCCTCTTCATCTTCAAAGGACCAAATACATTATTCAAAATTGAAAGGATCTGCCAACACGGTAGTTCTCAAAGATGTTCCATATCATCCATCTAACCAAGCTAAACCTTCCTACAATATTTCTCTCTTTCAAACTTTTCAGTTCCGATGGGAACAATGAAAGTACATGCCAATTTGAGAGCCCTATTCTTCACTCTTAGAAAATATTCTTAAGACTGGAACCATTGCACTTCCACTTATAGAACCACATACTTGTTTTGATCCTACTCATCCTTTACCTGCATGGTATAAGGAACATGAATAGTGTAATTATCATCGTGTCAAAGGCCATAGAAATGGTAATTGCATAACCTTCAAGAATATTTTCCAGGAAATATTAGATAATGGAGATCTTGTCTTGGAAAATCCAAATGCACCGGAAAAGAAAAAAATTCATATCTTTAAGAATTCATTTCCTAACCATACACCATCATCTAATCAAAATGGTTAACCTTCAACTAATGAAAATAATGTCTGTGAAGTCCACATTGTTTTCAATATCATACCAGTCGTTCCTCAATATCAACATATCCTATCTATTGAGGAGATTCTAGAACAATCTCCTCTACCCACAGAGGATATTACCACATCTACTCCTTCACCCATAGAGGATTCCCCTTCATCTCCCTCTTTACCCACAGAGGAGTCCATAATTTTAGTTGATGTCATTGCATTATCTACCTCGTAACCTACCGAAACATTAATGATATTAAGTCAAATACCCATGTGAGAATCATCATCACTTTCTTCTCCATGGAAAGAGGAATCTACCTCACCCCACATACCATCCCTCCTACACATGGGAAATACTTTATATGTGTCATTTCCTATTGATGTCAATTCCCCATTATCATTCCAGGATCCTGTTGATCTGCTCTCGGCTATTTTACCTATAGATTCCAAGGATAACAAGTTCCCTATCTCACAGGAATATTTTACAAGGATTACAACTAAACGAACTACATCTCTTCTTACAAAAATGTTGTTCTCATGCCTAGCCGACCACTTGGATTATGTTGATAATTCCATGCTTTGGGGATGCCTTCGGTTAACCTTTTTGACCCAAATGCAGATGTCACTTACTGATACCTCCACGATCTATTTGAAGGTATTGCAAGTGACCAAATCATCCATGACCATGCCTATTGAAACAATTTCTTCTTCCTCACCCTTTCCTACATCCGAACCTTTAACCACAACCAAACCCATTCCTATTCCTAAGATCCTACCTGTACCTAAATCTTCTCCCATTTCTAAACCTATCACTACCCTGGGTGTCAAGTAGACATCAAGCCTTGTCAATCCACCCATCAAATTGGACTTATCCATGTCCTCCCAAGTTCACATGAAAACCAATCCTCCACCTTAAAGGAAGACCCAAATTTCAAGATCGCATACTCCAGTTTCTCCCACAATGCCTCTATCACCTTCACCCCTTTTATCTATCCTAAAACCTGACCCATCTACCCTAGTCAAGAAACCTCCTACCCAAAGAAAAAACAAATTCAGCAGCCCACCTCTTCATCATGATTCTTTACTACATCCAATCGACCTACGTAATCTTCACCGTCACTTGCAGCTTTTTTACCACCTATACCTCCACCAACTACAAAAATGCCATCACTTCCTATGCGACTTCAACCCATACCTTCCACTCGACCTTTACCAATAACCTTTACCACACCTTTGTTATCACCATGGCTAACTCGTCCTATGTCATCATCCTCTTTCCCTATTGCATCATGTACACCTACCTCATTTTTACCTAAGAAGGTGCAATCAAAGGACAAGAACCCACTACCCTCCAAAAAGGTAGTTAAACCAACGAAACCTTCTATTTCTAGTTCATCTACCATACCTTTACCCAAGAAGGTACCATCAAAACCTAAGATAATACCACCTACCAAACCCATGGTCAAACCTATTCCACCTCCTATAACACCTCTTCCACCACAATCATCCCGCACCTTTACCCAAACCAACACTCACTTCACACCGTGATCTATTGGTAGGTTCTTATGCCAATATTTTATCCAATCTCTTAGAGACCTCGGTCGTCACATTATCACTGCTTATACCTTATGACCCACTCAAACCCAAACCAAAGGGGTTTGACAAAACTTAAATTTTTTCCTACCATCGTGTGTCAGGACATGATGTAGAGAAATGCAAGGCTCTAAAACCATTATTCTCCAGCTTTTCCCTCATGAAGAAAATTTTGACGATGATGATCTTCTAAATGAGGACTTTATTCCACCTTCACCAATTACCACATGTCCTCTTCCACTACCTATTCAACCACCCGCATCTCCACCTCCACAACATTTTTATCCACCTCCAACATTCGAGATCAACATAGTCTGTATTAGAGAGTTCGCTAAACTTCTATCTAAACTCCAGTGTGCCCTAATCATTTCACATGCTTCTTACCCTACATTAAGATTTTTTCCATCATTTCGTTATACTACTCATGACATACCTTCTCCATCCACCTATCTTTTGCAGATTAACATGGTCAAAGTTTTCACTTGCTCCCAAAAAGAAAAAGGAAAATAAAAATAAACTAGCCCATCTGTTAAACTTGTGCCTAACATACCATCTGCACATGCACCCAAAATACCCATTCGAGGACCCACATACCTTATTTCTGATGGGTTCACCCATCATACAATGATAAAACAATCACACCAATCCCCTCTAAAAATTTATTTGTATGATCTCATCTAAACCTCTGAATCTCATCAAAAATCCCTCGTAGAGGTTTTGTAATCCATCAAGGTTTTATCTAATGACCCCACAACAGTAGCCTACATTATCACCCCTCACCATGTGACCTATCTTACCAAAACATCTCCTTCTTCTACCCCCACTCCCACTCATCAAGTCGCCGCTCTCATCTTTTTTTGATGAAGAGATCGTACCTCTCCAATTAGATGACCTTGATACTACTCTTTTCATCTCCATCTATATCAATAATATTCACGTTCAAATTTTTATGATCGATGGTGGTGCCAACATCAACATCATCTGCTCCCATGCATATAATCAAATTTTCATCCCTTCAAATTACATACATAATAACATGGTTATGCTACACTCCTTCAATGACACCATAACTTCCACCCTTGGCACCATTATTCTTCATGTTCATGTGGGCCCCCGTACTGTGCTATAATTATTCTACATTTTAGAAAGGGAATTTCAGTATAACCTATTGCATGGCCAACCTTGGATCTATGTCATGGGTTGTGTTCCTTAAAATTTACATTGTCGTGTAGAATTTGAACATGAAGGACATAACTACACCATCCCAGCTAACCCTTTTCCATTTAAAACTTGCAACATGCTATACCAACCTAATGATGTCCTCATACAAGTTAAGGCATCCTTCGCTACCACCACTTCACCTTCACCCATAGCCCCATACACTGATTTTGCCACTACCTCACCCGTGCCTATGTATTTTATTCCTAATGTTGTTGAGGCCTCTGCAGGTGACCCATACGCTAACCCATGTAGTTCCCAACCAAATCATCCTTCTTCTTCCCAATCACCTAGTACTTAATCTATTCCGGCTACACACATATCCACTACCGATCCCTTAAAAGGTGTTTTTCAATGCCTCACTCTATGGGAATACCACTTTTATAACATAAAAACATTCCTTACTCGACAAGAGAATGGTAACCTAGGCCAACATCCTCGTTATGACCATCGCATAGGAAAGTTCTTCCCTTTTGGTCCTCCCCACCTTTGCACCAACTTAACATATGGGAGACTTGACACTTCCACCTATTCACCTGATCCCCCTTCCCAAACATGAAAATTTTCATCTGACCTCCAATCTCTCACCAACCACCAATTTTCCCACACTTTCCTTCACCGCTATGCATGGAAAGGCTTTGGATTTAGGTTCTATGAAAAGGGTAGTCATATTGTCATCCTGTGTACCACACATAAACACATAGACCATAGTGATATTGGATTTTCCAAACCATCTTCCAAGAAGGCCCACATCAACCTCATCGAGGATGAAAAACCTTTTCCACCTCATTCACCAACGTCACCACCTTCACCCATGGATTCTATTGATCCCGAGTCTATTCATCCTAAAAAAAAAATCATAAATACCATTTCTCTAGGACCTCTAACTTATCAACATGATAGGGAGGCTCCCTCTTGTGTTCCCTTCCTATACCTTAACATGATTGATGATGATACACCATCCATTAATGTCATTTAAAGTTAGGATGATGAGTCTATACTCACCCACCTTGGTGCGGAAGATTATTATATTCACCAATCATTTCCTTGTGAGACACAAACCATGTTAAATGAGTCTACCATCGAAATCAATATTAACACTCAGAGTGACCCACACATTCTACAAATTCATCAATCTTTAGATTCTACTGAACAAGAAGCTTTCACTTCTTTCCTCTAGGATTATAGCAATTTTATTACTTGGTCCTACACTGATATGCCTGGTATTGACCCAAACATTGTGCTCCACAATATTGTAACTGTTACTGAAGCCAAACCTATAAAATAGAAGCTGCGAAAATTACATCCTTGCATTACCCTTATTGTCAAAGAAGAACTTAAGTTCCTTCTCTCGGTCTCCTTCATCTTACCCATTGACTATCCCCAATGGATCTCTAACATCATTCATGTCATAAAAGCAAAAGGAGGACTCCGCATATGCATATATTTTAGTGACCTTAATTTAGCTTGTACCAAAGATGAGTTTACTCTACCTAGTTTTGACCAACTAGTTAATCTTACCATGGGCCATGAGATGATATCACTCATGGACGATTTCTCAGGTTATAAACAAATATTACTCTCCTTGAAAGATCAACATAAAACCACCTTCATCAGTCCTTGGGGAACCTTTTGTTATCGATTCATGCTCTTTAGCCTTAAAAATGTTGGTGTTACATATCACTGGGTTATGAATTATATCTTCCATGACATCATGCATCATATATTGGAATATTATTTTGATGATATTCTTGCTAAATTAAAACATCGGGCCAAACACCTTACAATCCTGAAGGTCATCTTTGACCATCTCATCAAATATTTTATTCGCCTTCAACCCAATAAGTGTGTCTTCATTGTTCTCTCAGGAAATATCCTTGGTTTTATCATTTCTTTACGTGGCATATAAGTATATCCCACTAAAATAAAGTCTATTCTTGAGATTCTTCCACCAACTAACCTTTGCAAACTTCGTAGTTTTTAAGGTAAGTAGTAATCTATTCGTCATTTTATTTCACATCTTTCTGACCACTACCACCCATTTCATCATCTCCTCAAAAAGGGTGTGTATTTTAAATGGGATGATGAATGCCATAAAGCATTTGAGGCCTTAAAGTAGTACCTTCTCCAACCACCTGTACTCGTTCTTCGTAAGGATAACCAACCATTTTACCTTTACATTTTTGTTACGGATCATTCCTTGGGTGTCATGCTCATCCATCATGATGATCAACACCAGGAGAAAGTGGTTTATTACATAAGTCGTACCCTTTTGGACTATGAAACCAAATACACCCACACCGAAAAACTTTGTTTAACCTTAGTATTTTTTGCCACTAAACTTTTTCATTACCTACTCAATCACAAAACTGTTTTCATCACAATTACTAAACCCTTACATTACATGTATGCAAATCCAGGCTACAAACATCAATGTGATGAACATTGGCTAATGCTTCTCGCAGACCTCAACCTGAAATTCATCCATCAAAAATATATCAAAGTTCAAATTGTTGCTGACCAACTTGTAGACACAGCCCTTTCTGGAAATCAATCCTCTAACTTCAATTTCTTGAAGGAATCCATTGCTACCCTATCTTTGGATGATATCGTTTACAAAATGACCTCATTCTTTGACTGTTCCAAATCTCAGTGTAGGGGAGGTGTACGAGTTATCCTCATTCCTCTTGATGGTGAACCTATGCCACTATCTTTCAAACTATATTTTTATTGTACTAAAAATATTGTTGAATATGAAGCACTCATATTAGGTCTCCAAACCGTAATCGCCTTAGATGTTAAATTGATTAATATTTTTGGTGACTCTCAATTGGTGGTAAATGAAGTCAATGGTATATACTAGTATCGTAATGAAATAATTGAAAAGTATAAACATCATGTAGACATTATTTTAACTACCTTTGACCGTTATGATCTTCAAACCACTCCACATTCCACTAAATTATTAGCAGATACCATGGCCTTCATTACTTCTCAGATTCATGCCTCACCTTTTGACTCAAAAAATATTTGTCACAATACAAAGGCTTCAATCACCTTCCTATCTATTTCAAAACTTCAACCTCATCAGAACAATTACACTTGACCCGCGTGAACTTTGGTATGATAAGTTTATAGACTACCTTTCCCTGTCAATTATACCTCATGACCTTACTCATAATAGGAAATGTTCCTTTCTTAAAAGTGTCTCTCACTATGTCATCATGGGTGGACTTTTTTATAAACATGGCTTTGACGGTATCCTCTTACGATGCCTTACAAGTTCTTAAATTCCATACACCATTAAGGAGGTTCATGACATAATTTGTGGAGGTAATTTCAATGGCTTGGCTATCACCAATGCATCCTTCACCTCAGCTATTATTGGCCCACCCTCAACCGTGATTTTTATGACTATCTCAAACATTTTGTGAAATTCCAGCAACATCCTAATCCATTGAGAGAAAGGCCAAATATCTCGTACGATTTGTAAGGCATGACTAGGTGTGTGATAAAGAGTATTACTACAACCGAATACTACACTAAATGGGTAGAATCTATCACCCTCATCTCTAAAAAAGTCGAAAATTTTTATGAATTCATCAACCATAACATTATTTGTTGCTTTGGTGTCCCTCACCACCTCATCATTGATAACAAAAAATAATATCAAACACAAAACCCTACGGAAACTTTGTGACATCTTCGGAATTCAACTTAGTTTTTCTTCACCTTACTACCCACAAATAAATGGCCAAGCTGAATCAACCAAAAAAACCTTGAACAAAATTCTTATGAAGGTGTTTGATAATACGGGAAAGGATTATCACATGCACATTCCTTTTTCTTTATGCACTTACTGCACTAGTATTCATACCTCAACTGTGGCAACACATTTTTCTCTAGTCTATGGTACAGAGGTTGTCCTACCTCTTGAATTCCATATTTCATTTCTTCATATTTCACTAAAAGAGATGCTTAACGATGATGAAGTCCACCTAGATATTTTGGCACAACTTGATTTATTAGACGAATGTCGTCTTAATGCTCTCGATCATGTCCAAATTGGCTTAGACCTTATATCATTACTCTTACCTATGGATCGGGTGCTTATCATTTGTCTTCACTCGATGATAAAATTGAACTTTAGCCCCTTAATGCCTTACATATTATTACCTTATATTGTTGAATTAATTCCTATATCACCTCTTGTCTATTAAACACTCATCCCTTGAGCATATTTCACCTTCCATTTTACCTATTTTACAGATCAACAACTAAACCAGGATCATGTAACTACCCATCACTTTTTCAGCCCTATCTTCAATATGAGTACCGACACTCCTACTCATAGCATGGTTCTCATGGATAATTTTTGTCTTTTTCAATATGGAATCACATATTCATTGATAACGTAAATGATCTCTTCCATAGGTAGCCTCTATGTGCTATGGTTTTGCCTTCAAAAACAGGAGCCTATTTTTCTCTATAGTCTTGTCCATGAATTAAAAATCCAAAAGCAAAGAAATTTCAAAACTAAAATGGGATTCAAATTTTTGAGTCTAAATTCTAGCAAAAATATGATTCCTTCAAAAAGGACATATATTCTCTTTGATATTGTTGTTATAAATAGACTACTCCCTCAAAGGACAACTATATAAAGCTAGCCATATTGTAGTTAGTCTCTCATCAAAAGAGGACTATTATTGACAAATAAAATAAAATATTCAAAAGCTTCTGACATTGATCAGCTTCAAGAAGACCTCAAGGAGATAATATAGTCATCCCATAGATACTTCTTGCATCAATTAGTCTATCAAAACAACAACAAAAATAAGAAAATGATAACTTTTTTTGTCATGAAATTTCCTATTTTTATCTTAGGTCTCTTGCCAAGTAGGCATACTTTTCTTACACCAGGTGAAGCTAAAAGCCAACCATTTTTACCTCATTGATTTTTCAACCTAAATTCCTACCTTCTCAAGGTACTTTCCGTAAACATGACATTTTGTGATCATGTGACTTTCTTCACCCTTAGCATAGACAATCATGAAACACCTTTAGGGTCTTACGTTCATAAGCCAATCTTTGGTATGGTAGAATCATTATGGTTCTTATCAATTAGGTGGCTCTTTTTTGTCACCTATTATCATTCACCTTCTTCATTACTTATTTATTACCCTATAAAGAACAAGACCATCGATATGTACATTTTAGGGATTCCCCTTTCACCAACATCAATCATGCCTAAAAATGACCTAAAAACCTAACTAGGCCTCAATGTCCTAGACTCAATCATGCCTAAAACCAACCCACCAATTTCTCTACCTCATCTTATTTTTCCCTAGCTTATGAGATAAATACATCAGCTTGAGGCCCCTTTTTCACCGAAGCTATGTAGGCAGCACTTCGAGGGCATGGGACCCTTGGAGGTTAGCTCGGCCACTATTTTCCCTAACTAATTCCACCCCCCCCCATGTGTTTTAATTAAAATTTCACCTTAGTTTCCATTTTTGAAAAAAAACTTGTAAATTAAACAAATAACAAACGTAAATACCTGTCATTTTATTCATAGCATCATATCATACATTCATTATTTCACAATTCCATGATATCAAATATTTTTAAAATCTACACCATCACATACATATATCTCATCATTTATTTCCCATGTTACCAATAACTTGGAAATTAAATAAAAACCAACAAAACCTTAACCCCACCATGCCTAACTCACTTAGACTGAATCATGCCTATACCTAAATCAACCATGCCTAAATGACCTAAACTTAACCATGCATATACCTGACTCAACCATGCTAAGGTGACCTAAAAAGAACCGTGCATAAAAAACCTCAAACTCCACCATACATAACCGATCTAACTCAACCATTCCTACCTCACCTAGATTCAATCATGCCTATACCTGACTCAGCCATGCCTAACAGACCTAAACTCAACCATGCCTATACCTGACTCAACCATGCCTAACTGACCTAAACTCAACCATGCCTAACAAACCTTAACTCCAGCATGCCTAACTGACCTAACTCAACCATGCCTACATGACCTTGACTCAAATATGCCTAATTTACCTATTTTCCATCACATACACAATAAAAACATCCATAATATCAAAATAATCATCTATAATAATGAAAGTCTATGTATCAATACAAATGTACACAAATACAAATACTTACAAGTATCTCAAATATATTAGATACATCCTCACCATATTTGGCATATAGACCAGTATAAGATCAAAATATCAAAACTCTCATGTACATCCTCACTATCATTGACACACAGGCCAGTATATACCAAAAACCAAGACGACTAACCAATGATATTAGGTGTCTATTCGTCATTCCATCTGATATCCATGTTTTCCTCATTTGTCTCATCCTCCTCACCTCCAACCCAGAGACCTGCCAACATCTCTCTACATGGCATGGGTCCCAATCAAATATTTTCCTGGCCCACAGCTAGGTCTAGCCTCCATGAATTCATCACCTCAACCTAACCCTATCTCTGGGATCACTGGCTGCCTATACACTCTAAACTATCAGTGCAGGATCTAGTCCTCTCACTTGCTACATATTATGCTATGTACTCAACATATGATGGGATATCTATCTCTGCAGTCGTTAGATGGTCCTGGTAATACTGTACCTCATTCAAGGTATCCCTAAACCTTTCCATCAGCACAATATAAGGTGGTGCCATGGGTCTCACAACAACCTATGAGCTCTATCTTACTAGGGATGGCCTCGGACCCTATACCTGTTCTCCATGTCCTCCTTTCTGTACCTGGGAAAATTGTCCTATCACAATTACCTATAGTGTGGGACCATGTCCCAGAGCCTATAACGATTCCTACGTTGTAACCTGGGTTTGTAGGGCCACATCTTGAGCATGTGCAATGGCCAACTAGCCCTACAAACTTGTTACATGTTCCTGTAAGGTGGCAACCTATCCCCCATCTCCATCTCCACCTTGTACGGGTGCCTATCCTTGTGCAACCTGGGCCTGTAGTGCCAACGCTTGAGTTTGTAAAATTGAAACTTGTGCCTCTAACCCTATGAGATGCCCCTGTAAAATTGTCATTTGTGCTTAAAGGGTAGCCACCTGACCCTAAAAAGTATCCCTCTATATTTTTATGGTGGCTAAGTCTGTCTACCCTAGCCTCAAGGGTTTCTTTTAGTATATTTTCCACCCAGCACTGCCTATATCTATCGGTGACCCTGACATCATTGATCTTCCTATCCACCACCTACTCCTCCCATCCTATAGGCACACTCTATCATGATGGACACATAGGTCTCTCAACATTATCTCTCCTATACTAAGGGAAGGGTGGAGGCACGTCTTGTGGCAACCCAAGCTACCATCTGACCCTATCTACATGTATCATCTCATTTTTTCTAGCATGGTGCCTCTATATCAACTTGAGCAGTTGTAACTCCTCTAACTCCTCCTCTATGTCCCTTTATGAGGGATAACTAACATATGGCCTCCAAAAAATATCCACACTAGACAATCCCTCCAGCACCCTCCTTTAATATGAAACATCATGCATGGCCCTAGCCACCCTGTGCTACCCCCCAACTTGTATGCACCCTCTATAGCCAAATTTGACCAAACCACCCTCAAACCAATTAAGTCAGGGAAAAATAACTAGACATACACATACGATGTGCTCATATTCCCAACAATGCAGAAGAAAAGTGCAACACAAACTAAACCACTAAAACCTCCCATAGGCCCATAACTCCCTATATAGTTATACTAGGAATGTCAGTGCCCATACAAAATAGATCCACTCCTCCACCATATCCTAGAGCACTCCCATCAATGCTCACGGAAATCTACCCCTTGGTCATCTGGTAGGGTGAAACAACATACTGCCTCCATCACTAAAATAAAAAACCTCACCTCCTAAGGAGGGGTTGCATACATCTCTCCGTAGATAAGGCTCGCGCTATGATATCTTATCTCACACATAGCCTCCCCAAACACATCCACTATAGGCTCCAAAAAGGCATCTAAATAAATAGAATACACTTGCTCACCCAAAATCAGTACCCACGAGATCCGGTATACATCCTCTAGGGTGAAAGTAATCTCACCTGTTAGTAAATGGAAAGTGTTGGTCACTAAATCCCATTTATCAATGAGTGTGAACATGAACATAGGATATCGTGCTACACGCCTATAGTTTTGGATCCTAGTTAGTCCAACATCAATCATGTTCTCCCACTCCTCTGCACTGACACTCGACCACATATCTACCACCATTAGTGTTACTCTATCCCGCATAGCATAGTTGGTCCACTATCCTGCATCCATAACAAAACACAACATTATTAAGACCTTGCTACCTCCAATTACGTCTTAACCCCAATGTACCATACCTAATCACACAAATCCTGATCTACCCAATTTACCTAATTCAAATACTAACCTCCTACCCTTTACAGGTCATGACTCATTGGGCTGTCACATCATTTTTCATTACTCACCTATCCCATCTAGCCAACAACCATATTTTACCCTTACCTCTCTACAATCAGTCATTATTTTCTCCTTTTTGACATCTTTTCCTTTGATACATAACCCTTCTTACCCATGTCCCTCTTTCACCCTAACCAGAATTGGTCTCTTGGACCATCACCGGTTCTCCTTGACCGACATCAGTTCAAATTAACTGGTGTCGGTCACCTTACTTGTGACCAATGTCAGCTACAAACAACTGACATTGGCCAAACATTGACCGATGTCAGTCTCTTTCGTGACCCCTAACACTAAAACCCCCTCCTTTATTTCTTAAAATTTAACCAAAACAACCTAAAATCATACTTAATCCCAACCACTTATACTCCACATTTATTCCTCCCCCTACTTAGCCTATATTTGACCTCATCCCCCCTAATTTCATCTATTTATCACCCCCATTTCAAATTTAACATACCCACCAAAATTTTCTACATTGTAAAACACAATCAAAGAAAATCAACAAGTTTATGAAGACCCCCCTACCACATCACATTGTTTCCTACCTAGTGGCACGTCTGGTCACTACGCTGGTGGTCAACCCAACCCCTTCTCCCACCTCTACCATACCGAAATCTACCTCAAACCTCTCCACCAATCACACATCTACAACTGCACTAGTGGACCCATCTCCCTAACTCCTCTCAACACTTATTCACCTCCACCTCAGCTTGGTCCAATACCTTGTCTTTTTCCTCCTTGAAAAATGCATGAGTCACTCAGCTCTGTCATTTTCTCAAAGTAAACCACAACAATGATTCTATAAAATAAGGTGATTTCAACTTCATAACCCTAACCCGACATGACCGACATCGGTCATACCAAACTGATGTATTTTTCCTTATAACCCACATTAGTTATCTTCCAGTAACATTTCCTTCATGTTTTGCCTATTTTGATCTAACCTCATTATTGTCCCATAAATTTTGGCATTTCCTACACTTCATAGACCCTACTCACAAGCCTCAACTACCCATACAATTCCTTATTTGTATTTAGGGATTTGTTATCTTACCTATACCTTGTCCCTCACCCATGCCATGACCTATTTACCTAGACCTAACCTAATTTTTGTGACCATTGAACTTGTGTACTCGTTATAGCTTCCGATGCTATTACCTATGTTGTTTTAGCCTAATAACCATATCTTTCCTATTTTCATGTTGTTTATCCCTACCAAACACATGGTGTACCAGATCATACCTAAACTTTCCTAAACCTAACCTACGTTGTTTTCCAAACCATATCTTATACCCTAGATACCTAAATCACTTCACCCTTGTTTGGATAAACCTATCGAATTTGGACGATGTACAGTTTGTAAGCTCTTCAACCTGGTACCAGTGTTGCAGTCTATACCTGTTCATGCATTCAATTTCCATTACCCATTACCCAATGTTACCTTGAACCATTACCTATTACTCAATTTTACCATTACCCTCTACCCAAAGTACCCATACCCTTCCCCATCTACCTTATCTTACACCAACTACACATTTATCAAACCACTCACCGACTACGAATAACACCTAATCAGTTCCTAGTTTAAGGGGGATCACCTCCACCCACACTTGGGGAAACCCTGCTCTCACCCATTAATGGGGAAATCACTTCATATTTTTTTTAGTTTCATTTATCAATACAAGCTATGCGACATAAATGAGTAAAATGTAGACACAAAAATTAGGTCATACTACCCTTATAACCCCATTAATTAAATTAACCATACCTTACCTATTCATATCCCATAGTGCACATAATTAATTGAATTAATTACTTTAATTAATTTAATTAACATCCTCACTTGACCACATCACCTAGCCAACTCACCTTGCCACCTCACTCCATGACCCAATCAAACCCCATTAATGACCTAAGACCAAGTCTAAGCCGATCCTGACCAACTAGGACTTAGTCTAAACCTAGACTTAACTCCAAGTAACAAACCTAAGAGGACTCTTACTCATTATTTCATGGTCAATCCCTCGAGACTCATACAAAAATTCAAAACCATGACTAAAATACCAATAATTAAGCTATTTTTGGCCAACCTAGATATTACCACCTTAACTAACATTGGTTATACCTAAACCTACATCAATCCCATAACGGTCGCCATTTAGGTTAAATACATTTCTAAAATCCTTTACTGATGTTGGTGATTTGATTTGGGATCTCATATGAATAAATACATAGAGCACTCAAATTTCTAAAGCACTCAGGAAAAGGAAAGCACTCGAGAGCACTACCAACAACCATCATCATGCATCACCTTCTTCACGATCATAGATTCATATGGAGAAGAAAAGAGACCCGAAACTTCCATGAAACTTAAATGAAATCCCTTCTCTCTAGATCTCTACCATCATTTCTTTCATCACATGCACTCCTTGGATCCATTCTTCAGTAATTACCTAATATCTCTTCAGTTATCTTTATTTTCTTTCATCAATATCATCATTCCTCTGAGTAATTTATCCTACTTTGCATCCATACACCTCCTTCCTTCCTCAAACCCATCACCTTACCATATCTAGAATGTTCACCTATCTTCACCCTCCTCTAGTCATCTTTGAGTCACTGAGACAATTTCTTGACCTCACCCCCACCATTTCTAGTCTCTATGCAATCATAGAGAGTTTGAAGAATATTTCTAAGACCTTTTTGCTAACTACCCCTACTGACATTGGATAGCAAATTAAAATTGTCCATCCTTGTAAAAATGGCATCAGTCACATAGCCGATGTCGATTACTATGTCTGGAAACATACCTCAGACCAACAAGCTCATACCAATTCCCTAACATCCCAGAATCACTCGTAATATTTAGCACATCTTACTTGGACCCTGTACCTGACCTGTAACCCAATACCAGCCCATCATTTGACCTATTTACACCTTAATCACATTTTATCTGACCATCCTTATTTGTTTTATATGAGATACCTAAATCGTTTCAATTCCAATAAGATTTTTATTTCATGTTTATTTTGGATAACATTATTATTGTTATATAAAAGTGGATTCACAACTTGTTTAGGGAGCATCATGCTTCCCAGATCTATCTTTTGCTAGGAAATCCACTCGTTGTTTTATTTAACTTTATCTTATTGTATTGTTTTGCATTTTACATGTATTTCCTCCTAGCTAAAAGGGATCTCTCGTAGTCAACATTAGATAAGGAAATCAAAACATGCACACAACCTTCAACCAACAACACAAATATTTATTCCTCCTTAGCCCATCACCCTCTATCTGTTTCATTAATTTATCAAGAATCTGGTGAAACAGTAAGAGAGGGAAAACAAAAGTGCCACGGTCTAAAACAACATTCAAATCTCCATTTTCCTATAACACAAAATATTTGATACTTGCAATAAGAAGAAAATATGCACATAGTACCTATAAATGTAATAGAATGTGATGAACACAATATAACTCAAGATAGGGAAAGGAAAGACACAAAACACAAATTTTATTTCTCAAAAAGGTGCAAAATCCATTTCAAACTAGACACAAGGTAATTTTCCTTTAAAAAATGCTCATATTCGAGGCTTATGACTGAAAAAATCTCTAGAAAAGTTTTGACATAGTTTATTTACGTTGTAGAATGTATCTCCCTCAAATGAGGGGTTTATCACTTTATATAGGGAAAGAAACTTAAATTTTCCTTACCGACCAATAACTTACATGCAATTTTATTAAAATAGGTAAGGGTAGCCATAAAAAATTTCTTCCTGAGGGTACTTTTATGGAAGAAGAATACATGGCACCATACTTCATTAAAACCCATGTTTGATCTATTTTTCACCCACCTACCTCACCTAATACAAGGCCCACCATTATTTATTCCTGATGTTGGTTGGAAACACTATTCATCATTACTGGAAAGTAATAGTGTTATATGTGATCATTTTCCTACAGTTTGGTTGTCATTGTGTTGTGTTCCTACTGTCATTCAAAAAAACTACCCTTGTTACTAGATGGGAACATTATTCCTCATTACCGATCGGTAACATTGTTACATGCGGTTGTGTTATCATCTTGCTACAGTCAGGTTGTCATCTAACTACAATCGTGCTGCATTATTGTTATTGTCCAGTAACACTAACCTTATTACTAGCCAGTAACATCCGTACACTTATTACCGACCGATAACAACCATACACTTGTTGACCGCTAACATTTCTACTATTTTCATGTTGCAGTCTAGATTTCATCTAGTTGTAGTCATGTTGAGTTTATACAAAACAATGGATAAGATCTCCATTTTTGTCTTTTATGGTTTCTCTACAACTCTTTCATTGAGGCTCCATCAAATTGCCCAAGTTTAGATTCTTAAGTTAGCCAATTTGTAGGGGGTGCAAAAAATGGATAACAATGACATTGATTGATAAATGGTGTATGAACTTAAAGTGTTATGAAATATTAAATAAGTGTTGGATAAATATGGTATAGTTATAACTATGGAAAAAATATAACTTGAGTGTTTTGTAAACTATAACATTTGATAATTTCAATTAAAATTGTACTTTCATAATAATATGAAAATTTCATAAATAGTTAATTATAGAATTTGATAACAACGCAGTAAAATATCTTAAATTATATTTAAAATGCATAATGGATGTACATAAATAACTTATGGAAATGAATACGACATATTGTACAAGATAAGCTATGGACCTTAGGAGCTTTTTCTGATGTGATAAATGTATCGCTGCAATATAGAGGAAAACCTGACGTAAAAATAATTAATATATAATGAAATAAGTTAAGTATTATGATGCTCCTAATATATGGAACTCGACGGGCCAATTTTAGATGGGTGTTATAAAGCAGTGTCCTTTTAATGATAAAGGTCATAGTTTAATACTTCCATATAACATATATTTTTAATTGTCCCTTCAAGGTTCACTTACTACGTCTGTCAGAATCCATTAAAGAATATGTGTTACGTTAAAGAAATGAAGATGTTTGTCCTACACCAACAAGTCAGCTATATACTAACATTTTTTGGCTACATTGAAGGAAATGGTTGTGTAATTATGAAACTAATTACATAATAAATTTCTCTCCCATAAGCAACCTAAGTTGGCATAGATGTGCTTCTAGGAATAGGTTGAACAAGTTTTGTTCCTTGTGTGTAGCTTGCAACTAATTTAACTTAACTAACTGAATCAATTCTAATAACCAAAAAAAGTGATATGGTGATGGGAAATGTTTATGTTGACAAAAGTGACATCTAGAAATAGAGCATGAAATGCATGGCTCTTAAACTTTGGCCGAAGTAGTGTAAGTCATTCCACTCTCAAGTTCACCAAGTTCTAATCAATAATGTGAGATGCCGGATGAGATTCGATTAACTGAATTCTAGGTAGACACTTAGAAATTATCACTCGTAAATTAATTCCAAGAAGGGTACCACTTTTAAACTTTGTATAATTACTCAAAAGAGTAATCTATGGGGGGTCGATGGATCTAATTGATCCATAGTTATGCACATGATTTATTGATTTCTTATATGAGGAATTGTAAATATATTGTTGTTGTATTTAAATTTAAGGTTGTACATTTAAATCATTGAAGGAAAAAGTTAGTTTGGGAATTTTAAAAAAAATTGTAATTTGAAGCTTTGGAAAGTAGGTGTTATCACACTTTCCTTTCACATACGAGAGAGGAAGAAAGAGTGTGAGTGAAAAAACTTATTGAAATTTAGGTTTTCCACCAACTTAGAATGGGTACATTTTTTTCCCTAACTATCTGAAAGGGATGAGATAGATAGGGTAAGAAAATAAAACTTATGTAAGCATGTCAAGTGGCGGGGTCTTATTTTCCAGTGGGGGAGAGAGGAAAAGCTAGCAATTGGCACTCGGGGGATTAGATTGGGTCACATGAAGAAATAGGCCATGAGTAGGGGTGGGGTGAATATTTTTGTCACAAAGGGATGGGACACATAGGGAAACAAAATGATCTTTAATGTGGAAGTGACAATTGGCAAGCTGTGGTTCGATGAGGTAGAGAGAGGAAAGGGCTAGAAAATGCCTTGTGGAGCCTATTTCAAGTCACGTGAAGAACCATGGGAAAATAAATGGATGGGGAAATTTTTCCTATCCTAAGTTTCCTAAAGGGATGTTACATATGGGGTAGAAAATTACACGCGCATCCTGGGTTGACAAGTGTCAAGCTGTGATTGCATGGTGGGAGAAGTTATAAACTAGGTAAAAGAGAATGTGGAGGACTTTTAAGGTCATGTGGAGGTCCAAAAGGATTAAATTGGGTTGGGTGAATTTTTTTGACCCAACTATCCCAAATGGATGAGAGAAATAGGATAGAAAAGTGTGCCTTCACCTCAGGCTGAAATGTGTCTACCACTGAAAATGATTAAGTCTCAAAATCTTACAAATAGAAGAGCCTTGAAAACAAAGTTTCTAAAGGTTCTAGATGAATATTTCAAAAATTATTTATATGAACATGACTCCAAACATATTTCTGATATGAATGCTATGAGTCTCATGATCTAATTCTTTCTGAAATCTCCCTAAAATAGCCTTTTCTCTCTGTACTGCAGGTTGTGTTTGTTGAAAGTAAACTGTGGAAAGAAACATCAGGGTGTTGTGAAAAATTTAAAATTACCATAATTTATATGATTGAATTATATTTATAATGGTATCTTGTTTGACCTCTAACTCATTATGGAGCTCCCGAAATCACCTCCTGAATCTCAGGTTCTATTTTGAACAGCTCATTCCTTTGCCCTCAAAACCCTGTTTCATTTAACTTTTTCCCAAACCTTAAAATATTCCACAAATTCACCTAAACCACTTGAAATATGTTTCTGGATCCCCATAATACTTCTCAATTAATTTTGGCCTTTAACGATGTTTTGGGGATGGAAACCTACCCTGGAAAGGCTAGAAATTTCCTTTCTATGTGTACTAAAGAATCTACCTTGAGAAGCACTGACACAATTTTTTTTAGTGTTTTAAATACTTGGGAAAGGTTTTTACAACAAATATGAATACTTGAAAGGATAGGATATCCTATACATAGAGGGAATATTGATCTAGAGAAGTGCTTAGGAGGGTTTACAAACAAATTTTGACACTAGGGTAAAGTTTCCATGATTTTAACTTGAATTTTAACCTTGAAAAAACATTACAATAGTTGATTATCACTTGAGGACTTATTCTACATAAAAAAATGTGAGGAGAAGGTAAGAATGAACTCTAGAAATATCAATATATAACATGAGATAATTCCTTATCCATTGGGCTATACCGAGTCTCATACATAAGGAAAAATAAACTGAATGAATGAACACACACACAAAGTGAAAGCAAAACACACCATACTGAAAGGAAAACACATGCAATAGGAAATGGAAATGCAAGTCCTAAATTCACCTATGGTACATATAGGGGACAACCCACTTTCAATGTTTATACAACTTCAAGTATTTCCCCCTACAAGGTAATTCCAAATATGTTCCATCTAGGTATGAGAGGTAAAAATTGTTTTCTCTACAGACTTCCTAAATATGGAATGGTCCTAGCCATAAGGAATAAAATAATTCATGGATTCCTTTTTTTATCTCTTATTTTGTGCCATAATAAGACAAGATCTCCAACTTTTAAATATCTTTCCTTTTCTTTCTTATCAAACATCTTCTTCAATTTAAATTGATGTTCTTTTATTCTATCAACCATGCCTTGAATCTGTCTTCATCAAGATTTTAATGAAACAAGATACTCTTGTCGAGGGAGTCATGATATTGGCCATATTCAATTTCTTTAACTAATTGGAGTGATATAAATTCTATAGTGACTAGAACCTCTGTATTGGTCTCATAGAGCAACTTGAATGGTGACATACCAATTACGTTCTTAGGAGTAATCATTTCTACCCACAATGCATCATATATCTTCTTATGTTAGTTTCTCTTATTCTCATCAACTATATTTGAAATAATTGTCATAATATTATTATTACTTGACTCAGGCTGACCATTACCTTATGCATAGTAGTCTGATGCATGTGATAGCAAGATTCTATAACCATAGAAAAACTAGCTCAACTCTATAGAGTAAAATTATGTTGCATTTTAAACTACAATCTTATGAGGGATCTAAAAATAGATGATAATGTTTTCTTTGATGAAATTATATAAGGTTTCATAATTGGCTTTCTTGACCGTAAATTCCTCCACCTATTTTTTGAAGTAATCAATCATTATGAGAGTATATGCATGTGTTGAACTTGAATGAGGATTGAGTACTATAATGAAGTCGAGGCCCCATTGTTGTAATTGTTCTTTAATCACCACCAGATAGAGGAGAAACACAATAAGTTGTGGTCTCCCAAAAAATTGTTGGCAAAGTTCACAATTGGAAACCCATTCTTGAGCATCTATAAATAAGGTAGGCCAATAATACCTATGGTGGAGAATCTTATGGAAGATTACCATGGAAGAAAAATGCCCACCACAAACTTGATCATGATATGATTTTAGAATTTTTAAAAAAATTTCTACACACCTTAAGAAGCATACATATAGCCCTCTCTTTTATAAAACATTATCCCAAATGACATATCTAGCTACTTTTAGTTTTATATTTCTTCAGTCTAGATGATACTGACACTCTCCATAATCGAGGAAGTACGAAATATCAACATACTAATCATTGGTGGTATTTACAAAAACCACTTAGGGAAAGTATTTACTTACACATTCATAACATAGACACTCCTTTGTATCATTTTTTAGTTGAGAGAGATTCATCCTCTACTATCAACTAACACAAACCGTTCCCTAAGACTATATTTGAAGGTCAAATCTCCAAGTCATATTCTTAAATCCTATCTACCCCATTTCCCATTTTATCTCCTCGAACTTTCTGAATTAGGATTTATTTTATTGTGGATCATGGGACCATTACCATGGTGTGGGAGTTGAGGATGTATAATATTAAATTATTTACTTGTTTGACCACAACACAGGCATGTTGATCCATTTGATTTTATCTCAACTCATGGTTTTTTAGTGGACAACTCATAAAAGAAATAGGAGCTTTGATTCCTTATTCATTCTTCTAAACTTAGATGGAAGAAAGAATGTGTTTTGAAGCATAGTAATACAAAATGAACTCTTTATCAAAATTTGGTTTAGATATTTCTTCTTTGATTATATAAAATGCATTTTTTCATTATTTATTCCACTTGAAGTTTTCTTGAGTATTTATCATACTTTTGATATGCTTGCACAACTCAAAAAAATCAGGGATGAAGCGACGAACAAAGTTTACCTTTCTAAAGAAATAATAAATTCCCTTCTTTGTTGTGTTAAATTCTTTAATTTCTCTTATCATCTCTAGAACAATTTTTCCCCCTCCTTGTTCATGATGTGCCAAAATATTTTCCCTTCAGTAACACCAAATATGCATTTCTTAGGATCTAGAGAGATTTCATTTTTTTTGCACCTGATCAACACTTGTTATAAATGTTTCATATGATCTCCTTGATTTTTTAAAAATAATATGAGGTCATCAAGATATATGTTTATGAAGTGTTTGAGGTAATGTTGTCATGCAAATGTGCAACATGAAAATTTCATATTTTCAAACATAAAAATGAACCCTAGTGGAAAGATTTTGTGCGTAAACTATCCCAAGTATTTCCCTGATCCATTCATCCATTTTTTCATGCCTATCCCAATCCTCTCATTTCTCTCATGTGTTGTAATGAAATTTCCATGTTTTGGAAATATGGAAATAAGCTCATAAGTTTCTTTTGAGAAAGTGTCTTTCAAGGTTGATCTTTTGGAAATCTTAGTAATGACTATTTTTAGCCTTTCCAAGGTTGGTGCATATTCTCCAGAGAATATTTCAAGTCTTAAATTAATCATGGAGGTGTATTAATTATCGTAGATCATTGTGCAAGTGATTTAGGAATATTTAGTGAATGTTTGGTGATTTAGGAGCAAGTTTGGCAAAAGTAAGTTTTTGAGGCGAAAGAAACTTGCACTGCGAAAAAGAACCTCATATCCAGAGGATGATTATAGGAACTTAGAAATGGGTTGGAGATAAAAGAAAATTAATGGAAATATGATTCAATTCTCTACATGGTGGTAATTTTAGATTTGTCACAACACCCATGCATATCTTTCAACAACTCATTCTTTACATTCACAATAGGAGATCACGATAGAAAAATCCATTTTAAGAAGGTTTCATGATGAATTAGACCTTAAGACCCATATTATTATTCTAAAAATTCCCTTTTAAGTCAAAATCATATAATGAATTTCCTAAAAATTCTTGTGAGAGCTCTAACAATGTCATTTTTAAGTTCCTCTCCAAAGAAAAAGCTTTGTCCTTAGACAAATTATTTTGTGCCACATGGCAACATGAGGATGAGGTGGAATTTTGGTGTCCCTTTTTCCCTTTACAATGGGACAATGAGGATATGAAAATGTTCCCGCCCACCTTAGATATCAAGGACACACCACATGACCTTGGGAGTCTTCATTAAGCTCATTTTGGCAAATTTCTAGCCCCCACTCCAGATCACGCATTTTTAACACTTGTCACCAAGCAGATAAGGTGAAGTATTAGTGTACCTTCATCCATTTCCAAGGGGACAAGGGGGACCAAAAAATTCCCCTCCCAACCTTGCTCTTTCCAGCTTCCTCATGTGCCCAAAAAACAACTCTTGATTACCTAAAATCATCCCTTTCCAAGGGGAAAATGGGGAGAAAAAAATGCACCCCCTTACTCATGCTTATAAAACCTAGCACTTAGACATTTTTCCACTCCCCCCATTTTGCTCCGTTTCCACCCAGAACTTTGACGATTTTGTTCCATAATCCTCCACCTCCATTTTTTCCTCTTGTATTAATCCCTCCATTTTTCCATTATGGAATAAAAATAAATTTTATAAAAAGTGAAAATTCTTAAAGGTTCTAGGCACATTTTTTCAAAATTGACTTTGTATCACGCGAAGGAGAAATATTCGTATCTTGCAAATTAGTACACAGATTGAGGTGGGATTTTTTACATTATTCATAATTTAAAGGCTTCCTAAAAACCCAAGTGATATCATTTTCATTCATGTACCATATTATTTACAGAGAAAAAAACCCAAACGTTGTGCCCTAGTTTTGTAATTTTTTATTTCCCGTTATTCTAGCGAGGGGATTGACTTGATAATTTATACATGAGATCTTGAGACAAAACCTATCCCAATGGAGGTAATTTCATCACAATATAAGGTGTGTAAGGACACTATTTAAAAATAGTAAGTATATATATGAGAACTTACTAAAAATAATAAACTATCATAGTGGGAAGATTTCTTCAAGTTAGTATTCACATGGAACAATAAGGGAAACAAACAAGGTGGTCAAAGGTAAGAAAGAGAAAAAAGGGGAAATTTTCTAAAAATAGAAAATATTAATTTTCAATGTAGAAATTTGTAGTTGAAATCTTCACATGGCTATATAATAGTGGCACAATTCAAACAAGTAAATCCTACCTTCATGTGGGATCTTGAGTCATCACAGTGATGTACGTAAGAAAATATGAACACCACAGGGCACAACAGTGGAAGACAAGATGCATTGGGAAGTTTAAGAAGATAATAAAAAAGGTTCAAGATCTCTAAATATTATCATTTAAAATATTTAATAAGGTTGAGGACATAGACTCTCTTCAAGAGGGAAAAATTGAGTAAGCTTGGTGTGTTGTTCAAAGTGAGCCAAAATAGTTGAACTCGGTGGGCTAGATGAGCAAGTTTGATTGAATTTATCAAGACAACAGACATCCATCAAGTGAGATTAACTCATCACAAAACATTATTTTTCCTGAATATAACTCCCTTAAGATCTTATTTTCCGCACGGACATAAAGAATTGATTCTAAAACAAGATCTTGAGAATTCTCTAGTGGAAAACACCATGTCAAGACTTGATGGGAAATTTACATGTATTCTATAAATTATTAGAAAAAAGCACAAGGATACATGATGTAGGGAGGGACCAATAATTAAATGGATTGAGAATATCATTGATGAAGGCAAGTAATTATCTCTTAGTTTCATTTCCCTCATCAAATATGCTCTCACAACATTGTAAACAATGAGAAAAGAAAAGGAGGAGTTCGTAAAATAGGTAACCAACTTGGATGAGGTGTCCCTATTGATGTCTGAGATGTGTTTCTTTAATTCTCACACTCTCATGGTAAAAAATGTGTTTTCATCAACTGCCAAGAACTTGTCTCAATTTTGGATCCACATCCTAGATATGAGATATGCAATTCTCAAGAATACCATATCTAAGTTAGAGTCTTGTGGGGAACAAGTTTTTGAGATGTTGAATGTGGTCCACTATTGTGTTCATATATTTTAGTTTCTTCTACTCACTGAAGATTCATCATTAGAAGAGCTCGTCATTTCATCCCAGGAGTTGGTCATGAAGGAGGCTAGAAGATCAGAGATGTTCTTATAACATGGATCAAGTTGTTTGGATGCGTGTGCATTCTAGAGGTAGATAAGTTGATAGCTACAAAAAATCAATTAAAAAAGAACTCAAGGACCAAGAACACGAAGTATGAATCAACAAATTATTTATTAAAAATTTCAACTTCTCCCTTCTTCTCTATATTTTCCCTCATCCTTCTCTACTTCTTCTAATTCTTTGTTGGGTGCAATAATTATATTATTTCCTATTCAATTAAGTGACACATTTTGAAAGTGTAAAAATATTTTTTCAAAATTCTAATAGAAATACTTAATTTATCTTTTCTAATGGAAAATGAAAGGTCACAAGTGGAATAGGAACACAAAGAGTCATGTGAGGGGATATGAGAGTTCAATTCACATTGGTATAAGTTGGGATGGATTCTCTATTCCAAATGATCAAAAAAATGACATCCTGAAAATTCTAGATTTTGATAGCATCTATGTTGTAGAAATTGTGGATTATTTTTATTGGATATTGTGTCATCAATGAACATGAAATAAAAGCCACATTTATTCCATTGTCTTTTTCCTATGTTTCTTCTTTTTCTCTCTTATGAACTTTGGAAGAATGGTCATCCCAAAAGAGATTTGTATCTTTGATAGATGAATCTAAGAACTTGTTGTCTGGATTTTTCTATCTCACTAGATAGATTCATTGTTGATTTATTCTATATTTAATGTTGAACTACTCTAGTTACTGAGTGTGAACTCTGTAATTATCCTACTCACGCCAACAACCTTTCTTTCCTAATTTATCTCTTTCCCCCTCATAATTATGATTTCTTCCCTTATAACTTGTACAATCACTTTTCCATAGGTTCAATGGAGTGTTCATGTGTGATCCCTAGCCTATTAGACCACCCCACAACACTTAGGTAATTTTATATTAGTTCTCATTCAATAATGGGAGTTATACAATTAAATTTATAGGGGTGTAGCCACATGAACATTGGTGGAGACACCTACTTTTTCCAACTTACAAATTTTCTCACCAACAATTTTTTGCAACTCCACTGGGGAGATATTTTTCCAATTGTACCCAAAAAAATATTTTCCCAATTTTTTTTAAAATTATATATTCAAAAAACCAAAAAATCAAATTTCAAAGGAAAATCAAATTTTGAAGGTGACTCCATCAAGGAATGAATCCGTGTCACTTTCCGCAACACAATGAATAAATTTCCATATTAGAGTGAAGTTTTAATCAGTGAAAGCAAGGAGAAATAAGAAGAGTATTTCTAAGAAATATAAATTTCTGATCAACCATCATATTGGAAAATCTCTTCCAAATCCAAGAAATTTCAAGGAAATAAGGTCTATACCATCTCCACAATGTCTAGAAGAATAATTTTGAGAATGGATTTTTTCGAAGATCCCATCATCAATTCATAGTGGTTACAATTCAAGAAGAGTGTCATGAGAGGAAATAAAATGGGAATTATTGTTGGCAAAAATCAAGAATCGAATTCAGAGTCCACAGAAGGTAAATTTTTCATCTACACATAGCTCACCAAAAATCTAAGAACATTTTCCTTCATCTTCCTACCTTTAGATGATTTTATTGCATACGGTGATGAAGAAATGTATATTTTGAGAGAAGAATTCATGGGAAGGATCTGGTATGCCAAAGACGGAGATCTTGATCTCGAAGCCTATGATGTAGTTTAGAAATATGCATTGGAATTGCAAAGAAGGTATGAAAATCTTAAAATACTTCATCAAGTGAACGATGAAGAGGATATTTTTCCTATGGAGGAATACCCTAATGATTTTATGTACTATGAGGTGTTCATCCCTAGAATATTCTTGAATGCTTATGATGAATGTCTTATCCTTGAACCTTCTAATGAGAATAAAATCAACACTAAGGAAGATGATGAAAAATACATAAGGATTGAACCTCCATTCATTAAATAATTTTGGCTTAAGGCATATCTTGTTGAAAAAAAAAAAGAATTCAAGAGAGTAGGATTCTTGTTACAAAAATGAAGATCCAATTATTTCCGAAGGCTCCACCAATAATGAAGAAGTACAAGAAATAGGCCTTGCATCCAATAACCAAGATGATGAATTCAAGGTAATCATGGATAATTTTCTTTCCTATTTTGAATATTTAAGTGATGTAGAGATGGTGATTGATGAAATGGAGCTAGTTGAAGAATCAAGTTCTTCTCTTGATATAATCATGAATGACCAAATGGAGGAGATCACTTTCATTTTTGTAGCCAACAATAATGAAAAATTCAAGTGTAACCTCTTCGAGGAGTCGACTCCACCATTATCACATAAGGAGCATAATGTTGATCATCATGGTGAGTATGAAATATTTTATTTTCCATATGAGCCAGAGGATTCAATAATGGATGATCAACATAGAGTGGAAAATTCCTCCCATATTGCTTCCCCTACATGGTTCTTTTCTTCTCATCAAAAGGATGAAAAAATGGATTTAGAGATCAAAGGAGTGATCTTCTCACAAAGCACGGATATCTTCTCCTTGTTAGAAAATGTTGAGAACAAAGTAAACCCATTCTTTTAAGAACATGATACTTGGAGGAAACCAAATGTTGATCGAGAGAGTGAAGAGGTTTCTGATGAATTTTGGACATGTATAGATCATATTTTAAACCATCAAATGAAGACATGGTGTAAATATTTCTCTAATGAGGATGAAGATGAGTATATGGAAAACTCAGAAGACTTATCTATGGAAGAAATTTTAATTCTGCATAAGAAACTAAATACCCTCAACTCAGTATCGATATCCTTATTTGAGCTATAGAGATGAAATATAGTTATGAATCATTTTTTGCTTCTCATTTTGATAGACCAATGTTTGATGTTGATATAGAGCAGATGGATGAGCTTGATGTCCTCCCCACTTCCTTGGTGAGAGAGAATATGAAGATATATATTTTTACTTCATTCCTTATGAAGATGATTGTAAATGAAAAGGAAAGGAGATTATTAAATATCCTATGAATATTCTAAATATTGAAGACCACAACACCACCATAGAGGAAGATAATGAAGAAGGTGTAGAGGTAATTTGTACCAAAGAAAATGGTTCAAAAAAGTTGGAGGATTCTTGTGATTGTATTCAAGATCAACTTGTTCTCACCACCATTGTATTTCCTACCAATTTGGAACAAGAATCTGCACCATAATATTCACTCAAGGGTGAAGATTACTTCTATGACCAAATCAAGGGTTGCAGTTTTGAGTATGATGCCAACACAAATTTTGAATGGATGGATATTGACCAAGATGGTTCTGATAAATGAAGCAATAATGTGCATGACTCTTGTAAAAGGGTTAAAAATCAGATTGCACTCATTAAACATGTCTCCATTTTGGAATGTTTTCTCAATAATGATGAAGGCCTCTGAGTCAATGATATAACCTCCATTTTTAAAAGTAATTTCTTAGAGCGAAAAAGTGATATATTCAAAGAAACTGTTGAATGGAAAGAAAATCAGTTTGTTCTCACTCCTTTTGAGTACCTCTCTGATCCAAGGGATGTATCCATTTTGTTATCCAAATATGAGGAATGTATCCATAAAAATATTAATTTCCCCACTCTTGAAGACATGGATAAATGGTGTCTCATGATCGCAGAACATCAAGCAGACACTGCAAGATGAATATAATAGAAAAAAGTGAAAAAACATTCATTAGATGCAAAAAATGTTTTAGTGCAATAGAAGTATGAGGACGAAATATTATTCGGTATCCTTCTTCTTAAGCCATATAAAGCCATCACAAGATAATGGTATGATTAGATAGTATTTTTTATGCTTCAAAGATCACACTTCAATTTGTTGTTCCATAATGGCATGTACTTTTCCCAACTCATTTCTAGGTATGTGTACAATATTTCTATAAATATCACTCCCATGTAATATAATTTCCCTTTTCTATTATGTGTTTTTTTCCACTTTTAGTGTGCTTCCCTTCCATGTGTTTGTTTGTGTGTGTGTTTTGGAAGAAGTGACTCAATAAGCCCAATGGATAAGGCATTGGTATACGTAGTGAATTGATATTATGGGATTATTGCATGTTATGTCATCACTATGATCAATCCAAAACATGTGTACAAGATAGAGCTAGTTTTCATGCAAATGTGCAACATGAAAATTTCATATTTTCAAGCATGGCAACGAACCCCAGTGTCAAATTTTTTTGTGTAAACCCATCTGAGCACTCCTTAGATTAGTTCATCCCTTATGTAAGGTCTGTCCCAGTCCTCTCAATGCTCTCATGTGTTGTAATGACCTTTCCCATGTGTTGGAAAGATGGAAACAAACTCACATGTTTCTTTTAAGGTTGTCTTTAAGGGAAGATATTTTGATAGGCTTAATAGTTGCTATTTTTTAGCCTTTCCAAGGCTAGTGCATATTTTCCAAAGGGTATTTCAAGTCCTAAATTCATCAGGGAGGTGTATTAATGTTCCTAGATCATTTTTCAAGTTATTTAGGAAGATTTAGAGAGAATTTGGTTATTCAGGAGTAAATTCAACAAAAAATAGGTTTTTGAGGCCAAAGGAGCTTTAACAATGATAAAGCACCTGAGGTCCGGAGGATGATTCCCATAGCTATAAAGTGAGTTGGAGTTCAAAAAAATATCAATGGAAATATAATCCAATTATATACATGGTGGTACATTCATATTTTTCACAACACACATGATTCTCTTTCCACAACTCATTTTTTATAGGCACAACTAGCAATCCCAATACACAAGGACATTTTTGAGAATTTTAAAATATGAATCAGACCTTGATACTCATAAAATTATTCTCAAAATTACCTTTTTAGTAAAAATCATATAAGTGCCCAAAAATTCCTCTGGGAAATCCAACAACGTCATTTTCAAGATCCTCTCCAAGGCATAAGCTCTGCCCTTAGCCAAATTTTTTAGTGCCACGTGGTAGTATGAGGCTGAGGCACACTTTTGGTATCTCTTTATCCCTTTCCAATGGGATAAGTGGACATAAAAAATGCTTCAAAAACCTTATATCTCATGGACACACGACATGATCCTAGGAGGCTATGTTAAGCTCTTTTTGGCAATTTTCTAGCCCCCGCTATAGACTGCACATGTGTGAAAATTATCACCCAGGGGCTAACAAAATTTTTTGGTGTCCCTTCATCCCTATCTAAGGGGAAAGGGGGAATATAAAAATGCACCCCCCATTTTCTCTTGCCAATTTCCTCATGTGTCAAAAAATTAGCTCTCGGGTGCTTAAACTCAGCCCTTTCCACTATCTCCTTTGTTTGTGCATGCATGTCACTTGTCACCTTATAAAATACCACATTTTTTGTCTATTTATTGAAAGGGATGAACTAGATAAATATTTTTTTACTATACCTAGATCTTTAAAAAAATTGTGAGTCACGAGCATAATTGATAAATATTATTAAAATATGCTTGAAACAATGGATTAGTTGCATTAACCTTTTATCATTCCCAAGTAGCATTTCTATGTTGATACTAATGGCTTTGCGATGAAACTAAGTTGATGGACTTGATTTAGCAAATCCTAGGTCCTAAATTGCACCTATAAGTACCCACAATATGTTTTCTATAATAGGTTGTGTGGATAACACCAATTGTATATTGGATTGAGGTATAAGATGTGAATCTATTCATGCCAAGGTAACTGAACCATGTTATTTTATTGATTCTCACCTTGATCCTTCATTATATCATTAAGGTATTAAATTTTAATTACAAGTACAAAGGTAATATGATCATGTTTAATAATGCATGGGCTAAGTGAATAAGGTTACTTTATAATTAACATTACATTGAATAATGAAATTAACATCACCTACCCCCAATGTAAGAAGGTAACGAAACTATGTTACTAAGGTTATGATATGTTTCAGCTAACATTGGATGGATAATGTTTATGACCACCATTAATCCAAACTTTGTAAATTTTGGGAATGTACATTCGAGTCTCTAATGGGAAAATCTTAAGATGATGGTTAATATTGAAATCAATCCTTGCACGACAATCTATATAGTTTAATGCATACACCTAGACCCCGTCATGGAAATTTGTAAAAGGTATGCATGTATTTAAGTTAAATTCTATAAATACAAACCCATATAATGGGATCCGACCATAGTTATGTTACTGTGTTTCTTATGATTATGAGTCTTACTAAAATCACATTGTATTTGCTAAGGTTTATAGGTATTAATTTGATAGGTCTTATATTGACCTCATGACATATTATTGAATGATGTAGATAATGAATTATGATCATACTCTTTGTGGGAATAACTTGGTATTTGACCATGTGGAAAGGTTAATATATTTTTTGTTTTAAGAGATTCATTCAAAAACTAACCTGAATAAATGTGGAAATAAGGTTGAGTCATCTATTAATTGTTTTGAGTATGGTTAGTTAAGATTTATTGATTGGGCAATCGACCCCTTCTGTGCACTGCATAGTTTAGAATTATTAAATCAGATCTTTGTTCTATGATGGATTAACCACCTTGGATGCAAGTTGATTATTATTAAAATGGTCATGACGACCCCACTGTTCTTAAGTAGTTAAAGATTTGATTTGTGTATCTTATAGTAGTTTTGGGGTCAAATCGACCCCCATCATGCATAAATTAGGAGGCTCATTTGTTTAATCATTATGTCAGCTAACCATGCAACTTGGTAGTGGGATTGGGCATACAAATTTGATACCCCGCCAAAATTGGTGGTCAATGGTAAAATATAGTGAAGGCCACTACGTTGTACGGTAAGGGATTAATGCAATTTAATAACCTCAAAAAATCCCGAAGCTTGTTCGAGAAGCTACTAAGAATCATGCTAGTTATTTCATTGTGTTATAGTTTCACTTGAGCTCAACATGTAGTTTAATGGAGATTTTTGTTGTGATATAAATTTGATGCATCATATTCAACTTTTTTTGAATCAATTCGTGAGCGGATTGTTATGGCAGACCCAGGATCATTGTTTTTATATATAGTTGTGCATAGGGGTTTTTCCCTTCTATAATGGATGATTTTATTTAAATAAATGATCAATTGAAAAGGAGGTAGAGACAGACTAATGTTGTGTTAGATTTTTATTCTTTATTTCTGCAAATGCAAATACCAAGAGAAGTACAAAGATCCATTATCTCGGGCATGATTTTTTCGATTTCTCTCCTAATGGCTTACTTTGTTTATCATTTGCATTAATAAAATATCTGAAATATTTATTTTCTTTTGTCTTGTTGAAATGTGTTTTAGGGGATATCATCATTTTGGTTATTGTCGTTTGGTTTCATAATTTGAATCTGGATTTGAATATAATCTATGGAAAGTTACAGTGTCCACTATAACTATTGATTATGCTAGTTTTAATGGCTGAATGCAAAGTAGGATTTTGATATTCTATGGTTTGTGTTACTTATAATACGCAATATTTTGGGTTTTCATTGGTTATCTTTATACAAACATTTTGATTCATATATAGGTATGTCTAAGGCTTTACTGTAGTGATTACTGTTATTGTGGGTAAAAGTTGTCTTGCCTGTTAGGGTTGATTCTCTGTTAGTAAATGGAAGATTGTTGCTCCTTAAACCCATTCAGGATTCCATTCACTTTATGGGTTTGGGTGTTGTTACGTTTATATCATTTATGTTACAAATTATTTCTCAGCGATAAAACTCTTGTAAAACACTTGTACCATCAAACGAGAGACTATTATTTCTTAGACGGAAAACTTTCCCCCTTTTTGTTTACAGAGTCAAAATAGTGAGTAATATATTGGAAAAAGTTTATGTTTAATGATTATGGTATTTTTTAATGGTATAGATGGTTTTTTATTGATTGGGTTTCATATCTATGCGATGGTAATAGTTCTTTGTGATCGTCACCCATAAGGTAAATGGATGTTCTATAGAATGCATACTCAGTTTTAGGTTATCATTTTACATACTAAGTTCTTTGTTTTTTATAAGGGTGGTTGTAGGTGTTTATAGCTTAAGAATTGATTAAGGTAATGTGATTTACCTTAATGTTATCAAAATATGGGAGTTGGGTTTTGGATGAAGTTTTTTCCATCTCTGTGAGTGTGAAGCCTTACCTAACAACATCTCGATCTTAGTAACATTATCGTATCAGGAAACTCTTGGTGTTTAACTTTGCGTATTTAATTCATGTTCCTTTAGTGGGTTTACATTGATATTTGTGTGGTCATTATGTTTTGTTTTAATATGGGCCTTCAATGGTTGACTAATGGATGTTCAAGAAGTTTAAGGTAAATGAAAATTACCTTAGGTTCGTCGAATATACACTATTACACTTGTATGATTATCTATTTTTGGTCGATTGGTTAAAGTAATTTATGTTGTATATAACGAAATTATGAGGCTATAATCACTTGAATACATTGTATATCCATATTTTCCTTCTTTAACCTTGACATTATAAAGAGTTGGGGGAGAAAATAACTATATGATGTGATGGTTGGTATTTGTTTGAATTCAAGAAAAATAAGGATTCCCGTCGAATAATAATAGTTTGACTTGGGGTTGCGTTATATAAATAATTAGATACATGTTGTGTAAGGTATGGAATGAATATTAGATGTAAAAAATGTTGTCAATCTATTCTAATAATGGATGTCTTGTTGATAATATATTTGATAATGTTCTATAAATATTATGTCAACATGAAATTACACTTAAAGGGTATTTGAATATAATAATGTGAATAGATATTATGAATGAAAACAAAATTATCTTGAAATAATGTTGATTAATCTTGCGGGTTATAATGTTGTTTATATGAATTTAATTATTGCAACATTTCATTTACACAAATGCTAAATGACATAAACCATTAACTGGGAAAGAGAATTTATCATGTTAGTTTAATCAAACTAAGCTTTTCCAAATTTTTGTAGATGGCGTAATGTAAGTATCTTGGTGGATGATGTTAAAAGATATTGTTAATTTCAAATTATTAAATAAATGCTACAATGTATTGATTTTTGTGATTGCAATCGAGCAAATATCTTCTCATTCTGTGGATTAATAAAGGCTAGTTTTTCATTGATTTGAAGTATCTTGAAATGAGACAACATCATTTGTAAATAATTAATTTCGTATGAAATGAGACTATATCATTTGTAAACAATTAATGTGGTATGAAGTGAGACTATATCAGTTGTAAATAATAATGTTGTATGAAATAAGACTATATCATCGATAAATATTTTTTATGGATTTAATAATATGGGTTTGTTGATTGGGGATATGCTGATGTATTAATTGATGTAATATTATGTGACCTATATTGGATTAATGTATATAGTGCAAGTAATAAATTATAAACTATTTACTATTTAGTGAATAAAAATGTTATAATTAAATTGTACAATGGGATAAGTATAATATGGGATGTTGTTTACTTGTTGACAATTGGTTCAACAAAGAAAACCTTATAGGAATGATATTATACAAGTACACACAAACATAGGACTATGAAATTAATGCAGTAAGGTCGTCAAATCTACAATAAAAAGGTAAAAATAATGTAAAAGTATAACATTAATCTACCTTCAACTTACATGAATTTGATGACTTAGGACCTTAGGGATGTATAAAAAAATATGAGAGTATCGTTGTGAGATAAGGATAACCTGTTGTAATTTAATCAACTTACATTAAAAAAACTAAGATGTGATGTTCCAATTAATAGAACTCGATGGGCCAAATCACTATGGCCGGTATGTAGTAGAATTAATTTAATGATGAAGGTCATTAATTAGATACTGTTGTATAGAATCTATAATGAGTTGGCTCATCAAGTTCCACATATTGTGACAGTCGTACTATGTAACATTCCCATTTTAAGACTTCAGAAACAAGGGATTTTTTTAAAACCTAATGTTCTCTATTCTAAATAAAACATCATTTAGAACACACATTCCATGCCAATCAATCTCATAACAGATAACCATATGCAGCTGTAATGACTTGGTATACTACCGATCTCTCATTCCATGACTCGATTATCAACCCATCTCTCATGTTAACTTAAATTATATAATACTTTATGTATACTACGTATACTTGGTTCTCCTACCTATTATGAGTACTGAGTGATCTATTTAAAGAACCTATCTGAATATTTGCTAACAATATTCATCGGACATCACATTGCTTTATACTAGGTGACATAGGACAACACAACTAACAGCTTGCGATACTTTGGCCAAAGATTTTCAACATACTATTCATGTTACTATTCCTATATGGCATACTCTTCATTCTAGAATACATCATTCACCTCACTCTTTAATTATTTAGAATGGTATTTACTAACTACAATCAGTCCACTTGCCCAAGGTTCGACCCTAGCCCCTGGTTAGCAACATAATTTGTTATAAGAAGATGTTCATGATGACTTAGGATATATGGGCATACTCAGCTGACCTAAGTCATCCTAATGTTCCAAGGCACCCTAAGTCATAGAAAGCTACTACCTATCCTGAATATGTTAGTAACTTAACATAGAGAGAAACTAAGTACAAGTCTATATGAGTATAGATCTAGATGAACAATACAGAAGGGTGTTGCCTCATGTTAACTGCAACACTGTATCCATGAGAAGTTTAGGGACTTCTTGAGGGTATAGTCCTACAGTTGGCATGTTCCAACATCCGTTTGAACTGATTCATCAAGATGTACATACTCCCCTTAGTGGTTCTTAATCATAATTAAATTGGATTAAGATTCAGATTATAACGACCATGCCTAGCCCTAATTCAAACATTTATTAAGTTCTTTACCCATACTTATCCTAATTCGATATGGATAAATTCATTAATTCAATTTTGCGTTGTTGTTTATTAACATGGCATAACAAGCAGTTATCCCAAAAATAGGACAACAAAAATTAATGTTTAACTCTTAATGCAACCTAGCTGTCCAAATCAAGTGTGTCACCCACTTAGATTCAGCTAGTGTTTACTTTGTAAATGAAGGATAATGATTAAAGATCATACCACTATTCCTTTAATCTTTCATTCCATGAGAGAGGAAGAGTCTTCCTTTTCATGGTTAGATTTTAGGTTTAACATAACCTTTATATTGTTCGTTACTTATATAGTTTAATTGTATGTCCCAAGAATATTTCATTATTAAACTATAGTTATATAAATAGAGAACAACATCCTTGCAATATAACAAGTTCATTAATATAAGGGAGATTATACTACCTCCTCAATCCAACTCATTATCTTATAATAACAATAGTATACACGGATATAAAGAATACCACAAAGATGTCACGATTATTTCCATCATACAAGTACAAAGTATACACATCGAAAATTGTAGTCCAACACAAAACCTTTCAATTCATGACTTCAAATATACATTTACAAGACTATACTTTTAGACATTCTTCATGTCAAACATAATTAAGATCTTAAAAGAACATCACTTTCCCATTCTAATACATCTTAAAAATGATTTGAAACTCTTTACATAAGATCCCAAATTAAATAAGCCAAAGCATCATAAAAGTTCTTTCCTGCTTTTATCACTTATTATGTCCATCTACAAAAATTTTTAGCACGGGTCAGTTCAATGAACTGAGCATGATAAGCACTAAGCATTAAAGTGAAGTGCATTCCACTAATTGTTCCATTAAACAAATTTTCTTTAATGAAACAATTAATATATATCATATAAACAATCATAAGTAATAACACCCAGGAAAGAAGCATAATTAAAGAGTCTGAATTCACTATTAAGAAAAGAGCATAATAAAATCTGCAACACTGGCATTTATATCATATGGTTTAATTGATCCTATAAATTAATTTAAAACAGTATAAAAGTCTTGTCATCCAATTGTTTCATGATTCCATAAGAATAGAAATAAACATTAATATTTTCTAAGCAACAAAAGAGGTTAGTTACAACATATCTCATACAAGAATACTTCATCATTCCATATAAAAAAGGAAGAAGAATCACTACATGCTATTTTCCAAACACTCATCATTAGTAAGGAAATTACAAGTTTAGAACACACAAATCTGCCTCAATTCAAAGACCTGAAACAAAATGTTCCACAATAAATTTTCCATCTCAGAAGAAGATTGAAAATAGATAATTTCAATCAAATGAACTTATCCAAACAACAAAAAAAGGACCTCAAATATTAAAGGACCCAATCTATAATTCATTTCATTTATACTATGAAATGAATTCCCTTTTCTACTTCAAACTTAGAAACTCTTTATCTAGTTCCCAAAAGAGAACACAAAATCGAATGTACAGTAAAAGAAAGAACACTTTTAATTTTCCATTACAATTATATCAAATTGGTTTACCCATTTCCAT
Organism: Taxus chinensis; assembly: GCA_019776745.2. NCBI lineage: Eukaryota > Viridiplantae > Streptophyta > Pinopsida > Cupressales > Taxaceae > Taxus > Taxus chinensis. The sequence goes on from CM034148.1 coordinate 655,896,794, forward strand.
TCACCAATTTCAAGTTCAATTCAAATCCCAAAACAAAATTCATAATACAGACTCTAAACACTAAACTATCCCCAAGAGAACATATTCCTTTCTCTATAAAACTTGGAGATTCATTCAAAGAATCCATAAGGAGTATAATTCCTCAAAAAGTAAAATATTTCAAGTGTAAAAGTAATTGCAAACTCAAGAATTGAAGTCCATTTACACGGCTTCAACAGTTCAATACAAATAAGTACGTAATTTGTGTCCTAGAAAAGAATAATAATACAAAATTATTTGAACATAGATAATATATATCCTTTCATACAATATTTAGTATACTAGGTTTTAAATTCAACTTCCAATAAAACCCAAGAAACCAATTAAAAATATCTAAAGAGAGTAAGAAACCCCCAACAATGTTTAAGTCTAGAGATGTTCCAATCTTACTTCCTACTGAACTGAAACAAAATCACCACAAGACTTTCGAATTCCAGTTTAAAAGATTATGATAGGGAAGGTAATTATTTCAACATCTAAAACAAAAAGGAAAGTAAATAATACATTTCCATAACCTCTAAACTTGTAACAACTGATCCAAACAAACTAAAGATCAACCAAACCCAAAATAGGGCATTGTTCTAGTCCATTTATTACTAAGAACAAAACAATCAAACTTTTCACAAGACACATGTTCACTTAGGGAAGAGAATAATAGGATACACTTTGAATTCACATTCCCTATCAAGTTCAAGAACACAATACAGTCTAAAAGATAGATGACAATATAACCATTCCCTCTCAAGAAGCTAAATAGCGGAGATCTTAGAAAGAGGTTACCCGGTCTATTTTCAACCAAAATAAAACTCTCAAGACCCCCTCGAGTAGATAGTCATAAATGAGGTTAAAGCTTTTCAAAACTAGATTACCAACAAAACTCATCTTGCAATAAAAGTAAAGAATCAAACAAGTCAATTCCAACACAAGTTCAAAACACGTAATAATGGAATACCTATATAGTGTCGAATATGAGCTTCGAACATAAGTTCAAAACTCCACAAGGCTCTAACACTAGCTCAGAAAAAAAAAGATCAAATATGAGTAAAGTATTTTCAATTCCTTAAATAAGAATAAAACTTTAATTCAAAGTATATGTAGAGAACAATACTCAATAAATCGACTACAATTTCAGCATTCGCAAGAACTAAATATGAGTACAGTGTCAAATATGAAGATTCAACCAAAATTTTAGATCTACACCAAGTTCCATTCAATACAGAACAAACACGACATTCCATTCAAAGATCATAACAATCACGAAGCTTCAACACAAGCTTAGAACAACCACAAATCTCCAGTACAAGCTCAACGAAACACAAGACTAAAATAGAGATTTGGAACCATACAAGCAACAAATGCCAGTCCAGAATGACCAAGAAGCTCTAATACAAATTCAATGAACACAAGCTCTAAATGATAGTTTAGAATGAAACATACAGCAACAAATGCCAGTTCATTCAACACTAGCCTTGATTACAAGTTACAGAGCTTCCAAAAAAACTTCGCATGAATATCACCATTAAACTAGACCAGAGAAAGTTTCCCAAAAACTACCATTACCAGCAATGGTTTATCATTCCAAAAAAAACCACAGATATTTCATTAAAACATGCAATTAAATAACCAGACACATCTTGTAAAATTATATCTCAAGTGAGTAGAATTGTTTTAATGAATCATTTAAAAGAAAGAAAGAAATCTTAATGGGTAGAGCTTGTCATGCCTGATAGTGCCTCAGCCAATTCGAAGGAGACTTCTAGCTGATTTTTCAACCCTTTTTCCTCTCCATGAAAGATCAACAACCAAAAAATTCTTATTCTAATGCCTCTTATACATTCCCTTGATAAAAAATAGACCAGAGAAACCAAAAATAGCCAAGAAGAAGAAGAATTTGAATTGCTGGTTTAAAGAACTAGATAGCTCCATGCAGAGAAAAATTCGTGAGGTATGCAAAAAAAACAACCTCTCACAAACCCACCTCTTGAGTTTCTAAGATAGTTTGCACACAAAAATAGAGATTCATAAATTCCATAACTCCAACTTCTTCCGCTTATCTCTCCTTACCACCGCCTCCCAAAATTGGTGGATACCAATCCCAAGTCCACATGCAATTCCATACTTAGTGAAGCCTCCAAATAATCCCCACTAAAATTTAACTAGCCCTTTCCAAACTGGTGGTACTTTCCTTCACTTAAATCCAATCAAATCAAATAAAATCCATTGGAACCATCGTCGTAGTGACATATGACCTTCGGCCCCTTTCAAATAATTTAGGCTAGATTTCCCAAAACTTAAGTTAGTCAAAAATCATTTCCTAAATAATTTATTTAGGTTTATAAACATTTCCATAGGTAATACCACCTTAGGTTATATCAAATTCACAACCATTAGTATTAGGCATTAGGTTAACATAGTATAGTGTCACCATAGTAATCTCCCCTTCCCTTATTCATTTAGCACAAGAACTTAGGTTAGGTCACCCCTCAACACAATAGAATAAGAAGCTTAGGTTAGATTACAACCCAATTGAATAAACGTAGATAGGAAGTAGGTGTTCCTCCCTAGCTTAGGATACCATTAGGATTATCCTTAAGTGTTTAGGATCTTGATCCCCATCATGGTCGTAGGATGACTATATTTTGTTTACTCCAATAATTTCCTTCAGAGATCAATCCCAGAGAGCCAAGAACAAACTTACAATTGAATGAAAACACGATCACTCAAGTCTGAATAAATTGTGACATAAAAATTTCAGTATGTTATATCCCTCAACCAATGAATGTCAATTTACCATTCAGTCCATTAAGAAGATTTAAAACATTCCTTGGATCACTAAAATTGATCCAAGGGTGAGTCAGTATAAGAGATAAGTGTACAACTCTCAAAACCAGATTGCAGCCTATTAATAAGAATTGAAAATGGATTCTTGCAAGCCATATCATTTTATTCTAAAGAATCCAAGAGTAGAAATGATTTATCCATAAAAAGCATGAATTTCAACAATTAAGGAAATCCACATCATTTAAGAAAATCACTTGCCAATGTTTGTAATGCAAAGAGAAATATAACAGTTTGTTCAAGGTGTTACATAACATCTAAGAACAAGATTTTTTAGAGTTATAAAGGTTGATTGTACTACATAGATAGGTACCTCAATGCAAACTTATGATGAATACAAGAAAGGAAGTGGATTTGTAATGATGGGAATCATTATGAAGACAATTACTTTCCCATAGGAATCCTAAGATGACATAGTGGTACTTCGTCATGTAGGTTGATCTGGATTTGTACCTCATGCGTAACTTGTAACTAATAATAACTCCTTTATCTAATCTTAGTTTAGAAAACATAATTTAAAGTGATACGGTGAAAGACAAGTTCCTAATTACGAATGTGTCATCGTGAGACCAAGAATGGAAAACATGTATTTGAAACTTTGATCGAGGTAGTATAAGATGTTGATTACACTCTCCTATTTTTATCAAGATATAAGTTATAGGATACCAAATGGGATTCAATGGTGGATACCAGGTAGAAACGTAGAATATATCACTTGATTAATAACACCTGTGAAAAGGAAACCATTAGTATACTTTGTAGATACACTTATAAAGAGTAATCTATGAGGGATCGATTACTAACTGACTCATGCAAATGCACATGGTTTATGACTGTAATAGGATGGATTGATTTAGATTGATGTTGGTTCTAAATTATGGGAATTTAGAAAAAGGAAACATGTGATATGATAATAATTTTATGCTAGATTGAAATACTGCTTATTTATATCAGAGAAGCATGAAATTAATGTAAAGGAATTTATTTATAAAAAAAATTCTAATTGAGAAGGGTAATAAAGAGGTGTTACATTTTTGTATCAAATTTAAAGGTTACATATCTTGGAATAATTGGGTCATTATGCTAAATAGATTCTTATTTTGTTTTCAAAAGATAATGGATATGGGAAGGATGTACCATGAAGAGAGAACCTAACCCTATTTTGTTGTAGGTTCAATGGTGAAAAATTTAGACAAAATTATAACAATCCTTTAATATACCTAGAACCTATTAGATTTTTTGGAGCAGCTGGTGATGGGTGAAAATGACAAGTTAGAAGAAAAAACAACTTGGACTTGTTAATAACAAACAAAAATGGAGTTGTTAATAACCTTTTTATCATTCGTTACTCATACACAGATATAAAGAATACCGCAAATATATCACTATTATTTCCATCATACAAGTACAAAGTATACACATCAAAAATTGTAATCCAACACAAAACCTTTCAATTCATGACTTCAAATATACATTTACAAGACTATGCATTTCAAACATTCTTCATGTCAATCATAATTAAGATCTTAAAAGAACGTCACTTTCCCATTCCAATACATCTCATGAATGATTTGAAACTCTTTACATAATATCCCAAATTAAATAATCTGATGCATCATAAAATTTCTTGCCTTCTTTTATCACTTATTATGTCCATCTGCAAAAATTACTAGCATGGGTCAGTTCAATGAACTGAGCATGATAAGCACTAAGCATTAAAGTGAAGTGCATTCCACTAATTGTTCCATTAAACAACTTTTCTTTAATGAAACAATTAATATATATCATACAAACAATCATAAGTAATAACACCCAGGAAAGAAGCACAATTAAAGAGTCTGAATTCACTATTAATAAAATATCATAATATAATCTACAACTCCTACGTTTATATCATATGGTTTAATTGATCTTATAAATTACTTTAAAACAGTCAACAAGTCTTGTCATCCAATTGTTTCATGATTCCATAAGAATAGAAATACACATTTATCTTTTCTAAGCATAAAAAGAAGTTAGTTACAACATAACTCATATCAGAATACTTCATCATTCCATATAACAAAGGAAGAAGAATCACTACATGCTATTTTCCAAACACTCATCATTAGTAAGGAAATTACAGGTTTATAACACACAAATCTGCCTCAATTAAAATACCTGGAACAAAATGTTCCACACTAAATTTTCCATCTCAAAATAAGATTGAAAATAGATAAGTTCAATCAAATGAACTTATCCAAACAATAGAAAAAGGATCTCAAATATTAAAGGACCCAATCTATAATTAATTTCATTTATACTATGAAATGAATTCTCTTTTCTACTTCCAACTTAGAAACTCTTTATCAAGTTCCCAAAAGAGAACACAAAACCAAATGTACATTTAAAGAAAGAACACTTCTAATTTTCCATTACAATTCTATCAAACTGGTTTACCCATTTCCATTCACCAAGTTCAATTTCAATTCAAATCTCAAAACAAAATTCACAATACAGACTTTACAAGAGAACATATTCCTTTCTCTATAAAACTTGGAGATTAATTTAATGAATCCATAAGGAGTATAACTCCTCAAACAGTAAAATATTACAAGTGCAGAAGTAATCTCGAACTCAAGAATTGAAGTTCCATTACATGGCTTCAACAGTTCAATACAAACAAGTACGTAGTTTGTGTCTTAGACAAGAACAATAATATAAAATTATCTGAACATAGATGATATATATCCTTTCATACAAGATTTAGTATAGTAGGTTTTATATTAAACTTCCAATAAAACCCAAGAAACCAATTAAAAATATATAAAGAGAGTAAGAAACCCCCAATAATGTTTAAGTCCAAAGATGTTCCAATATTACTTCCTAGTCAACTGAAACAGAATCACCACAAGACTTTTAAATTCTAGTTTAAAATATTATGATAGGGAAGGTAAGTATTTCAACATCTAAAACAAGAAGGAAAGTAATTAATACATTTTCATAACCTCTAAACTTTTAACGACTGATCCAAACGAACTAAAGATCAAACAAACCCATAATAGGACATTGTTCCAGTCCATTTATTACTAAGAACAAAACAGTCAAGATTTCCACAAGACACACATTCACTCAGGGAAGAGAAGAATAGGATACACTTTGAATTCACATGCCCTGTCAAGTTCAAGAACACAATATAGTCTAAAAGACAAAGTAAATATAATCATTCCCTCTCAAGAAGCTAAATAGAGGAGATCTCAAAAATAGGTTACCTGGTCTACTTCTGACCAAAACAAAACTCTCAGGACCCCCTTGAGCAGATAGTCATAAATGAGGTTAAATCTTTTCAAAACTAGATTACCAACAAAACCCAGCTTACAATACAAGTAAAGAATCAAACATGTCAATTCCAACACAAGTTCAAAACATGAAATAATGGAATACCTGTACAGTTTTGAATACGAGCTTTGAACATAAGTTTAGAACTCCATAAGGCTCTAACACCAGCTCAAAAAAACACAAGATCAAATACGAGTCAAGTATTTTCAATTCCTTAAATAAGAATAAAACTTCAACTTAGAGTATATGTATAGAAAAAAACTCAACAACTCGACTACAAGTTCAACATTCACAAGAACTAAATATGAGTACATTGTTGAATACGAAGATTCAACAAAAATTTTAGATCTATACCAAGTTCCATTCAGTATAGAACAAACACAAAGTTCCATTAAAAGCTCATAATAATCACGAAGCTTCAACATAAGCTTAGAACAACCACGAAGCTCCACTACAAGCTCAACAAAACACAAGACTAAAACAAAGATTCAAAACCATAAAAGCAAAAAATGCCAGTCCAGAACGACCAAGAAGCACTACTAAAAATTCAATGAACACAAGCTCTAAATGATAGTTTAGAATGAAACATACAGCAACGAATTCCAGTTCAGTCAACACTAGCCTCGAATACAAGTTACAAAGCTTCCAAAAACAAGTTCCCATGAATATCAACATTAAACTAGCACAGAGAAAGTTTCCCAAAAACTACCATTACCAATAATGGATTTACATGCCCAAAAAAAACCACAGAGATTTCATGAAAATGTGCAAGTAAAAAACTAGACACATCATGCAAAAATATAGCTCAAGTGATCAGAATTTTTTAATGAATCATTTAGAAGAAAGCAATAAATCTTAATGGGTAGAGCCTATCATGCTAGATAGTGCCTCTGCCAATTTGAAGGAGACTTCCAGCTGAGTTTCCAACCCTTTTTCCTCTCCATGACAGATCAACAACAAAATAATTCTTCTTCCAATGCCTCTTACACATTCCCTTGATAAAAAATAGACTAGAGAAACCAAAAATAGCCAAGAAGAAGAAGAAGTCAAACTGTTGGTTCAAAGAACCAAATAGCTCCATGCAGAGTGAAATTCACAAGGTATGCAAAACCAAACACCTCTCACAAAAACTACCTCTTGAGTTTCCAAGATGGTTTACACACAAAAAATGAGATTCATTAATTCCATAACTCCTAATTCTCCCGCTTATCTCTCCTTCCCACTGCCTCCCAAAATTAGTGGATACCAATCCCAACTATGCATGCAATTCCATACTCAGTGAAGCCTCCACATAAGCCCAACTCAAATTTACCTAGCCCTTGCCAAACTGGCAGTACTTCCCTTAATTTAAATCCAATCAAATCCAATAAAATCCATTGGAAACTTTTCTGTAGTGACATGTGACCTTAGGCCCCTTTCAAATAATTTAGGCTAGATTTTCCAAAACTTAGGTTAGTCAAAAATCATTTCCTAAATAATTTCCTTAGGTTTATAAACATTTCCATAGGTAATACCACATTAGGTTATATCAAATTCATAACCATTAGTATTAGGCATCAGGTTAACATAGTATAGTATCACCAAAGTAATCTCCCCTTCCCTGATTCATTTAGCACAAGAGCTTAGATTAGGTCACCCCCCAACACAATAAAATAAGAATCTTATGTTCGATTACAACCGAATTGAATAGACATAGATAGGAAGCAGGTGTTCTTACCTATCTTAGGACACCGTTAGGATTATCCTTAAGTTTTTAGGATCTTGATCCCCTTCATGGTCATAGGATGACTATATTTTGTTTACGCCAATAATGTCCTGCAGAGATTAATCCCATAAACCAAAGAAAAAACTTATAACCTAATGAAGACACGATCACTCAAGTCCAAAGAACTTGTAACATACAAAGTTTTGAAATTTGTTTGCTATGTCCCTCAACCAATGAATGTCAATTTACCATTCAATCCGTTAAGAAGATTTAAAAAATTCCTTGGATCATTGAAATTGATCCAAGGATGAGTCAATACAAGAGATAAGTTTGCAACTCTCAAAACTAGATTGTAGCCTATCAATAAGAAGTGAAAATGGACTCTTGTAAGATATATCATTTCATTCTAAATAATCCAAGAGAAGAAATGATTTATCCATAACAAGCATTATTTTGAACAATCAAGGAAATACACCCCATTCAAGAAAATCACATGCCAACACTTGTAATGCAAAGAGAAATATATCATTTTGTTCAAGGTGTTACATAACATCTAAGAACAAGCTTCATTACAGTTATAAAGGTTGATTGCAGTACATAGATAGGTACCTCGATGTGAAGTTATGATGAATACAGGAAAGGAAGTGGATTTGTAATGATGGGAATCATTATGAAGACAATTACTCTCCCATAGGAATCCTAAGATGACATAGTGGTACTTCCTCATGTAGGTTGATCTAGATTTGTACCTCATACGCAACTTATAACTAACCATAACTCCTTTATCTAATCTTAGTATAGATAACATAATTGAAAGTGATATGGTGAAAGACAAGATCCTAATTATGAATGTGTCGTCATGATACTGAGAATGGAAAACATGTATTTGAAACTTTGATTGCGGTATTATAAGATGTTGATTACACTCTCCTAGTTTTACCAAGATATAAGTTATAGGATTCCAAATGGGATTCAATGGTGTATACCAGGTAGACACTTAGAATATATCACTTGATTAATAACACCCGTAAAAAGGAAACCATTAGTTTACTTTGTAGATACACTTGTAAAGAGTAATCTATGAGGTATCGATTACTAACGAACTCATGAAATTGCACATGGTTTATGACTGTAATACAATGGATTGATTTACATTGACATTGGCTCTAAATTATGGGAATTTAGAAAAAGGAAACATGGGATATGATTATAAGTTTATGCTAGATTTAAATACTGCTTATTTAAATCAGAGAAGCATGAAATTAACGTAAAGAAATTTATTTATAAAAAAAAATTCTAATTGAGAAGGGTAATAAAGAGGTGTTACATTTTTGTATCAAATTTAAAGGTTACATATCTTGGAATAATTGGGTCCTTACACTAAATAAATTCTTATTTTGTTTTCAAAAGATATTGGATATAGGAAGGATGTATCGTGAAGAGAGAACCTGACCCTATTTTGTTGTAGGTTCAATGGTGGAAAAATTTAGACAAATTTATAACAATCCTTTGATATACCCAGAACATATTAGCTTTTTTGGAGCAACTGGTTATGGGTGAAAATGAAAAGTTAGAAGAAAAAACAACTTGGACTTGTTAATAACAAACAAAAAGGGATTTGTTTGATGGATGAACTGACTAATGATGACAAATTTCGGATTTACAAATCCTAAGATGATTTAAACCCAAAATTGGGGAGAAACATTGGACGAATATGGACTTTCTTTTGAGGGATTGATATTCAGAAAAACCACTAGGCTAAAAATAAATATGTGAGAAATTGTAACTCATAAAAAGGAGAAGAATAATAAGAGTGACAACTCTTCTTCATCAAGGAATGCTAAAAATATGTGGTGGAAGAAACACAATATAAAAATATGTTTTCTCGAAAATAAAAATGCAGAAAAGCTTATTGTAATTACCCATAAGAAAAAGTCAAATAACACTGCAAGTGGTAAGATTGGACACATTCAAAAGGGACATGGAGTAGGATGTTTCATATGTGGGAGTGAGAATTATGCCATCAAATGTCCTTTGAAGAATATGAACAAGAAATAGTTGATGTTGAATGTTGCAAGGACAAACAACCAAGGAAAGGAACAAATATCCCTATTAGGATGTTGGGGAAAGTTATAAAAGACTCCCTAATGTTGGTATAGTACAATGATAAGTATGATGGATTTTGTTGTACATAATGATTAGCTGACAAATAATTGAGAATCTTGATTTTTTATTTGTATTATGGCAAGAAAATGTATAAATTTTAGACCTATGTTTGTTAACGTAACATTGATGGTGTTTATCACCTTTACAGAATTTTAATTATATTTGAATGCATTTTTACTTATTATATTTATATATTTATATATATATATATATATATATATATATATATATATATATATATATATATATAGTATATATATATATATATATATATATATATATGTATGTATGTATGTATGTATGTATGTATGTATGTATGTATGTATGTATGTATGTATGTATGTATGTATGTATGTATGTATGTATGTATGTATGTATGTGTATATGTGTATATATATATATACATATACATATACATACATACATATACATATACATATACATATGCATATACATATACATATATGTATATGTATATGTATATGTATATGTGTATGTGTGTGTGTGTGTGTGTGTGTGTGTGTGTGTGTATTGTTTTGACGCAAATCAATGATTGTTTGGTACAAAGGATAAACAAATACCTGTAAGATATGTGAAAACAACAAGCATAAATGGTAAGAAAAAGGAAAAGTTTAGTTAATTTGAGAAATCATTAGCAATAAACTTAGGATAAAGGTATTTGAAAGGTGAAAACTATGGATATATTTTAGTAAAACAATTCGTAGGATGGAACATCACTAGATGTGTTCCAATGAAATTAATAATTACATAGACTAAAGTCCAGAAAGACAAGTGGAGTAACAGAACAAAATAGATTGGAAGACTTGGGAAAAATATAAATAAAAGTTTTCCTTCTTTTTTTCTACAATATATAAACTTTTTTTTCACTTTGTGTTATGGATATTAAATAATATTGCATGTTATGACTGACTTTGATGAAAAAAATTATGTCATATTTTTTACTATGTGACAAATCTTGCTAGATAAAATACTATTACAGGAAATAAAAGTTGAATTCAAATGAACTGAAATCATAAAAAAAGCAAGTTTCGGAAAACATGTTGACTATTTCTCCTTAGTTATTGAATGTAATTTAGTGTTTGATTATTATTATTATGGTTAATGAGTACCTAATCATCGGGGACTATCATTCATTAAGGGGGAAAGTATGTCACATCCCGTAATTTATTTATGTTTCTCGAAAGGGATGAACTGATAACATACTTGTATATTACGCCTAGATCTTAATCTATGTTATGAGTAATGAGCATAATTGATTTTATTATTAATATATTCTTGAAACAATGGATTAGTTACATTAACCATTGATCATGCTTAGGTAGCATTTCTATGTTAGTACTAATGTCTTTACGATGCAACTAAGTTGATGGATGTGATTAGTAGATCCTAGGTCCTAACTTACACCTGTAAGTACATGCAATAGGTGTTCTATAACAAGTTGTCTGGATAACACCAAATGTATACTAGATCTAGGTATAAGATGTGAATCTATTCATGCCAAGGTAACTAGACCATGTTATTTTATTGATGCTCACCTTGAGCCTTAATTATATGATTAAGGTATAAAATTGTAATTACAAGTATAAAGGTAATATGATCGTGTTTAACAGGTGTTGGGGATAGGTGAAAAAGGTTACTTTATAATTAACATTATAGGGGATAATGAAATGAGCATCACCTAACCCCAATGCAAAATGGTAATGAGACTATGTTACTAAGGTTATGATATAGTTGAACTAACATTGGAGGGGCTAATGTTTGTGACCACCATTAAGGAAAACTTTGTAAATTTTTGGAATGTAAATTCAAGCTGATAATGGGAAAATCTTATGATGATGGTTAATATGGGCATCAATCCTTGTAAGGAAATCTATATAGTTTAGTTCTTACACCTAGACCCCATCCTGACAAGTTGTAAAAGGTATGTATGTTTAAGTTAATTTCTATAAATAAGAACCCATACAATGGGATTCAACCATAGTTATGTTATTGGGTTGCTTATGATTATGAGTCTTATTGAAATTACATTTTGTTTGCTAAAGTTTATAGGAATTAAGTCAATAGGTCTTATATTGAACTCGTGACATATTATTGAACGATATAGATAATGACTTATGATCATACTCTTTGTGGGAATAACCACACTGGTCTTTGATCATGTATAAATGTTAATATATTTGTTGTTTGAAGGGATTTGGTAAGAAAATTGAACCAAATAAATATTTAAATAAGGTTAAGTCATCTATTAATTGCTTTGGCTATGGTTAGTTAAAATTTATTAATTGGTATATTGACCCCTTTTGTGCATTACATAGTTTAGAATTATTAAATCATTTCTTTGATCTACCATGGATAAACCACATTTCATGAAAGTTGATTATTATTAAAATGGTTATGTTGACCCCACCATGCTTAATTAGTTAAAGGATTGATTTTGTAGCTTATAGTATTTTTTGGGTCAAATCAACCCCCACCATGCATAAATTAGGAGGATCAATTATTTAATCATTATTTTCTAATCATGAAAATTTGATACCCCTCAAACTTACTAATCAACGGAAAAAAGACAATGAAGGCCACTATGTGGCATGGTAAGGGATTAATGAAATTTAATAATGTTAAAAACTCAAAGATTCTTAGAGAAGCTACTGAGAATCATGCTATTCATTTTGTTGTTTTATAGTTTCACTTGAGCTCTGCATGTAGTTTAATGGAGATTTTTGTTACGATTATAACTTTACATACATCATATTCAGTTGTTTTTGAAGCAATTCATGAGTGGATTTTTATGTCCTACCCAAGATCATTATTTTTATATATAGTTGTACAGAGAGGTTTTTACCTCCTATAATGGACACTTTTTTTAAATAAATGTTAATTTGAAAAGGAGGGAAATAGTAGACTAATATCATGTTAGATTTTTCTTATTTTTTTCTGCAAGAGTGACTACAGGAGAAATACAAAGATCCAATTATATCAGGCATGATTTGTTCTATTTCTCTCCTATTGGCTTACTTTGTTTATTATTACCATGAATAAAATATTTACAATTACTAATTACTTTGGTGATGTTGAAATGGGTGTTAGGGTATATTTCCATTATGATTATTTTCATTTTCTTTCATCATTTGAATGGGTTTGAATATAATCTTTGGAAAGTTACAGTGTTCACTATAACTATTACTTATGTCATTTTTATTGGATGAATGCAAAGTAAGATTGTGAGATTATATGGTTTATCTTACTTGTAATACCTAGTAGTTTGGGCTTTTATTGGTTATATTTATATAAATATTATGATTCTTATATAGGTATCTCTAAGGCTTTACTATTGTGATTACTGTTATTGTGGGTAATATTTGTTCAACATGTTGGGGCTGACTCTCAGTTAGTAAATGGAAGATTGTTTCTCCTTTAACCCATTCAATATTATATTTATCTTATGGGTTTAGGTGTGGTTACATTTAAATATTTGATGTTGCAACTTCTTTCTTAGCAAACAAGATATTTTCGAGTCCTTGTACCATCAAGGGGGATACTTTGTTTGTTCTTAGATGGAAAACTTCTCCCCATTTTTTTTAGGGATTTGAACTAGTTAGTAATGACTTGGACATGGTTTTTATTTAACAATTATAATATTTTTTAATGTTATAGATGGTTGTTTATTTTTTTGGTTCCATATCTATGTGATGGTAATAGTTCGTTGTGACAGTCACCCATAAGCTGCACAACTAGTTTGTAGAATGTATACTTAGTTTTAGGTTATCGTTTTGCATACTATGTTCTCTATTTTTTATCTAAGGGTCATTGTAGGTGTTTATAGCTTACAAATAGATTAAGGTAATTTGATTTACCTTAATGTTATCAAATTGTGGTAGTTGGGTTTTGGACGAAGTTTGTTCCATCTTTGTGAATGTGAAGCCTTACCTGACAATGTCTTGATCTCGGTACCATTATCGTATTAGGAAACTCTTGGTGTTAAATCTTGAATTAGTTAAGTGATGTTCCATTAGTGGGTTTATGTTTATATTTGTTTTGGTCACTATGTTTTTATTTCAATATGCGTCTTCGATGGTTTACTTATGGATGTTCGATAATTTTAAGATAAATGAAATTACCTTAAGTTCATCGAATATACACTATTAAAATTACTTACATGATTATCTATTATTAGACAAATGTTTAAGTAATTTATGTTGTATATAAGGACATTAAGAGGCTATAAGCACTTGAATACATTGTATATACATATTGTCTTTCTTTGACCTTGACATTATAATGATTGGGGGGGGGGGGGGGGCAATAACTATATGCCGTGATGGTTAGTATTTTTCTGAATTCAAGGAAAATAAGGATTCCCTTAGAAGAATAATAGATAGACTTGGGGGTTATGTAATATTTATATAAATAATTTTTATACCTTTTTTGTAAGGTATGTAGTTATATTAGATGTGATTTTTTTTTTCAATCTATTGTAATGATGGATGTCTAGTTGATAATAAGTTTGATAATGTTATATAATTATTATGTCACCATGAAATTACATTTAGGGTTTTTATTTTTGTTATCAAAGGTAAAAAAGGGTTGAGGGGACCCTACCCATTATAAGTCAAAACTCTAAAAGAGAAGATAAGAAATTACACAATAGTCAAAAAGTTTACACACACACACACACACACACAAACACACACACACACACACAACACACACACACAACACACACACACACACACACACACACACACACACACACACAACACACACACACACACACACACAAACATATTGATAATAACATCCAGGCTCCTCCAAGAGCATATTTTCCAAGTACTAACATAGACAAAAGTTAAATAACAACAAATATTAAACCATCGACAAACTAACAACATAGTAAACAAAATAGTAACAACCACACCAGTAAACATCACTTTTTGGTCTTTTCCAGACCATATAGCATTTTCACCCATTCCTTAGACAAGGATGCAATGTTAACACCCAACGATGCTAGATCACAACCATCAACATTAGTTTTTCTTTTCTTAAAATTTCTATAATCATCTACCAGGCTGTAAGCATTGGCCAATTTACCAAGGGTTTGTAGATGTTGCAGATTTTTTTTCATAGTAACCACACTCCATTCCATATATCTATGTAATATAGCTCTAATGTGGTCCACCTCATTAGAGAGGTTACTGTAATTGGATTTTATAATTTCAATAGCTCCCCCACTACTAATTTTTGCAACATCTTTGATCTACATCTTCATTTTGTGCCAATCATTCAAAAGAAACTAAAAAAAACTATTGGTAAGTCTCATATCACCCTTCAGGTCTTCAATATCCATAGCCATCTTGGCAAGATGATTATCCCCCTTCACAGGACCCACTTGATCCAAAGCCTCAAACTACTATTCCAGTTGTTCATTAACAAGAGCCTGATTCTCCTACTTGCTTGATTCACCTTTGGTTTTGATAGATCGACTAGGAATCTGCTTCACTTTAAGATCTCTGAGATTCTAAGGGGCATCAATTTCTAGGACATCCTTATCCTTCGATGATGAATTTCCTTCCTGTGACTCAAAATAATCATTAGAGTCTTCCTAATCCTCATCCGAGTCTTATTCATCGGCATAACCCTCAAGATATTTCGTGAGGGTACCCATTATTTCTATACCAAGAGCCTCTCTTTTAACAAGGGAAAGGATAAATCCCTGGTGGAGAGGGACAAAATTTCTACTATTTTTAAACTAGGAAATGGAAGTGCTCATAGAGAAAAACAGAAAGTATGGGAAACTGAAATTATGGTTGTGTCAAAAATGATTAAGCATGGGAAGATGGTAGGAATAGCCACACTTATGACAACCTTATAAAGTGAGAAATTGGATTAGGTTTAAAGCCACATCTTCATAAGGCTTAGGTAAAGTAGAGAGAAGAAAACCAATAAAGTGGGAGGTGAGTTTTCATTACCTCTCAAGAACAGATCCAGTTTATCTAAAGCTTCTTTCTTGGGCTTATATACCTTTCATTTCCACAATAACCCCTTTTTTGGTATTCTTCCATGCTCAGGCAAAGTCTTTACTGAGATTTTCATAGTTTCCTTCAAATATTTTGAGGAAGGGTGAGAAACCCTTTCCTTATAACACCTCCATGGCTTCTGACTTCACCCCCTCTAGGACATAAGGCTCGGTTCTAAAAATATCTCCCCCCATTTTGAAATAGTTCATAGAAAACCCAAGCATCAGTTTACCTAGAATACTAAAAATAGTCTCCGTGATGTCGATGTTACAAGCACAAATGAAAATAATGGCCTTAAAATAACACGAGTGAATCTGAGCCCAAATATTCTCATCATCACAACATACTACTTCACACTATTCATACGGCTCATACCTATATTTATCTAGACATACCATGACCTTACATTATTTAGTGATGTGTCCATGTTGGTCATTTTGGAGGTGTGCTCACACCTTAGTGTCAAGAACTTATTCATCATTGATTAGTGTCAATTCATGATAATTAACACCCAAGTTAGTAGAGTAATCAACGACAGAGTTAGCCTCTCTATAGATATGTTTTAAAATTGATAGTTTTAAATAATTTAGATATATTGTTTATGCTAGTTATAGAGTTTTGGATAGATGTATGAGTAGTACATTTACTAGAAATGTTGTTGATAATTCTTGAAGAATCCCCTTCCACTTCTAATCTAACAAATCTATAAAGAAGAGCTATAGAAACCCCCCAATAAGTAGTTGTTGCTTCACCAAAGTGATTTTTTTGTGTGCCAAGATTGTAATGATACCCAAGAATGAATCTTCCTTCAGAATCATAGAAGACCCCTCCACACCTAGATTTTTTCGAGGTTTCCTTTGGAGGCCCCATCAAAATTAAGATTTATCCATTCCTTTATAGGTTTCACCCAAACTTGGAGCTTGGGATTTTGTTTGGAGTTTCTTTCTGAGTAGTGCCTAAATCCCAATTCTTAGAGAATTTACTCTTAGTTTGAAGAATAGTTTTATTATGCGGGGCTATGTTTGAGAAGTTAGCAAAAACAACATTATAACATTGAGCTCCAACATTCTTTTCCAATTCCTTCTTCCCTTTAAAAATCCACCTATTTCTCTCTTTTCATATACCCCCAAGCTAGGTGCATAATAGAAAGAGTCCATAGATGTTTGAGTCCCTAACTCCTAAAAGGGGTGAACCATTGGGACCACAGTTATTTAATGGAACATGGGAAGACCCACTTGATATCAAATAGGTTGAGAAGGGCGTTTCTAAACACTATTAGATAAGGGCAATGTAGAAATATATGTAAAGATTTTTTCAGTATCTTTTTCAAACAGAACACACCTATTCACCATATGAAAATTTTTCTTATTAAGATTGCTAACAGTGAGGATTTTATCATGGAGAACTAACCACTAGAACATATTGATCTTGGGAGTAACTTATTTGACCCACACACTTTCCCATTTGAAGTTTTCAGGATCAACTTCATCAAGGAAAAAGGCATTGTAGGAGATTTGTAATGAGAAGATACCATTATCTTCTTTAGACCAAAATAAGATATCATCTTCTAAACTCTCTTTATTAAAAATAACCCCTCTTATTTTATTTTTAATGGAAAGGATATAATTTTTTTTATGTACATCCAATTCAATAGTTTTCCCATTGACCCACGGGTTCATCAAAATTGAAATAATCTTTTACCTTAGTCACATATTTAACCACATCATCCTTATAGATGTTAGGATATATAACCTTAAGAGGTTTGTACCCTAACCATTTATCTTCCTAGAAATTAATCACTCTCATGTTTCCAATCATCCATTCTCTTCCCTCAGAGATAATGTATTGATCCAAGTTTATAGATTTCTAAAAAATAGAACCATTAAAGTTAGCATTGCTAAAACACTATTCGTTGGCTAGGAGATTTGCCCAGTATTTCTATTTTATGATGGAAGTCCATCTGTAGTATTCCTTAACCAATCTTCAAATCATCTTTGACAGCATATCTTTATTCATTTTATCCAAATCTCTAATACCAAGGCCCCCCTTTTATTTGTCTTACAAACCTTCTCCCATGCCATGATAGGAATTCTATCTTTTTGTCTTGATCCACTCCAAATGAATATTTGTTTGATATTATCCAATTTATTAGCAATTTTCAAAGGTAATCTATAAATATACATGGAGTACATAGGAAAATTTTGAATTGAGCATTTGAGAAGGAAAAATTTACCTGCTTGGGATAAGAGTGAGCCTTTCCAGCCTTCTAATTTCTTGAGATATTTTTCTATCAAAATATTCCATTCGGCAATATTAGTTTTTTTAGTGCCAATAATCATTCCCAAATACTTAGCAGGGAATGTTTTAATTATACAGCCTAGAATACCAATAATTTTAGCACATCTTCTTTCATGGGTCTTGATAAAAAATACCAAAATTTTGCCATAATTGATCATTTGGTTAGAGGCTTCCTCATAATCTATCATTATCTATTTAAACTCTCTTGCTTTTAGGATGGTATCCTCTCCAACCAGAATGGTGTCATCAAAAAAATGTTGGTGAACAACATTGTCACTATTAACAACTAGGAAGATGCCTTTAATTCTTCCTTTGAAATTAGCCTTATTAAGAGCACAACTAAGTGTTTCATCCGTGATTATAAATAGAAAGAGAGAGATAGGATCTCCTTGTCTTAGACTTCTGGAGCTATTAAAATACCCATAGGGAGTCCCATTGATCATAACAAAAACTTAGATGTGTAAATACATGTTTGTATCAAAATCCTAAAGTATTCATCAAAACCAAACCTAGTTAATAACTTGAGAAGAAAGGACCCAGAGACATGATCATAGGATTTTTCCATATCAAGCTTAATGAACATAGCTTCCTTTTTATTTTTCTTGGCCATGTGAAGAGTCTCTTGAATAGTGGAAATACTATATTGGATCTATCTTCCCATAACAAACCATCCTTGCTGATCAGAAATAATAGAAGGCAAAAAATTTTGAATTCTTAAAGAAAGGATTTTAGAACACATTTTGTAGATACAATAACAAAGGCTAATAGATCTAAAATTCTTGAAATCCATAGGATTATGATTTTTCAGTTTTAAGGCTAGGATGGTGCTATTTATTTCATGAAGCATATTTTTTTTCTTGAAAAAAACATGTATAGCTTTGCATGTATCATCCTTGACAATCTCCCAAAAATTTTGGAAAAAGAAATCCAGAAATCTATTAGGTGTTGGAGCTTTATCAGGGCTCAAAGTCTTCAACATGAATTCCATTTATGGAATCTTAGTGAGGATGCTATTATCAGTCTCATCTATCAGTTGAGGAATTCAATCCAGAAAGTACTCTTCCTTATTGTTGGTAGATGAACTAGCTGAAGAAAGAAGTTTGCTAAATAAGGAAGTGGTTGCAAGTTTAATATCCTTACTATTAGAGAGCATCACACCATATTCCTCTGTGACACACATTATTCTGTTAGTTCTTACCATTTTTAGGGTTGAAATATGGAATAATTTCATGTTTTTATCCCCTTCCTAAAGCCATTATACACTGGATTTCTGTCTCCATAAAGTATCCTCTTTCAGAAGAATGTTATGGTAATCTGACAATAGTTCACACTCTTTTTTTGTCATGTCTGAATATTTTCCTTATTCAAATTTTCTAAAGTAGCCTAAAGGGAGGATATCTCATTTTCCAGAGACTTATTTTTCTAAAAAATATTACCAAGTTTATTATCCATCCTTTCAAATTAACCTTAACATGAACAAGTTTATTAGCAATTATAAACATATTTGTTCCTTTGATTATCACATTTCACCAAACTTTCATAAGATCAAAAATTTCCTCATTTTGTAACCACATCTTCTCAAATCTAATGGGATTTCTCCTATGATGCAGCCTAGAATTCACCAATACAAGCTCAGGCATGCTAGCACATCACTCATCCTAGACTGAGCACTCACCCGAAGTGTGAAAAGATACCAGGACCCTCTTTAGGGTTGTTGTTATAGGATGTTAACATGATGAATACTATAAACTTTCATATCTATGACTAATATATCCTTCTACAGTGTATGTTCATATCTAGATCTAGAAAATAATAGACTTAATAGACAACCATAATGGAATCAAACCTACAATACTAAACTATAACCATGATAAAACCCTGATTCAGTCCATAATCTCAACTATATTAAATACAGTAATACAAAGAATCTTCCTTACAATAATAGTAGTATACTCTCATGTGCTTATTAGATTTGTTAGCATAATCTAACTATAACATAGTTCTCATACCTATATGCCCTCTCTTCTACTACACAATTTACTACATACTTATAAGCATGGGGACTTTCCCTTCACCACTTATCTAATCCTAAAATAGGTGGCATGATATTATTAGCCATGCACCATTACAAAAATAGGATTACATGAAAGAATGCTAATAATAGATCTCTCTTAGTGTAGTCACTTTTTCACCCACTAATAATAAGGGAACCTCATGCGTATCGGTCTATCACCCAGCGGGTGTTGGGCGCTCACCCGAGGCACGTGAGAGGGAGCTGAGTCTCTCTTTTATGTGAGTTTAGTGGAAGGCATAGCTCATGATTTTGACATAGTGATTTAACACGCATGAAGGGCTATAGAGCTTAGGATGGCTTCTACACCCCTTCATACATAATAGAACCAAAGCGCGTAACAGAAATAATAGAACAAACAGTTGTAAATCTACTACTATACTTAACCATTTAAGTAAGATTCACGACTATATAGGAACATAAGTACAATAGAAATATGTAGATAATACAGAGAAAGACTCTTAATACATTTGTCATGGAAACCTTATCACATTAATTCATAGTGTTTACTTATAAAATATTACAGAAGGTAGACCGTAGTCATTCCCCATGTGTGGATCCATACATGTATTCTCACAAGACAAAAATTTCATTCCCCATTTTCCCATTGCATCCTTACTAGAATTCTATACCCATTTTCATCCCATAGTTCTCACAGTAATTCTACAGAGCTCCACTACCTCACTTTTTTCTCCTCTTCTTTGCTAAGGGCATGTGTATAAATACACCTTTGAGCTCTAACAAAATCCTCTGTAGCCTCAAATCTGGCCCCAAGTGTCAAGGTGTGGGTTTCCCTGGGCACATGCCTCTCCATGTCATGATTAACTTTTTGGATCTTTCTATTGTAAGGTATATTCCCTCCAGGAAACCCTGTCACTAGGCTAGAACCTTATCCAAATGGAACACATTCTTCATGTGTTCTATACCAAAGACCAAAAATGGCTAAGTCCCGAATTGTTCTTCGTGTGATGTGTGCATCTTGGGTTATTTAAGAAGCCTTTTTAACTCTTCCTTGTGCGCCTACACTTGCATGCTTCCTTCAGCCATGCACACCTACGCACCCCTTAAGATTTGGAAGCTAAATTAGGGGCTTGACATTACCCCCACACTTCAGCTGTTCTCTGCCCTCAGGAACCTCCTCAAAGAATGTAGTAAAAAAGAATGCAAGGCATTACCTTGGAAAAGAATGGGGGGAAAGAATAAAGAAAGGGGAAGAGAAATAATATGGGGAAAATTTCCTAAAGAAGGAGGAGAGGAAAGTTTTGTTAGAGGTCGGCCTCTAGTGTACTCCAAGCACTGACTTCCTTCTGCGCTTTAGTGCAGATGTCGCTAACCAAGGTGCTCACCTCATCATAAGTTAGCTCCTCCCTTTGGGTGGTAATGGTTTCCACAATAGTATCCAGTTCTTTAGGCATGATTATTCAGGGCATCCATCTTCCTTGTGATGACCTTGTAGAGCTCTTTTAGCCATGTTTTAATTGAGACTCGCTAGTTCTCAATGGCTTCAGATTTCTTTTATACTTCAGCCATGATCCTTTCCCACTTGGCTCTATTGCCCTTATTCTTCTCTATGAATTCCTTCAACTCAACCTCGTTACTAGCAAGCAGTATGCTTGTCAATTTGTCTTGATATGTGCAGTGGTCGTAAGTGACCCCTGCGGTTTGTGCAGCTATTCTTATTTCGGTGAGCACCTTGTTGTATTCAGACATGAGTGCGATCATATTCAACTTGTCTTCCTTCTCCAAGCACACCCGCTACCTCTTCTATTGACTCTAATGCCAAGGGCTGCCTCTCCATGGTGAGGATCGGAGTCAAGTCCTCTATGCACTCTAGGGAGGATCTATACTTTTGCGTAGGAGGGTTAAGTTCTGGGTGATTCATGATAATTGATTGGGAGATGAGCTCCACCTTCTTAGAAACTTCATGTACCTTGGCCTTTTTCTCTTGAAGCTCCCTTTGTAGCTGAGAGCTGATTAATTTCTCCAGGCTAAGATCCTTCGTCAGCTTCACCACTTCTTCCTTCCTCTTCTCCAATAGGTCCTCCAGGACCCTAACCCTGTCATTTCTACCGAATATCCTAGCCTCGATTTCCATGAAGACTTTGTTCAATGCGTTGCACACTTGCTCGTCTGATAGTTGCTGCATGTTTACAATGGGGTTTTCCCCCTTTCCTTTGGACAACTTCAATACTACTCCTTGGTTAATATTGAATTTAGGTTCATTGAGGTGGGAGTCTAATGCCCAAGATAGCATCTTCCTCATTCACGGGTATCCACCCTCAGGGTCAAAGGACTCCATGGTGGTGAGCTCCTTGGTGGGCACGGTACTTTGGAAATGCACACGTTAAACTTTGTTGGGGTCATCAATGTAACCCATTGCTGTTCTTCCCCCTTCCGCGCATTTACTTCCCATGCACATGCCCTTGGGAACAATTATCGAGAGAGTTGGGCCTTTCATGCTACTTCCACTCTTCTCCCTCTGCTCCTTGAACTCGCTGAGGATGAGCTCCACACTGCGCCCCAACTCTTCATTGACCAAGGCATCAATTATCTTCTCTACCTCCCTAGTTTCCTTTTAATTCACCTCCTCCTGAGTGAGCTTGGGCATATCTGGTTCCTTGGTACTAGCCCCTTCACTCCCCTCTTCGTTGCATGTGCCTTCCTCCCTTTGGGTGCCTTTCCTTCTTACAAAGATGAAGGCATCATTTGCATTCTCAGCCTCCTCTCCTTTCGAGTCATGGATATCAATTGGCTCCTTGTCCACCTCTAGCTCTTCCCCTTCATCGTCATCCCTTTCACCTACATAGGTGTTTAGGTCGTCTATATCTTCAAACTCTTGTCCCTCTATTCCTTGTTCTTCTTCTCTTATAGAAAACTCTGGAGTGGGGGATGTTGTCTTTTCTTCATTTGAAGGTTCTTCAGAGGATGGTGGCTTCGTAGGCTTCGGGGTCTTTTCCTTGACCACCGTTCTTCTCTTCTTCCAAACATAGGTACTTGGCCCCACGGTACCTACATCCTACCTTTCCACCACCCTTTGTTCTTCCTCTTCTTCTTCTTTCTCCTTTCAATTTGGAGCTAGCTTCTTCCTCCCCATGGGGTCGTGTGGGATGGATATTTCATTTTCTTTATATGTGCCCTTCTCAAACATTGTCCTTATGCGTAGGTAGATTCTGGCAGTAATGCTCTTAACAATCAGTAAGGTCATCGGCCTTACGATGTGCACATCTCATGACATGTACCTTTCAACGTATGTGCACTTCCCTAGGTAGACCAACTTCTTTCTCATCTCTCTGTGTTCACTATCAAGGGTGGACAGGTCGAGTTTTAACTTCTTCGACTCCTTGTATCTATTTACCCTTTCTTGTAATAATTGGGTAGTAAATGAGAAGGGGATTTTGCACGAAGGACTCCAACTGCCATCCATGAAGATAAATCTACCAATGCAGAAGTGTTGGTACACTGTGAACTCTACTTCTCCTTCAGTCGCCGTAGGGAGTTGCTCTAGAATCCACCACTCCACCCCAAATGCATTCCTAAGGCACATATACCATTTATCCAAGTATGCCTTGTGCACCCCTGTCATTGACTCACAAGTATACTTTCGAACCTATCCACAGGTGAAGGGTCTTCATCGGGGTACTCCCATACAAACTTATCAAATGCATCTGGCACCTCAATTTCTAAGAACATAATGGTTAATAGAATATTCCCAAATAATATCTTTCCTTCGTCCTCCGCACTGCTTATAATCTCGTCTGCTATACACTGGGAGATATTATACATAGTCCCTTCCATGACCTTTCTACAGACATTCAACCAGGGCTTACTCACCTGGGTCTACCTCTCTTGTCCATTTAGCTTGGAAATGAGGCACGTGGCCATTTTCATCACTAGATCATTAATATCCGCAACGTCATAGTACCTTGATCCCTTCTTATAATCCTAGGATGCGATGATTTCCTTAGTTGCCTCCTCATCCTGGAGGTCATCTAGGATCACCTCCCCTTTACATCTCAGGTATGTAAAGTGTGAGATTAAATGTGGGGTTATGCACATTTTGTTCCCTATGAAGCAGAAGAAATCTTCATACACACGCGTCATTAAACTTTGGTATAGGCACTTGGGCTTCCCAAAGTAGGGAAACTCGTAAAGCTGGAGAAGCCCTACCTTCTCCATTTTCACCTTGACTACATCACTGTAAATCGACATCCTGTCAGGTGTTCATTTGTTTGTGGGGCGTACCAGCTCCAGTTCCATTTCCTTCACAATTATACTCAACCGGTGATTGTAATCAATTACGGTCATCTATCTAATGTGGGACTCCCACTCTTGCCCTAGCAAAACCTCGTCTAGGTATTGCATCACTGAGTACTATTCCTCATTGGTATCCAAGGGGATTTCATCTTCTTTCTTCTTTCCCTTTCCCTTCCCCTTTCCATTCTTGGATTGTACTGCAGGCTTATCAACTAGTTTTGTGGCTGTCATTTTACCCTTTTCTTTCATTCTTTGGTTTCCTTTGAGTTGTCTGAGAGTTTTCTTCACATGCCCCATGCCCTAGGGTACAAACCCTAATTTCTAACTTTCCTCCTTTGATCATGGTGCTCTTTCCCAATGTTACTCACACCCTTGAATCACTTCTCTAGTTTGTAGATTAACTGGACCGATTGCACATGATTTTTTGAGATTCTCCTTCACACAAATTAGCTCTCGAACCCTAGCTCTTGAAATAAAATTGTTCTCCTTGTTTTCACAAAGTAAAATAATGAACTTACCATCCTTGGATTTATAGCTTTTCCCACTTTTACACATTAAAGGCTAGGCTACCTACCATTGTATGACAATATTTAATGTGGCATTTTCAAAAAAACCTAACTTCATCTCTTTTCCTCACGCGCCGAATCCTTGCGAGAATTTTTTTTCAATCTTATGGCGCATAGATAATATATCTTGATAGAAGAATTTTACGTGCATGTTACTAGCACCAAAGGTACCTCTTCTATCCTCATGATTCTTGCTTTCACCTGCCTCATGTTTTTGCACTTTTTCCTCCTTTGTATGTGGATTTCCAATGGAACTCTTTTGTCATCCATCTACCTTCCTAATGCATCTTTTCAACAGGGTCAGTTCGAATGGTCTACCAACTCAATCTTCCTACAGAATAACTTCATGCCTCTCTTAATCACCTCACCCCACAATAAATCGATGAACGGTCCTCTGTACAATCATAAGTTTAAAAATTAATAAGGTTTCTAGCTTCCAAGGCGCAAAACAAGATAGCAACACGAAAGGGGAAAAAAAGAAAGGAAAACCATAAAAGGAAACTCTAAAATAACTGGCAGAACTACCTTATTTACAAAAACCAAGAAGCATTATTTATAGTAAGGCTTTAGCCTACTCCCATTGAAGTGTCCAGGTAATTTTGTTCCATCCAGCACTTGTAGCTAGAAATTTCTCAAGTCAAGGATGTATGAAATTACATAAGGACCCAACCAATGCACCTTCAACTTTCCAAGATGGCGTAGAAATTTAGAATCATATAGCAATACCATCTGGCCAACCTCAAATTGTTTGTTTTTGATGTGGCAGTTATGCCATGCCTTTTGTTTAGCTTTTTCAGTTGTTTAGCTCCATCTTTCTAGTGAGCGCCATTCATCCAACTTTATCAATTCATCAATTCTTTCTTCCATCACTTGTTCATCATTCAACCCTCCTACACACACTATATGCAGTGATGGTAGCATAAATTCAACTGGTAAAACAATCTCCGTGCCAAACACCATTTGAAATGGTGTGGCCTTGTTCAACCTTGTATACGTTGTTCTGTATGCCCAAAGGACTGGTGACACCTTGTCATCCCAATCATTCCTACCCACGTCACATACCTTAGTCAATGTGTGACTAAGGATTTTGTTGAATGCCTCTACAGTCCCATTTGCCTGAGGGTGATAAGGGCTAGTCTTGTGATGGGCTACCATGAGTTCTGCTAATAGAATCTTGATTGTTTCAGTTAAGAAGTGAGTTCCCCTATCACTTGTTAAACTTAATGTGCACCCATACTTGCTGATAATGTTCTCCCACAAAAATCTAACAGTCGTGGCTAAGGTGCTATCCTTAGTGGGTACGGCCTCTACCCACCTTGTCAGATAATCAGTATAGGTAATAATATACCGTGAGTTAGTCCTGCACGTAATTGGTGAGATTGGTCTGAAAAAATCTATTTCCCACTTTTCAAAAGGTTCCGATCTGGTGATGGTGTGCAAGGGTGTTTCATCCCTATTTCAAATTTTTCCAAGGCATTGGTAGTGGTCACAGGCCTTGCAAAACTCAATACAATCCTGGTGAATCATCTCCCACCATAGTCCAAAAACTAGGATCTTGCACGCAGTTGTAATCACTACATAGTGTCCTCTGACAATCCCACCATGGGCCTCTTCTATTATAGCTACGCATTCATGTTCTATTACACACCGGTGTAAAACGTCATCGCGACCCATTTTATACAAATCCCCATTAATCAACATGAAGGGCATTGCGCGTATGGCTAACATTTTCCTTTCTAGAGAATTCATCCCTTTGCGTGCCACACCTTCCTTGAGAAAGATAGCAATGTCTTCTATTTCAGAGGGCATGCGCCGTAACCTAAACAGTTGTGCATCCGACATGGTTTCCTCGATACTCTGTGCATTCTCTCCTGAATCAATCCTTGATTAATGATCTAGCCCATAATTTTTCTTTCTCGGTTTTACCACCACTTTGAATTCAAACTCTTGAATCAGAAGAACCCAACGGCATATGCACCCTTGCAACACTACTTTGTTTACCAGATACTTCAAGGCCATATGGTCAGTGTAGAATATGAAAGGAGTTACCAGTAGATATTTCCTAAATTTGTGGAGCACGTAGATCATTGACAATTCCTTGCACTCAGTCGTTGTATAATTCTATTCTTCTAGTGTCAACTTTCTACTTGTAAAACACAAAGGATGATCAACAATCCTCTCTCCTGGTTGAGCAAGAATGGCTCCCATTGCTGTACAAGAGGAATCCACATGGACATGGAAAGGTTTATCCCATGATGGGAATCATAGAATAGGTACAGTGATAAGCCTTTCTTTTAGAGTGTCAAAAGCCCTCTGCTGCGCCTCTCCCCACTGAAAGGCACTCTTATGTTTGAGCAATATTTCCAAAGGTGCGAAAATCTTGGTATATCCCTTAATGAAATTTCTATAGTACTCAATGTGTCTAATAAATCCACACACGGTGCTTTGGCTGGTAGGATCCACCAGTAATCCCTCTTTACATATGATATTCCCCAAAAACATCCCTAAAGGAGTTGTGAAGATACATTTCTTGATGTTGAGGGAGATCTTCAACTGCCGACATCTTTCAAACATCAACCTTAAGTTGTCACAATGGTCCCTTACTAATCCATACATTGTCCAATCATCCAAATATACTTGAAGGAACTTATGGATGAAGTCCTTAAATGCTTGTACCACTATGCACGAAAATATAGTGGGTGCATTCTTCAGCCCAAAGGGAATGACTGTATATGCAAAGATTCTCCACTCAGTGGCAAAAGTTGTCTTATCTTGGTCTTCCTTGGTAATCTTTACTTGGTGATATCCCAAGAATCCATCTGTACAGGAATAGACCTTGTGCCCAGCAACTTCTTCCAAAATATATTTAGTAAAGGGGGTGGGAAAAGGATCTATTATACAAACAACATTTAATTCCCTATAATCCACACATATCGTAATCCACCCATCCTTCTTTATGCTGATCACCATTGGACTTATCCACTCTGATTCCTCCACAGCCTCAATGATACCGGATGCTTTCATCTTGTCTAGTTCTTCATTAACTCTTACACGCATGTTGGGATTCATCCTATAAGGCCTCTTCCTGACCATGCACACACCATATTTCAACCTTATCCTCATTTCCCCCAATGAATGGTGGATGCCTTTTAAATCATGGTAGCCACGCAGGAATAAATCCTCAAATTCATGTAAGGGATCGATGATCTTTGATACTTCCTTTTCCGACCAATAGTCCCCAATGATAGCCTCCTTGGGCTCCTCTTCTGAGCCAATGTTAATTTTCTTGGTTTTGAGTGGTTCATGATACGTGCAGGCACATGCATCTACACTATCAACTACTTTGCGTGCCCCAACTAAATGTTTGACATTCAGGCTCTCTATCTCCTCTCCATCAAAAAGATATACCATCTTTCCTTTTTCCTTTTCAGCACATGCACGCTCAAATTGTATGTCTTCTAGTTCCTCCTCTTTGAACCGCGCTTCTAAACTAGGTCCACCGAGTAATTTTACTAACCTATCTTCCGCCATGGCGCAATCCCCCAGAGTGAGGCACTTGATATTCTGCAACACCTCATCAACTGGTTGCTTGGTACTTTGGTACTCGAATGTGTGGACCAAGTTAGCCATTAATTCCTGCCAACTTCCTGTTTGGTGGCATGTTTCAGAATGGATATACCACATGTGTGCACAACCTTGGAGTGTCGAATACAACTTATGCACCCAAAGAGATGGTGGTAAGGCTTCCGTGCCTTCTCCCCAGACCCTCTCACATGCCTAGATGTGGGAAGAGGTGGGTCCATTTCCACTGTAATTTCTAATAGCGGTGGGTATGTTGCTTTTTGAGAATCAGACAGTGAGCACAATTCAAACTTCACGTCATTCCCACAAGTTCTCACTATACATAGCCCACCACCTTGTTTTTGTTCCTATCAAAACGTAACCTAGCATTCTTCATCGCTCCTCCTCCCTCCAGTGAGCTTCCATCTCTCTCAAAAAGACCTCAGGGCATGCATCCCCAGAATACTTTGTTATTTTCTTCCCTCCTAGGCACCGAACTATACGTGCTATTGTTACCTTGGTTAATGATCCTTTCAGATGTCACCCAAAAAATTCATAAGTCCCATGCACCTAGTTATCACATGCCATACTGGTAGTATCACTTACAGATTAAGCATCATCAAACTAGATAACTCCTTTTATAGGGTGGATGGTCTCTAGATCTCTTATGGAGTGCATATATATTCTATCCAGGACTTCCTCCCTAAGTGGTTCAGTATAAGGGGTGGACTTCCCATCAACTAGTGGTATAACTACTCACTCTTTTAGCTTATGTACCCCTTGTTAAACCAGAGATTTGCATTATTCTTATAACACCATGGGCACCCAAGTAGAGCTGGGAAATTATCTACCTCAGCAAGCGCCAAGACTTCAAAATCCCCAGTGAACCTAGTCCCCTGAGTTGTAATGGTTACATCATTCAAGACACCTATGGGCATCACCTTTGTTTCATTTTCCATCTACAACACATTTGAAGATGGTTGTAATGCAAGTCTTCCCATTTGATGTTAGGCATCCAGAGTGAGAACATTAACCTCCGCACCTATGTCAATGAGGATGTTACTAAGCAACCATCCATCCACTACTACATTCAGGGTAATCTCTTTGTCATAATCAAGGCTGTGAGGTGGGAGGTTTACATGCAGGATCTACCTTTTGTGTTATTCCCCAGCTCGTGGAACCTTTTCTCTTAACCATGGCCCTAGCAGGGGAATAATATTCTCCTTCCTCATCATTTTACACACCTCCTTAACCTCATCCAATTCATCCCTTGGTTCTTCTACTGGTCTCCTTTGCTCATCTTTTCTATGCTCTTTTAAGCATTGGATCTCCCTTTGTAAACTTCAAATTATGTCCATGGTTTCCTGGTAGACTTCTTTCTGGTGAGCCAGGTTTAGATACTTCCCATGTACTACATCTTCTCTTGAAACCAAAGGTCTCTACCTAGGTGCTTTCCTTGCACGCGCAGATTCCTCCCTCATGGTTACCATAATAGGCTCTAGTTCTAATTCTCGTACTACTCGCAGAAGCCATTACGCGTTAGCCTTCTAAATACTCACCATGGCAGTGCCTTTATCCTTTAGGTGTTGTTGACTCATATGTTCATAAAACTCTAGGCATTCTTCGTACTTATGTTTTTTTCCACACCAAGAGCATTGTAGAAGATCTAGACATTCACACTTATAATGGTCTATGGATCCATAATTAAAACACGTCCCATGTGGGAACTCACTTCTTCCTCCGCAGTTACCATGACCATGAAATCCTCTGCGAAACCCTCTTCCATGCACATCTCCATCTCTGTGCTCCTCATATTGACGTTCATCTCCTTTGGAACTACTGGCAATGCCAGTCTGGCACACACCAAGATCCATTGCCTCATGAATCAGATCAATCAATCTACAATCCTTGGTGTTATGTGTGGTTGAAGTACATATTTTGTAATAAAAAGATACATTTTTACGGATCACATGCTGCAACAGGGGGCACCTAGTTACATCATGGTCCTTGTGACATATTTCACAGTTTATTGCTATGGCACATAACGCCTTCTGAGTACATATCCCACCATTAACATTTGTGTGTCCTTCCACGTTATAATCCATGCACCACATTCCCCTATGAATCTCTGGAACTGTGTTGGCAGCCAATTTCTCCAATTTCTTAGCCATGGCAGCAATCTGATCCTCTAGAAATGGGCTAACCCCAGTGTCAACACTACCAACTACCTGAGTGCGTAATGCAGTTTCCAATGGTTTGTGTGGGTCTGTGAACGTTTTATGAGATAAGGCCCTCCTAAAGGGTGTGATCAATCCTCTGAAAAACCACTGAGTATGTTGTGAAGGGTGGATATCATAAGACAACTTAGACAAAATATTTTTAAAGTACACATCATATTCCCACATGCTCTCTGCCATTCCCTACTAGATTTATTTGAGAGATCTAATGCTCTTCTGTTCAAACTTAGGTATGTGGAATTCTACCAAGAATTCGTTTCTAATTGTGGTATAATCCACAACAGTCTGATGAGGGTTATATGTTCTATACAAACTATGCACGTGTCTTTGCAAGGTCCTCACAAATTGACTGGCCTTTTGATCCTAGGTCGTGATTCCCTTCGCTAACCATAGCAGCTCACACTTATGTACATGCTCTGTGGTATCTTCTATTCCACTGTAATCTGGCAAGTGTAGAGACATCTCAAAAAAGACTTGAGGAGGTGGCTAAGGCCCTTGCCCTCCCAATCCAGTCCCTTGGTTTCCTCCAGTGTTTCCTCCTCTGCTAGATCCACTGGATCCTAAGCCACCAGCTCCACCACTTCTAACTCCAAATCCTCCTATGTTAGGTACAGGCCTTGTGTTTATCATGCTGAGCGCTCCCGTCGTCCCACTAAATTGTGCACTAGCAATTTGTGAAACTAGTACCACTGCCAGTCGTAGTTCCTCCACCACCTCCTAACGCACTTCTAAAACCAGCCATATACATGCCTTGCCCAAACATTCCACTAAATACCGAAATAGTGTGTGAAGCCATAGAATTCCCAAACAAGAAATTGTATGTTCTAGGGGGCCGATCGGTTGCTTCCACCGATATCAAATGGATCAACTGTACTCTTCCCTTGTACGAACAAACCAAGCACCAAGGTCTAGTCGCTATGTGGGGTCAGATGCGTGCCAATGACTCTTCTCTCTCTATGCGAAAGACTCTCATCAAAAGCCACAAGGTTTTCTCTTCCGCGCTTACCAAGATGTGGGTACCATAGACTATTCAGGTTCGACATCCTCTGTGTGAACCTCAACTCCTTTCCACCATGTCTAGCTCCATAACCCACTTGTAATCACACATTTTCTATCAATCTCCCTTTCACGTGCTTCGTTATACTTGAGCCGCCTCTC
The DNA here is from genome assembly GCA_019776745.2 of Taxus chinensis. NCBI lineage: Eukaryota > Viridiplantae > Streptophyta > Pinopsida > Cupressales > Taxaceae > Taxus > Taxus chinensis. Next base: position 655,929,040 of record CM034148.1, read on the forward strand.
CTCCCTTTCTTATTCAGTCATTAGATCAGCCATCCTTCCCCAACCTAGCTTCCTCGTCTAGTTCTTAGGGTGGTTTAGCCGGCCATAGGGAATGCCTCTAAACCCATGGTTACCATCAAGATTTTGATCACAAGGGGAATAACACATAGAAATTATCCTCTGGGCTCTCGTAAGAACTCAAACTCAGCAACTTCTGGACAATAATAAGTGTAAATGGCATATTCTAAAGTGTAGCTAGTCTATACTCCCTTCCACGAATGATCTATAACGAGTTCACTTTAGATCAACATCTTACGGGTTCTGATATGTTTCTTGGGTCCAAGGGTATGATCTATAATGCCACCCTAATCTATATGTATAATCTGAGAGCCATTCAATAACTCTACTAGGAAATAGCAAAAGAAGGTTTCATACAACTCATAAAAAAGAGTGTCTTCCACCCATCTTCGCGTATCAAACCCAGATCTGGTACCAAATCTCTAAGTGAATTCATCCTCCATGCTCTTAAATCAATCTTCAACACCTTCAAGTGTTAATCACTCTGCCATCAATTTTTACAGAGACCATGATATATGACATGCTTCCCTATAACTTTGAAAAGAGGTCCCAGCAACAAAACCAAGATGTAGTCACTTTTACACCCACTAAGAACAAGGGAACCTCATGCGCGTTGGCCTATCACCTAGCAGGCACTGGGCACTCACCCAAGGTGTGTGAGAGGGAGCCAAGTCTCTCTTTTATGTGAGTCTAGTGGAAGGCATAGCTCATGATTTTGAATTAGTGATTTAACAGGCATGAAGGGTTATAGAGCTCAGGATGGCTTCTACACCCGTTCAGTCATAATAGAACCAAAGTGCACAACAGAAATAATAGAACTAAGATTTGTAAATCTACTACTATACTTAACCATTTAAGTAAGATTCACAACTATATAAGAACAAAAGTACAATAGAAATATGTAGATAATACAGAGAAAGAGTCTTAATACATTTGTCATGGCACTCTTATCACATTCATTCATAGTGTTTACTTATAAAAGATTACAGAAGGTAGACTGTAGTCATGTGCCATGTGTGGATCCATACATGTATTCTCACAAGACAAAAATTTCATTCCCCATTTTCCCATTACATCCTTACTAGAATTCTGTACCCATTTTCATCCCATAGTTCTCGCAGTAATTCTGTAGAGCTCCACTACCTCACTTTTTTCTCCTCTTCTTTTCCAAGGGCATGCATATAAATAGGCCTTTGAGCTCTAAAAAACTCCTCTGTAGCCTCATATCTGGCCCCAAGTGTCAAGATGTGGGTTGCCCTGGGCGCATGCCTCTCCATGTCATGATTAATTTTTTTGATCTTTCTATCGTAAGGTATATTCCCTCGAGGACACCCTGTCGCTAGGCTAGAACCTTATCCATATGGAACACATTCTTCATGTGTTATGTCCCAAAGGCCAAAAATGTCTTAGTCCTGAATTGTTCTTCACACGGTGAACGCATCCTGGGTTCTTCAAGAATCCTTTTGAACTCTGCCTTACACACCTACACTTACACGCTTCCTCCGGCCATGCACGCCGACACACCCTTAAGATTTGGAAGCTAAATTAGGGGCCCAACACTTAGCCAACTAATAGTTCACAATTCTATCTTTAGCCTACATCCATGTAAAGTGCTTCATAGGCGATCATCCAAAAATAGCCAATGCATGTCGCGCAAGTCTTTGAGTAGTTTGTGTGTAACATTCCCATTTTAAGACTTTAGAAACAAAATAATTTTTTTATAATAATATTCTCTATTATAAATAATCATAATTTAGAACACAAATTCCATGCCAATAAATTTCATAACAAAATAACCATATGCATCTGTAATGACCTGATGAAACACCGATCTCTCATTTCATGACTCGGTGAAACACCCATCTCTCATGTTAACTCATTGAATTATATACTAGGTATACTCATTTCTCATACCCTTTTTGAGATGTTAAGGGTTTTGTTTAAGAGGCCTATCTGAATACTTTTTACCAATATTCATCTAAAATATCACTTCTTAAAACTAGGTGACATAGGACAGTGCAACCAACAACTTGTAATACTTTGGCCAAAGATTTACAATATATTGTTCATGTTAATACTCCTAGATGGCATACTCTTTATAGGGAATACATCCTTCACCCCACTTCATTTTTTATCTAGAATGGTCTTCAATGACTCCTATTAGTCCACTTGTTTAAGGTTTCACCATAGCCAAGGTTAGAAACATTGTCTAGTGTAGAAGGCTACTTGAGGTGACTAAGGGTACATAGACATACTCAATCAACCTATGTCGATTGGGTGTGTCTAGTTATCCTAATTCATCATGACTCACTCATAATGCTAGATCATAATTCCAACCTAACCTAGGGTATAACTAAGAGCAAGTCCTAGTTTATGTAGATCTAGATGATTCAACTTTGAAGGGTGTTACAACATGTCAACTGCAACCTAGTATCCTCATGAATAACCAAGTCTTCATAGAGGTATTGTGTTACAGTTAGCATGTGCCAAGATCTGACCAAGTCACCCCATCTGGATGTACATATCTAAGTAAGAAGTTAATTACTTACTTATTTTCCTTAACTAAATTCTAATTACAACAGCCATGTTGAATCCCTAGTTTCATTAACCATTAAGGTTTCCAGTAATAAATGAATTGTAATTTCTTTGCAGAAACATCAAGATTTCTTTTTATACATTAACGTCCTAATTTAGGATTTAGTTTTATAAAAAAAATCATCATATTAACAATATTTTTCACTTATTTAACTTAACCATGACTTAGCTTGTTTAATTTTTGAATCAGATTCTTTTATAATAGATTTCATTAAAATTAATTCTACTATTATATATATATATATATATATATATATATATATACCTTTCATTTGTTTTTTTTTTCAGATTAAGGTATTAGTCAAGAGGAAGTACATTTTCCTCTTTCTAAGACGACATTAGGTTTAATTCCAAAGGATTCTAAAACAATCTAATTATCATTTTGTAATAGTTTTCTTCTTTTTTCTTATAAGAATTTAGAGTCCATTTGTAACCCCTTAACATTATCCAAGTAATCATAATGGTTTAGTTTATCCATTAACATCATTTGAATAAACCATAGTGATTTAAGTAAATGATCAATCATGAATTCCAACTTGATAAGTTGCATTTAAATAAAGGGATAGTATATCTAATTCCCTTACCACCTAGTTCATTTTATTTCAACCCGAAAGGGTTCGATTCATATATATATATATATATATATATATATATATATATATATATATATATATATATAACATAGATAATATTATCACTACTATTCAAATAACATGAAAAAATATGACACATCAAGTACAAATGAACCCAAAAACATTTCCATTTATCAAGGTGGAATTCATATATTGCAAGTACAAACACTCTAATCATCTTTAGTGTCAGCAATAACAATAAGCTCGATAAAAATTACGAATTTATTTTCCACAATACATTTTAATAATGAATCATATTTCCTCATAAACGATCTAGGCTTTTGGTAAACAAAAGTAGCATCATAAAAGATCTTGTCTCCTTTTTACCACTTACGAAGTCCATCTGTAAAAATTGCTAGCACGGGTTAGTTCAGTGAATTGAGCATGATAAGAACTAAGCATTAAAACATTGTGATTTTAACTAACTATTTCATAAAAAGAACTCTATTTTTATGAACCAATTAAAGCATTAGAGAAAAACACATCATTATAAATATCATTAATAAGAGGGAGAAACAAAGTGATAATCCATATCAACATCAAGAAAAGATCATGGTGTAATCAAAATCAATATTCAGTTGATGATTTCATAAAAAAATTATTTTAGATAAATAATATTTCAACAAGATCACTAACTACATTTCATCTATAGATATTTTTTTTTATTAGATACGGTAAAAATAGGTATCGGCTCCCAAGGGCCATTACAAAAGGAGAAACAAAAAACAACCAGCAAAAAGGAAATGAGAAAGTCCCAGAAAGAATTTAAACATGCTTAACTCTTATAGAGAAGGACTAAACATTATAGCAAGGTGGATAAACTAGAGAGAAGGAGAAATAGTCTCAAAAATGGAAAAACAACAAAATTTCACCAAAATTATGCCAATAGACTGGGAACAAACGTTCATGTTTTGGGGATCCCCCACTGTTACCATCGTGGCTATATTTTTTCTCACCACTCTCAGCACCTTTATCATTAATATCATCCTCCATCTCATCCTCGGAGCTGCTGATGCGCAAGTTGAAAATCCTTCTTTTGGTTCCCTCCTCCAACCTTTCCATCTAATCACTGAGATTTTTGACCTGGTCCTCTAGCTCAAGAAGTTTCCTCGACTTCACATGTGTAGTGATAATTTTCTTGGAAGCATTGATGACATGCATCATTGTATCCCTTTGCCTTGCATTGGTTTCTTCCATCACATGGACAACCCCTTATAAGTACTGAACCTTAGTACTCAAATACTCTAAACCCTTTAAATTTTCATCCCTGTCCTATTTTCTTAAAGTGCTCACTTCCCCACAACCTGCCTCACCCATATCTTTACCAGAATCCTCCCCACCAAATTTGTAATTGTCAGCCTTTATCTTAGTGAGGTAGTCAACAAGAGTGATCTCGTCCTCATCTACATGATCATTCAAGGGATAACACAGAGTATTTTTCCCATTTTCATACATCATAAGAATGATCCCTTTGTGTAGAGGTGAATCCACTTTCTCCTACTGGAAATCCTCTAAGGATTTAGTCAGCGACATATACAGAAAAAAGGGGATGCTCACCATGACCTTATGGTGGAACATGTTCAGAAGGGTCAAATGGTGAGTATATATTTTGTGGTATTTACCCTCTAGAGTGATGTGCTTCCATAATATAGAGGCACACACCTCTCTCCAAATACCCAAAATGCACAACTTGGCAATACCATTCATAAAATAAGAACATATTTCCTTGCCAATAAAGAAATGATCGATTTCTTGTTGTCTATGAGTTCTATCCTTGAAAATTTAAAGCCCATACATTTTCATGTCCATGTCCTAAGTGATGGAGGACTCAGACACCTTGATTTCCATTCCTCTGAAAACAAACTTATCTGCTTTCCAAGCTTTTTTGAAATCCTTAGACAGAGAGAGCTCATGACCATGTAGTTTGGAAATGAAATTATTGAAACCCCCCAATCCTAAGCCTATTCCATAGAGGTTGATTACACACATCAATGCTATGGCTAGTAGGTTCAACATGAATCCTATTGCCCCCCATATTCACCATACTGAGCTTCTTCTGATTGCTACAAAAATTCAACAAGATACCTTCTTTCATACTAGCAAAAATAATGGAAGAAAAGATATAAAGTTTTCACCCACCACCGTTCTCACTTGTGCCAACATTATAAAACTTAGTGCCCTCTATCTCTACTAATGGAATCATTGATATCTGTGGGTAATATATCAATGTTACACCATAGCTTATAATCATTACAATGGATGTCGTAATTGGCTATCTTATCTGCACATTTTCTCCCTTGACAAAGGGTATGATTATAATAAATTCTATCAAAATAATTAGACATTTCCTTCACATCATTGAGGATATTACTAATCAACCAATTAACCAATTAATGGAACCTTTTTTATTAAGGGCATTAATAATGAGGAGAGAGTCACCTTCGATCTGGATGTCCTTGAGGCCTTTTTCTTTAGCAAGAAGAATCCCCCAAAGAAGAGCTTTGGCTTCCACCATGTTATTTGTTTGTCAACCTAAAGGACCCATGTAGGAAAACAACCAATCTCCAACATTGTTCCTAAGAATTCCTCCTGCCCTGGCAGGACCAGGGTTCCCTTTTGAGGCTCCATCAAAGTTTAAATTTACAACATCTCCTTCAGGCTTTTTCCAGCTAGAGTTCTTTTTAGGAGTTTGGTAATCCACCGGACCAAGGGTGAACTTGTTAAGAACTTTCTGCTCACTTTTTAGAAAAGGTTTCTTGACTTAACCTTAAAAGAGTTTAATGTTTTCCTTCTTGGCATTTAAGGTTTTTCTCCTAACTTTTAATAAAAGAGATTTCTAATCATGGAAGATACCAGCATTTATGGATTTCCGTAAAACCCCCAAAAATGTGGAAGGGCAATGTTCTAGGCCTAGGTCAAGATAGGAAAATGGAAGGGGCTCACCCATTGAAAGCAATAGTCTTCAATCATCAAGGGCAATATCCATTGGATATTGAACAAATCCAGAATAGCAGTAAAGACAATGTGGGAGAAGGAGAAATGAATGAGGAGATGGTCGACATTTTCCTCCTCTTTCTTACAGAGGGAACATCTATTGGGAATCTTAATCCCCCTTTTCTTGAGATTGTCCATGGTCAAAATTTTATTCTAGGCAGCTAACCCTAAAAAAGATATTAATCTTGGGGATGAGATATTTCAGCCAAAGTTTCTCCTAATAGTCCTTTAGCATATCATTCTTGAAGTTAGACATATAGGCATATTTAACCATGAAATTTCAAGATTCTTCTTCCTCTCCATTTTATGGAGTCCTCCTTGGTTTGGAACAAGGGAATGTGGAAATCCTTAAGTTGATTGTTGAGATCACAGAAAGGTTGGATGTCACCGTCAAATTCTGGTGGAGGCTCAATGGTCTCCCATCTGACAGTATCTTCATGGATCCAAAAGTCCCGGATCAAAATTTTTCCAGAATCCTTGTAGTATTGATCCACATATTTCTAAAGGTCTAAGTTAGCTAAAGGGGACTCCCTAAGCCAATTATGAAACCAAAAGCTAATTCTATATCCCTTACCAATTTCTCAAATCATACCTTTGGATAAAATTTCTTTTGAGTCTACAAAGGAGTTCCAGAAAGAAGACCCTCTATGGAGGTTTTTTTTGTTAAAAAAGGATTCCAATCTACATATATTCCACAAATATTTCATCTTTATGATTTGTATCTAAAGACCTTCCTCTCTAGAGATCCTCTAACCAGCTTTGGCTATTAGAGGCTTATTCATGAGAGCAATGTTTTTGAGCCCTATTCCACCACATAGATTCAGTTTAGTAACCTTATCCCAAGCCACAAGAGGAAATTTGAATTTATCACCAACTCCCATCTAGAGCAACCTCTTTTAGATTATCTCTAAGGCTTCCTTAATTCTGACAGGGAGCATGAAAAGAGACATTACATAAATGGGATTGCCTTGAAGGGAGCTTTGGAGCAATTGAATCTTACCAGTTTGAGAGAGAAAGAGACCCTTCCAAGCCAAGAGTTTATTATTAACTCTTTTCAATAGAGTGCTCAAAATCATGAGGTCAAGCTTCTTAAGGATCAGGGGCATTCCCAGATAAGAATCTAGAATTTTTTTGATTATGCAATCCAAGATACGAGCTAATCTAGCTTGAACCTGATTATCCATGTTAATGAAGAAGACGTCACTTTTATGGAAGTTAACCATCTGTTTGGAAAAAAATTCATAATCATTAAGAACCTCCTTGAAATTTAAGGCTTCATGGACAAAGGCATTAACCATCATAAAATTATCATCAAAAAATTGATTGAGATATAGAGGGGAGACCATTAACAATTTTGATTCCCTGGATATGATTCTAAGCCATGGCCTATTGATATATTCTACTCAGGGATTCAACCATTATGACATAGAGGAAACGGGAAAGTGGATCACCTTGTCTCATCCCTCTACTAGCTTGAAAGAAGCCTTCCAGTTTACCATTGAACAATACTAAGAAAATGGTAGTAGAAATTCATGTCATGATCATATTAACCAAGGAAATATCAAATCCCACCTTTAGCAGGATGGCCTAGAGAAAAGACTAATTTATCCTATCAAAGGCTTTATGCATATCCAGTTTAATAAACATAGCCGATCTACCAGAGCTTTCAATGGAATGGATGGCTTCTTGTATCATGATGATGTTGACAGTAATTTGTTTTCCATGGACAAAATCCCCTTGATTCCCAGAGATGAAGTTGGGAAAAACCATCCTAATCCTCTCAGCTATGATTTTAGTCAAACTTTTATAATTGGTGTTGCACAAGCTTATAGGTCTGAAGTCATTAACCTCCTTAGCCCCAACAATTTTTGGAACCAATACAATAAAAGTGTTATTCATTTTCCTCAAGAGATGACCATTGTTAAAAAAACTCTTGGACCATTTCAATGACCTCATGTTTAATTACCTCCCAAAATTTTTGAAAGAAAAAGGAATGGAATCCATTTGGCCCAAGAGATTTATCAGGTTCCATATCAAAGATTACAAAATGGATTTCCTCCTCTGAGGGGATCTTTAAAATATCTCTATTCTCAAAGGGAGTGATAACTTTCTAAAAAAGACCCAAGACTCTATTCTAGAAAAAATCCTTTGGCCTCTACTCCTAAATGAAGACCTCCTTGAAGTATTTAATTATGGAGGCATTGATGTCCCTACTATCAGTGAGAGACTCACCATTTTCTCCTCTTGTTTCATTAATCTTAAGGAAATTAGCTCTCTAAGTAGCTGAGAAATGAAAGAATTTGGTATTCCTATCCCCTTCTTTAAGCCATTTGACCTTGGAGTTTTGTCTCCAATACACCTCTTCTTTAGCCAAAATACCATGGTAATCAGCCAGGAGATTTTTTTCTTGATCGTTGAGAACTAGATTAAGACCATCGTTCTCCATAAGTTCCTCTATATTTCTGAGATCTTCCACAATTATGCTTTTTTCCTAAAAAATGTTCCCAAAAGTTTCCTTATTCCATATTTTAAGATTACTTTTGATGTGCTTCAGTTTAAAGCTCAAACTTAAACTAGCAACCCCACAAACTTTAATGTCCCACCATTCAGGAATCTTGTTGTAAATATCTAGGTGTTCTAACAACATCTTTTCAAATCTGAAAAGCCTAGCCTTTTTATAGTGATCCATTCCCAGATCGAGAAGAATGGGATTATGATTGGAACCAATTCTAAGAAGAGTTTTTAGAGAATATAGTTGGTTGATCATACAAATATGGCTAACCAAAAATATTTCTAATATTATCTAAATGAGTTCATAACTAGTCCTTCTATTAACCCAAGTATACTTGGATCCCTCCAAGTCTAAGTCTAGCAGACTATTACTAGTAAGGAAGTCAACAAGATATTTCATAATTTCTGAATAAGAAATAAAACCCCCTTTCTTTTCACCAAGGGAAAGGGGGGTGTTGAAGTATCCTCCAACAATCCAATATTTATCATTAAACAATTGTCTAAAGCTAGAGAGATCCTTCCATAAATTTTGTCTTTCATGGAGTTTATTGGGAGCATAAATGTTAGAAACACACTGGAATGTTTGTAAGATGATTTACGTGAAGTTCAAAACCACATGAACATGGGTTGAAAGTATCAGAATTCCATGCACAAGACTCAGATCCCACATAGTGACAACACCTCTAGAGACCCCAGAGGAGCTACAATCTTCCTAATGAAAATCCTTCCAAATTTGTCTTCCACCCCTTGGAATCTATCTAGGTTCATTTTGGTTTCTTGGAGCATGAGAATATATAGTTTAAATTTAATTCTAAGATCCTTAGCAATTATGTGTTTACTAGGATTATTCAAACCCCTAAAATTCTAAGAGAGGATGTTCATTTAACATTTCTTATTATGGAGAAGCAACTTCCCCAGAGTACCCTAAATACTAGCTTCTACTTCCCTTTTGAAAATTTTCTCCCTTAGTTCCTTTTTTCTTTTTCTACCCAGAGGTGTTGAATCCTTACCAACATCAGCTAAGGAGGTGCTTCGTGTGACTAGTTTGGAATTACTAGCTGGGGTCTTGAGAGAGACCACTATTTTGTAAGTATCAGAAACAAATTCCATGAGAATTCTAAAACCATTTAACACCGGTAGATCTTATTGTCTCTAACAAAAGGAGATCTGATCAATAGAAGATACTTCATCCAATGATTGGCCGCAGGCTAATTGTAGATCCAGAGCAAGGCTTTCTGGAACTTAACTAGCCAGTATCCCTGAATTAAAGGTCCCCTCTTCAGTGTCAAAATTTTCAATATCATTCTCATTCTCATCTTTAGCTTCAACATTTTTGGCTTCATGGTAACCAGAGACCACCATTAATTTGTAAAGGGAATGATGCTGAGTCGAGGGAATCAATTCTTTGGCCTCCTTCTAGGAGATAAGAGGATTCTTTGTCCCAATAGATTTACCATATTTTTTGACCTACCTGCATTCCTTTTCCGCCCTATTTTTGTCACTTTTTGTGGATCTACAAATATTTATGATTCATCTCTTGATTTATTCCATCTAACCAAAAAATATACTAACTCTAATGATTCATAGAAATAGAATTACTTTAAATGGAACAATAATTAAAATTACACAACATTAACTTACTTCGTACTATAATATTTAATGCCAAGATCAATTAACTTTATGAAGAAATTTAGGATGAACCAACAACACCTTAAAGTAAGAGTTTCTTATTTAAGAAACTAAATCCAAGTTCAGACTCAAACTCTACCCTAAATTATTAGGATGAGCGTTAACTGATTTGAAAAATGATGAAGTTAATTTACATTAATTTAGCTAGTTACACATCACAATAGTTACATCCCTAGCGATGTAACTATTAAGGAGAAGAAAGAAAAGATTTATCCATCAAATACCCACCTTGAAAATCCTTCAACGTAATACAAACTAAACAAGTCAACTCCTTTCAGACGAGTAATACAAGTGAGAGAATGAAAAAAAATAGAGAAATGGAAATACCTATATCTACCTCCAGAGTTTGAAGAGGACAATATTATGAATACCTTAACTCAAAATAGAAAGAAAGGATAACAACGAATAAAGATGAGATAAGATCTCATTATTCCTTCCTTAAAAAAGGTATACTTGATGAGGGTTGTAAATCCTAGCCATTAATAATGTCAATCTAGGTTGGTGTCCGAAGGCTCTATGCATTAAGAGAAGAAAATCTTGGAAAACAACTCCTTTAAACACAAACCAAACTTGCATAAAATAAATCACACTTGCAGAAATTGAAAGGCACACTTGCAGAAATAAAGTTTACATGAAAGAAACACACTTGCATGAATTGAAAAGCACACTTGCACAAATTTAAATTGTTGAATTAGAAATAATTCAAAGATAAAAAGACAACTGCAGGTTCAAAACAAAAATTGTACTGAATAAGGATCACATAACATGAAATCAGAAGTTTACAACAAAAGAAAAAATTACATAAATAAAGAAACAAACATTAACACATTTATCCATGTTCCCTGGACTGAGTGGTCAGCATATTCCTTGGAAGAGGTCTTAATTAATACTTTTAATTCAGAACTTGCAGAATAACTTTACTTTAAAATATTGGAAAGAAAGAATGGATCTTTATTTCTTGGGAGAAAGTAATTACATATCTAAGTGTGGAAGGTTGCATTTATAATTTATGCATCCAACGAACTCCTTATTTTGGGAGATACAATCTGATCTTATATTTATTCTAATCCTAACAACTAAGATCTCCATCTCCGCAAAATATGGAGAGAGATATATTATTGGAGTCAAAGTCTTATCTAAGTTATTTTAGGAAGATTTTCTCCTAAATCTTCTCCTTGCTTTTCGGTAACAAGGATCATAATGATTTTATTCCTCTACATTATCAGAAAGATGATTTTCCTCAAAATATGATTTTTACCAAATACCTTTCTTGGATTTTCCATTTGACTTTACTGTTTTTTACTATGGAACTTTTGACGCTTGTTTGATACGTATTTTCCTTGGACTATAGTTCACTAAAAGTTAGATTTACCTTCATTGGAAAAAACCATTGCAAATTTAAATGAGGTTTTTGTTAAACACATTATTATGAACAAAAACTCTCTCATATTTTCTGTTTGAATTTTCTGTTTTTATTTATGGAACTTTTAGTGCTCATCTGATACACTTTTCCTTGGACTGCAGCTAACTAAAAATTATATCTCTCTTCATTAGTAAAACCTGTAGTAAATTTGAATGAATTTTTTGTTAAAAACATTACTATGAATAAAAACCTCTCTCATATTTTCCATTTGAATTTTTTTTTTCTGTTTATGAAACTTTTAGTGCTCATATGATACACTTTTCCTCAGACTACAGTTCACTAAAAGTTAGATCTCTTTTTATTGGTAATACATGTAGCAAATCTGAATGAGGTTTTTGTTAATCACATTGTTATAAACAAAAACCTCTCACATATTTTTCATTGGATTCTCTGACATTTCACAATTCCTCAAAAACTGTCAAAATCTACTTAGTTCTAGAACTAAGCCTGCAAGTTCCGGAACTAACTCTACGAGTTCCAGAACTAACTCTTTGAGTTCCGGAACTAAGCCTACAAGTTCTAGAGATAACTTAAAACAACTATAACTTTTGCATACGATCTTATATTGAGATGATTCTTGGTTTGAACTTGCATAATTTTTTGAGAGGAATCTGAATATGAAATCAGATTGAAGTTTATATATACCATCCATGATCAATTTAGTTTTTCCCAATACTAGCATTATCTTTCCTTTATAGCCTGCATACACAAGACTTTGCATCTTTTCCCAAATAATCAATAGGATTAGTCAACAAAATAAATAACAAAAAATTTCTAAAGAATGAACAAGATATATATTCCATATTCTATCTGAAGAAAACTATAAGGTCCTATATTACATTTAAATCCACTTTCAACGGTAACCTAGAAGGACAAAATAATGGTAATTTATGGCCAATTTATGGCCTCATCAATACTTACTGAGATAGAAAAGAACTAAGACAGATTTGATTGTCCAAAGCCAAGAAAACATTCAACTCCAACAACCATAGAAACACAAATAACTATTCAATATTACAATCAATATCAACAACTATAACATTAAATTCAGAAACCAAAAATGATGTTTTCCCAACATACAAATGAGAACAGTAGTTGTAGCGCAAAATATACAAACTAATAATGGTTATTCAAAAGCTTGTAGTTAATAACAATATCCAAATAAAAACAAAACCAATAACTGAACATTACATCCATTCCAAATGTTAATAGCATCAGCTCCAGTAGTTTCTCTAGTTTTCCCAAACAAAGGAGAGATAGAGTAACGTTGAAATAAATTACCCTTTTTCAGTTATGATTTCTTTTTAAAGTGAGAACACACATAAAGCTTGCCCATCCATTTATGGTGAAATGAAAAAGGTGACATCAAGATTTAATATTTGAAGTTTCCATTCAAGCCAACCCATATCCACATGCTTCACAAGAATCAATGGAACAAACTACTAGTTCAGGAAGAATGAACCTGACCCAGATTCAATCACAAGGAGAAATCATGAAACAGTGACATGACCCCGAGTCAGGTGCTCAAATTCAAGCTCAAAAGAATAATTTCTAAACTGAAAAATGCTACAATTCATTTCCTTAAGATAGACATGGATGAGTTATTCAATAGTTCAACCTAAGATACCACATTCCTATAGTATCAACTATACATTAAATTTGAATAAGAAGAACTTGTCAATCCCAACAAGATGAAATGATAAGGAAACTCTTGAAACACTCAAACTCACTTCAGAAAAGATGTAAATAAATTCAATAAACCTTTCCACGGATCATTCCAACAAGATAACTATCAACCATGCTAAACAGATAGATTGTTCTCGAGGATATTCATTTAAACCCAATATTAGAAAAGTCACTAACAAGCATTCTCACAAATTTATAGGTGTAAGTAAAGAATCAACTTCATTTAAGTTCAAGAAGAAGTTAAACATGATTCTATCATTTTTCGAATAAAGGAGAAAAAAACCTGAAACATATCTCTTTCATAGCAGTAACTCCTACTAACTAGTTTCAGTACAGTCCAATAGGAGTTCTCATATTCAACAACATATCAAGTTCAACCTAAGTAGAACATGTTTGCTACCTTTTTCCAAAAAAGAAACTAATCCCCAAAAAAATTTCTAGTATAGTTTTGAATCATATTACCCAGTTTCAGTATAGTCCAATAGGAGTTCTTAAGATTCGACAATATCTCAAGTTTAAACAAAGGATTAAACATGAATCTTTCTTTTTTTAATAAAGGAAACAAACCCAGAACATATTTCTACCATATTAGTGAATCCATACAAATAAAATATAGATAAAATAAGTTTCGAAAGAAAGATTAAAAAACACATAAAAAATCATTTGTTCCCCAAGAGAAAACTTATTTTAATGAAGACATTTAGGGAAAAAAAGTACAACTTAATGGGTAGATCCTATCATGTATGATAGAGCTTCTTCTCGATTTGCAGACAATCCCCAGCCGATCCTTAATAGTATCTTATTTTTCCAATTAAAGTCAACCACTGCAATGTTTCCACTTCTTCTTATACTTCCACAGGATCTAAAAATAGCTCAAGAATGCCAAGAATACATATAGATCAAAAATAGAACTACTGGTTCGAAGAACCGAAAACCCCATGAAGAGAAAAAATGAAAAGCACTAAAGATCAAACAACCTTTCCAAAATCCACTATGCATTTCTTCTAGGTCATTTCTTCACCATAAATGAGATCAATTAATGCGAAGGATAGTCAATTTCCCTCCTAACTCTCCATGCCACCGCCATCCAAGTTTGGAAAGCCTTTAATTCAAAATTTGCATGCAATTTCCATTTAGTTGTGATGCCAACTAGGCATCCCCTAAACTCCCCATGCCTCCTCCAAAATTAGAATTCCATAGGATTTAAACCAAAATAAATTCCAATCAATGCATTGAAAACCGATGCCACCGACCGTACCATTTCACAAGTAGTCCATAGGTATCCCTTAGGTTAGCAATAGTTTAGAATAAATTTTTATTAGGTTATAAATCAACCTTAGTTCCTATGTAGGTCTTAATTAGCTTAGGTTATAATCTAAACTTAGTATATAACATCCCAACTTAGGTTAGGGTACCTATCTTAGTGATTCACTATCAAGTATATGACTCTTATACACTACTCAGCGTTTAAAACATTTAACAAGAAGGCCCATGCTTATCACCCCACGGCTTGTTTCCAAACAAGGATCCCTAAGAAGAATTATTTACCATTGAAGACAAAACAAGTCATAGTCAAGCTCACCTTCCATTTCCGAATGTCAAGACAACAAGACGAGTAGGTAAGAAGAACTGAAGCATACCTTGGATCAATGGAATTGATCTAAGGTCTTGATGTTTACACAAGATAAATTATGTCTACCCAATATAATTTCATAACCTTCTTAAAATTGAATTTAATCTGTACAAAGAGATGAATGGCATTATTTTCATGTAAGTAGAATTCACAACCAGAAATGATTATTTTCAACAAATAATGAATTATCCATTGCAAAAATGATTTCCTAAAATCATAAGAGTAATCCTTCATAAGATAAATCACCTGTCAACATTTACAATGTCAAGAGTGGAAGTCATCACCGTAACAACCAGGTCAGAGATGTTACATTGTGTGCTCCACATGCTATCTCCAAAAATAGATCCTTATCATGAAAACAGATAAGTCCCAAACCTGTCTCTCTTATTCATGCATGATCCTTTCTAATACTCTTGCACTTTTGAATGAGCTCTTCTCTCCCGTGTGAAACTTATATATTTCCTTTGCTAAGTTTCAGATTCTGACTGATCAACATTACCCCACACTAGTTGCATTACTGCCCTAGAAATGGTTGTCTCCAAAATGAATAAAATAATATGAATAAAAGAATAGAAATACTTTTGATGAATAAATAATGTCTTTACCCTGCAGTATCTTCTGCATCAACCTGAATAATCAATTCTAGATACTCTTCTTTTATTTACACCTCTAAAGTATACCAATCATTGAGTGCGACCTCTACCTTCTCTAGAATATCCACTTCAATTGAATCAAATTCATCGCTTACAATCTCTCCCTTCTCATTCTACAAGACAAAAACAATCCTAGACATGCCAGTCATTCTACCTTCCAAAAATTCCATCTTTTGTGTGATGAGTTTCCCAAGCTCATCCAACCTTTACTTATGTGGTTCTTGAGTTGCTGTGAGGGCCTCGTGTTTCTACTTAACAAGTGCTAACATTTCTACGTAGCCCAATTTCTCATATTTCATGGCCTTCAGGACTTCATTGTCTTCTAAAATGGTCATGGTCCTTATAACAACTTCTTGCAATGTATAAATATTCAGCGCTTGATCCACCTTCTTTAGTTCCTCCTGCAAGCTCTGAAGTAAACCTTCATATGATGAAATCTTCCACACCACTGAAGTCTTTTCCTGTTCTACTTCTTATGATGGATCCTTTGTTGTTGGAATGTGTAAAGGTTCATATTCAAGTACTAATTCCACTAGTGTACTTACATAATGTATTTCTAAAGTAATGATTTTATGTACCTTTAGCTCTAAGTGTGGCCTAGACTTCATGACATTTTCACCAATATCCTCTACCATGATGATAAACACATCATTATTATTCTATTCTAAGTCTCTTTCCTGATTTAGGCTCACTATTTCCTCATCCTTAGTCTTGATCTCCTCCCTTAGCACCCTAATTGTTACATCTTTATCCATATTTTGTCGTGCCACCTCTATTGAGACTTTAATCAAAGCATTGCTTATTTTTTCATATGACATAACAGTAGGCTTTACTATTATGTGCCTAGCCTGAGGTGTCTTCTTCAACCTCCTTGATACAAAAAAATCCTCACACACATCAAATTTTTGTTCATCCATGTGCATGTGCATCGACCATGACAATTGCTTCCTCGTACACATGGTTGCCATATCTTCATCCATTAACTCCCAACCATACAACTCCTTTTTTGTTATTGTGCTCTGGAAATGGGCGCAGATAATTTTACCCGTGTCCTCAGTGTAGCCCATGGCTGGTGGAATATACTCCCCACTTGTTCTTCTTGATCTAGGATGCTTAGGAACTTGGGCTTCAAGATTTGGAACTTGTGCTTCTATGTCCTGAGTTATCTCGGTTGTTGTCTCATCTGCTCCTTTTTCTCCCTCTTCTCCATCCTTCATTTCTTTGTGTTTGTGTTCTTCCACATTCTCTAGAGGTTTAGGGGAATTGGGCGTGCTTTCCTCAAACTCTTTCACTTCCTCATTTAGCTTCAATTTCCTTATTCTTTTCTCATTTTTCTCCTTCTATGGAGAAAGTTGAGTTGATTTGTGCACTATTTATGGAGTAGCACCTTGGGTCCTTGTTCTCCTTAATACTCTCTTAAAATGACACTCTCCTTAGACTACATCTAATTCTGCATCATCTCCCTCTTATGGCTGAGGTGGTGTAGTTGTATGCTATGTTTCTTCCTTATTTAGATGTTTTCTTCTACCTCTATGCTCCAAACCACCACTATATTCATTCTCTTCCTCTTCATCATCTACCTAATTTTTTTTGTGAGCTTAGGCACTAGAATATTTTCCATTGTGTGCCTACCTTTTGGCATCCCTAGGAGTGTGAACTCATTCTGCATATACTTACTATTCTCTAGCTTGGGTTTGAGTTACAGGTACACAAACATTGCTTCGGTGTCCCCAAGTACCAAGATTAAAGGCTTCATTCTTATAATATGTGAAATAATCCTCTCAATGTAGGCATTCCAACCTAGATATACATACTTCTTCCTCAGAGTGTGGTAGTCGCAATCTACCTTGTCTGCATTGAAGGTTCTGTGGTACACATCTAAAATCCGATGAACTGATGCTTGAAAATACCTTGTTGTGAAGGCATATGAAAATTTGCACCATGGGCTCCAAGCCCCATCCTTCATCATAAATCATGTAATGTAAAAATTTTGGTATACAGAAAACTGAACTACCTTACCCACCACCAAAGGAAAATCCTTCAGTATGCACCACTCTTCTTTAATCATTGCATGGATTCTATAATACCACATCTCCACCCTCCTCTTAAATGGTCTACTCATTGATCCATCACATAAGTACTTTCCAAATCTTTCTGTAGGTGACTTGTGTTCCATTGTGTCTCCCAAATCTTCTCCTTTGGTCCATCACGCACCCCAATGTCCATAAACAATAAGGACAATCACACATCACCAAAACATATTCTTTCACATGTACGTGCTTCTTCAATGATTGTATTTGTTATGTGATCTGCAAGATTGTAGATCACTCCTTGAGACATCTTATTTGTGACATGTAGCCGCATTGTGTTTACATGTGACCATATTCATTAGTCATTCAACTTTGTTACAAGATGTGCAGCTACCTACACTATTGGGTAATTTTTCAATTTCTCAATGTCCATTCCATGTGGACCCTTGGTATACCCTAGCTACTTTCTTGTCTCAAGGATTGCAGCCTTTTAAGTTAAGTCACTATCTAGATCCACTCTTGTGGCCCTTAGTCCTGTAACAATTGAAATCAAAGTAGTTGTCATTCTTACAATCCATCTTGTGAAGTAGAAGAAGTCCTCATAGAGTCTACTCATCAACCAACTATTGTTGCAAATCAGCAGCACCCCTAGATGTTGATCAGGCTTCCAGTTGATATCTTGAACATCCAGTGTGATTGCACAACATTGAATCCTTTCCCTAAGTGTGGGACTTGTAAAATGGGAAAGGAATCTCTAGATTAGAGGCTGGTTCCTCAACTCCTCTGACCATATGTATTACTTGCAAGTTATATAGAGGTTTCAAACTCAAAATCCTACTCTAAATTCCAAAGTGGACAAAGATGGAGAATGCAAAAAAAATAGAAACTAGTGCTAATAAGGTGATACACCAAAGGAGTGGTGAGCATTTTTTACTTCTACAAATTGACACAGTTCATAAAAATGCAACAAAAAGCTTCATGTAAAAACTGATAACTGTAATGGAGGGTTAGAAATGAATCAAACAACACAGACAAAGGATTAAAACTCATTCATAGAACCTGTACTATCATTTTACATCAAAAACCACTTGAATTACAAAACCTGAGAGGTTAATTTTAAAGTGAAAGAGGGAACCTGCAATACATGAAAAAATGAGCCAAATCTGGCTTTTACAATGCAAGCCACGACCCCAGGAGAGAGAAACGCGAGAAAACATGGGGAAGATTCAAAAATTGACTAAAACACAATCAAAACAACATAGGAATCCTTACAGGCCCATCCCCTGACATTTTTAGCCATGCTAGGAGAGAATGCATGCCATTCTTCATTAAAAACGGTGGTTGAAATGTCATTTCTGTCCATGACCGCATGCTAGAGATGTTTTTCAATTTTCTCTCTCCAAGCTCAATAAAAATACAAAAATGACCCTATAATCATGTAGATAATTTCACTAGCTTTCCATTGATATAAAGAACGTGAAAAACCAAGCTCTGGATCGAAAGATATGGCCGTTTGAAGTTTTAGGGCAAAACAGGGCCAAATCGGATTAGCGGGCGAAAATTTGAATTTTTTCACCTTTTTTGCATTTCAGAAAATTTCCCAAAAAATCCCCATGCTCCAACATTCTAGGACACATGGCGTGTTATGATTAGATGTGGGCCCTCTATGCTTCATTTCCCTTTGTTTTCACTTTGGAAAATTTTCTAAAAATTTCCCACCGGGCCGATGACATGAGGACACGTGGCGAAACCCCATTGGATGCGGGGTTGACCCTTCGAATTTTCCTTGCGGTCCTGTCCTCTATTTTCTTCCACCACATAGACACATGGCATAATTCCATTGGCTCACACTTTTTGGGGTGGGCTTTTTCCTTTTAAATTTCCTTTGTTTTCCCTTGGGAAAATCTTCTCAATTTCTCCTTGCCTCCCGCCGGTCTGAGACATGTGGCATCATTTGATTAGCCGCGGGCCCGCAAACATTTTTCCTTTTCATTTTAGCTTTTGGTAAAAGATCCCAATCTCCTCCCATGCTCTACCATTCTAGGTGCCCATGGACATGTGGTGCAATTTCATTGGTCGCGAGGGCCGCGGGCCAAAACCATTTTTCATTACCTTTTACCAAAACACTTCGCCAAAATTCTAAATTCACCTCTGCCCTTCGCTTCTCCGGCCTCCGGTGACACATGGCACAATATAATTGGGTGCGGGCCTTCTTCATTAAAATTCTCCCTGCGCCAACACTTAGTCATTTTTTCAATTTTTTCCCATGGACACATGGTGTCATTCTATTTGTCAGCGGGTCTGCTGGGGCAAATCTTCCTTTTTGAAATTTTGGCAAACACTTGGTAAAAAACCAAGTTTTCTTCTGACCCCTGCCACTTCCTTGGACACGTGGTGGCATCTCATTGGTTACGGGCCTTCCAGGGGAAAATTTCCCACAAAAACTCCGCCGAGCCATAACTTCAAAAATACATGGAGTTAGGAGGAAAAATTTACCTTTCTAGAAATTTGAGAAATATCTCTATCCAATGGTTCCATTTCCAGAAAGTTTTGAGTGCCTGAAAAGCAAAAAATTATGACTGAGGCACAAGATAGGGAAGAATGAAAGGAGTTAGCCACAAAATGAGCAGGGGGCACATTTTGGATAACAATTTTTGGCGACTCAAAGGGGTCGTCTACCTGTTGGATGAATTTACCTGTTGCCTGAAGCAATCCATTGGGCATGGAGTCATCAAATTCTCTGTCTGGTACCCCAACTGACTAGAACACTTTCAGGAGGAAGATGGTGGATGAACACCATCTGATTGGAGCAAGGTCTTCAAACACCTATTTCCAGGGACAACAAGCCTGTGTCAAAGCACTTAGGGAAAAAAAAACTAAACTACAGCAAAACAATGTGCACAAGCACTTGGAGGAATGAAAATCTAAGATAATATGTACAAGGTGGAGAATTCCTTTCAATAGCAATGCTTTATATGGATTCCATTGACTGGAATCTATATTTCTTCGCTATCCAATGAAGACAATTGGAAAGCATTGTTGTCCTTACACTTTGTGACCATGTATGGGCCACTCCAAATGGCATCAAATTTTGAATGCCTTCCCGGTTTTTCTCTGTTTTCATCCCACTTTAACACTAGATCTCCAACTTATAAGGATCTATTCTTGGCCTTCCTATCAAAGGTCTTCTTGATCAAATCTTGATCCTTCTCCATTGTCTTCGATGCCTGATTTCTAATTTCTTAGAGCTCCATCAATTCTACATATTTGACTTCCATGGGTTCAAACTCTAACAACTCCAACTGTTTCATGAGTTCCAATGTTGGCAACTCAAGTGACATGGGAAAAATTGCCTCTCTCCCATAAACAAGCTTAAATGGAGAGTTACCTGTAGATCACTTGGGAGTTATCCTATCAGCCCATAAGGCTGATTTCAACTTAGTATGCCAAGACCTCTAATTTTCATCAAGAGTCCTAATGATCCTTAACAAGTTCTTGTTTGTAGATTCAACCTAGCCATTACCCTGAGGGTAATAGTTTGATGAAGTGCTTAGGTAGATCCCATTCTTGACAGCCCATTCAGTTACCTTGGACCCAATGAATGCTAATGCATTATTTGATATTATTGTAGCAGGTATGCCGAATCTAGTTGTTATTCCCTTATAGAAATCTAGGATGCTAGATTCATTTTCTTCCTTGAGTGCTACTGCTTCAGTCCACTTGGTGAAATAGTTTGTTGCTGTTAGAATCCATTTGTGCCCTTGGCTTGAATTGGGATTAATGAATCCAATGAAGTCTAAACCCCATTGCATGAATGGTTGGTCAACTAAAATTGAATGCAATGGAAGGGTAGCTAGCCTCTCTTTGCCTATGAAGAATGCACAGTTCTTGCACCACTTGATCCATGCATAAAAATCACTAAAAATATTAGGCCAATAATAGCCAGCCCTCATGATCTTTAGAGCTGTCACTCTTGGTGAAAAATGACCAATAGTTGGTCCATCGTGGAACTCTTCCAACACCCTATGAATCTGACTTGTACCAATGCATCTCAGCAGTACTCCATTCACATTCCTTTTGAACAAAACACCATCAACAAGGGCATACGGGACAGACTGCAAACTAAAGTGTCTTCTTTTGGTCTTGTTCAACTCTGGAGGACATAGACCTGTACTTAGGAAGTGCATTATGTCTTGGGTCCAGCAAGGAATGGGAACACCATTATTTTCCTCTTGAGTGCTTCCTTGCTCATGGTTGTCTTGCAATGCCAAAACAACCTCCTTCTCATTGCATGCTTCCTTTTGTTTGCTCAAAATCAGATGCTCACACAATCCTTTTCCTCTGAAAAACTTGGTGACTTTGATCTCAATTCATACTCCATAACACGAGCAATCCAACCTGCTCTCTTTTCATTCAAGTCTTTGTTGAGGAGGAAGTCTTTAACTCCCACATGAGAAACCAGCAACTAAACCTTGTTGTTTGAAAATAAATGCTTGAATTTCTTCAAGCTTCTGATTACTACAAGAACATGCTTCTCAATGAAAGAATACCTCACCTCATAGTCCTCCAGGCTTTGGCTGAAGAAAGCAATTGGCTACTCATCATTGTCTTTTTTCTGCTGTACCAAAATTGCAGAAATAGTATCATCACCCCCAAATGCATAGAGGATGAAATCCTTGGAGAAATCCGGGTTGATGAGAGTTGGGGCTTGAGAGATGGCTTCTTTGATTGCTTCAAAACTTTCTTTGCCCTCTTATGTCCATTTAAAAGCCATGCTTTTATTTAAGATCTTGGTGATAGGCTTGACAAGGGTTGCAAAATTTGGGACAAACCTTCGAACAAAATTAATTCTCCCCAAGAAACTTTGAAGGGCCTTCTTATGGCTTGGAAATGGTAGTGCTCTTATAGATTCAACTCTTTCTAGATCAATTTCTAATCCTTCTTTGGAGACAATGTGGCCAAGGAGTTTTCCTTCATGGGCTATAAAAATACACTTTTTAGGATTCAAGGATACTCCAAACCTTCTGCACCTTTGGAACACTTGTCCCAAATGAAAGAGATGGTCTACTGCATTTTTGAAAAAATAGTGATATCATCAAGATATATCAGCACTATGTTGTTAATCAAATCCTTGAATGCCATGTCCATTGCTCTTTGGAAAGTAGCTCTAGCATTAGACAACCCAAATGGCATTTTCTTGTATGCATAAGTTCCCCATTTGGTTGTAAAGGATGTCTTGAACTAATCTTCTTCTTTCACCATAATTTGATTGTACACTGAATAACCATCAAGTAATGAAAACCTCTCGGAACCAGCAACAACTTGTAAAATTTGCTCCATAGAAGGAAGTGGATAATGATCCCTGAGAGATGCCCTATTCAGATCTCTAAAGTCAACACACAATCTGATTTCCCCACTCTTCTTTCTTATTGGAACCAAGTTGGCTACCCAACTAGAATGCTTGATAGGGAATATGATTTTTGATTCTATCAACTTATTCAATTCTTTCCTCATGAGAGGCTCCATGTGTGGATTGACTGGCCTTTGTTTTTGCCTGATGGGCTTAGTACTTAGATCCAATTCAATGGTGTGTTGAGCTAACTCAAGATTGAAACCTTTCAAATATTCATAGCTCCAAGTAAACACATCAGGGAATTCTTGACAAAGCTGTATGAACTCGTACCTTTCTTGTTCAGTTGTCACTTTACCAACTCGGAGTGATTTTCCTTCTTCCACCGAGATGGACACTGAATCTTCTCCCTTGACTTGGATGTTTTCTTTCTTGTTCCTAAAATGGTCATTAGGATGTTAGTTCTCAGCTGTACCACTTGGTCACCATACTGCTGCTTCAACTTTTCCTAATTTTTAACTGAGAACTTAGCCTCTTCTTGCTAAAAATGAATGATTTGATGATCATTTTCAAAAACTTACCAACTTACATTGTTGTCTGGTACTGAAGGCCTCACAATCACATGGATGTTTGGTTATACCTTGTCTTTTTGAATGCTTTCAACAAAGTCAAAGGCTGCCCTAACTACTACAAGCTTGTCAACAGCTTGGTTCTCTTTTCTAGGAATGGATTTTATGCCAAAACCCTCAAAATCTTCAATGAGGTCCCACACCCTACTTTTTTAGCTCTTGAGTAGATCATTCTTGACAACATGCTTCCCCTTAACTTGGTTGACAATCAACTCACTGTCACTAAAGACTTGCAAGTTATTTATTCCTCTCTTGATTGACCAATGCAATCCTTGTATCAAGGCTTCATATTCAGTATTGTTATTAGAGCATGAAAACTTAAATTCTTGTGGTGAAACAAGCATAGCTCCCCCTCCTGCACCTTGTTTACTCCTTGATCCATAAAAAAAAAAAACTGCCATACCTCATTGTCATCCTTGTGGTCTGGCTTGGTGATGCTAGGAATAGGCTGATTTTCTTCATGCATGCAATAGACTCCTAACTTAGATTCTTCTATTTCTTGATAAGGATCAAAATCATTTACCTTTTTTTCCCATTCATAAAGAGTTAGATATGGGATACTTCCAACCTTGGTGTTAGCTTCATCAGTTCTTGGATAATCCTCTTGATCAAATGTTGAACAATTGGTATTGATTTGGCTTGGAGTGTAAGGCTCAATGTGAAAGTTTGAAATAGGTTCAGGTCTGATTGTGGCCTTGGTTCCATATCTCGTTCTGAACAACATGTGTGACCAATCAGTAGATAAGTAACTTCTTATCTTGGCTATGAAATCCCTTGACAGACATAGGGAAAAGAGTGGTGGAAGGTCTATTACCGAGACATCTTGCAAAACAACAACGTTGGGACATGCATGAAAAGTAAGACTTAAGTTTTTTATCACTCCAACTGTTGTTTACTGTTGTCCCATCCAATTGCACTACCCCCTTTGGATATGACTTCATACTGAATTCCCAACTAATCAACTATTTACTTGGGCATTACTGAACTACTTGCCCCAGAATCAATCATGCAATTGTGTACTAATCGATTTCCAATGATCAATGAAACATAGAATGGAGGGGGCTTCAAAAATTTACTTGTTTTCCTCCATGATTCCCCTCAGGCTGGGTAGCATTTGTGAGCACTTTCTCTTGCATTTGGACTTGCTGATTTGAAGTTGACCAGTCCATCATGGCAGCTTGTAGCAAATCTCTTTGCCCTGGGATAGATAGTGATTCCCACATTGATATGTTTACATTTGTATTCTTCATCTGATCAATGATGTTGAATGGAGATGAAGCATCTCTCTGCTGTCCCCTAGCCTGCACATTCATTCCTTGCACAATTGGGCAGCAACAACTGGTATTTGAGTTGGGTTAGGAGCTGTTTTAGGTAGTCCTTGCGTGTTTGGGACTACACTTTGCTTGCTAGCAGTTTGTGGAGTGATAGAAGATTGTGGATTGCTTGGGGCTAATGGTTGTTCTTCACCCAAATTTATCCTTTTTGACCTTGTGTTGGCTGGAACACTTTGGGGAATTGTTTGATTCATGCCACAAAATCCTTTGGCCTACCAGTTTACAAATGTGGCATCATTTGGAGCTGATTGCTGTTGGAATGTTTCTTGTTGTTGGTTATTCCCTTGACTCCCTTCACCCTCCACACTAGTTGTAGTCACCATTAATGCTTGATTTAAGGCACAGTTGAAACACATAGACTAGTTGTGAGGTTCATTGCATGGGAAACACCAATCATACTCTTCAGCTATGTTGTTTTGTACTGGCACTAATGCTTTAGAGGCAGATGTAGCATTGGGATTATAGGGCTGAAATGGTTTGTTGGCAGGAGGCCTTGCTTGATTTAGATTTGCAGCTAGATTGGGTGATCTTTGAGGTTGGTATGGCTGCCTGTTAGGCTGAGCTTGAGGCTGGAAGGGAGGTCTAAAACCTTGGGCTTGCTGCCTCTTGAGTGTAACAAGCTCATTGCCTAGATTTTACAATTGCTTTATGACTTCTTGAAGTTCATTTGACGCACTAGAAGATGAATTAGAAGCTTCCACTCGAATTATGATTTCTTGGAGTGGGAATAGGAGCTAAAATAGGCACTTGGCTAGCACTTGGGCTCTCTAAACTTGGAAATAATGGCATTGGAGGCCTAGGAGCTAGCTTGCCAGCTTGAATGAAATAATTTTCAGCTCTAATGGCAATGCTATAAGCAACAGGGATAATTGTGCCTCCCATGGATTGAATCAACATAGAAATATCAGAATTTAAAGCTTTAAGGTAATATAGAAAATCACCTTCTACTGCTAGCCTTACTGCCACTAGGAATTCTCTCCCAATTCATTTGAAATCTGAAGTTGAAGTCAGTCAGCTTGCTCATCGGGAGCTCTCTTGATTGTTGTCAACTGCTCCAAAAGGGACAAGTTATCTCCCTTTTCTCCAAACTGCTCATGGAGGGCTATACATAGCTGGTTCTAGTTTTGGATAGAACCTGAGGAAAAAACTCCTAAACCATTACAAAGATTTCCCTTTGAATGAAGATGCCAGTAGTTTGACAGTAACTTGCATCTCATTGATTTCATGGATTGCACAAATATTAGCAATATCCTTAACATGATCACCAGGAGTGGTCTGATTTTCTCTAATAAAGTATGGAATGTTCTTTAATGCTGCAATTGGGATTGGATTTTGTGCATTGAGAGCAAGTGGGTTGTTTCAGGTGAAATTGACATGGGGGTTGTTTTGTGCCATTCTGATTGGCCTTAGAACCCTTGTTGATTGAATGAAAGGCCTACTAGGTGGAGGAGTTGATAGAGTTCTGTTTGGTGGAGATGGAGACCTTTGAATTCTCCTCCCTCTTTGCCTTCTTCTTGGAGATAACTACAGATACTCAAACAACACTTCTTCTTCTCCAACTCTTGACCTTGTGGTGATTCTTATCATGAGTTTTTAGGTCTACATTGCTAAAACTAGCTGATTCTTCTCCCTTGGAGTCGCCAGATGTGTAATTTAGTGCTCTTTTAAGCAAGAAACTTGCAATAAATGCACATCAATTTGTTTCAATTAAGATGAAGACCTCTAAGGTCCCACTGGGCGTTCCAAAACTTTTGTTGCAAATCAGCAGCACCCTTGGATGTTGATCAGGCTTCCAGTTGATATCTTGAACATCCAGTGTGATTGCACAACATTGAATGCTTTCCCCAAGTGTGGGACTTGTAAAATGGGAAAGGAATCTCCAGATTAGAGGTTGGTTCCTCAACTCCTCTAACCAGATGTATTACTTGAAATTTATACAAAGGTTTCAAACTCAAAATCCTACTCTGAATTCCAAATTGGACAGAGATGGAGAATGCAAAAAAAATAGAAACTAGTGCTCATAAGGTGATACACTAAAGGAGTGGTGAGCATTTTTTACTTCTGCAAATTGATGCAGTTCATAAAAATGCAACAAAAAAACTTCATGCACAAACTGATAACTATAATGGAGGGTTAGAAATGAATCAAACAACACAGAAAAAGGATTAAAACTCATTCATAGAGCCTGTACTGTCATTTTACATCAAAAACCACTTGCATTACAACACCTGAGAGGAAAAAATAGGTTGTAGTCTTTGAAAAAGGTATGGTTTTGTACAAAATCACTTTTAAAGTGATAGAGGGAACCTGTAATACATGAAAAAATGTTCCACCCTAAAAAAAATGAGCCAAATCTAGCTTTTACAATGCAAGCTACAACCCCAGGAGAGAGAAACGTGGGAAAATGTGGGAAAGATTCAACCATTGACCAAAATGTAATCAAAACAGCATGGGCATCCTGAAAGGCCCATCCCCTGACATTTTTAGCCATGTTGGGAGAGATTACAAGCCATTCTTCATTAAAAACAGTGGTTGAAACGTCATTTATGTCCATGACCACGTGCCAGAGACGTTTTTTGATTTTCTCTCTCCAAGATCCATAAAAATAAAAAATTGACACCAGAATCTTGTAGAAAATTTCACCATCTTTCCATTTATATAAAGAACATGAAAAACCGAGATCTGGATCGAAAGATATGGCCATTTGAAGTTTTCGGGCGAAACAGGGCCAAATCGGATTGGCAGGCAAAAATTTGAATTTTTTTCACCTTTTTTGCATTTGAAAAAATTTCCCAAAAAATCCCTGTGCTCCACCATTTCAGGACACATGTCATGTTTTGATTGGATGTGGGCCATCTATGCTTCATTTCCCTTTGTTTTCACTTTGGAAAATTTTCTAAAAATTTCCCATCGGGCCGATGACCTGAGGACACATGGCGAAACCCCATTCGATGTGGGCTCGCCCCTTCAAATTTTCCTTGCGGGCCTGTCCTCTATTTTTTTCCACCACATGGACATGTGGCATAATTTCATTGGCTCAAATTTTGGGGGGCGGGATTTTTCCTTTTAAGTTTCCTTTGTTTTCCCTTGGGAAATTTTTCTCAATTTCTCCCCGCCTCCCCGCCAGTCCGAGACACGTGGCATCATTTGATTACCCCGCGGGCCCTTCACAAACATTTTTCCTTTTCATTTTAACTTTTGGGAAAATATCCCAATCTCCTCCCGTGCTCCACCATTCCGGGTGCCCATGGACACATGGCACAATTTCATTGGTTGCGGGGGCCGCGGGCCAAAACCCTTTTTCATTACCTTTTACCAAAACACTTCACCAAAATTCTAAATTCACCTCTGCCCTCCGCTTCTCTAGCCTCTGGTGACATGTGGCATAATATAATTGGGCACGGGACTTCTTCATTAAAATTCTCATTAAAATTATTCATTAAAATTCTCACTGCGCCATATATTGTAAATTCTCATTACAATATAATTTGGTGCCATTCTATTCGCTGGCGGGCCTACGGGGGGAAGATCTTCCTTTTTGAAATTTCACCAAACACTTGGTAAAAAACCAAGTTTTCTTCCAACCCCTGCCACTTCATTGGACACGTGGTAGCATCTCATTGGTTGCGGGCCTTCCAGGGGAAAATTTCCCACAAAAACTCTGCCGAGCCATAACTTCAAAAATACATGGAGTTAGGAGGAAGACTTTACCTTTCTGGAAAGCTGAGAAAGATCTCTATCCAATGGTTCCATTTCCAGAAAGTTTTGAATGCTTGAAAAGAAAACAATTATGACTGAGGCACAAGAGAGGGAAGAATGAAAGGAGTTAGCCACAAAATGAGCAGGGGGGCACATTTTGGATAACACCAACAATACAAGGGTTCATACTTCTCAAAGGTTGGCAGCTCATACAAATGGTAGAATCCATTTTTCTTTAGTAACTTCTCACCATCATCATTGTATATTGGCATATCTTATGTTTTTCACTTGTTTATTTTTGTTCTTAGCTACACGTCGAGCTCCTTCTTATTGTCTGATGTTCGATGGTTATAATCATTGACTTTGTAATGATAGACATAAGAGTCCCATTTTTATCCCACAATCATGCCCTCTAGATACTGCATTTCCAAGAAATTACTCTCAGGAGTAATTTCTTCTTCCACTTAAACCTTCTTCTTCCCTTTTTCTCTTACTGTGGGTACTTTCTTCGATGCCATTTGAAAAATATCTCTTTTCTTCCCTCTGTAATTGAGTAAGTTGAAAACCTATCTTAAATATCCATGCCCTAGTAGAAATCACGTGCCCGAGCTCATTTGTAATGTGTTTACTTCACTCAAACCCTTCACCTATGAAAACACAAGCTTCTCCTACACAAAACCCTTCTCACCACATCTGGTTTCACACTCTTCACATATCAACATGATTTCTTGGCTCGTTCATACTTAACCCTTTTCAAATTATCTCAATTGAAACAGTAAAAATGAACTCGCATCCCATCCTTATATAGAATTTAAAAAATTTAGTGCATTTTATTTCTCCTCCACCTACCAACAATCCTCTCATTAATCGACCATTTGTGTTATTTCCACATGGTACATCTTCACACCCAAGCTATAACCTTTTAGTGTGCCCTCCTACCTTTTGGATGCGGACTTCTCTTTAGCACACTTCCAAGTGCATGTGTACCTCATCACTCTGCCTTCAATTGGTAGTCTTCTTGGCCTCTACTTACCTCTTGTTATACTTGTTTCTTCATTCCTCTCTATCTATGGTCCTTGTGTCCACAAGAAATATCTTTTTTTAATTCTCCAACCTTGAATAGCACCCGTAGATAGTTCCTTTCGTGTGGAATTATTTTCAACATTCTTGTACCTTGATATGAACAACCTACCCCACACTAAGGGTATCCGTAGTCCTCTATGCATAATTTTTTTCTGTAAATAGTAATTAGCTTCTGGCAAGTAAACATGATTATTACACAAATACACCAACTAAATTTATAAAGCATGGAGGCAAACAAGGAAACACATGAAATAATAGTAGAATTGAAAAGCTAATCTAAATGGAAACACTAACTTATTACAAACACCAAGAAGACTTATTTATAGTAGGGTTTTAGCCTACTCCCATTGAAGTAATTGGGTAACCATATTCCATCAAGTGCCTCTAATTGATAAGCACCTGATTCGAGTATATAAGTGATAACATATAACCCCAATCAATGTACCTTGATTTTTCCTGGATGGTGTAAAAAATTAGAATCATAAAAAAGCACAATCTATCCTATCTCTAAATTTTTATCCCTAATGTGACTATCATGCCATGCTTTCTGAATGACCTTATCTTGTTTTTGACTCCAACGTATTATGGCTCATCACTCATCCAGCTTAATTAACTTTTCAATCCATTATTATAATGCTTTCTCATCAGCTAGACATCTCTCATGCGTTATACACAAAGAAGCTAACATAAATTCCATAGGAAGAATGACTTCTATGCTAAACACTAACTGAAATGGTGTGGCTTTGTTCAACCTTTTATATGTTGTCTGATATGCCCAAAGTACTACAAATACTTTATCATCCCAATCTTTTCTTCCAACATCACAAATTGTTGTTAATGTATGACACAAATGTTTTTTGAAAGCCTCAACAGTTCCATTTTCCTGAGGATGATAGGGTGTATTCTTATGGTGTGCAATCATGAATTCATCCTATAAAATTCAGATTTTCTCATTAAGAAAATGTGTTCCCGTATCACTAGTCCAAATTATAGGACATCCATAGCTTCTAATAATAGTTTCCCAAATAAACCTGGTTGTTGTAGCCATTGTATAATCCTTTGTAAGTGTTTCTTCTACCCATCGTGTCAGATAATTTGTGTAAGTTATGATATAGTGTGATCCAGTTCTGCGCGTAATTGGTAAAATAGGACCCACAAAATCTATAGCCTATTTCTCATAAAGTTTGGCACTAGTAATGGGTCTTAGAGGCATTTCATCTCATTGGTCTGGTTTCCCAAGACGTTGAAAATGATCACAAGCCTTACAAAATTCCTTGTAATCTTTATACATGGTCTCCCACCATAATCCAGTGAGTAGAATCTTGTGTGTAGTTACATCACCTGCATAGTGGCCACTTGCAATAGCACCATATGCTTCTTCCATAATATCTATGTGCTCATGTTCACAATGATGCAATACTTCATCCCGACCTACATTGTATAGGTCACTGCTAATTAACATATAGGGGGTTGCGTGTATAGAAATTTGTTTCTTCTCTAAGGATTTCAGTCCTTCTAGTGCCATACCTATTCGTAGAAAGACAACAATTCCCTCTAGTTCTGATGGTGCTCATTGTAACCTGTATAACTATGCATCTGACATGATATCTTTAATTTCCTATGCTTCTTCTCCTAACTATATTCTGGATAGATGGTCTAGTCCAAAATTACTTTTCCCTAGTCTTACCACAACTATGAAATCAAATTCCTGAAATAAGAGTACCCACCTGCATATGCACCCTTGTAGAATGGGATTATTTACCAAATACTTCAATCCCATGTGATCTATAAAAAATATGAATGGTGTAGCTAGCAGGCACTATCAGAAATTATGTAGTGCATATATCATTGGCAAAGCTTTGCACTCTGTAGTGGTGTAATTTTGTGCTGTAGGAGTCAGCTTCCTACTAGCAAAACATATAGGATGATCTACAATACCTTCTCCATGTTGAGCCAACACTATTTCAATGGATGTGCTAGAGGCATCAACATGTACATGAAATTGTTGGTCCCACAAATGAGAATGCGGAATAGGCATGGTAGCAAGTTTCTCCATTAATTTCTTGAATGCGTGCTAGTGCGGTTCTCCCCAGTAGAATTTACCTTTCCCTTTCAGTAACTCCTCCAATGGTGTAGAAAATTTGGCATATCCTTCAATAAACTTTTGTAATAGCTTGTATGATCTAAAAATATGCACACTTCACTCTGAATGGTAGGCTCTCTTAGGCATATAATGACTACAACCTTGGCTAGATCAACCAAAAAACCTTCCTTATAGATTATGTGTCCTAACAACATCCCAAATGGTGTAGCAAATATGTAATTCTTGATGTTCAAAGAGATACTCAACTGTGTACATATTTCATACATTAAGAAAATATTGTCACAATGATCCTTAACTAATGCATACACCGTCAAGTCATCTAAGTAGACCTGTAAGAAGTTGTGGATAAATTACTTGAACACTTGAATAACTATGTGCGAAAATATAGTAGGCACATTTTTCAGACCAAAAGGCATTAAAGTATAGGCAAAGCTACCCCATTTAGTAGTAAACGTAGTCTTTTCTTGGTCCTCATGGGAAATCCTAACCTGATGATACCCAGAGAACCCATCTGTAAATGAATAAATTTCACATCCTATAATGCCTTCTAGTATTTCCTTAGTGAATGGTGTAGGAAAGGGATTAGTTACACATGCATCATTTAGCTCCTTGTAGTCCACGCAAATCCTAATCCATCCATCCTTCTTGATACTGATAACCATTGGACTAACCCATTCTGACTCATCAATGGGCTTGATAATTTCAGACTTTAACATTTTTTCAATCTCTTCTTTGACCTTTTCATGCAAGTTGGGGTTCATCCTGTAGGGTCTCTTTCTAACTGGTCACACACCCTCTTTAAGCTTTATCTTCATCTCCCTTAATGATTTATGCACGCCTTTAAGTTCATGGTACCCCTTAGGGAATAAGTCATGATAACCCCTTAGTAACTCTATGATATTTACCACTTCAGATTTGAACCATTAGTCTCCCATTATAGCTTCATTAGGATCATCATCAGACCCAATATTCACCCTCTTTGTCTTCATAGGTTCATGATAGGAACATGTCGCCTTATATGCACTGTCTAGCACCTCATGCCTACCTGTTGAATGGTGTACATCCAAATTTTCTTCTTCTTTCTCATACACTAAGTAGACCATTTTTCCTTTTTCATTCTCAAGGAAAGTGCATTGAAGTAGTGTGGCATCAGCCTTTGTTTCTTCAACAAGAAATGCTCCTGAGTTTCCTTCATCCAATAACTCCTAAAGTATTTCTTCATCCTTGGCACTATCTCCCATAGTTAAGCGCTTTATGAATTTTAATGTTTCTTCCACTGGAGGCTTTGTAGAGAAGAAGTCAAACGTTTGGGCCATTCTTGCAATTAAATCCTACCAATTTTCAATCTCTCTATGGAGTTTGGCATATATATACCAAGCATGCGTGTACACTTGTAAAGTGGAATAAAAATAGTACACCCATAGAGAAGGTGGTAAAGCTTCCTTCCCTTTTGTCTAGAGTCTCTCACACTTCTGGATGTGGTGCCAAACAGGTTGATTACCATGATAAGTGCATATTTGAGTAGGTACGTTGCTCTTGAAGAACCTAGTAGTAAGATTAATCTTAATTTCATTCCATCCTACAAGATTATCCTTGTGGGCCACCCAACAATGTGCTATTGTCCCATGTAGTGTATATGCTAACATATTTCTTCTTTCCAATGGATCTATCCATTCTTCCTCTATGGCACGCAGGAATACAATAGGATCTCCTTCTCTGGTGTAACAAGGTATTGAGTTGTTACCTATCCTCCTGGCATAATGCAGTTTGTTGCCTATAGGAAATATGCTCTTTATTTCACACCCTACCAAATCATAAGTGTTATGATCCCAATTATCACAAGAAACACTTGTAGTATCGCTAATAGATTGTGCATCCTCCCAATGAATTATTCTTTCTATAGATGGCTCAAGCATCTCCGGATCCCAGATGGTGCATACATAAATCCTATTCAGGTCTTCTTCACTCAAGGGATCAACATAGGGTGCAGATTTTCCATCTGTTAAAGGGATATTAACTCTTTCCTCCTTATTTTTAGAACTGATATAAACTTTTTTGAACTGAAGATCAACATTATTTTCATAGCACCAAGGATGCCCCAATATATTTGGTAAGCTATCTGAATCTGCTAGCATTAAAACCTCAAAGTGTGTAGTGAACTTGGCTCCTTGTATGCTAATAGATGCATATTTTAAAACTCCGATAGGAGTAGCCTCAGTCTGGTTAGTCATGAAAAATACATTAGAGGATGGTTGTAATGAAGGTCTTCCCATTTGTACCCATGCATCCAAAGTAATAACATTGACTTGTGTTCCTATATCAATCAATATATAAATCAATAGCCACCCATCCACAACACCATTCAAAGTGATTTCCTTGACATAATCTAGGCTATGAGGGGGAAGATTCGTATGCAAGATCTGACGTCCAGTCTCAATACTTACGCACAAAGTGTTTCCCTTTAACCAATTCCCTAACAATGGAATGATATTTTCCTGGTGCAAAATTTTGCACACTTCTCTTAAGTCATATATATCAGTTTGTACCAACTCTAATACTCTATTTTCTCCATGTTCCATGATTTCTCTTTTAAGTATTGTATCTCACCCTAAATATTCCTGATAACTTCCATGGTTTCCTAATAAACCTCCTTTTGATGGGCAGGATTTGACTACCATGCATGTAGAACCTACTCCTCAGTGATGGCAGGATTTGTTTGCAATACTTCTCTGGCATGTGTTGCCTTGGTGCGGGTTGTGATCTTTACTTGTAATGCCTCGAACTCTGCTTCCAACTTAGGGATCCATTGATTTTCCACTACGCATTGTATCCTAACCATCACTATGCCTTTTTTTCTTATTTATGTTGTTTACTAAGATGCTCATACAAGTCCGGGGACTCCTCATAGGTATAGTTATTTCCACAAAAGGAACATGTAATATTCTAAGGACATTCACGTCTGTAGTGGTCAAGAAATCCACATGTATAAAACATTCCACGATGGAACTCACTTCTTCCACCACCATGGCCTCGTCCTCCAAATCCATCGTAGTATCCTTGACCCTTGCAATGATTGCCTTCAAAATTCCCTTCATTCTGATCATAGAGCACCTGATTGTGATCCTAGTACTGATGTTTGTATTTTCCTTTAGAGTTATCTAAAAATATTGTCTATTATACACTAATATCTATAACATCATGGATCTGACCAATCATCTGATAGTCTTCCGTGTCATTAGTCATGGAGCTTCAGATTTTATAGTGACTTGAAACATTCTTACTTATCATGTGTTGTAGTAATGGGTAGTAGGTAACATCATGGTTTAAATGGCATATCTCACAATCCAACAACAATGAGCATATTGATCTGCGAGGATAACTATCCTTTGTGTAACCTTCTACTTCATAATCTGTGCACCAAATCCCTATGTGCATATCATGTGCTGAATTTTCTAATATTTTCTCCAACTATTTTGTCATAGTGTGATCTATGCTTATAAAAATGGGCTCACCCCAATGTCTATGCTTCCAACTACCTTAGCACGTAATGTTGCTTCAAGTTCTTCACGTGGTTCAGTGTATGTCTTATGTGATAATGCCCTCCTAAAAGGGGTAATCAAACCCCCAATGAACCACTGTGCATGATGGCTTGCGTGTATGTCATAAGAAACTTTAGACAATAGTGTTTTAAAATGGGCATCATACTCTCTAAAAATTTCAGTAGTGCCTTGCTTAATATCCTTGAGTACACTTATACTCTTCTGATCAAACTCAAGCATGTGAAACTATTTGAGGAATGCATATTTTAAAGCTGTATAGTCTATGCAAGTCTGATCAGGGTCAAACTTTTTATACCAGCCGTTTTTGCACCCTTGTAATGTGGTAGAAACTTAGCTTGCCCTACGCTCAGAAACCATAATTCCCTTTCCACACCACAATATTTCACACACATGTACATGTTCAACAACATCTTCTATGCCTCTATATTTTCAAAGATGAAGAGACATCTCCATGTAAATATTCTGGGGCTGGTGTGGACCTTGCCCACCTGATCCATAACCTCCTATGTTTCCTCTACCTCCAAAACCACCAAATCCACCAGAACTAAAGCTACCTATGCCTCTTGATCCCAAACTTGTTGCTAGGGTCGGACCAGAAGATGTACTTCCCTATGTCCCAATAGTAGAATGGAACTGTACCCCGATAGTCTGTAATGCATTACCACTCCAAGAATTTAGTCCAAAAATGAGCATGCTTGTATTTTTTGCTGATGATACACCCAAAAATATAATCCCATATAACAATGAATTCATTTGTGTTACCATCGTTGTTCCCTTTATAAGACTCACTCCTACTCTCCCATGGCTTGAATTAGTTTGCTGACTATTTTTGTACTAGATACTGGGAAACCAAGTGTAAAGACAAGGTTGACAGGTTGATTTAAATGCATACCCATGGCCCAGGTCATCTCTGGTGGCAGGCTTCTATGTGAGGCCGAGTAGGGATCCCTGTCATGCTTTCCTAGATGGGGGATTTCTTGATTCTCTAGCTCCATGTCTCATTCATAAGCTCCAAATCCTTCATGAGCCATCTCTCTCCTCAATGTCATCCACTCTGAAATGTCACGTTGCTTCTCTATCTCCCTCGCTCACCTCATTATACTTAAGATTCCTTTCCTCTCTCTTCCTTTCTACCTCTAGGTCAAACATCTTTCACCAAACCTGATCCTCACCCTGTGCGTGGTGGGGTTTAGTTAGCCATTCGTTTACTCTTCAAATTCAAAGTTACCATCAAGGTCTTGATTGCTAGTGGAATGCCTTACAATTAAGTTCCCCTTGGATATTGTAAAAACTAGAATTTAGCTACCTCTGGGCACAAATAAGTGGAAATTGAGTACTCTAAGATATAACTATTAAAAACACCATGGAACAACGTATCCACAACTCAAGTCCAAATCAGATCAGCATCATAAAGGGCCTAAAATTCTTCCCGCATCCAAAAAAGTGTGTGATACCTCCAATTCCTCTTAGATGCATAAGTAATCAGCCACTCGTATAATTCTACTGGAATGATAGTGAGAAATATCTTATATAAACTTTCATACAGATTCTATTCCACCCACTCATGTGCGTTAAACTCAAATTTTGTGCTAAAATTTCATGTGTATTCTTCTTCCAAATCATGTATCCAATCCTCAACACTTGCTAAGGTCAACCGATATGTATTCATTGTGAACCATCCTAAAAACAACTAAAAAAGAGGTCCTGGTAATGGAACTAATGATGCATCCTGAAATTTACCAATACAATCCCAGGCACGTTGGCACATCACTCAGCCTAGACTAAGCACTCATCCGAAGTGCGTAAAGGTACCAGGCCCCTCTTTAGGGTTTCTGTTGTAGAATGTTAGCATGATGAAAACTTTAAGCATTGATATCTATGACTAATATATCCTTCTACAGTGTATGTTCAGATCTAGATCTAGAAAATGACAGACTTAATAAACAACCATAATGGAATCAAACCTACAATACTGATCTATAACCATGATAAAATCTTGATTCAGTCCATAATCTCCACTATATTAAATATATTAATACACAACATCTTCCTTATAATAATAGTAGTATACACTCATGCACGTATCAAATTTGTCAGCATAATCTCACTATAACATAGTTCACATACCTATGTGGCCTCTCTTTTACTACATACTTATAAGGGTGGGGACTTTCCCTTCACCAATTATCTAATCCCAAAATATGTCGCATGCTATTATTATCCACATGGCATTACAAAAATAGGCTTACATGCAAGAATGCTAACAATAGATCTCTCTTAGTTAACTAATAGTTTGCAATTCTATCTTTATCCTACATCCATGTAAAGCGCTTAGTAGCCAATCATCCAAAAATAGCCAATGTGTCACGTAATTATTTGGTTAGTTTGTGTGCTCTGCACACTATCTCCAAAAATATATCCTTATCATGAAAATGGATAATTCTTGAACTTGTCTCTCTTATTCATGCATGATCCTTTCTGATACTCTCATGCCTTTGAATGCACTCTTATTTCATGTGCAAACCTTCTATATTTCCTTTGCTAAGTGTCAGATTATAATTGATCAACATCCTCCTCTCTTTATCTTTGAATTGTAAAATAAGCATATTTTGGTCTAAACCAATCTGAGGAAGAGAAAAGAAACAAAATTATTTATTCAACCACCCCCACAAAGTCAGAGCCCTGTCTAGTTTGACTTGAATTAATTGATCGCCTTTTCTACTATTAGACTAGGTGAATCTGCTACCCTTCAACTCAATATCCATGAGATTATTTTATATAATAAAATATTGAAGATCTTCCATACTTTCAGTAACATTAATATTACCACCGTTCTCTTCCCTGGGACTCAAAGGGGTGTTGAAGTCACCCATAATCAACAATTCAGTCCCTTTAATAATGTTTTGAAATTTAGAGAGTTCAGCCCCAAACGTTTTTCTTTCTCCTTTATTATTAGGAGCATATATGTTAGATAACACCCAAAATTCTTTAGATTTCTTATCTTGAAATAACATAGACATGTGATTACTTATTTTAAGAATATTTGTACCTTTGAGTTTTTCCTTGTTCTAGATGATAGGCATTCCTCCTTTAGAACCTTTTGAGCTAACAGACAGTCCCACAAGTCTTTTGAATCTCTTACATTTTGCTTCCAAAAAGATCCTTCCTCCATCTTAGTTTCTTATAAGACCGTGATATTAGGTTTGTGTTTAGAATCCAGTTCTTTTATTAACCTCCATTTCGTAGGTTTATTTAAACCCCTAACATTCCAGGAAACAATATTCATTTAAACCTTTCATTTTTGGTTCTTCTAAAGCTCTGTAGATAGGTTTTAGACTGAGTTCCATCATCAATATATTTTTTACTCACCTTTTTTCGAACAACCAGCTTAGTGGGTCTTCCTAATCCTATTTTCTTCTCTTTTAGGGTGGCCTCTGAGGACTCCCCATTTTTATATGGGCTTTTCAAACAGATCTCTAATTCCACCTCTTTGGGATTCACTTCCACTATTTTGTGCTAGTCAATAATAGGTTCTTGCTATGGGGATAAAGCTTCTTGGATGATCCTTTGGACGTTTTCATTTTCCATCAGTTCTTCCTTTTCAATCATTAGATAATTCTCCTCATAACCCAAAAGATTTTCAAAAGGATTAGTAAAAGGTGTAGACACCAAAGTTTGGTTACATTCCCCTTAGCCCCTGATTGGATAACCAACCTAACCATGGCGCCCTTTCAACCCACATTAATAATTAAATTAATTATTTAAATTAAATTAAATACCCATCCTCATAATATCCATTATTTTATTTCCTTAATTGACCTAATTTCAACCTCATGAAGACACCTCATCCAACCTCCTCACCCTAGACCTATTCTTGGCATGTTTCCATAACTAACAATGACTAAGTCTTACTTGCCTTAATGAGATAAGATTTTGTTTAACCCTAAAATCAATTCCTAAGATTTCTCTACCCACATTCCCACTCATTAGAAGGAAATATTGCGTTTTGATCTACCATAAAAAACCAACTTGGCCCAAGAAATTAGAAAGATTTATACATTTTAGTAAACCTAGGGAATCCCACATTAACCAATGCCAGTCATACCTAAACCGAAGCCGGTCAAGATGGAACCATCGTTCATTACCATTTACTCACCTTAGTAACCTTGTTGAGAGGTTAGCACATTTTTAGAGAAGGAGAATGAGATTAGGGCTACATGGAAGCATAACCATCATCCTTTCACGCATCCAGACATTCATAGCCAGCACCGAGACAAATCCAGAAGCATTGAACTCATGGAAGCATTCCAGGATTTAATACTACAGTACCAAATACCATCCTTCTGATCAATTATCATTACCATTCAGCCATCCAGTTTGCATCATAGTAATTGTATCTGTAACCAACATTGTTATTTCATTTAGTAGCTTTTGTTACTCCTATTATTAATCTACACTTTACATGCTTATTATTCTATCCCCTACCAACCTGTAACCCAACCATTTCCTTACCCACACCACCAATTCACCCATCCTCACCTTTTGTTCATCCCTGAATACACCCGAGACTTCTATAAAACTCCTTATCCACCCTACCATCTCTATCAAACCCCAAATCAAACCTTGCGATAAGATCTCTTTGAGTTTCATACACCCCGATGTTACCAATACCGGTTACCCATAACTATCGTTGGTTCTAAACAAACCATCACCGGTCAAACCAGACCGACGTCAGTCTCTGTGTTTTATACCCTACCTAAGCATAGAGCTAAACAACCTCTGACCAATTGACCTAAACAACCCCGATTTAGACCCTAACCTATCCCAATACCTTGACAGTCACCTCATCCCTTAGATCCAACTATAGCCTATCCTGTTGTGATTGGATTTGGTTATTGTACTTAAATGAGATACCTAAATCATATCAACTACAATAGGACTTTACTTATTTCTTGCACTAATTTGTTTTAAACAGTGGATTAACAACCATCTAGGAATTATCACACTTCCCAGAACTAGCATACGCTAAGAAATCCACTATCATATATCATTTAACTTATCTTTTATGATCTTGTTATCTATTATAGGTAGTTCTTCCTAGCCAAAAGGAAGCTATCACAATTGGAACTAGATCAAGAAGTCAGAATGATCACATCAACCTCTAACCAATCCATTTAACAGGTATTCCACCTTAGCCCATAACCCTATCTGTTTCGTCATTAAAAAACGTAAAGAAAATGGTGAAACATTTTGGCACACCCAGTGGGACCCATCAGGGGTTCTATTGCATTCTCTTTAATTCTAGGCGAAAGTTGTGTGTTTGTTTCCCTTTGAAATTCTTACATTGTAATTTTTCACCCTAGTAATCCTCTCTTCTTTCAAATTTCTCTAAAAGAAACATTTATCTTGGTGCATTTAAAAGGAATCATTCTTCTTTCTTGCTTTCTGCATTTAGTGAAAGAGCATACCCTCTCCTATTCATCATTTGCTTCATCTAATGTAATCTTTTCGATTTGGGCTTAAAATTGGTTACATTACATTTTGATTTTCTGCATTTAGCTCACATTAAATTGAGGGAAATCTATATGCTGGAAGTCATGCCTAGCTGATGGTTGACACAAAGAATCATAGAAATCACATTCTCTCTCTCTCTGTGGCTTACCAAACTACACAAAATTGAAATATACACATATTTCTTAAACAACATCTTACTTGGGAACACCTATCAGTGATCACGCAATCCGATAGGTAGGTACTCTTGAGCTCATTTCTTTTTTCAATTCATTACCTTAGAATACGGCCCGCCCCCACCATAACATACATGAAACCTCTCCTTTTAGATATCCTTCTTCGTAGGAAACCTTCCTCCCCAAAAAATCTATTCTAAATTCATGATTCAGTCTTCTAAATAGCATAATATCAACACATTATAAATCACTTGTTAGGTCCATGTTTTTAATGTTTGATTGACGTGTGTTTTGATATGTGAGGATACACTTCTCCATTTTTCCATTTTGTTGCCTTACACACTCCACAATCACACTGGGAGTATTCTAAATTCTTCTAAGTGTGTCAGGACTTCATTGCATCATCTCTAGACCGCTGGGTTGATTATTTATATCAATGAAATTCACAACAATCCATTTTCTATATTTTCAAATTTTCACAGTAACCGGCATCGGTTACCCTTGACAGGCATTATTTTTTCTTAACCGGCATCAATTTTTTGTTCTTTTGGGTCAAATTTTCTAAGGATTCCTTATTTCATTATCTTTGCTATCAGAGTTATTATTAGTCTCTATACTCTCTAGGCTTTGATAAACTGTCATCATTCAACTTGTTCATCTGGCCATCACCAGTCTTTACCTCATTTGGTAAAATTGTTTCTGTCTCACAATAACCGACCTCAGTTACCCCTGAACTGGCATTGGTCATCCTTAACTAGTGTCGGTTACCCTGTACTAAATATCAACTGATATATTGCAAAAATCAACCTATAGACACCTATTTTATTCATTCTCACTAATCCCTATGTCACCTGCAGGATACATCATTACCTGATATATATTCATTCACATGGTGTTGACTCGCAATCAAGCCAACAGTCTTATATTTCATGCAAGTCGTCAACCACTCCCACCTAGTCCTTCACCACCCTTTATCTTTTCACCCATGGATCCAACCCTACCTACAATAATTGCCACTAGCGATGAGGAATTTACATGACTCCTTGATTAAAATCCTGCGGCCTTACAGTTCTACGTTTCCCAATCTTCCACCTAGGACTCCTCAGGTCAGTTGATATATGGCATGCTTGTATCCATATCTCCTACCCTTATTACCACTTTTACATTAGCCCCTAATAATGTGGCGTTACTTTCACCTGCTTCACCATCAGTGGTTTCATAGCTAGGACCCATACCCACTATGACCATTGTGTCTGTAGTATCATTCATACCTGTAGTATCTGTTGTCCCCTCATCGACCACCCAGACCATAACCCTGTCGATACCCATTAGAACATAATCACCCATGGTGTCAGTCACCCCTACTCCATTCTAGAATCTTGTCCTCACCATCCTACAAACACTTCCCCTAATCAATACTAGAGTCACTACAACCGTCTCACCTACATACACATACTATCAACAACCCCATGTCTCATTTGTCACCCATTTTGGATATATAACCTCTATGTTTGTCCCCTATTCTTAGCTCCCTATTTGGCATCACCATACACTGAAATGCCGCCCACATCACATATTCAATACCAGCCCCCTTATGT
Organism: Taxus chinensis; assembly: GCA_019776745.2. Taxonomy (NCBI): domain Eukaryota; kingdom Viridiplantae; phylum Streptophyta; class Pinopsida; order Cupressales; family Taxaceae; genus Taxus; species Taxus chinensis. The sequence continues at coordinate 655,971,987 of CM034148.1, forward strand.
CATAGGACGTGCCCTTCCACTACAACCTACCAATGATCTCATCAAATTGATGATGTAAAGGATGCAGACACTAGAAGCATCGATTTCTGGCTCACACAATTCTCTCACCTATGATGAAATCTGTAATGAGCCTATTCATTTATCCATCCCTATTTTCCCATATCCTGTACATTGGGAAATGTCAATATTCAACTGTTTCAATATTAAAGAAGACCCACAACATCATTTATGGTTTTCAAACATGGGTATTACCTGATTGCCCATGACAATGCTTTACTCCTACGAACCTTCCTGATGTCCCTGACAAGACTTGTATTAGATTGGTACAATGGGCTACCAAGACACTCCATTTACTCATTTAATCAAGTAGCCCAAGATTCTTAGATCACTTCTTCATTAACATTGTTACGAAGGTTACCATGACTGATATTTATATCACACGAGAGTACGATGATGAGTCTATCACTGACTTTGTCACTCACTGGCGTAGCCTAATTAACCTGTTCACATTTCAATTACCTCAAACTAAACTCATAGATTTGTTTACTCGTTCTTGCACAAGACACATCTCACCAACCTTACAGGTGTAAACCTTTTGCACTTTCGATGAGGCACTCACCATGGCACAAAAATTGGAAATTCATGCTATCAAAAAAAAGAAAATTCAACTTCATAACAAGAATATCATGTTCAAATCAAATGATTCTTCTTCATCCTCGAAACCCCAAAAAAATTATTCAAAACCTAAAGGATCTTCCAACACTGTAGTTCTCAAGGTTGGCCCCTCTCATCAATCAAACCTAACCAAACATCCTTCTAACCTGTCGACCCTAGACAAGCAACATCTGTCCACTGATAAACCAAGAATGCAAAAACCCATTTCCTCGTCACAGACCTCTAATATACCCAAGTGACCCATGTAACTTCCACCCTCACCCATAACCTTCTTACCACCCATACCTCCACTACCATCCATAACTTCTTCACTACCCATGAAACTTTCTTCTCTTTCACTCATGCCTTCTACCCAATCTACACAACCCACCTCCACAGAACCTTTGTTACCCCTATGGGTAACTCATCCTCTTCCACCATCCTCTTTTCCCTCCACATTTCATACACCCATGTCATTGTTGCTTAAAAAGGTGCAATTTAAAAATAAAAATCTGCTACCCTCCAATAAGGTAGTTAAACCAGCCAAACCTTCCCCCACTAGCTCTTTTACCATGCCCGTACCCAAGAAGATGTAACCAAGACCTAAGACCAATCCACACACCAAACTACTAAACTAACCCACCCCCTCCTGTAAAGCCTCTTCCTCCACAATAATCCGTACCTACACCCAAACCCACATTCACCTCCCATTGTGATTCATTAGTAGGGTCCTATGCCAAAATCTTAACAAATCTCCTCAAAACATTTTTCATCACATTACCACCTCTTACACCTTACGACCCACTCAGACCCAAAACAAAAGGGTTTAATGAAACTAAAATTTATGCCTACCATCTTGTGCCAGGACATGATGTAGAGAACTATAAGGCTTTAAAAACCACCTTTGTCCAATTATGTCCTCTAGAAGAAAATTTTGACGATGATGATCTTATTTATGAGGACCCCATATCACCCCCACCCATTTCCCAAGATCTTCTCACATTACCTACTCAGCAACCCAAATCTCCACCCCCACAACTCTTTGATCCACCCCCGAAATTTGAGATTAACATGGTCAATATAAGAGAGTTGGCCAAACCACCACCGAAATTACAATGAAATCTACTCATTTGACAAGGATCATATCCCCCATTAGGGTTTTTTCCCTCATTCAACTATACCTTCCATGACACACCCTCTTCATCCACTTCCCCTAAGATTAACATGATCAATGTTGCCACCCGTGCTTAGAAAGACTAGGGCAAGGAAAAAGAAAATGGCCCATCAACCAACCCTATACCCAGTATACCATCTGCACCCATACAAAAAGTCACCATTTGAGTTCCTACATATCCTATATCTAATGGGGTAACACATTACACAATGCTAAAACAAATACACAAATCCCCCCTTAAAATCTCTTTATATGACCTCGTCTAAACCTCAGAGTCTCATTGTCAAGCCCTAATGGAAGTCCTTCAATCTATTGAAGTCTTACCAAATGACCTCACACCCATAGCCTCCATCATTACCCCTCACCACGTACCCTCTCTCACTAGGTCATCGCCTTCCTCTACACCTCCACCTACTCACCAAGTGGCCACCCTTAGCTTTTCAGAGGAGGAGATATCTGCCTTCCAATCTGACGACCTTGACCCCACTCTTTTCATCTCCATCTTTATTGATAATATACACATATGACGTGTTAGGATCGATGGTGGTGTTATCATTAACATCATCTCCTCTCATGCATATGACCAAATGTGAATAACTTCCAATTGCATGCATGGTAACCCAGTTATGTTGCACTCCTTCAATGATGACATGACCTCTACCCTAGGCACCATCATTCTCCATGTCTATGTAGGTCCCTGCACTATCTCAAAACTTTTCTATGTGCTAGAGGGGGAGTTTCAATATAATATGTTGCTTGGACGACCTTGGATCCATGCCATGGGTTATGTCCCTTTGAATTTACACTGATGCCTCAAATTTGAACATGAAAGACATAATTACACCATCCCTACCAACCCATCACCTTTCAAGACAATAACATGCTATACCAACCTAATGATGTACTTGTACCATTCAAGGCATCTGCCACTATCCCTACTTCACCTTTGCCTACAAGCTAATCCACAAAAAATTCCACTACCTTTGTTGCATCTAACTTTGCTATCCCCACTGCAACAGTCGCCTCTACCACTAACGCACCTATTTCCCCATCATCTAGCAAGCCATACATATCCACTACCCACATACTGACTACTGATCCCTTAGAAGGTGTTTTTGAACACCTCACTCTGGGGAATACAGCCTATACAATATCTATACCTTCCTTACCCCACAAGATTATGGGAACCTATGCCAACACCCCACTTATGAGATCCACATCGATAAAGTTTTTCCTTATGGCCCTCCCTACCTTCGCACTAATCTGACATATGGGGGACTAGATATTTCCACCTATAAACTCGAACCTCCATCCCAAACCCAACCATTTTCATCTGACCTAAACTCTCTAACTAACTATCGTTTCACTCACACTTTCATCCACTGGTGCACATGGAAAGGATTTGGCTTCGGATTTTACAAACAGGGCTGCCATACTATCATTTCCTGTACCTCTCATAAACACAATAACTGTTGTGGCATTGGTTTTGATGCTCCACCCTCTAAGAAGGTTCACGTCAACCTCATCTAGGATGGTAAATCTTCCCCATCTCATTCACCCACTTTACCATCTTCACCCATGGAGTCTATAGATCCCGAATCTATTCCTCCTAACTTTTTTTTCATAAAAACCATTTCCTTTGGATCACTGACCTATCAACACAATGGTAAAGCTCCCTCTTCTCTCCCATTCCTGTATCTTGACATGATTGATGATGATATTCCTTATATTAACATTCTTCAATGCTAGGATGATGAGTCCATCCTCAGTTACCTTGGTTTGGAAGACTCTTATATTCATCAGTCGTTACCCTCTGAGATGTAAACCATGTTAAATGAATTGACCATCGAAATAAACATTAATACTCAGGACGATCCAAACACATTCTTAACATCACCCAATCCTTAGACGCTACTAAACATGAATCTTTCACTTCTTTCCTTCAGAGCCATAGCAACGCGTTTTCCTGGTCCTATGCCGATATGCCCAGTATTGACCCAAAAATCATGGTCCATAATATCCTAACCATTCCTGATGCCAAACCCATCAAAATTTTTTTACGGAAAATACATCCTCACATTTCTCTTCTAGTCAAATAAGATCTTCAGTGCCTTCTCTCAGTTTCCTTTATCTTATCCATTGACGATCCCCAATGGATTTCTAACTTCATTCCTATCACAAAGGAGACAGGAGGAATTCTCATTTGCACAGACTTTCGTGACCTCAACCTCGCCTATCCTAAAGATGATTTCCCCCTACCAGGCGTTGACCAACTGTTTGATCTCACTATTGGCCAAGAAATGTTATCACTCATGGATGGTTTCTTGGGCTACAATAAAATATTAGTAGCTCCAAAGGATCAACACAAAACTTCCTTCATCACCCCTTGGGGTACATTCTACTATCAAGTCATGCCTTTTGGCCTCAAAAACACTGGTTCTACATATCAGCGAGCCATAACTTACATCTTCCATGACATCATGCATCACATACTAGAAGATTACATCGATGATATTCTAGAAAAATCTAAACATAGAACAAAACACCTACTTGTCCTTCAGGTCATATTTGACCGTCTCATCAATTATTGTGTTCGTCTTCAACCAAAGAAGTTCATCTTTGTGGTACTTTCTATAAAACTCCTAGGTTTCATCATTTTTTTGCATGGCATCAAAGTTGATCCTGCTAAAGTGAAGGCTATCCTAGAAATTCCTCCACCCACTAATCTCCATCAACTTCAAAGCCTACAAGGAAAGTTACAATCTATTCTTCATTTTATCTCGTAGCTTTCTAACCACTGTCAACCATTTCATCATCTTCTCAAGAAAGACGTTTCATTCCAATGGGATGATGAATGCCATAAAGCCTTTGAGGAATTAAAACAATACCTCCTTCAACCACCAATGCTCATTCCTCCTAAGGATGACCAGCCCTTTTACCTATGTATTTCCACCACTGACCATTCTCTAGGTGTAATTCTCGCTCATATCGCGATGAGAAGCATAGAGAGCAAGCGGTTTATTACATAATTTGTACCGTTATAGACTATGAAACTAGATATACCCACACCAATTTTTTTTTTCTTATCCTTAGTTTTCATTGCCACCAAACTCCACCATTACCTACTCAATCACAAAACCTTCGTCATTACTAATACTGACCCATTACACTATATGTATGCCAAACCCTATCAACATAAATATGCCACATGTTGTCTTATGCTTCTTTCCGACCTTTACCTCGAATTCATTCATCAAAATTTGATTGAGGGCCAGGATATCACGGACCAACTGGTTGATGCACCTATTTTCAGGGATCAACCATCTAACTTCAACTTCCTAGAAGAGTCTATAGCTACCCTTTACATGGACAAACCCATGTACTGAATTACACTCTTCTTCGATGGCTCTAAGTTTCTGAGTGGGGGTAGGGCTGGTGTTATCCTCATTTCCTCTTGAGGGTAAACCTATGCCTTTGTCTTTTAAGCTCAATTTTTATTGTACAAACAATATTGTGGAATATGAAGCACTCGTATTGGGTCTCCAGGCTACATATGCCTTAGATTTTAAGACAATCAATATCTTTTGTGATTCTCAGTTGGTCATAAACTAAATTAATAGTATATATCAATTTCATAATGAGATCCTTCAAAAGTATAAACAACACGTAGACATAATTTTGACCACCTTTGACCGTTATACACTTCAAACCACCCCACGTTCTACAAATAAATTTGTGGATACCATGGCTTGCTTGGCTTCTCAAATACATTCTTCACCCACTGACTCTAAAATATTTGTCACCATACAAAGGCTACAATCACCCCTCTTATTTAACTCATGAAGTTTACTCTGTTGGAATCGTTTCCCCTGATCCACGTGGCCTTTGGTATAAGCAATATGTAGTACTATATTTCCCTTTCCATTTACCTGATGATCTCACTCGTAATGGATAATGTGCCTTTCTTAAAAGTGTTTCCCATTATGTCATCATGGGTGGTCTTCTTTAAAAGCGCAACTTCGACGAAATTCTCTTACAATGCCTTACAAGTTTTGATATTTCCTACACTATTAAGGAAGTCCATGATGGAATTTGTGGAGGTCACTTTAGTGGTTTAGTTATCACAAATCACATCCTTCATCTAGGCTATTATTGTCCAAACTTAAACCGAGATTGTTGTGATTATGTGAAATGTTGCATGAAATGCTAACAACATATTAATCTCCACCACACACCTAGTCATGCCTTAAAGGTCACATAAGACCTTTGACCTTTCTCTCAATGGTGTTTTGATCTTTTGAGTGCGATCAACCCTCCTATTCTTTACAATTCCACCAATGGATCATAATTGCTATAAAAATATTACACTAAGTGGGTAGAGGCCATTCCTCTCATTTCTACAAAAACTGAGAAAATATGTGAATTCATAAACCCATCATATCATTTATCATTTTGGTGTTCGTCACCACCTCATCACTGATAATGGAAAACAATTCAAGAACAAAAACCTACACAAACTATGTGATGCTTTTGGAATCCAACTCATTTTCTCATCACCTTATTACCCACAAACCAATGGTCAAGCCAAATCAACCAATAAAACCTTCAACAAAATTCTTATGAAGGTAGTCAATGATACTGGTATAAAGATTGATATACACACATTCCTTTTTCCTTGTGGGCTTATTGCATTAGTAATTCGCACTTCAACTACTACCACCACCTTTTCTCTAGTATATTGGTACCGAGACTATCTTACCTCTCAAAGTCTATATTCCATCTCTTTGCATCTCACTACAAGACATGCTCACCAACAATGACTTTCACCAAGATCGTTTGGTTGCAACTTGAGTTATTAGATGAATGCCGCCTCAATGGTCTTGACCATATAAAAATTTACTAAAAATGTATCAAACGTGCCTATGAAAAAAATGTTCACAAACAAACCTTTCAGGTTAGCAACCTCATCCTAAAGGAAAATCAACATGTAACCAAATTCGAAAAAAAATAAACAGGGTAATTTTGATCCTAATTGGCTTGGACCCTATATCATTACCCATGCCTATGGATCAATTGCTTATCATTTATCTTCACTTGAAGGTAAAACCAAACCTAATGCCCTTAATGCCTTGCCTTTTCAACCATTCTATTTTTGATATTAAATCCTATATCACTTTTTATAAGTTGATCGATTGTCCCTTGAGCATTGTTCACCTTCCATATTAACCATTTTGAGGATCCATGATTAAAAATGAATCATGTGATTACCCGTTACCATTTTAGCCTTGTCTTCAATATGAGTACCACAGCTCTACTCATAGTATGATTCTCATGCATACTTTTCATCTTCTCCCAGATGGAATCCCATGGTCGTTCATCACTCAAAAAACCACCCCCTTTCATAATTGACTCATGTGTACTATGGTTGTTTTGTTTGAACAAGAGCCTCCCCTTCCTCTATAGTCTTTTCTATGACTTAAATGTCCAAAACCAAAAGAAAAAAAAGAAAAAAAGTGGGGAGGGATGCAACTCATTAAGTCAAAACTTCCAACAAAAAAGTGACTCCCTCAAAAGGGACATCTCTTCACTCTAATTCCACTACTATAGATAGACTTCTCCCTTGAAGGAAAACTATATCATAGTTATTTCAAAACTTCAATAAAAATATCCAAAAGCTTCCCGCATCGATCAACTTCATGAATACCTCAAGGAGATAATGTACTCATCCCATATAGACTTACCACATTGATTAGTCTATTACAAACAAACAAATGAAGAAGATGATGAATTTTTTGTCATGGACTTGCCTATTTTTTTCTGGGTTTCGTGTTCCAAAAAATATGTTGTCATTACACTTAGTTACGCTAAACCACCTATTCTCAACTCCTTTCCTTTTTAGCCTAATTCCCTTGTTACTCAAGGGACTTGTTCCAAAACATGACATTCAGTGACTATGCAACTTTCTTCACCCTTATAATGGTCCATTATGCAATGCGTTTAAGGTATTATGTTCATAATCCGCTCTTAGGTATGGTTGATTACTTAGGGTTCTTATCAATTAAGAGGTTCTTTTACCACCTCTTACTATTCACCTTCCTCATTACTTATTGATTATCCTATACAGGACCAGATTATCGACACTTATATTTAAAAAACACTCAACCATATCTTTGACCTAAAATCCACCATGCATGTGACCTAAACCCAACCATGCATGTGACCTACATTCAACAATGCCTAACACTTACTAACCCATTCTTCTACTTAATTCTAATCTTCCCTAGCTTATGGGGGAACTACATTGGCCTAAGGTCCATTTTTCACTGGGACTATGTAGGAAGCACTCTGAGGGCAATGGGCCCTTGGAGGTTATCTCAAGCCACTCTTTACCCTAACCAATCCCCCCTTTCCCTTTCCCCTTCACTTTCTACCCTAGTTAGTTTCCTTTCTATATCAATAACTAGAACTTGAACAAACCAAACAACAGTTGCTAAACATCTTTACCATCATAGTTTACACATTCATTTCAGCACATCTACCATTTATTTACAATCATCATATATTTTACTAAAAATCATCTTAACACAATCCATATCATCACAAATTGCACACATTAATGAATTATAAATTCAATCAACCATAAAACCTGACTCAACCATGCCTACTTGACCTCGACTCAATCATGCCTAAACCAACCTAATTCCACCATGCCTAAACTGACTTGACTCAATCTAAACCTATGACTTGACTCAATCTAAACCTATGACTTGACTCAATTCATGCCTATGACGTGACTCAATCCCATGCCCTAAACCAACCTGACTCAATCCATGCCTACACTAACCTAACCCTATCATGCCTAACTCACCTAGTTTCCTCACATGTATGAAATCATCATTGAAGTTACATATACTCATACACATCATACCATAAAAACATCATCATATTTATATATATCATCCAAATCTAAATTTCCATACATATATACTTGACTGAAAAATGTATACAACTATCTCTCATCTACCATATCACAAATAAAAAGGTCTCAAAATCTTCGACACGCAGGTCAGTATCATGTATACAAAAAAAATCAAAAAATCTCTCATAAACAACCTCACTATCATCAACACATAGGCCAGTATGTATCACAAACAATCACAATACTATCTAAAATGATGATATCCCTCATCTTCCCCTTGAATATTTGAGTCGGTCTTCGAGGCTTGTTATGCCCAGTACTCTACATATGAAGGGACATCTATCCCTACCGCTACCAAATGATCCTGATAATACCTCACCTCACCTAGGGTATCCATGAATCTCGCCATTGACACTTTCTGAGGAGGTGTCATGGGTCTCACTGTGACATGTGGGTTCAACCTTGCTAATAGTGGTCTCTATGCCTATCCCTATACCATATGATACTATGCCTGAGCCTATACCAGTGCTGCAATATGAGCCTATAAGGCTACAATATGTGCCTGAGTAGTGGGGGTAACTAGCCCTTACAACCCGGTGACCTATGCCTATAGGGTGGCTACCTACCCCCATCTCTAGATCCACCCTGTGCGTGTGCCTACCCCTATAAACCTGTTATATATGCCTGAAGGGCCACCACTTGTGCTTGTAATATGGTCCACCTCTTCCTGTGACCCCATCAGTTGTCTCTATAGACTTGTAACCTAGGCCTATAATGTGGCCACCTATCCCTGTAAAGTGTCCCTCTGAACTGTGAAGGTTCTCACATCTTGCATGTGTCAGTCTGGGTGATGGTGTTTACAGTTGTGCTGCCCCCCATTGTTTGTATATGTCTATATAACTGACATCATCAATATTCTGGTCCACTAGTGGCTATTCTTGCCCAGTCGGCATGGTAGGTCATGGTTGAGACATAGGTCTATGCACCTCATCCATCCTATACTATGGGAAAGGAGGTGGTACATCCTATAGCAGCCCAAACTGTTGTTTGACCCTGTCTACAGGTATCATCTCGTGCTCTCCTACACGTCACCCCTCTATCCATCAGAGCAGTTGTAGCTCCTGTAGCTCCTCTTTCATCCACCCATATGATGGAAAACTCACATACAGCCTCTAAATAATTTCCATGCTAGACAACCCCTCTAGAAAATGCCTTTAATAGGCTACATTGTGTGTATCCCTGTGTAGACACTAAAATTGGGTCACACTTCCCTTTGGTCCGTCGACATATAATCACCCTTTATTACACTTACCTAGCCATGACCCCCCTTCACCCGACTAATATTAATTTAATTAATTTAGTTAAATCAATGTATTATCCTCACTATATTTATTATTTAAATATTTTATTTAAATAATATCCACACATACACTTCACTTAGACACCTCACCAAGCCAACTCAACCTAAGACCTATTCTTTGTAAGTTGCCATAACTAACTAAGACTTACTAAAACCCTAAAAATCAATGCCTACATTCCCTCTAACCACATTCCCGAATGCTCACAACAGGCTCCGAGTATAATCTATGGGATAACAACACGATATCCAAGGAAATCAATAGGATATCCCTAGTTTAGTAAACCTAGGAAATCATACCTTAACTGATGTCGATTGCCCCTAACCGTTGCCGGTTAAGCCAAACCACTATCAGTTACCCCTTTTAACCCCTAAACTACCTTATTCTCAAGGTTGGAAAACATTTGGAAAAATTTGACGAGAAAGAACACATCTCAGAGAGATAATGCATATCCAGAGAGCAAATTCTAGTGAAAAATCACATGTAAGGAAGGATATTAAGTATCTTCTCTTGCACATCCATCCCATCCATGATCTGATCTATCCAAGCAAAGAGGAGTGTACATGTAGCCCATGTAGAAGATTTTCTTCAGTTGGTGATCACTAGCAACCTTGAAACCCATCATCAGCACCTCCATCCCTCACACACAGGCATTCAGGAATGGAATCCAAGTAAGTATAACATCATACTTTCTTGGTTTATTTCATTTCATCATCATTTTATCACCCATTGTTTATCTTGCTCCCTACTGACCTTTTCCAACATTTTCACCTCTATATACCCATTAAAACCTTGGAAAATCCTACTCCAGTAACCCAATATTTCAACCCGACTCACTAAAGTCCTTTTTGTAATCCTAAAGGAGACCACAACTTGTTCTGTGACATTTTCAGATCTCACAGTAACCTGTACCGGCTATACCTAACTACCGTCAGTCACACCTAACTGGAACCAGTCTCTATATTTTCCCACACAACCTAGAACATAGCCCTACCCACCAAATTTCATCTCACCCTCATTCCTTTGTGATCTACCTGAGACCTCTGTCAAACCTGCAGAGACCCAGAACCAATCATTTGACCTTTGGATTCTATTCTAGCTTAGCCTGTTAGATTAGATCTATTTTTATTATTGTGTTTTTAAGTGAGATACCTAAATCATTTTAAATAGCAATAGAATTTACTTTGTTTATAACATTAAATTTTTTAAAACAGTGGACTGACATCCATCTAAGAAGTATCATATTTCCCGGATCTAGCATACGCTAGGTAGTTCACTGCCCATATTGTTTAATTCCTTCTTGTGGTCTTGTTTTCATTACAGGTAGTTCCTCCTAGCCAAAAGGAAGTTCTCACGATTAGTTGTGGATCCAGAAGTCATATGCATGCAACAACCCATCAACCAACATTTGAACAGGTATTCCTCCTATGCCCATTACCTTATTTGTTTCATCAACACTTCAAAGAAATAATCTAAGAATTAGGTGAAACATTTTGGCATGCCTGGTGGGACCCATCTGGGGTTCCTTGCATTTCATTCATTCTTAGGAAAAAATTGCGTGTTTGTTTCCCTTCTGAAAAGCGTACACACTAATTTTCTTCCTTGGTAATCCACCTTTTCTTTTTCTTTTTTCTAAAGGAAACTATTCTTTTAGTGTAATTAAAAAGAACCATTTCTTCATGTTTTCTACATTGTAGTGAAAGAGCATCCCTCTTCCTCTTCATCTTATTATTTCATCCAATTTCACTTTTTTGATTTGGGTTTAAAAATAAGTGCATTCTATTCTGATTTATTGCATTAGCTCACATTAATTAAGGGAAACCTATATGCTGGAAGTCATGACCAGCTGATGGTTGACAAATGAATTGTAGAAAAACACTTATATCCTTTTCTCTTTCTCTGAGTCTTACCAAACCACACAAAAATTCAAAATACATACATTCTTAAACAACATCCTACCTAGAAGAAGATGTAGGTAATCACATGATCACGACACAGTGGGCACCCAGCTCGCTGCTCTATCAAGTCATACTTCAGAGTGAAGCTCGCCCCCACCATAACATACCTGAAACCTCACCTTTTGGATCTGCTTCTTTATAGGAAGCCATCCTCACCAAAAACTCTATTTCATAATTCAAGTGTCAGTCCATAAATAGCATAAGCTAAATAAACATAATAGAAAGGGCACTCCTAGGATCACATTTTCTTAGTGTTTTTACTTGGCTTGCATTTTGAGGTGAGAGATCACGTTCATCACTTTTTTTTTGTTCATCTTTACACACTCCTCATCACAGCTAGTGTATTTTAGCTTCACTTGAGTGTTCCTGGGCCATATCATCATCATTCTCAGAATTTTGGGTCTAATTCTACATTAGATTTTAATTCACAACCACTTTCTTTCATCATTGTTTCAATTTCACAGTAACCATCGTCGGTTACCTTTGATCGCCATCGGTTATACCCAACCAACGTTGGTTCTAGGTCCTTTTGCTAACCTACTCAAAAGGACATTTTTATTCATTTTCTTCCAATTTTCACCATTGCTGTCACTATCATCATACCCATTAACGTTGTAAACATCATCAAATTTGGCATACCTGTTATATTTTACCTTCTGCCTTATTTTTCACTCACTGTCCATTTCCTACAGAGACAGACAGTGGTTACCCTTAACCGGCGTCAGTTTTCCCTAACTGGAATTGGTTAGCTTGTTTCACATTCTAGCCACCATTTGGCACTTAATCTACTTTTTTTTTTCCAGATTCACCTATTCCTGTTGTTCTCTGTGCCATTTACAGAGAATCAACCCTACCTGATCAGTACTGGTTCACATGGTGTTGACCCAAAGACAAGTAAGTGCCCTCGTATTTCATGCCAGTTGTCAACCACTCCCACCTAGTCCTTCACCACCTTCCATTTTTTCACCAGCCATGGATCCCATCCAGCCTATTACTATCGCTACCAGAGATGAGGAGTTTGCACGACTCCTTGACTAGAACCCTGCCACCTTACAGTTTTACCTTTCCCACTCATCCACTCAAGATGCCTCGGGTCAATTGATATACAACATGCACATATCTATCCCCCCAAAAATCACACCCACTCCCGCATCGGCCCCATCTAGCTCCGTGTTTCCCATAACCACCTTACCCCAGTCATTTCATAGTTAGGTCCTATACCTACTATGACTGCCACGTTTGTTACCTCCGTGGACCTCATTACATCCACCGTACCCTCGATTACTACCCTAAACACAACCTCATCTACCCCTAATGTCTCACACATACCTGTAGCTACACTACCACCTCTAGTCTCAGTGACCCCTACCCCATTTCAGAATGTGGTTCTTTCCATTCTATAATCATTATCCCCTATTGCCACTAGGGTTACCATGACCCTTCCACCCCCATATACATATTACCAACAACCTCTTGTTTCATCCATTATTCATTTCAGGTATATATCCCCTATTTCACTACCTTCTTCTCCACCACCCTACATGGCAGCCTCATATACTGGAGTGCCACCCATGTTATATGCCCAAAACCAACCTTCTCACACTACAAGAGGCATCCAATCATCACAACCCACCAAGGACCTAATTAAATTGATGTTATACAAGATGTAGATATTGGAGGCATCGGTTTCTAGCTCCCGCAACACTCTCACCTACGATGATATTTACAACAAGCCTATTCACCCATCCATTCCTATCTGTTCATACCCTTTGCATTGGAAAATGCCTAAATTTAATCATTTTAATAGCAAAGAAGACCCACAGAAGCATTTGCATTCATTCAAACATGGGTGTTATCTGATCAATCATGATGATCCCTTGCTTTTGATAACCTTTCCCATGTCCCTCATTGGACCTGCATTAGATTGGTATAGTGGGTTACCTAAACACTCTATATTCTCATTCAATCAGGTAGCCCAAGCCTTCTTGGATCATTTCTCTATCAATATCATCAAGAAGGTTACCATGACCAATCTATATTCCACACGTTAGTATGAGGATGAATCTATCACAGATTTTGTCACTCACTAGCGCAACCTGATCAATAAACTTACATTCTAACTACCACAAACTGAACTCATCAAGCTCTTCACACAGGCTTGCACTAGACATATCTCCTCGACCTTACAGGTCCAAACCTTTTGAACATTTGATGAGGCATTCACTATGGCATAAAAGTTAGAGATTTGGGCCATTAAAGAGAAGAAAATCCAATTACACAATAAAAATTTGGCATTCAAGTCAAATGATACCTCTTCTTATTCTAAACCACAAACCAATTATTCAAAAGTTAAGGGCACCACTAACACAGTGGTACTCAAGGTTGGCCCAACTCATCTGTCAAATCAGGCTACACCCTCATCTAATCTCTCACTTGTCCAAAATTTTCAATTCAGACGAGAGCAGTGAAAATATACACCAATTGGGGAACCTTACTCTTCTGTCTTAGAAAATCTTATCAAAGCTGGAGCCATAACCCTTCCACCTATAAAACCACACACTAGTTTTGACCCTGCTCACCCCATGCCCGCATGGTATAAAGAACATGATTTTTGTAACTATCATCGAGTAAAGGGGCATAGTGACAGAAACTGCATCACTTTCAAAAATATTGTCCAGGAAATGCTCGAGAAAGGTGAGTTAACTATGGATAATCCCAATGCTACCCCCAACCAAAATCTACAAATCTTCAAAAAACCATTTCCCAACTATGCCCCTTCATCCAATCAAACCAGTGAGACATCAACTCATGATACCCATACCAACGAGGTTCACACTGTCTTTAACAAGGTACCTGTTTCCTCCCAATTACCCCATATTCCTTCCATAGAGGAGATCCTAGCCTGAAATCCTCCTTCCACATTGGAACCAACCTCTCCTATTCCTTCACCAACAGAGGAACACCTTTCATCTCCTTCATCACCAACAGAAGGGGTCTTCCACTAACATTAAGCCCATCTCACCCCTAGCTTCACCACTTATAGAACCTTTACCTACAGTACCTCCTCCACCCATAGAGGAGCTCCCATTATCTCCTCCACCCACAGAGGAGCACCCATTGCCTCCTCCACCCATAGAGGTGTGTCCATCTATTCCTCCACTTATAGAGGAGCTCCCATCATCTCCTTCCACCTATCATCGACCCAGTTGAGATACCTTTATCTCTTGGTGAGCATTCTCCATCAGCTACCTAGAATCCCACCGACCTACTTTTGTCTCTCTTACCCACGGAAGCTGAAGCTAGCCAATTCCTTGTCTCTAAGACACATTTTACGGGAATTTCCATTAGGTCCTCACCAACTCCACCTACAGATGTGTCGTTCTCATGTTTGGCTGATCACTTAGATTATGTGGATAGGGCTTTACTATGGGTGCACCTCTTACTCCCTGTCTCAACACAGATGCAGAGATCCCTTGCTAATACCTTCACTATCTACCCAAGCACATTTCGACCAATCAAACCAAATACAACAACCTCTGTTGTCACAACCCCTTCCATGATACATGTTAGTGCTCAAACCACACCCTTACCCATAACCCAACCTACATCTAAACCCAAACCCATACCTACAACATTTTCCTCAACTAAACCTATTACCACTTTAGGGGTCACCCCGACCACCAGCCTTACTCATCCACCTATTAAATGGGATTTAGCTACATCCTCCAACATCAATACCACACCTACTTTGACACCCAAACCAAAGAAACAAACTCATCGACCTCATACCCCGACCACACCAATCACACCCGCACTTGTCCCGTCTATCTTAAGACCTCAGTCTTCCCAACATGGTCAAGTAACCTTCACCCATCAATAAACCAATAACACAACAACCCATTCCTTCCTCACAAACCTCTAACCTACCCAGGCACACAACATGAATTACACCCACACCTATAGTCCTTTACCACCAATACCTCCAATACCCTCAGCTGTTGCTTCACTACCCACTACACTTCAGTCATTATCCCTCACACCCCAAAGTATGACCCGTGTCATCTACCTTCATAGCACCCCCATTATCCCCATGGGTAACTCACCCTCTTCCTCCATCTGCTTTTCCTTCTAGACCTCGTACACCCACATCACCTTTAACCAAGAAGGTGCAACCCAAAAACAAAACCCCACTACCCCACAATAAGGTAGTAAAAACAACCACACACCCTCCTACCCATTCATCTATTGTACCCCTACCCAGATAAACATGACTGATACCTAAAACCACACCGGCACCTAAACCCATAGCTCAGCCCATTCCTCCTCTTCCAAAACATAGTTCCTCAACAATCAACCACACCTACACCCAAACCCGTGTTCACTTCCCATTGTGATCCCCTAGCAAGATCTTATGCCCAAATTTTAACCAACCTCCTCGAGACTTTTGTTATCACATTACCACCACTCCGACCTTATGATACCCTCAAACCCAAGCCAAAAGGGTTTGATGATACTAAAATTTACGCATACCATCATGTGCCAGGGTATGATGTGGAGAACTGCAAGGCCTTGAAAACCATCCTTATCCAATTATGTCCACCAGAAACCAACTTTGATGATGACGAACCTTCTTGATGAGGATCCTGTTTCACCAACACCCATTCCCACACTACCCACTCAACAACCACAACCTCCACCCTCACCACTCCTAGAGCCACCCTCAAGATTTGAAATTAACATGGTTTGCATCAGAGAACTTGCCACACCACCACCCCAATGTCATTGCACCTAACTCACCTCACAAGGCTTTTCTCCTCCAGTAGGTTTTTTCCCTTCATGTTCATTATACCACTCATCCTACACCTTCCCCATTTGCCAACTCCCCTCAAATCAACATGATACACATCACTACACATGCATAGAAGGGAAAAGAAAAGGAAACTAACCTACCAACTAATCCTATACCCAACATACCATCTGCTCCTATACCTAAAATAACTATCTGCGGCCCCACGTACCCCATTTCTAATGGCATCACACATCGCACCATTCTCAAACAATTACACCAATCTCCCTCAAAATGTCCTTATACGACCTCATCCAAACCTTAGAATCCCATCGCCAAGCTCTCATGGAGGTTCTTCAATCTATTAAGGGTTTTACCCAATGACCCTACACCCCTGTAGCCTCCATTATCACACCCCATCATTCACAGCCTCTCTCACCAAATTACCATCTTCATCTTCACCCCATCTTATTCACCAAGTGGCCTCCCTTAGCTTCTCAGAGGAAGAGATCATGCACACCAAAATGATGACCCGAATCTAACCCTCTTCATCTCCATCCACATTGATGACATATGCCTAAACCATGTGATGATTGATGGAAGTGCTAGCATTAACATCATTTCATCCATGCATTTTCTCAAATGACGCATACTTGATAATTTGCATGCATAAACTATCTTGGTCATGTTACATTCATTCAACTGACGCTATCACCTCCACACTAGGCACTTTCATCCTTCACTTTCACATGCACCCCTACACTATTCCAGAATTGTTTTATGTTTTAGAGGGGGAATTCCAATATAACTTGTTGTTTGGTAGACCTGGATCCATGTCATGGGTTACATTCCTTCCATTTACATCATTGTGTAAAGTAAAATAACATGAAGGACACACTTATATCATTCTGAATCTCATACATCGCATATACCTTATAACATACCTGTGTATCACAACTAATGATGTCACTCATACCTAAAAAAACATGTGTCTCTGCATACCAATCACCGGCTTCACCTAGGCCGCTATCCTACTAGTACAAAAATATCTTTCACCACACATACCTCCTCCAGGCTGGTATCACTGCATAAAAAAATCCATGGATGACCCAATAGCTTAATAATCTGTTAACTCCACATAGGCATCAACCTCTCATATATAATCCATACAAAAATGACCTACAGCACGTAAGCCACTGATCCATAGCAAGGTGTAAATCATCTCCTCATATAATGTTGGGGAATGCTACCTATATAGTGTCAACTCATGTCCTTACTCCACATGAGTATGGACCCCTTTACCAACACCCTATCTATGGTCACCATATAGGAGAACACCTGCCTTCATGGTCCTCCTCATATTTGTACTAGGCTCACCTCACCCGGGGACTTGATACTACCTCTTGCACACTAGTGAACCTGCACCATAAACCCTATCTCTGGGATTTTCCACCCCCTTCCAATCACTCTACCAATCACTATGAGTCCCAGGATCTTCATGTACCACTCTGCACTGGAAGGCCTGTTGGTCCTCTGTACTCAACATAGCAAGGGCACCATACTGATAGCCCATGTACCAGCCGCAAACATAATGATCATGAGTAATATTGGCGTCCCCGAACCTCCTACTAGGACATCCCTAAATCTGAACTCATTGAGGACCCTAGCCCTTCTGTACCTTCATCTTCATGACCAACTTCACCCGGTGGACCTGGGTCACCATCCTCACTGACAGAGTCGAGGGATCTTGAATCTATCACCACAGGACATTTTCTATCTCATAAACATCATTACCTTGTGGCCTGTGACTCAGTCACCATGAAGCCTAACTCGGCCCCTCCCAGCTGTGTTTATGCGCTGTAAATCTGGGCTTGCAGAGTAGTAGATGATGACACCTGCGCTACAATTAACATTTTTTAATGCTCAGGATGATAAACCCATAACTCACCTCCCTGTGATGTGGCCAGACTAGCCCTGTATAGTCATCTGTACATTACGCCTATAGGGAGGCAAATCATGCTCTGAATGAATCCACCTATCAAGATCAACATCTCCATACTCAAGATGACTCGCACATCCTAAAGATCAGACAATCTTTAGATGTTGCTGAAAAGGTAGCCATCACTTCTTGCCCTTCTCTGAGATCATAACCACACTTTCACTTGGTCTTATGTAGACATGCCCTGTAATGACCCCAACATAGTGGTCCATAATATCGTAATCATTCCCAATGTCAAACCTATCAAACAAAAGCTAAGCATAATGCACCCTTGCATTGCTCTTATTTTCAATCAATAAAGGTAATGCCTTCCTTCCCTTGTAGGGTGTCATCCTACCCATTGATCATCTTTGATGGATGGCTAACATCTGGATCCCCGTTACTAAAGCAATCGGTGGTACGGCATAGTTGCATGGACTTATGCTGACCTCAACCTAGCCTACCTAAAAGATATTTTTCTGCCACTGCCTGGCATTCATAAATCTGGTTGAATCTCACTGGCTGGTCCTGAGATGCTCTTAGTCAGCATCGGTGCCGTTGTGGTGGACAACATATTGTCTCTCCACATCATCTCCTCATGTAGGCCTCATGAGGAGATAGAGTAAAGGTGGGTACCCAATCATGGGTAGCCGTAAAATCTTGAACATGTCCGCCAAGTTGATAATCATCTCGCTCGTTACAAGGTGGAATATATTGGTCTCATGAGTCTCCATTTATCGCTGACCTCGACCCTCTAGCTGGGCCACAGAACAATATGTTGGTAGCACCAAATCCTAGCTCCATGGCCGATCTCTCTATTCATGTGAGGACAGCTCCACATACGACCTCGCTAAGCCATGCATATGTCACCCAGTAGAGGTGGAGCTATCTACCCTACCATGTGTAACTGTGCATCTACCCTACCCCTCACCCAAGAACAACATTACTCCCTATTTACCCTTCCCATATTCACCAATTAACCCTTTTCCCTCTCACCTAATCCTTTCCCACATACCCTATCTTTCCCACCTGTGCCTACATTACTCTATTCACCTTTTTTGTCCCAACTTAATCCTAATCGGTTGACCAACCCTAGTTTATCCCTTGACCGACTTCATGGTCTCCCCTTAAACCGGCATCGGTCACTATGTCTTGGTGACTGATACTAGTCACTACAAAACCGACGCCGGTCAAGCTTGACCGACACTGGTCAACTGTCAGCCACAATTTCCCATGACTTCCCTTTTCCCCCCTAATCCTCCTAAACCTCACCCAAATTCCCCTTTTAGCACCACCTACATTATTGACCTATAACTCCTCCTCTAGACACCTACCCACCTACACCTATACAATTTACTTCCCATTTCCCCCTATTTTTCCTGTTTTACAATATCTTCCCGTACCCATTATTTCTATATGTTTCCCACTCATAATTAACTGAAAAAACCATAACAACACCCTTCGAAACCTACCTGATTACCAAAACGTTGCCACCATCGTGGTGGAATCCACCATGCCTGGCCATTGTGTCAATGCTCCTCCCAATCCCTCTCCTGACCTCTGCCATCTACCGAATGATCCACTGATATCATCCACACCAATCACCTCGCTTGATTCTAATACCTTGTGACCCCACCTACTAACTCAACCCAACCCTCGTCCTATCATGGCTTGCCAACTCAAACTCTCGGATGTCCTTCCAGACACTTTTCCTTTTCTCTTCTCTCTCTTTCTTGTCCTTTTATCCTACTTCACAAATACCAAATGAATTTTTAAAACGCTGGATTTTCACCTTTTATCGCTTATCCAACTCTAACTGACGTCGGTTCCCCCTAACTAGCATTGACCGCATGTCCTAGTCTAACTGTCACCGATTAGCCTATACCAATCTTCAGTTCCTACATCCACCGTCATCAGTCACCCTGACCGTTGTCGGTGCACCCTACTTTACTCATTTTCTCCCACCCTATACCTTGCTCCTTTACCCCATCTACCCTTTCCCCAACCCATTTAGCTTACCTTTCCTAGACCTCATCATTTCCTACCTACCATTTTTCCTGCTTTGGGGACTTCGCATTATTTTACCCTTACCTCGACCTTGCCTGTGCTATGACCTAGATATTTGGACCTGGAACTTAGCTAGTGACCTTTTGACCTCATGTGTTTTCTGTACCTTGCAACATTGTTACTTGTGTTGATTGACCTAATGACCTTACCTAGCCTATTGTCCATGACCATTTATCCTGACCCTACCTTTGGTGTACTAGAAACATACCTACACATTCCTGTACACGTAACCTACGTTGTGTTTCCTGACCTTATCCTATACCTTGGATACCGGATTCACTTCACCCTTGTTTGGATAAACCTATCGACCTTAGACGATGTAGAGTTTGCCTGCTCTTCAACCCAGTAGCGTGCTACAGTTTATACGTGTGTGTGTGTGTGTGTGTGTGTGTGTGTGTGTGTGTGTGTGTGTGTGTGTGTGTGTGTGTACATTTGGTTACTATTCCTACCTTTGACCTTGATCCATTACCTAGATTTCCTGCGTAGACCTTTCACCCCTTTTTCCCTATACCCATTTTCCTTTTCTTCACATTTACCTTTTATCAAACCATTCACCGCTTCAGCCTGCTGCCTCGTCAAGTCCTTGGTTTGAGGGGGATTCACCTTCACTCATGACATAGGGAAACCACATCTTATTTTTGTTAGCATCTACTTACCAATACAAGCTATGCAACAAAAAGGGGCAAAATGTAGACACTAAAATTAGGTCACACTCCCCTTTTGTCCCTCGACATATAAAAACCCCTTTATTACATTTACCTAGCCATGACCCCCTTCACCCCACTAATATTAATTTAACTAATTAAATTAAATTAATGCATTACCCTCACTATATTTATTATGTAAATATCTTATTTAAACAATATCTACACATACAGTTCACTTAGGCACCTCACTAAGCTAACTCAACCTAAGACCTATTCTTAACAAGCTACCATAACTAAAGACTCTACCCAAACCCTAAAAATCAATGCTTACATTCCCTCTAACCACATTCCCACATGCTCACAAGAAGCTCCCAGTCTAATCTGTGGGATAATGGCACATGAGATCCGAGAAAATCAAGGATGATATCCCTAGTTTAGTAAACCTAAGGAAATCCCTCCTTGACCGACGTCGGTTACCCCTTACCATCACCGGTTAAGCCGGACCATGCCGTCAATTACCCCTTTTAACCCAAAACAACCTTATTCTCATGGTTGAAAGCTTAGAATTTGGACAGTTGGAAGTAAGAAATTTGATGAGCAAGAATACATCTCAGAGAGATAACGACATCTTCAAAGAGCCAATTCCAGTGAAAAACTCACATCCAAGGAAGGAGATTGAGCATTCTTCTCCTGCACGTAGCCATCCCAGCCACAATCTAATCTATCCAAGTAAAGAGGAGTGTGCATGTAGCCCATACAGAAGCTTTTCTTCAGTTTGTGATCACTTGCTGCCTCCAAACCCATCATCAGCACCTCCATCCTTCATACATATGACCTTCAGGAACGAAATCCAAGTAAGTATAATGTCATACTTTCTATGGTTTATTTCATTTCATCATTATTTTATCACCCATTGTTTATCTTTCCTCCCTATTGACCTTCTCCAAGATTTTCACCTCCATAAACCCATTAAAACCTCGTACAAAATCCTATTCCAGTCACCCAATACCTCGTCCTGACCAACTCATAAAGTCCTTTGTGCAATCACAAAGGAGACCAAAACCCTATTCTCTGACATTTCTAGATCTCACAATAACCAGTGCTGAGTTATACCTAACCTGCGGTCGGTCACACCTTGACCGACACCGGTCTCTGTGTTTTCCCACACATCCTTAGAACAGAGACCTACCCACCTAATTTTACCTCACCCTCACTCATCTGTGACCTACCTGAAACCTTTATCAGACCGACAAAGACCCAAAACCTAATCACTTGACCTTCGGATTCTATTCTAGCTTAGCCTGTTAGATTAGATCTATTTTTCTTATTGTGTTTTTAAGTGAGCTACCTAAATCATTTTAAAATAGACAGTAGGATTTACTTTGTTTACTAACATTAATTTGTTTAAAACAGTGGACTGACAACCATCTAGCAAGTATCATACTTGCCGGATCTAGCATACGCTGGGAAGTTCATTATTCATATTGTTTAATTCCTTCTGGTGGTCTTGTTTTCATTACAGGTAGTTCCTCCTAGCCAAAAGGAAGCTCTCATGATCAGGTGTGGATCCGGAATTCATACACACACAATAACCCATCAACCAACATTTGAACAGGTATTCCTCCTATGCCTGTTACCCTATCTGTTTCGTCAACACTTCAAAGAAATGATCTAAGAATCAAGTGAAACACCCAAGTAGCTCTATGTGCTCTAGTAACTAGAACCTAGTGCCTATAACCCACTCAAACCAAGCTGATGTCAAATGAAATAGTTTGGGGATTCCTAGTGGCATTGTTGTGGAAAATCAGCAGCACCCCTAGATGTTGATCATATTTCTATTTTGACATCTTGGACATCCAGTGTGATTGCACAACAGTGAATCCTCCCCCCAAGTGTGGGACTTGTAGGAATGGGAGAGGAATCTCTAGATTAGAGGTTGGTTCCTCAAATCCTCTGATCAGATATATCACTTACAAGTTGCAGAGGTTTAAATTCCTAGTTCCTATTCTAAATTCCAAGGGGACAGAGATAGGGAATGCAAAAAAATTTGAAACTAATGCTAATGAGGTGATGCACCAGAGGAATGGTGAACATTTTGCTTCTGCAGATTGACACAAGTCATGGAAATGCAACAAAACATCATGCACAAACTGATGACATGTAATGAAAGATCAGAAAGAAAACAAACAACATAAGCAGAGGATTGAAACCCATTCACAGAGCCTACATTGTCATTTCCAATATCAAAATACATACATTACAGCATTTGGGAGGTAGAAAACATGTTACAGTCCTAGAAGAGGTCTGATTTTTCCACAAAATCACTTTCAAGGTGAAAGATGGAGCCTGCAATACATAAACAATGTTCAACCTTTCAAAAATGAGCCAAATCTGGCTTTTACAATGCCAGAAACGACCCAAGGAGAGAGAAACATGGGAAAACATGGGAGAGCTTCAACCACTGACAAAAAATGTAGTAAAACAACATGGCCATCCTTACAGGCCCATCCCCTAACATTTTCCACCATGTTGGGAGAGAATGCGAGCCATTCTTCATTAAAAAAGGTGGTTGAAACATAATTTCTATCCATGACCACGTGCCAGAGGAATTTTTCAATTTTATCTCTCCAAACTCCATAAAAATGAAAAAGTGACCCCAGAATCTTGTAGATAATTTCACCAGCTTTCCATTGATATAAAGAACGTGAAAAACCAAGCCCTGGATCGAAAAATATGGACATTTGAAATTTTAGGGCAAAACAGGGCCAAATCGGATTGGCAGGCAAATTTTTTTAAATTTTCCACTTTTGGTCATTTGGAGAATTTTCCAAAAATTCCCCACTCTACCATTCCGGGTGCCACATGGCATGCTATTATTGGGCGTGGGCCTTTAACGCTTCATTTTCCATAATTTTTCCCTTTGGAAATTTTTTGAAAAATTCCCCACCGGGCCGATGATCTGAGGACACGTGGCGCATGCTAATTAGGCACCGGCCTATCTTCCTAAATTTTCCGTTGCTGTTTGATCCTATTTCTTGACTCAGATATGTGGCAAAACCTCATTTGTTGCGGGCCTTTCCCTTCGAATTTTCCATGTGGGCTTTTCTTGAGTTTTTTTCCGCCACTTGACACGTGGCACAATTCCATTGGCTCGCGCTTGTGGGGGCGATTTTTCCTTTGAAATTTCCTTCCTTTTCCTTTCGGAAAATTTCCCAAATTCTCCCTACCTTCCGCCGATGTGGGAGACGTGGCAGCACCTCATTCATCGCGGGCCCTGGGAAAACATTTTTCCTTTTGCACAATCCCTTTTGGGAAAAAATTTCAATTTCCTCCCACGCTCTGACGTCTCAAATATACGGGGACATGTGACGAGCTCTGACTAGTTGGTGGGGTGGAAGGCCAAAAAATTAACATTGTGCCTTTGCCAATCACTTTTCCAAATTTTCAATCTTTCCTCCGCTGTCTGCCACTCCCTTGGCCTAACGACATGTGGCATGATGTGATTGGGCGCACGCATTTCCTAAAGATTTTTCCATGATGCCAACACTTAGTCAAATTTTCAATTTTCTCCCCGTTGGACACGTGGCACAATCTTATTCACCCACAGGGCAAAATATCTATTGTTGTAAATCAGCAGCACCCCTGGATGCAAATCAAGGTTCTGAATCGATGTTTTAGGCATCCCGTGTGATTGCACAACATGGAAACCTCTCTCCAAGTGTGGGACTTTTGAAAATGAGAGAGGAATCTCCAGATTAGAGGCTTGTTCCTCAAACTCCTCTGATTTAGATCTATATTTTACACAACTACAAAGGTTCAGATCCTAATCCTACTCTAAATTGCAAGGGGATAGGGATAGAAATGCAAAAATTGAAACTAACTAATGATGGTGATGCACCAAAGGAGTGGTGAAATTTTTTTTTGCCATATAAATAGACACAAATTCATGAAATGCAACAAGGGAAAACATGCACAAGCTGATAGATGTAATTAGAAGTCTTAAAATTAAGTAAAACAATACAAATAGAGGACTGAAAGCATTCACAGAGTTTGCACTGTCATTTCCATGTAAAATCTCTTGCATTCCACCCTCAAAGAGGTATAAACCTGCTACAATACTTGAAAAAGGTCTGATTCTTGCAACAATCACTTGCTGGAGGTGAAAGAAGAAGTTTTCTATGCCAAAAAGTGTTCAACCCTGAAGAAATGAGCCAAATCTGGCTTTTACAATACATGGGTCGAGCCCAGGAGAGAGAAAATGTGAAAAATGCATGGGAGCCATCCCTCATTGAATGAAACTGCATTAAAACAACACGGAGGTCCTTACAAACCCATGCTCTGACATTTTTGACCATACTGGAGAAGAATGCGACCCATTTTGTATTAATTTTGGTTGTTGAAATGTCATTTCTAGCCATGGACACGTACCAGAAGCATTTTTGAATTTTCTCTATCCAAACTGAACCAAAATTCAAAATTGACCATGGAATCATGTAGATAATTTCATAATATTTCTATTGATATAAATAACATGCAAATCTGAGCTCTGGATCGAAATTTATGCTCGTTTGAAGATTTAGGGCAAAAACGGGCCAAAAACGGATCAGCAGGAAAAAATTTCAAATTTTACCTTTTTTTTTGTCTTTGGAAAAAATTTCGAAAAAATCCCATGCTCCACTGGTCAGATGCCACGTGTCAGCTTTTGATTCGCCACTAGAATTCTCTCTCCTTCCTCCTCCACGGGTTTTCCTTTGAAAATTTTACCTTTTTATACTTTGGGAAAATTTCCCAATTTTCCCCCATGCCCCACCACTTGTGGACATGTGGCATGATTTGGTTGGTCGATAGGGGTGCGGGCTCATCCTTTTCCTTTGAATTTTTGACCGAAACTTTTACCAAATTTTCCTAAATCCTCCCAGAGCTCCGAACTTCCCTTCCCCTTAGGACACGTGTCCTGTGTCTATTGGCTTGGGCCCTCTGTTCCATTTTCCCCTTTGAAACTTTTACCGACCACTTAGCAACAATTTCAATTTTAACCCCAATGCCCGCAACCCTCCTTGGCCATGTGGCGAGTTCCTATTAGCCGTGGGTCAAAATTCAAAATTTTTCCTGCTCAAACACTTAGCCAATTTTTTCACTATGCCTCCCCTTGTGACACGTGTCACACTGTGATTGGTACGTGGGCCCCACGGGCAAAATTTTCCATTTGAACCTTCGACTCAAACTTGGAAAATTTTCCAAGTTCACCTCCATCCTCTGAACTCCCTTTCCACGTGGCAGCTTCCTATTGGCTGCGGGCCTCCAATGGGAAAATTTCCCATAAAAACTCTGCCGAGCCATAACTTGAAAAATACGAGGAGTTAGGAGGCAAACTTTACCTTTCTGGAAAGCTGAGAGAGAGATCTATCTGATGGTGCCATCTCTAGAAAGATTTGAGTGCCTGAAAATAAAAAAATGAAGACTGAGGCACAAGAGAGGTAGGAACACAAGGAGTTAGCCACAAAAATGAGTAGGGGTACATTTTGGATAATAATTTTGGTGACTCAGAGTGGTCATCTGCCTGCTAGATGAAAGTACCAGTTGCCTGAAGCAGTCCATTGGGCATGGAGTCATCAAATTTTTCATTTGGAACCCCAACCTGACTTAGAATGTTGCAAGGAGGATGATGGAATATCACCTGATGGAAGCAAGGATTGCAAAACATCTCCATGGACAGCAAGCTGTGCCAAAGCACTTAGGGGAAACAAAACTAACCTACAACAAAACAATGTGCAAAGCACTTGGAGGAATGAAAATCTAATCTAATATTTACAAGGTGGAGAATTTCCCTCTAGAAGAAATGCTTGAGATAGATTCCATTGACTGGAATCTGTAATTCTTCACCATCCAATGAAACCAATTGGAAAGCATTGTTGTTCTTGCACTTCGTGACCATGTATGGGCCACTCCAAATGGCATCAAATTTTGAATGCCTTCCCGGTTTTTCTCTATCCGCATCCCATTTCAACACTAGATCTCCAACTTGAAAAGATCTATCCTTGGCCTTCCTATCAAAGGTCTTCTTGATCAAAGCTTGATTATTCTCCATTGCTTGGGATGCCTCATTTCTAATCTCTTGTAGCTCCATCAACTCTGCATATCTCACTTCCATGGGCCCAAACTCTAGCAACTCTAACTGCTTCATGAGTTCCAATGTTGGCAACTCAAGTGACATGGGCAAGATTGCCTCTCTTCCATAAACAAGCTTGAATGGAGAGTTACCTGTGGATCTCTTGGGAGTTATCCTATCAGTCCATAACGCTGATTTCACTTTGGTATGCCAAGACCTCTGATTCTCATCAAGAGTCCTCCTAATGATCCTCAACAAGTTCTTGTTTGTAGACTCGGCCTTGCCATTACCTTGAGGGTAATAGTTTGATGAAGTGCTTAGGTAGATCCCGTTCTTGACAGCCCACTCAGTCACCTTGGATCTAATGAATGCCAATACATTATCTGAGATTATTGTAGCAGGTATACCAAATCTGGTTGCTATCCCCTCATAAAAGTTTAAGATGCTGGACTCA
This sequence comes from Taxus chinensis, assembly GCA_019776745.2. NCBI lineage: Eukaryota > Viridiplantae > Streptophyta > Pinopsida > Cupressales > Taxaceae > Taxus > Taxus chinensis. The sequence continues at coordinate 656,000,091 of CM034148.1, forward strand.
TTTGCTTCTTTGAGTGCTACTACTTCAGTCCACTTGGTGAAGTAGTCTGTGGCTGTCAAAATCCATTTGTGCCCTTGACTTGAATTGGGATTAATGACTCCAATGAAGTCCAAACCCCATTGCATGAATGGCTGGTCAATTGAGATTGGATGCAATGGAAGGGAAACAAGTCTCTCTTTTCTTGTGAAAAATGCACAATTCTTACACATCTTGATCCATGCATAGCAATCACTGAAAATTTTAGGCCAATAATAACCAGCCTTCATGCTTTTTAGAGCTATCACTCTCGGTGCAAAATGACCACCAGCTATTCCACCATGGAACTCTTCCAACACCCTATGAATCTGATTTGTGCTAATGCATCTCAGCAGCACTCCATTCACATCTTTCTTGAACAAAAATTCATTAATAATGGCATATGGGATAGCATGCAATCTGAAGTGTGTTCTTTGGGTCTTGTTCATCTCTGGAGGGCATAGGCCTGTGCTTAGGAAGTGTATTATACCTTGGGTCCAGCAAGGAGTGGGGGCAGCATTATTTTCTTCTTGAGTGCCACATGGCTCATGGCTGTCTTGAAATGTCAAAACAACCTCTCCTTCATTGCATGCTTCTTTTTGCTTCCCCAAAACCAGCTGCTCACACAATCCTTTTCCTCTTACCAGCTTGGTGATTTTGATCTCAATGTCATACTCCATGACAGGAGTGATCCAACTTGCCCTTTTCTCATTCAAATCTTTGTCGAGGTGGAAGTCCTTAACCCCAGCATGTGAGACCAGAAACTGGACCTTGTTGTTTGAGACTAAATTCTTGAATTTCTTCAAGCTTTTGATTACTGGCAGCACATGCTTCTCAATAAAAGAATACCTCACCTCATAGTCATCTAGGCTTTGGCTGAAGAAACAATTGGCTGCTCATTGTTGTCCTTGTTCTGTTGTACCAAAATGGCAGAAATAGTATCATTACCTCCAAATGCATAGACGATGAAATCCTTGGAGAAATCTGGGTTGATGAGAGTTGGTGCTTGAGAGATAGCTTCTTTGATTGCTTCAAAACTCTGCTTGCCTTCTGCTGTCCACTTGAAAGTCATGCTTTTCTTTAACATTTTAGTGATGGGCTTGACAAGGGCTGCAAAATCTGGGACAAACCTCCGGACAAAGTTTATTCTCCCTAAGAAACTCTAAAGGGCCTTCTTGTGGCTCGGCAATGGTAGTTCTCTTATGGCTTTAACCCTCTCTGGATCAATTGCTAATCCTTCTTTGGAGACAATATGGCCAAGGAGCTTTCCTTCATGTGCTAGGAAGATACACTTCTTAGGATTAAAAGACACTCCAAATCTCCTACACCTTGTGAAGACTTGTCTCAAATGAGAGAGGTGGTCTGCTGCATTTTTGGAAAAAAAAAGTGATATCATCAAGGTAAATCAGCACCACATTGTTAATCAAACCTTTGAACGCCATGTCCATTGCTCTTTGGAAGGTAGCACCAGCATTGGACAGCCCAAATGGCATTTTTCTGTGTGCATAAGTTCCCCATTTGGTTGTGAAGGCTGTCTTGAACTGGTCTTCTTCCTTCACCATAATATGATTATAGCTTGAGTAGCCATCAAGTAGTGAAAACCTCTCGGAGCCAGCCATAACTTGCAAGATTTTCTCCATGGAAGGGAGTGGGTAATGGTCCTTGAGAGAGGCTCTATTCAAGTCTCTGAATTCAACACACAATCTGATCCCTCCACTCTTCTTTCTGACTAGAACCAACTTAGAAACCCAACTAGAATGCTTGATTGGGAATATGATCCTTGACTCAATCAGCTTGTCCAATTCTTTCCTCATGAGAGGCTCCATGTGTGGATTGACTGGTCTTTGTTTCTGCCTGTCAGCCTTAGTATTTGGATCCAATTCAATGGTATGCTAAGCTAAGTTGGGATTGAAACCTTTCAAGTCTTCATAGCTCCAAGCAAACACGTCAGGGAACTCTTGACATAGCTGTATGAACTCATACCTTTCTTGTTCAGTTGCCATCTTTCCAATTTGTAATGGTTTGTTCTCTTCCACCAAGATGGATACTGAATCTTCTCTCTTGACTTGAATGTTTTCTTTCTCTTTCCTAAATTGATAATTGGGATTAAAAACAGACTCCAAAGTGATAAGTCCCTTGGGTAGCTTGTTAGTTCTCAGCTGTACCACTTGGTCACCATACTGTTGTTCCAGTTTTTCTTGATTCTTAGCTGAGAACTCAGCTTCTTCTTGCAAGAAATGGATGATTTGTTGGTCATTCTCACATACTTGCCAACTGACATTGTTATCCAGCACTAAAGGCCTCACAATCACGTGGATGTTTGGCTGTACCTTGTCTTTTTGAATTCTTTCCACAATGTCAAAGGCTGCCCCTACTGCTGTAAGCCTGTCAGCAGCTTGATTCTCTTTCCTAGGAATGGATTTGATGTCAAAACCCTCAAAATCTTCCATGAGGTCCCATACCCTATTCTTGTAGCACTTGAGTAAATCATTCTTGGTAGCATGCTGTCCCTTGACTTGATTTACAATCAATTCACTGTCACTAAAGACTTGCAAGTTATTTATTTTCTTCTTGATTGCCCAATGCATCCCTTGCACCAAGGCTTCATATTCAGCAGTGTTATTGGAGCATGCAAACTGAAATCTAAAAGCTGAATAGTACTTTACTCCTTGAGGTGAAACAAGCATAGCTCCACCTCCCGCACCTTGTCTACTCCTTGATCCATCAAAAAACAGTTGTCATACCTCATTGTCATCCTTGTGGTTTGGCTTGGTGATGCTAGGAATAGGCTGATTTTCTTCATGTATACAATAGACCCCTAGCTCAGATTCTTCTACTTCTTGATAAGGATCAAAAGCACGTACCTTGTTTTCCCATTCATCAAGATTTAGATCCAGGATGCTCCCAACCTTGGTGTCAGCTTCATCAGTGCTTGGGTGATCTTCTTGATCAAATGCTGAGTAATTGGTATTAATCTGACTTGGAGTGTAAGGCTCAATGTGGAAGTTTGCAATAGGTTCAGACCTGACTGTATCTTTGGTTCCATACCTTGTTCTAAATAGCATGTGTGACCAATCAGCAGACAAATATCCTCCAATCTTGGCTGTGAAGTCCCTTGACAAGCAAAGGGCAAAGAGTGGTGGAAGGTCTATGACTGATACATCTTGTAAAACAACAACATTTGGACATGCATGCAAGGTAAGACTCAAGTTTTTAATCACTCCAGCTGTTGCTACTACTATCCCATCTAGCTACACTACCCCTTTGGATATTGTTTCATACTGGAGCCCTAGCTGATTAACTATTTGTTTAGGCATCACTGAGCTACTTGCCCCAGATTCTATCATGCAATTGTGCACTAGCTGATTTCCAATGATTAATGAAACATAGAAGGGAGGGGGCTTCAACATTTTACCTTGCTGTCCTCCATAATTCCCCTCAGGCTGGGTAGCATTTGTAAGCACTTTGTCTTGTATCTAAACTTTCTGATTTGAAGTTGGCCAGTCCTTCATGGTAGCTTGTAGCAAATCTCTTTGGCCTGGGATAGACAGGGATTCCCACATTGATATATTAACATTTGTCTTCTTCATCTGATCAATGATACTGAATGGCGATGAAGGATCTCTTTACTGTCCCTTTGTTTACACATTCACTCTTTACATGTGGGTAGCAACAACTGGTATTTGAGTTGGCCTAGGAGCTATTCTTGGCTGTCCTTGTGCATTTACAACTGGATTTTGTTTACCAACCATTTGTGGAGCCATAGGGGGGTTGGAGATTAGTTGGAGCTAATGGCTGTTCTTCACCCAAATTCCTTCTTTTTGACCTTGTGTTGGCTGCCACACCTTGAGAGACCATTTGATTCATGCCACAAAAATCCTCTGCTTGCCAATTTACCAACGTGGTGTCATTTGGCGCTGATTGCTGTTGGAATGTTTCTTGTTGTTGGTTGTTTCCTTGACTTCCCTCACCCTCCATGCCAGTAGTTGTCACACCATTGAAGCACATGGATTGGTTATTAGGTTTATTGCATGGAAAGCACCAATCATACTCCTGAGCAATATTTTTTTGTGTTGCCACTAATGCCTTAGAGGTAGATATGACATTTGGATTATAGGGCTGAAATGGTCTATTGGCAGGAGGCCTTGTTTGATTTATATTTGCAACTGGATTAGGATGTCTTTGTGGTTGGTATGGCTACCTGTTGGGATGAGCTTGGGGCTGGTAAGAATGTCTAAAACCTTGGGCTTGCTGCCTCTTGAGAGTGACTAACTCATTGCCTAGGTTTTGCAATTGCTTCATGACTTCTTGAAGCTCATTTGGGGCACTTGGAGATGAAGTAGAAGCTTCATTTGAACTCTGATTTCTAGGAGTGGGAGAAGGAGCCAAATTAAGTGCTTGATTGGTGTTTTGACTCTCTAAACTTGGAAACAATGGCATGAGAGGTCTAGGGGCTAGTTTGCCAACTTGGATCAAAACAATTTTCAGCCCTAATGGCAATGCTATAAGCCATAGGGATAATTATGCCTCCCATGGACTGAATCAACATACAAATATCAGAATTTAGAGCTTTGAGATAGTAGAGAAAAGCACCTTCTGCTGTTGGTCTGATTGCCACTGGAATTCTCTCTCAAGTATTTTGAAATCTGAAGTTGAAATCAGTCAGCTACTCATTGGGAGCTCTCTTGATGGTTGTTAGCTGCTCCAAAAGAGACAAGTTGTCTCCCTTCTCTCCAAATTGCTTAGGAAGTGCTATACATAGCTGATTCCAATTTGTGATAGAACCAGCTCCAAGGCTTCTAAACCATTGCAATGCTTTCCCCTTGAATGAAGATGCCAGCAATTTGACAACCACTTGTATCTCATTGATTTCATGAATTACACAAAGATTGGCAATGTCTTTAACATGATCACCTGGAGTAGTCTGATTTTCTCTAGTGAAGTAGGGAATGTTCTTCAAGGCTGAAATTAGAATTGGATGTTGTGCATTGAGGGCAATTGGGCTGTTTCCTATGACGTTGACATAGGGGTTATTTTGTGCCATTATAATTAGTCTTAAAACCCTTGTTGACTGAATGAAAGGCCTACCAGGTGGAGGAGTTGAGAGAGTTCTGTTTGGTGGAGATGGAGACCTTTGAATCCTTCTTCCTCTTTGCCTTCTTCTTGGAGATAACTGCAGGTATTCAAACAACACTTCTTCTTCTCCAACTCTTGACCTTGTGGTGATTCTTCTCATGAGTTTTCAGGCCTGCACTGTTGAAACCAGTTGATTCTTCCCCTTGGGAGTCACCAGATATGAAAATTATATCTCTTTTCAAGCAAGAAAATTGCAGCAGATGCACATCAACTTTGATGCAATAAAAATGAGACCTCTAAGGTCCCACCCGGCGTGCCAAAACTGTTGTTGCAAATCAGCAGCACCCCTGGATGCAAATCAAGGTTCTGAATTGATGTTTTAGGCATCCAGTGTGATTGCACAACATGGAAACCTCTCTCCAAGTGTGGGACTTGTGAAAATGAGAGAGGAATCTCTAGATTAGAGGCTGGGTTCATCAAACTCCTCTGATTTAGATCTATATTTTACACAACTACAGAGGTTCAGATCCTAATCCTACTCTAATTTGTAAGGGGACAGGGATAGAAATGTAAAAATTGAAACTAACTAATGATGGTGATGCACCAAAGGAGTGGTGAAACATTTTTTGCCATATAAATAGACAAAAATTCATGAAATGTAACAAGGGAAAACATACACAAGCTGATAGATGCAATTAGAGGTCTTAAAATGAAGTAAAACAATACAAACAGAGGACTGAAAGCATTCACAGAGTTTGCATTGTCATTTCCATGTAAAATATCTTGCATTCCACCCTCAAAGAGGTATAAACCTACTACAATACTTGAAAAAGGTCTGATTCTTGCAACAATCACTTGCTGTAGGTGAAAGAAGAAGTTTTCTATGCCAAAAAGTGTTCAACCCTGAAGAAATGAGCCAAATCTGGATTTTACAGTACATGGGTCGAGCCCAGGAGAGAGAAAATGTGAAAAATGCATGGGAGCCATCCCTCATTGAATGAAACTACATTAAAATAGCATGGAGGTCCTTACAAACCCATGCTCTGACATTTTTGACCATACTAGAGAAGAATGCGACCCATTTTGTATTAAATTTGGTTGTTGAAATGTCATTTCTGGCCATGGACACGTACCAGAAGTGTTTTTGAATTTTCTCTATCCAAACTAAACCAAAATTCAAAATTTACCATGGAATCATGTAGATAATTTCATAATCTTTCTATTGATATAAATAACATGCAAATCCGAGATTTGGATCAAAATTTATGCTCATTTGAAGATTTAGGGAAAAAACGGGCCAAAAACGGATCAGCGGGAAAAAATTTCAAATTTTACCTTTTTTTTTGTCTTTGGAAATTTTTTTGAAAAAATCCCATGCTCCGCTGGTCAGATGCCACGTGTCAGCTTCTGATTCGCCACTGGAATTCTCTCTCCTTCCTCCTCCGTGGGTTTTCCTTTGAAAATTTTACCTTTTTATACTTTGGGAAAATTTCCCGATTTTCCCCTGCGCCCCGCCACTTGTGGACATGTGGCATGATTTGCTTGGTCGATAGGGGCGCGGGCTCATCCTTTGCCTTTGAATTTTTGACCGAAACTTTTGCCAAATTTTCCTAAGTCCTCCCCAAGCTTTGAACTCCCCTTCCCCTTAGGACACGTGTCCTGTGTCTATTGGCTCGGGCCCTCTGTTCCATTTTCCCCTTTGAAACTTTTACCGACCACTTAGCAACAATTTCAATTTTAACCCCGACGCCCGCAACCCTCCTTGGCCACATGGAGAGTTCCTATTGGCCGTGGGCCAAAATTCAAAATTTTTCCTGCTCATACACTTAGCCAAGTTTTTCACTATGCCTCCCCTTGTGACACATGTCACACTGTGATTGGTCCGTGGGCCCCGCGAGAAAAATTTTCCATTTGAACCTTCGACCCAAACTTGGAAAATTTTCCCAGTTCACCTCCGACCTTTGAACTCCCTTGCCACGTGGCAGCTTCCTATTGGCTGCGGGCCTCCAATGGGAAAATTTCCCACAAAAACTCCGCCGAGCCATAACTTGAAAAATACAAGGAGTTAGGAGTCAAACTTTACCTTTTTGGAAAGATGAGAGAGAGCTCTATCTAATGGTGCCATCTCCAGAAAGATTTGATTGCCTAAAAGTCAAACAATGAAGACTGAGGCACAAGAGAGGTAGGAACACAAGGAGTTAGCCACAAAAATGAGTAGGGGCACATTTTGGATAACAATATCCCTTTTGAAAACTTTGCCAAACACTTGGTAAAAAAACCAAGTTTTCCTCCGAACCCCACTACTTCCTTGGACATGTGGCACCATTTCATTGGCTACGGGCCTTTCAGGGGAAACTTTTCCACAAAAAATCCACTGAGCCATAACTTCAAAAATACATGGAGTTAGGAGCAAAACTTTACCTTTCTGGAAAGCTGAGAAAGATCTCTATCCAATGGTGCCATATCTAGAAAGTTTTAAGTGCATGAAAAGAAAAAGAGAGGGAATAATGAAAGGAGTTAGCCAAAAAATGAGCAGGGGGCACATTTTGGATAACAGGCCTCACACATACAATGTGCTCATATGCCTAGCTGTGGAGAAGAAAGGTGCAATATAGGCTGAATGGACGTAATCTCCTGTATGCCCATAAATCCTTGTATAACCGCACCAAGTATGTTGGTGCCCAAGAAAAGTGGGTCCTCTCCTCCATCATGTCATGGAGGACCCCCATCAGCACCCATGGGAATCTCCCACCCTCCACATCTGGCAGTGAAAAATAGCACACTGCCTTCATAATAAGAACAATTAGCCTCATATCCTTAGGATGGGATCCATACATCTCCCCATAGCTTAGACTCACACTATGGAACCTAATATTTGCCATCCCCTCACCAAAAATTTTCAACATCAACTCCTCAGATGCCTTTGAGGAGATTGAATACACTTACATCCCCACTATCGATAACCGCAGGATCCTGTACACATCCTCCAGGGTGACTATGATCTCACCCATCGGTAGATGGAAGGTACTAGTCGTTGAGTCCCATTTTTCGATGAGGAAGACCATCAAACTTAGTTCATGGACTATGTTCCTGTAACATCTCACTCTTATCAAGCCAGTGTCCATCACATTCCTTCACTCATCGGCAGTAACACTTGATCGTACTGACATCAACAAGGGTAGTACTCAATCTCTCATCTATAGCTACTGCTTGGCCTACATTCAACCAATCACACACATTATTAAAACTTGATTTTACCCAACATTGACCTTCAACCCCTCACTTCTTCCCATCCCCTCACTTGCTATCTATTTTACCCACTTTACCTAACTTTTCCCCTTGCCCTTCTTAGACCTCTATCCCTTTCACCTTAACTGGCACCGGTTACTCCTGACCATCACCAATCCATTCTAACTAGCATTAGTTCCTTAATACCTGACTAATGTCAATGTACAAAGACTATCAATAGCCATATCTTGACCAGTGTTGGTCACTGTTACTGTGTCCAAACTTGAAACCCTAATTTCTTTCCAATTTTCCCTATAAACCTACCCACACCTCACCTAAGTCCCTCCCCAACCTTCTTCCCCTACCTATGACCTTTCCCACCCCTTATTTCATTCATTTAACCAAAAATTTCAATTATTTTAACCTCTCTACCTCTACCCCTATATATTTCCTTCTTCCTATATCAAATAACAACGAAAGGATTAGATCTTACTTCATCTCAACGTCACCTCCATGGTGACACATCTGGCTGCTATGCTGGTGGTCCATCTGCACCCTCTCCTACATCTGCCATATCTAAATCAACCTCCAACCTCTCTACCAATCACCTACCTCTACCTGATCTCATGGACCCATCTCCCTAGATCTCTACTCCAACTGTATCTCTCCACCTCAACTCGGTACAGCCTCACGTACTTTCGTCTCGACAAGGCAAAAAATTCTTGTGCTCTCATAATTTTCACAAATCCAAACAATACAAATGAATCCGTATTATATGGATTTTTCCTATTTATATACCCACATTCACCTGACTGATTCAGTCATGGCGTTCCCTAGTCAGCCAACGTCGGTCATTACTTAACCGACATCGATCACTTGTCATCCTCCTTTCAATACCTTTTACCCATTTTGACCCACAATTATCTTTCCCACCACCTTATGGCCCTTCCCCACACTTTTTTCCAGTTACCTGCTAGCCCACATTACCTATTGTAGATCAAGAATTTCCACGCTTGTTACCTGTCCAAGTCAATGCACCAAACTAAACACAAAAACCCTAAAAAACTCAAATGATATCGATACCTAATAGATTGGATAAGATCCGAAGATGTAGATAGAAAGGAAAGCTGAAGTAGACAAAATGGGTGCACATGAGCAATCTTGCAAAGTAGATCCAAGAAACCTGCGAGACACAAATACTTGACAGAAAAAGACAACATTAAAAGATATTTGGGTGGACTACCCGAGAAGCGGGTCCGGGAAGTGATAAGATCCCTTAGCGGATGTCAGTCCACGTTTTCAATTAAAGAAAGAAGCATACATGATAAATAAATGTAAGTAAATGTCTAGCTTTTTTGATTAAAAGTGATAGACTGAATGTAAATAGCGGACATAAAGCAATAGAAAATAGGAAACTATGAAAACAATTCTATATTTTTGTTGCCTGAGTTCTTTTACCTGTCTACAAGATAATCGACACCGATTGGGTGAATCGGTGTCAATTAGGATCAATCGGCATCGACTAGGATTGGTCGGTGTTGACTAGGAGAAAATTGTAGGAAGGTTGAGAAATGGACAAGGAAGGATAGATCGTCAATTTCTGCTGGATCTCCAGGAGCTGTAGGGATATTGACAAAGCTCCACCTTCACTACACATAGGAGTAGAGTCACCAAGAGATCAATGGAGGCTCATGATGTTGATGTTGTAGGAGCAAAGTAACGGTACTCCTCTCAGGGATTGATCTGGATAGAATTCACTTTTTCTCGATGGATGATGCTTGGGCTTGATGCTCAAAACTCTCTATCATTATTTTTGTCTAACCAGAACTAAATTATGGCCCTGTATTTGTAATCAGTGCTGACCGAAGTATAATCAGCACCGTTCCGAAAAATTGGCGTTGACCGAGTACCAGTCGGCATCGATCAGGGAACAGATCACCGAAATGGCCAAAAGGATGTTTTTGGCGAGATGAAAGTGTATTCTTTTGACTTAAATATGGGAAATATCTTGCTGCATAGTTTGGGGGAGGAAAAATAGGGGGGATAGATGGATAGAATTGATATGGGAGGTTAGGAATTGATATGGGGTAGATAAGCAGTTAAGATACATGTAAAAAAATGTAATTAAATAGTTAATATTTAATTATCCATGGGTAAAACACAATGGGGTATAATAAACTTGGGATAGATGTTTAATTTAATTAATACTCCAAAGTGATGGTATCAAGGTGCCCTAGGTTACCTGAGAAGGTAGAAGAACGCGGGGGGCCACTAATTTAGGTGTCTACATTCTGCCCCTTTTTGTTGAGTAACTTGCGATAAGCAAAGTTACAAGACCAAAAAAACAAGGATTTGGAAGAAAGGAAGAAATAAAAGTGATGATGTGATCCCCCTCAAACTAGGGATGGGATGAATCCCAAAAGACCAACTGATCCTAAGTTTGAAAAAGGTAGATGAGAATGTAGAATGCCCCAGCTAGATATCTGGAGTGAATCTGATTATTGATGATGCATGAAAACACAAAAAAGGTAGTAACCTAAGGACCTTACATTATTAGGGCAGGCTAGATGGTCTTCATATGACATGACGTTAGTACCTACAGACCAGTGAGTGGAAAGAGCGCTGCAAAATAGTAGCAACTAAAGAGTGACACATTTGTAGGTATGACCCGACAGTCTATGAACCAGATGATGTGAGTGCCTATAGGCCCGCTATCTTTAGGCTGCCACCAATGTGAGTGACCCATGTATAGGGGAAAGACTTGAAATGGGTGATAATATCAAAATTATGTGCCAAAAGGCAACACTCAGGGCATAATAATGATCAGATAAATAAGCCAAGCATCAACACTATGGCAAAAAGATGAGGAGATGGAAGAAAGTGATGTGGAAAGGCAAAATTGCATCCAATCGGCAATGATGGGCTTCAATCGACGTCGATACAGCCAAAATCAACGTTGACTAAACCAATCAGTGCCAACCATAAAAATCGGTGCTGACCGTACGAGCCCATATAAATAGGAGAAAGGAAAATGTGAACGATTTATTTACACCGCAACGATTGATTTAGAGAGAGTCAAAAATTGATTTTGAGTAACATGGAAGCCTCTAAGAGCAACCAAAAGTGGAATAGGACACAACCTAGGGTAAGTGGATCTACCTGAACTTGGTATATATTTTTATCATTAAATAGCATACTAGGATGTTAGTTTTTAGGAAAAAACTGGATAAATGAGAGACCAGAGTATTTTGGGCACTCGACCTTTCAATCGGCGTCAATTGGAAAAATCAACACTAATTAGGTTCAATCGGAACTTATTTGAATTTCAATCGACGTTGACTAAATTAGATCAACGTCGATTGAACTAAATCGGTGCCAATTGGTTGGATCAGATGTAGAATGTAGGTAAATGTTTCTTTGATGCTGCAACTTAAATAGATGAGGAGCTAACACTATCCATGATGTCATGTGATGCAGGTGCGAGAGGCTTTACATATGCAGGATGCTATTCCTGAGCTTCTGGAGACCATTCTCCCTGATGTGACTAACGTGGATTGGTGTCACCTGGAGCTAGCTGGGCTCAGGGGATTCCATTACTACCAACGGGTGCCTCGAGACGTAGAGTGGATGCGAGCACTAGTATGGTGATGGGACAGAAGGACATGCACTTTTTGGTTCAAGATGGGTGAGATGACCATCACCCATGAGGATATATATAGGATTTTGAGGCTATCGATCACCGGGGACCAGATAGAGATCACTCCATGAGAGCAGCAGTAGAGGGCCCTTAGACGATTATATAGAGATAGGGTAGATGATTCAGAGATAGTGTCTAGGGTGGTGAGGATAGCCTCACATTATAGACAGGATGACGCCAGGAGTAGATGGATAGCACTGATTCAGATGGTGATCTATTATTTTTCTCTACCAAATTTAAGAGATGGGATATTTCCATTGCTATTACTAGACTGTGTTTGTGATATCCCGGAGTTCAGGCAGGTGTTTACATTTACCAATGCCCTAGTAGCACAAATATATCATGAGCTATGGACGTACACCACAAGCAGGCGGACAAGTATCAATGTTAGCTTCATGCTCCATTGCTGGGCATATGACAATATAGCAGTGATTAGGCCATCAGGGCTTCCATGGATGTAAGTAGCAGAGGGGGCCCTTGATTATGGATTCCGACGATGGCAGGAAGACATGGCCCTAGGAGATACAAGAAGATCTGCAGAGTGGTATACTGAGTGATTCAGGACGTTGACACCAGAGTAAGTCATTTGGAGACCATATCGGGTCTACCCGACATGGGCCAGTCAGGATGCTCACTTGGTGGAGCTGAGATGGAGCAGGGTGGTGAGGGGCCATATGCCAGATATGTGGGAGTGTGTCCCATTTATATGGGTGTTAATGTAGTTTTGTTTAGTGCAGATGGTCCCGACCACATATATGTCATACAGGTGGGACAGTAGAGAGACTGACCTGCCAATTTTGATCTTGGTAAATCCATTGAGGGAGGCCCCACCTCCCACAGATAGTGATGACAACATAGGAGTAGATGATGGCTACATGGCATGGTACTCTACAGAGCTACCACAACACCTCCCAGCATCCATAGATGCAGATGAGGAGGACATAACTGCAGTGCTAGAGAGACTGGAGGGAGAGCATGCTTCCCTGATGCATGCACACCAGGATAACCTTGAGGAGATTAGAACTCTAATGGAGGAGAGGGATGTCCTGATATTAGAGAGAGATATAGCATGTCAAGAGTGAGATACAACGATTCAGAAGAGGGATCACTACCATTGGCACAGAGAGGCCCTTAGGGCCAAATATGATGATATAGGCACCACTTCAGAGTCTAGGTCATAGGGTGTGGCATCAGGAGGACCACCACCAATAGCAGTAGTAGCACCATTACAAACACCCAGCATGGTGAGTCTAAGCACCTATCAGGCTCTCCTTGCTAAGGTGAGATACTATGAGGATGCCTTGGCACAGCATGCCCCTGATGTGCCTCGTTATGGTGCAAAGAGGAGAGTAGTGATAGCCACAGCTAGTGGTGCATCAGAGGGTGGGAGCACCAGGAGAGATCAAGGTGAGGGTAGGACCCCAGCAGTAGGTGCTTCTAGCTCGATAGTAGGTGGCCATGAGAGACAGCCTGGACCAGAGGAGGGTGGAGGAGATAGTGTCTTCCACCTATCTGACTTTACAATATAGAGATGTTATTTTTGTACTGATATACTGATGTAGCCTCGATTTGAAGGCATTTTTGATGTATGATATAGATGGCTTGATTGAAATCCATCCATTATTTTTTGCATAGACACTCATGTATATATATTCATCATTTTGTGTTATGTGATTGTACTCATGTATTTAATTTTGATAAATATAGATAGATGTAGTCTAATATTGATGGACATAGATAAATGTTTTTAGAGGATATATGAATAGATGTGATATGATTTTGATGTGATTGATAGATGGATAAAATAAACATGTTTGAGATGTCAATTTAATTTTAAATGAAATAGATAGATAGATTCACATGTGTTTGTAATACATGCTTTGATGTGTTTTAGATAAAGTAGACAAGATGAGATAGATGATAGATTTGACTAACATGTTAAATGTTAGTTTAATTGGATGAACAACAAATAATCATGGGAAATGCCCCTTGTGACAAAAATGGATGTAATGAAATTATCCTTGATTAGAAATAAAAAGCAATACACCTAGATAGGAAAAAGAATGATAAGTTAAGTTCCTAACCAACCATAAATAGAGACCTTGATAGGAAACCGAAAAGACAATACACATAAGGCCATAGACACAGAAAAAATGAACCCGACACTAGTTAGCCACAAACCAGATCTAGGAGGTAAATGGAATGAGACGTAATTATGTATCTCATCAAAATACATGAAGGGTAGAACACGTGCTTATATTGGGAAAACAGGGTCTCCATATGATCAAAAAAGGTCTTGTATCTCAACTTCATGATTTTTATTTTGATAGAAGAGAAAACTGATCAATGTGGGAAGTTTGCTAGATTTAGAAAGACTGATTGATACAGTAAGTCTTTCAATGATGCTAAAAAGTGAAAAAATTAGCTGAAGAGGAAGTCTATTACTGCAAAGGCTGATCAATGTGGGAAGCCTTGAAAATTCCATGAAATAAATAGCCATCCTTCAAAGGAGTGATATGTATTTTGAATTTGATGATAGCCATCCTTCATGGAATGGTCTATACTTTTTTATTTATTTGATAAGGTAAGGATAGCTGTCCTTCAAGGGATCAGTCTATCTTTTGGAATTTTAGGATAGCATTTTTTTTTTTGGAGCTTTGAAAGAAGCTGAGTTTAGACTAGATAAATCAGATAGAGGGGAAGAAAACGTATACAAACATGTACTCATGCCTTGAGTAGATTTGATTAAGATAAACACTTAGGAAAAATGAAGTAGTGATTAAGGTGTTCCTACCATGAGGAGGAACATATCCATAAGAAAAATGCCATGAGTAGAGCCGCGGTATGAATATTTAAGGTAGAAAAGATATAACATTGAGAACCACATAATTCTGAATCACTATGAAATGCATGACTGGTTGCAGATGGATGAAGAATCTGGTTTTGCAACTAAGATCATGTAAAATAGATTTTAACAGTAGAAGGGATTTAGATGCAAAGAATTAAGAGGTTCCATTTCAGGTGCACCATCCATGGAAGATAGCCGATAAGCCCCAAACCCATATTTATGAGTGACAACATACAGACCCATCCAGTTAGGAGTAAACTTACCACGCTGACTCCGTTCTAGTGTAGTGACATTTTGGTTTTCTATAAGAACGAGATCACCAACCTTGAAGTCACAGTGCTACAAGTGCTTGTTATAAGCATGTTTGATATGCTCAAGGTAGACTTTATGATGCTCAAGAGCATTAAGACATCGCTCATTAAGCAACTCAAGTTGTGCTAGATTATTTCGACGATAGTCCTCATCAGAGACAAATTCTTTGAGAGAGACACGAAGAGATGGGATCTGGACTTCCAAAGGAAGGATAGCCTCAGACCCATAGATGAGAGAGAAGGAAGTAGCACCAGTAGGAGTATGAATGCTAGTCCAATAGCCTAGAGAGCAAAAGGGATATGTAAATGCCAATCCCTACCATCTTGACTAGTTACGTTTACGAGGATATTGCGTAAAGTTTTATTGGAAGCCTCAGCCTGACCGTTAGCTTGGGGATAGTACGAAGAAGAAAAGTTGAGTTTGATATTGAATGTGTCGCAAAGGTTCTGTAAATTGATGTTTTTGAAAGATTTACCATTGTCTATGGTGATTTTGTGTGGGACACCAAAGCAACAAATGATGTGTTGATAGACAAAATCAACAATGGGTTTAGCTGTGGTCGATGAGAGAGGAATATCTTCCACCCACTTAGTGAAGTATTCTGTGGTAGTAATGATAGATTGATGATGTTGTGAAGAGTGGGGATTGATGAGACCGACGAGATCAAGACCCCATTGTGAAAAAGGCCACAAATCCATTACAAGTTACAAATCCTGACTAGGGATATGTGTAAGATTGCAATGTTGTTGACACTTGACACACTTCTTAGTGTATTTGCAATAGTCTTGATTAAGAGAAGGCCAATAATAACCTAAACGTAAGATGCATTTAGCTACAATCAAGACACTAAAATGTCCAGCACTGATACCTTCATGGACTTCCTGGATGGCTTTAGATGATTCAGGGGTTTTGAGGCATTGAAGGAAAATACCATCAAAACCACGTTTGTAGAGGATTCCGCCTAGAATAGTATAGTGATTAGCGCGTAGGATAAAATATCTTCTACCATTAGAAGTCAGATCTGAAGGAAGCACTGAACGAGATAGATAATCAAAAATGTGCTGATACCACTCATCTTGAATGTTGGTTGTGATGACATTAATTGAAGTCAACTGGTTGAGATGAGATGGCTGGTCTAAATTCTGAACAACCACATAAAGTCACGAGTCTTCGGTAAAGGGCAGAATAAGCGAGGCTAAAGAAGCCATTGTATCTGCAAATCGATTCACCATGTGAGGAATAGTTTGGATAGTAAATTTATCAAAATATTGAAGTTGAAAGAGAACGATATCGTGATATTCTTGATGGATATCATTTTTGCATTGATAGAAACAAGTGAATTGATTAACGATGAGCTCAGAATCACCAAAGATGTGGTGAGTGCCAAGATTAATGGAATTCTGAAGACCTAAAACAAGAGCTTCATATTTGGCCATATTATTGGTACACTCAAAGTTAAGCTTATGTGCGACCGGGATAGGTGCACCCCAAGGAGGAATCATGATGAAACCTACTCCTCTTCCTTATTGACATTTGGACCCGTCAAAGAAGAGTTTTATTTTAAATAGAGATAGACTGAAATCGATTTGTTGGATATACTCATATGGGAATTGAGAAAGGGGAATTTGAGTTTCTTGAAGAGGAGTATCAGCTAATTGATATGTAATGACCTGACCCTCGATAGATTTTTGTGAGATGAACTCGAGATCAAACTCTGTCATGAGCATGAGCCAATGATAGATATGATCATTATGATATGGTTTTTCATGCATTGTCTTGAGTGGATTGACACTTGTAACACTATAATTTTTGTGATGAAGGAGGTAGTGATGAAGTTTAGAAGTTGTGAAGAAGAGAGTGCAACACAATTTTTCAACTTGAGAATAGCGTGTTTCATACTCATGAAGAGTGCGACTGATGTAATAGATGGCTTGTTCTTTACCGTTAGAATCCCGATGTGAGACCATGGCTCCTAGAGCATGGTCAATCACAAAAATATAAATATATAATGGCTCCCTCTCGCATGGAGGTGTAAGCATAGGTGAAGAAAGAAGATAAGCTTTGAGATCATGAAAGGACTTTTGGCAATGCTCATCCCATTCAAAATGAACACTCTTACGGAGGAGATGATGAAAAGGTTGACAACGGTCTGATAATTATGAGATAAAATGACACATTGATTGAAGGTTTCCTTGAAGACCGCAGAGCTACTTTAAGTTGGAAGGGGGAGGAATCTCAAGGATAGCCTTTATTTTTGCGTGATCAACTTCAATGCCCCTAATAGAAATGATAAAGCCTAAGAGTTTACCAATGAGAATGCCAAACATGCATTTAGAAGGTTTTAGGTGAAGACAAAAAGGAATGAGCCTCTTAAAGAGAGGTGTGAGAATGAAAAGATGATCCTGACGGCATTTGTATTTACTGAGGAGATCATCGACATAATATTCCACAGTTTTGTGTAAGAGATCATGGAAGATGTAGTTCATTACTCGTTGATAGGTTGCTCCTGCATTCTTAAGACTTAAAGGCATGACACGATAACAAAAATTTCCCCAAGGAGTTATGAAGGAAGTCTTATGCTGGTCCTTCAATGCGATGAGAATTTGATTATATCCCAAGAAACCATCCATAAGAGAAAGCATCTCATGACATGCATTTAAATCTATGAGTTGGTTGATATTAGGTAGAGGAAAATCATCTTTCGAACAAGTGAGATTAAGATCCCAGAAGTCGGTACAAATTTGAATTTTCCTAGTGACTTTGGTTATTGGTACTACATTTAAAACCCATTATGGATAGTCAATAGGTTGGATGAAGTTAGCAGAAAGAAAGCATTGCAACTCTTCTTTAACAAAAAGGGTGACACGAGGGTGCATTTTACACAATTTTTATTTAACCAGTTTGATGTCTAGAAGAGTAACGATATTATGGACCACAATATCAGTATTGAGTCCTGGCATATCTTCATATGACCAAGCAAAATCTTGGCGATGGTTGGAAACAAAGGTGGTGAAGTCTCCTAACTCCTGTGGATTAAGAGATTGCCTGACCTTAATGATGCGAGGGTATTTAGAAGTCCCTATATTAAGGTCGACAGTGGCTTCATTGAGAAGCGTAGACATATCAGAAGGAATGGTTTTAGGAAGATAAGAATCCTATACCCCCAGATAGGTGAGGACTGAGTCATCATCTACACAGTGGATAGTGTTGACAGTGGGAGAGTCATCTCCAATTATTTCAGGGAAGACTAATGGTATGAAAGTGGATTCGCCATTAGTTTTATAGGTCGATGGACCTATGGAAATGGTATTGACTAAAAAAAAAGTTAGGTGGGATGGAAATGGCGTCATCCACATCAGGTGATGCTTCTGACCTGGCAGGAGAAGATGGTTCCCCAATGGAGAGGGGCTCATTGAGAATGGTGATGGCGGCTTTTGAGAGAGGTTTAAATCCTAAACCAAATTTTTGATGTGGTTTAAGAGTTGGAATGAATTCGAGGTCATACATACCCTGTTCATACTTTCCCAGGTCAAATCCCTTCCACGTGCATCGATATAAATAAGTTTTTGTGAACGCGGGATTCTGTAAATAATCAAACCCTACTGAATAGGGTCTGGCCCTAGGGGAGAATCTAGATGATAGTGAGGTGTATCAAAGCCACTATAAATAAATTTAGTATGTTGATTGGGCAGACCAATGGTGATGATAAAACCAAGATCTGGCTGAGATTCAAGTTGTTTGTCTGGTCTACCATACTCATTAGGTTTGAGATTGGTGTCAAAAGAGAGAAGACGAAGCTCCCCTAGTGAAAAACATTGCAATGTCTCTTCCAGATTTTGTAAATCTGGTAGTTTTGTTACAGGTATGGAAGAGGATGAAGCCTCGTCAGGAGAACAAGCATTCTCCTTTAGAGGGGCAGACCCTGTGGTCATGTCGCATTGTGCGGAAGGAAAAGGATCTCCTAGATGAGTATAGATTTTTCCCTCATACTGATATTTTAAGCATCGATGGAGGGTTGATGGGATGTAATGCATTGTATGAATCCAGGAGTGTCTGAGGATCATATTGTAGTGGAAATTCCCTTCAACAATGTAAAAGAGCTCGTGAAGCAGTTTCTTACCTACCTGAATGGGTAGGACCACAGTTCCTAAAGTAACCGCCAGTTGATCGTTAAATGATCAAAGGACGAAAGGCGGTGGTGACACTACGTTCTTTGGTAGCTTAAGTTGCTCGAATGTGTGAGAGGAAATGACGTTAAGTGCAGCACCACTATCGATCATAGTGTGTTTTAACATAGTGTTATTGATTTGAACTGTGATAAAGAGGGGAGCCTCCAAATCCTCAGAAAAAAGGGGAGGAATTCAAAGGAAATGGTGGTTGATGGTTTATTCAATCCAACAACCATCTCGAAAGGCTAGGGATTATCTGAATTCACTGCGATATGACATAGATTATCAATCAGAGGTTGGTGATGCTATGAAGATGATTGAATGAGGTAAAAAAGAGACATTTTGATTGAGCGTGGGTAAGTTGTTTCATAACACTTTTCTCAACTGACACGGGAATCTGAGCCCGAGGTAAAGCACCAATAGAGACCCAGGGTCTCGAGGCTGATGAGGAAGGAGGAACTCCTTCAGGGGCCAAAGAAATGACAATTTGTGGCCGAGATGTAGATGATAATAGATTATCATACTGTTGTGCTCTAGTGGTGATATGAATTGTGTCGATTTGAGAAGGTGGAAAATCATCCAGAGTGGAATTAATAAAACTAGAGGTCTAGGTATACCGTTCAGGCTCTGATGTAGTTGAGATGACAGGAGATACGTGTTCCTTCTCCTCTTCTAGCAGAAGATCACTTTCTTCCAAGAGACTGCTAATGACAGATTGAAGGGCTTTACATCTCTTGGTGTCATGTCCTAGAGTGCGGTGGTAAGCACAAATCAAATCAGACTTGAACCAAGAAGGTTTTAATCCTTTAGGATTATAGGGTTTGTTTGGAGGAAGAGATATGGATGAAGATTGGATAAGTTAGTGAATAATTTCAGTATAGAATCTGGTAGACAAAGATGAGGACAGAGATGACGAAGGCACATCTTTCGCCTCAGCAGACTATCGAGGTAAAAGAATCTACATGTCTGGTTTGACAGGATATTTAGGGATCTTTTTGCTTTTTTGGACATCAGGAGAAGAAGCCTTGGGCATCTAAGATGGAAGTAAGTGAGGTAAGATTGATTTTGGTGGAGGAGGAGCTCTTAAGATAGATTTTGAAGAAGACAAAGATGCAACAAATTTTGTGGTCTTTAGAGATGAAGAATGCTACTTGGTCGAAACAAATGATGATTTAGATAAGACTGATTTAGATGAGGGGGGAGCTCTTAAGATAGGTCTGATAGGAGGAGCAAAGGGTGCCTTGGATTTTGGTGACGAAGATGATGGTCCTGATAAAAGAGGTGACGCCTTTCTAGTGGGTAAATCCACTTTACGAAGCATCGGTGAAGATAGTGTTGTAGAAGAAGACGCATTTTCATTGGATAAATCTAATCTTTTATGAGGCATAGAGAGAGATTTTTGAGGGAAGGAACCAGGAGTCTTAATAGTATGAAATATTGGTCTTCCTTTTTTGGGGATGGTGACAACTTTAACTATATAAGGTGATTGTAACCTTTTTGGGGGAAGGAGATGGCGATGTACTGATGATGCAACATTGGAATTTAGTTGTCTCGGTTTAAGTTCAAGAACCGAAAGTGTAGGTTCCGGTGCTATTTCTTTAGATTTTTCCTTAATAGGCAAGGCAACATCGGTGATGGAAGAAGTGGTTCCCTGTGAGGAAGATACTTCCGGTAAAGTAATTATGGGTGTCACTATTGTAAGAAGGGAAATGGGAAGAGTCAGAATCGAAGATGCTTCCATTGATAGAGAAGTTGGTACAACTATAGGTATGTTCACCAATGGCATAGTCGTGGCAAAAATAGGAGAAACAAAAGTAGATGTATTTGTTGTGGAAACTTGAAGAGATGTAAATGCCTCAAGCATTGAAAGAATGTCTGACAATGAGACAGATGAGGATGACACTGTCTCTGGCATGGATGGAAGATCAGATAAAGAGGTAGGGAGAGATGAATCCATCTCTAACAATGGAGAAATATTTAAAGACAAATTTTCTGAAGATGGCAGAATCTCAGAGATTAACGTAGCGGGAGGAAGTTCTGATTTGGTCAACGTGTTCGTAGATGGCTTAGTTTTATAAGAATATTCTTTAGTAGAGATGAAGCTGATAGTATGAGTGTTTGGTTTTTGAGACCCTGAACCAACATTGTTTAAGGAATGATTGGAAAAAGGTTGTTTAAAGAAATCAAGTTCCTGATTTGGGGGAGCATTTGGGTTATCCAAAATGAGCTCACCTTTATCAATGAATTTTTGGACAAGATTTTTGAAGGTCTGACATCGTTTAATGTCATGGCCTTTGGTTCTATGTTAATGACAGAAGTCATTTTCCCTATACCAGAAGGGTCGTTCTTGGCTTTCATCAAAATTTCTAATAGGGGAAGTTCGATCATGTGAAATTCCAACATTTTTTCTAAGATAGAAGCATATGATTCCCCCAACAAAGTAAAAGATCGAGATGACGAGGGTCCTTTTCGAGAAGATGAAAAGTATCTCCATGGTGTTTGATTAGAAGTGTTATCAACTCATGATGTTTTTTAATATGATAGCGTTGGTGGACCCCTACTTCTTGTCTTTGTTAGAAGCAGAAGGGTTTGATTTTGTAAACCGAGAAAAATCTGGTTTAGATTTAGAGTGAAGTTTTAACTTCCTTTGTTCAATGGAACGGGACTCAAGTTTATGCGCCATCATAAAGGCTTCTTCAAATGTGTGAAAGGTTTGAATCCTTAAAGTGGAAGAAATATGATTAGCACAAGATCGAGTAAACAAATTGATCTGTTGAGATTGAGGGAGGGAGAAAGAAAATTGATTTATCATACCCCTCTAATGAGTGAAAAATTCTACGATAGACTCGTCGTCGAATTGACAAATGTTATAAAGATCTGTAATCGAGATCTTATGTGTGATATTTATTGAAATTTTTTGAAAAAAACATCTGAGATAATTGAGAGAAAGAAAACAAGGAGTGTTGGGGAATGTTATTATACCAGTCTAAAGCAGGCCCTACTAGAGACATAGGGAAAGTATGGAGCATAAGCTCCTTATCCTATACTATAAGGTAGCAAGTGTGCTTGAACGCTCACAAGTGATGTTGAGGATCCTCCCGACTATGAAATTTTGAGAACTTAGGAAGTTCCCATTGGGGAGGATAAGGCTTAAAAGCCATTGATGGATGAATCGATTCGTTACACACTTCTTCAAAAGAGTATGAAGGGCAAGCCCCTTTGGTGGAGGCTTCTATTTATGTGATTTTCTTGAAAAGAATTTGTACGATGTTAGATTGAGGAGGAGGCATGTTGGTATGTCCCACATAAGAAGTGAATGGTAGATTTTGTTGAGGTGTTACCGAGGGATTCATCTATTGATTAATAGGATGATAAGATGAATAACCAGGCATTCTGGGTGATGCATGGTGAGGTACTTGTTGTGAAGGAGCTTGTCTATGAACAGGTTGTGAGATGACAAGTGGTTGAGAGAAAGGTGGTTGAATGAAACACGGAGCTTGTGATTGGTGGGCTCCTACACTTGTCGACTAAATCAGAATGGATTGAGAAATATGGGTGTTGATTTGATTGGACATGATGGGGAACAAAGTTTGAATGAGGCTTTTGACTACCAGATTTTTTATCAAGGCTTCCGATGCCAGAGGGTGGGTAAAGGTCACTCTCATTGGAGAATTAGAGGAAATACCAACTAGTTGACGAGAAGAAGGAACCGACTGACTCATAAAAGAGGGTTGATTCATAGAAAGGTACTGACCCTGAGATGCAATAGATAGAATAGAAGAATTAACAGCAATCTGTGAGAGCACAGATTCACCCATCATAGCTAAAGAAGAAGGCCTCTCATAAGTAGGTTGCAGAGTAGCCGAGGTAGCCATGGCACTAGGGATAGACAACACCATTTGGGAACTAGTCGACATGGTTGGTGGAAGAGAAAAAGGAGGCGTAGATGTGCCACCCTCTTTTGTGGCTCGAGGCGAGAAAAAATATGCTAACTATTCTATAAAATCCTGGGATGGTTCATGAGAATAATCATAAACTTGCTAGATTGGTCGTCCCTGATCAGATATTCGAATATACTTATGCACTAGATAGTCCATAAGGGCTACCGGATTATGATCAAGGAGTGCCTAAAATTCAAGATCTCCACGAGGAACATACTCTATATCAGAATTAGATGATACCTCTGACGCATTGGGGGAAGCTGGACGTGATGGGATTGCTTTAGGATGATAGAAAGGATTATATGACCAAGATGGGGAACCAACTAATAGTGGTCCTGAGGAAGACCCGAGGGGTGCTGAAACATCCACATTAGTGGTGATCTCAGATGAAGAAGGGGCCAATTGAGCCATTTTTCTAGATTATAACCAGGTGATGACCGTCATAAACAAGCAGAAATATAGAAAAAAGGAGATTGTCCTAACTAATGCATAGACAATTCAAGTAGCGTGGGTGATTATCTCTTTTAAGTTTTCATGCTTTTAAGAAAGAAAATATTAGCAAAGGCTTTTTAGAATCGGAACTACTCAGATAACCAAACTAAGGATGGTTTGGGGAATGTTTTGGTGAGGATTCCCGAAGGCACTTTGGTAAAAGACTAGTACATGGCTTGATATAGGGGCTTATCCCCACACTTCACACACTTCTATGAAAAGGGAGTTAGGTTCTTTGCCAATATATACCAGAACTTCCGTGAATTTATAGCATGGCCCGAGTATTGCGTAGCCTCTTCCTCTTGGATGTCACTTCCAAGTAGGCAAAGCTAGGGAAGAAGTTTTTGTTTAAATGCTTAATACCTAGTGATTTTGGCTTTGTGTGCAAGGGTGAAAAATAAAAATCAAATAGTGTCACTACCGACTTTGATCAATTCTCCAACCTATTTAGAAAACTAGATGAAGAACATACAACAAAAATGAAAAAGAAGAAGTTTTTTTTAAGCACTAAAAATGAAGTGTTGGATTTTGATGAAGACAAGTCAAACAAGTTATTTCCAAAATGCAATTAAATTCTTTTTAAGCACCAAAATCAAAATGTTTGAATGTGATAGAAAACAAACAAGTTATTTTTATGTTCTTAAAAAGGAGAAACCAACGTAAAAGAGGAATACCTGTAGATTTAGCTCTCCAAGGTGTGTGGAATTCAAAAAGCGCGTTGTTGAGCTCTTCCCCTCAAACAATCCCATGAACAAGAAAAGTGCTCTATAAGAAAAGGTTCAACAAACAAAAAAAAAAATCCAGAACAATATATCCAGATACTAGTAGAATGAAATTTTCTATTTTAAGGAACTAGAAAACTTTCAAGGAAATAACAATTTTGCATAAAGAGATGAATCAAAAATGCAATTTCGAAATCAAATGGAAGATTTACTAATCTTTGAAATAGAAATTGGGATTTGGATTTGCAAGAAAGAAACAACTTTGACTTTGCAAAGTACAAATCAAAGAAGCAAGACCAAAATGAAGGAAGGAAATGCTCATGGAAAACTGATGAAAGTCAATGAAGAAAAAGAACAAAAGCTAAAAACTGAAAAATAAATGAACTTACCAATAGGGGAATTTGGTTCAGGTCCCACCGGGTGTGCCAAAATGTAGATCAAGAATTTCTGCGCTTGTTACCTATCCAAGTTAATGTAACAAAATAAACACAAAAACCATGAAAAACTCAAATGAAATTGATACCTGATAGATTGGATAAGATCCGAAGATGTAGATAGAAAGGAAAGCCGATGTAGATAAAATGGGTGCACACGAGCAATCTTGCAAAGTAGATCCAAGAAACCTACGAGACATAGATACTTGACAGAAAAAGACAACGTTAAAAGATATTTGGGTGGACTGCCCGAGAAGGGATAAGCTCCCTTAGAGGATGTCTGTCCACAGTTTTCAATTAAAGAAATAAGCATACATGATAAAGAAATGTAAGTAAATGTCTAGATTTTATGATTAAAAGTGATAGAATAAATGTAAATAGCAGATAGAAAGCAACAGAAAATAGGAAACTATGAAAACAATGTTAGATTTTTGTTACCTGAGTTCTTTTACCTGTCTGTAGGACGATTGGTGCCGATTGGGTGAATCGTCGTCGATTAGGATCAATCAGTGTCGACTAGGATCGGTCGCCATTGACTAGGAGAAAATTGTAGGAAGGTTGAGAAATGTACAATAAAGGCTAGATCGTCAATGTTTGCTGGATCTACAGGAGCTGTAGGAATATTGACAAAGCTCCACCTTCGCTAGATGCAGGAGTAGAGTCACCAAGAGATCGATGGAGGCTCGAGATGTTGATGTCGTAGGAGCAAAGTAATGATACTCCTCTCAGGGATTGATCTGGATTAGAATTCACTTTCACTTGATGGATGATGATCGGGCTTGATGCTCAAAAATCTCTTTCGTTCTTTCTGTCTAACCAGAACTAAATTTTGGCCTTGTATTTGTAATCGGCACCGACCGAAGTATAATCATTGTCGACCGAGTACCAGTCGGCGCCGATCAAGGAACAGATCCCTGAAATTTCCAAAAGAACATTTTTGGTGAGATGAAAGTGTATCCTTTTGACTCAAATACGGGAAATATCCCACTACAACAGTTTGGGGGGAGGAAAAATATGGGGGATAGATGCATAGAATTGATATGGGAGGTTAGGAATTGATATAGGGTAGAGAAGCAGTTAAGATACATGTAAAAAAGTGTAATTAAATAGTTAATATTTAATTATCCATGGGTAAAACACAATGGGGTATAATAAACTTAGGATAGATGTTTAATTTAATTAATACTCCAAAGTGAGGATATCAAGGTACCCCAGGTTACCTGAGAAGGTAGATGAATGCAGGGGGGACACTAATTTGGGTAGCTAAATTTAGGTGTCTACAGCTATACTTGTCCTTAATTACGTTTATGGCCCTATTATTTTACCTGTACCTTGGACTTCCCTGCTCCGTACCTTATATGCCTTAATACATAACACTATTCGTGACCTTTGAACCCATACGCTCATTGTACCTTTCGACGTTGTGCCTTATTGTTTTACCTAATGACCTTTCTTTGCCTATTGTCATGTCATTTATCCTGACCTTACCTTTGGTGTACTAGAACATACCTAAATGTTCCTTCATCTGACCTACGTTGTGCTTCCTGACCATATCCTATACCTTGGATATCAGAATCACATCACTTTATTTGGATAAACCTATCAACCTTGGACGTTGTTGAGTTTGCAAGCTCTTCAACCTGGAACCATGTCACAATTTTTAACGTTTGTTTGCATTTAAATTCCACTAACTTTGACCATAGCCCATTTACCTATTTTCTTGTTTTTTTACCTCTACCCTTTCCCACATTCACCCACATCTAAGCTCCTTTTCATCATATCCACCTTTTATCAAACCACTCACTGCTTCCATCTTCCACCTCACTAGTTCCTGGTTTGAGGGGGATCACCTTCACCCACACATGGGGCGCCCACTTCTTTTTTTAGCATCTCTTACCAATACGAAACTACATGAAAAAAGGGGAAAATGTAGACACTTAAATTTGGTTACATTCCCCTTATCCCCTAATCGAATAACCAACCTAACCATGGCCCCCTTTCACCCCACGTTAATAATTAATTTAATTATTTTAATTAAATTAAATACCCATCCTCACAATATCCATTATTTTATTACCTTAATTGACCTAATTTCCACCTCACCAAGATACCTCATCCAACCACCTCACCTTAGACCTATTCTTGGAATGTTTTCATAACTAACTATAACTAAGTTTTACTTGCCTTAATGAGCTAAGATTTGGTCTAAGCTTAAAATCATTGCCTAATATTTCTCTAACCACATTCCCGGTCATTAGAAGGAAAGCTTCCGTTCTTATCTATGATAACAAACCAACTTGGCCCAAGAAATTAGAAAGATATTCCCATTTTAGTAAACATAGGGAATCACACCTTAATTGACACCGATCATACCTAAACCGATGTCATTCAAGATAGAACCGTCGTCGGTTACCATTTATTCACCATAGCAACCTTGTTGAGAGGTTGACACATTCTGAGAGCAGAAGGACAAGATCAGGGATACATGCAAGCAGAACTAGCATCCTTTCACTCATCCAGACATTCATAGCCAACACCAAGACAAATCTAGTAGAATTGCTCTCATGGAAGCATTATAGGATTCACTTTTATGGTACCAAATACCATCCTTCTGATCAACTACCATTACCATTCATCCATCCATTCTACATCACAATAAGTGTATCCCTAACTAACATTATTATTTCTATTAGTAGATTTTGTTACTCCTGTTATTAATCTACACTTTGTATGCTCATTCTTCTATCCCCTACCAGCTTGTAAGCCAACCATTTCCTTACACATACATTTGAGACTTCTATAGATCTCTTTGACTTGTGTACACCCCAACCTCATCGACGTCAGTTACCCATAACTATCATTGGTTCTGCATAAACCGTCACCGGTCATATCAGACTGACGTCATTCTCTATGTTTTATACCCTACCCAAGAACAGAGCCAAAAAACCTCCTACCAATTGACCTAAACAACCCAGAATCAGACCCTAACCAGTCCTAGTACCTTGATAGTCAACTTATCCCTTAGATCCAACGATAGCCTAGCCTGTTGTGATTGGATTTACTTATTGTACTTGAATGAGTACCTAAATCATATCAACTACAGTAGGACTTTACATATTTCTCTTATTAATTTGTTTTAAACAGTGGATTGACAACCATCTAGGAACTATCATGCTTCCTAGAATTAGCATACGCTGGGTAATCCAGTGTCATATATAATTTAAATTCTCTTTTTTGGTCTTGTTTTCTATTACAGGTAGTTCCTCTAATCCAAAAGGAATATATCATAATCAGCACTGGATAGAGAAATCAGAATGCACGCATCAACCTACAACCAACCCATTTAATAGGTAATCCTCCTTAGCTTATAACCCTATATGTTTTGTCATTCAAAAACGTAAAGAAAATGGTGAAACCAAAGGACCCAGATTTTCATCAAGACTCATTTCTTTTAGATTACAAGGCAAATGTTCCTTGGCCACTTTGTTCAAAAGATTATCCAAATTTTTTGAAGGAAGGATTTTATCCTCCTTAACATGGTACTTTTTCATCTGGAAATGATGTTTGGATAATGCTTTCCATCTATTCTTCTTATTCCTTACTTCTATAAAGCCATCATCTGTTAACTTAGGATTCTGAGCTTGTTTTAAATTTTACCTCTCTCTATTATTCTCATCAATGAAAATGTCTTTATTTAGATTAGGATTCGTTGTAATATTTTGTTCCAAAGAGGTTACTTCCTTCCATTTAGCTTGTTCCTTAACTATATTTTCCTTCTAAACCTTTGAGACCATCATTTTACACTATTTCTTAACATGAGCCCAGGCTTGACATTTCTCACATTTTTAGGGTAGTTTTTGAGCTCAATACTTTATTCCCAGCTTCCCAGTCTAGATCTGATAGTTATGGATTTGAGTAAAGATGGTCCCATCAAAGATTAGATACATAATTTGACACAAACATCATGAATTTAAGTAAGGGTTGCATTATCAATAGAAACATAGGTGCCAAGAGTATTTGCAATCCCTTTAAAAACATCAACATCCCATAGTTCTAATGGAAGACCTGGTAACCACACACAGATAGGGAACTGATTTATATTTTATTTATTAGGGTTGAAAATAGGATTCCATTTTCTTAGGAGTAGACTAAGCTTCCCAAAGAACCATGGTATGTGATTAAGGATTCTTTAGGGGTTTTCTGGATTATTAAAATTGAACAAGAAGAAGCCGTTTGGTAAAGTTGTTACTTCCATATGTCCTTTGGGTTTTCCATTTCAGAACTGACCAAGATCTTATTGATTCTATATGAGGTCTTCCACTAACCAATTTCCCTATCAAATAATTTTCCATATTGCTCAAATTCCTATCAATAACGCTATCAGATATTTCTAAATAGTTACCTACTTCACCTTGGATAAGTTGTGGAATGATCCCAAAAAAAAACTTCATTTCCAGATCTCAATAGTTTTTTCAGACGTTCAAGGGGTCCCATTTCCCACATGGGTACTGCATACATGTTTAGTGTCATCCTTACCTTTCTCCTTCAAATAATGGTCCTCTGAGACTATAACTCCCCTTGGAGGAATCTGTCTGTTGTCAGTTTCCCACCCATCATTGTTCGAAAACCTTGTCTCTCTCCTCGAGCTCCTTGCTGCTCTTACCATTTGCATAACACTTAATTTTGTGAACTGCAGTTAGGGCATTTGAATATAATAATGAGAATGCACACTGAATTATCTTGAAATAATTTTTATTAATCTTGTGGGTTATTATGTTGTTTACTTAACTTTCATTATGGCAGCATTTCATTTATACAAATACTAAATGACATAAACCATTAAGTGGGAAAGATAAATTATCATACCAGTTCAATCGAACTAACCTTTTCCAACATTTTTCAGATAGCATAAAGTAAGTCTCTTGGTGGATGATTTTGAAAGGTATTGTTTATTTTAAATTATTTGTATAAATGTTGCAATGTATTGATTTTTTATTGTAATGAATAAAGTGTCTTGTTGTTGTTCTTATGATTAATAAAGGATAGTCTTCCATTAATGCAAAGTATCTTTAGACACAAAAACTAGATCAAACTCCCCTTGGTCCCCTTTTCAAATAGCCAACTTAAACATGCTTACCTAACCATGACCCTTTTACCCCACATTAATATTAATTTAATTATTTACAATTAAAGTAATACCCATGCTCACAATATTCATTATTTAATTACCTTAATTTAAAATAATTTCCACCTCACCTAGACACCTAACCGCAAACCTATTTTTAGCATACTTCCCCTTTACTAGGACTCAAAATTCACTCACCATAACTAACTAAGACTTAGTCCTACCTACCTTAATGAACTAAGACTTAGTTAAACCCTAAAATCATATGCCTATTTTCCCTTTAACCACATTCCCACTCATTAAAATGTAACATTCCATTTTGATCTACGAGATAGACTGAGCTGGCCTAAAAATATTTCCAAGATCTGGCATTTTTAGTAAACCTAGGATTTCCCGCCTTAATCGATGCCGGTCAACCCTAAACCGATGCCGGTCACCCTAAACCGCTATGTCAGTTACCTTGTATTCTTTTGGTAACCTTATTTGAGGGGTTGGCACATTCTCAAGTTTTAGAACTACAGGAGATCTACATGCAAGCAAGAACCGAAAACCCTTTGTACACGTCCAGACAACCATAGCCAACACCAAGACTGATCAGAAGGTATTTGCATTCATGGTAGCATTTCAGGAAGCACGGCCATAACATTGAGTACCATTCAAAAAATAAATTGTCACCAACATATTCAACCACCTCTCCACCACTACAGGCATTAAGAACAATTCTGAACTCTAAGTAAGTTGGTTTTTCCTCTATCACTTATAGTTGTATTCTCTATTTTCCTTCATCTATTCATTTTTCTTACTTATATATATCCCTCATATTTCTCTCTATCAACCACCCCCTCACACCACACCTAAACTTCATAAAAACCTATCCCAGAATTGTCTCCCTCATGTAGACCTTACAAACACCCTCTAAAATGTTTGTGTAATCATAGAGATGACCCAAAACCCATTCTAAAGTATCTTCTTGGTTCCCACAGTCACCGAAACTGGTTAACCCTAACCATGGTCGGTTCGTCCTATACCGAAATTGGTCTCCGTAATTGATATCAGTCATAGTGACTGTCAAACCAACCTAAAACTCAACCCTTAGCCTACCCCCAACCCTGCTCAAAACCTTACCACACTTTTTTTGGACCTGTCACCTCACCCTCCCCCACAGATATCTTTCCAAATCTCTATTCCAAGAAAGAAGAGAGCCCAAACACCCTCCACTTAACTCTATGCCACTTTACACAATTACCGATATTGGTCACCCTAAACTGGTATCGATCATCCCTAAACTGACATCATTCACCCTAACTGATGTCTATCTTTGTGTCTGATAATACTATTCCAGACCAGTAACCTAATCACCTCACTCAAAACAAACCAAAATCTTACCCAACCTTACCAAGACTCTTTCTATAACCTGCAGACCACCTGCACTACCCACAACCCAACCCAAAACCTTTACCTGCATAACACTTTAGTATTTAATCGAGTCGACGCTGATAGTAATCTAAGGCACCAAAATCATAACACTAGCACTAGATTATTCTATTTACATGTTTAAGTTATTTTATATTGATTTATAAACAATGGATTGAAGGTCTTCTAGGAAGTATCACACTTCCTAGATCTAGCTTACATTAGGCAATCCACTGTCATATATTATTTAACTCTCTTTTGTGGTCATGTTTTGTATTTCAGGTAGTTCCTCTAGCCAAAAGGAAGCTCTAACATTCATCATTGGATCAAGAAGTCAAAACACGCACAACAAACTCTAACCGACCATCGCAACATGTATTCCTCCTTGGTCCATACCCTTATCTATTTGGTCTAAATCCTTAAAGAAAATGGTGAAACATTTTGGATTGCCCAGTGGGACCCATTAGAAGTTATTTTGCATTTTATTCATTATTAGGTGAAAATTGTGTGTTTGTTTCCCTTTTGAAAATATTCCACATTAATTTTATTCTCTGGAATCTTCCTCCCTTTATATTGTCTAAAATCAATCATGTTTTTGGTGTTATAAAAATAATACTTCTTTTCTTTCATTAGTATTACATTACTGAAAGAGCATTCCTCTTCCTATTCATTACTTACTACATCGAATATCATATCTTGATTTGGGTTTAAAAAAAATTCATAGCATATAGATTTGTTGCATTATAGCTCACATTAAAAATGAGGGCAACCTATACACTGGAATTCATGCCCAACTGATGGTTGACACAATTGAATGATAGAAATAACTTTTCTTCTCTATCTCTCTTCACCAAACTGCACAAATTTGAAATTTACACATCTTCTTAAACAACATCCCACCCAGAAGAAGTTGTTAATGATCACATGATCATAGGATTGACAATGGGAACCTAGCTGGTTATATCTATCCAGTACCCCATCAGAGGATGGCCTGCCCCCACCATAACATAACCTGAAACCTCACCTTTAAAATTTCCTTCTTCGTAGGAATCCTTCCCAACTAAAAACTCTATTCTAAATTCACGAGTTAGTATTTTAAATAGCCTAAGCTAAACACATTAAATTCACTTGTTGGATTACATATTTTTCTTAGCTTTGTGTTTGACTTGTGTTTAGAGGTGTGAGGATACAATTCTTCATTTTTTTTTCTTTTTGCCTTTCACAATCCGCCATCATAGTTGGAGTATTCTAACTTTATCATAGTGCATCAGGACCTCATCTTATCATCCCAAAACATTTGTGTTGATCATTCATCCAACAAAAATTAAAAAAAATCCATTTCTCTTCATACTTCAGATTTCACAGTAACTGTTTACATCTGACCACCATCGGTTTAACTAACCGGTGTCAGTTCCTTGTTCTTTTGGTTAGTTTACCTAGAAGAAACTTATATGATCTTCTCTTCTATTTAGAGTTTCTATGTATCATTTTACTCTCTGTACTCTGATAACAATAATCAAATACAACTTTCCTGTCTGACAGTCATCAATTTCTACCTTATTTTTTGAAACTATGGTTTTCTCAAAGTAACCAGTATTGGTTCCTGTAACCATCATCGGTCACCCTTAATCACCATTAGTTAGTTCAATCGGAATCGGTCACTCTATTTTGATTTTGATCAAAACATTTATCAACTTTCCCTGTCAAAACTTGTTTTGTCCCATCTCTGTTATTCCCTATGTCATTTATAGAGTACACTTCACCTAATATAAATTGATTTACATGGTTTTGATTCATAGTTAAACTAAGTCCCACATATTTCATGTTAGATGTCATCCACTCCCACCTAGTCCATCACCACCATCCATCCTTTCACCTATGGATCTGACCTAACTCATCCCCATCACTATTGGTGATGAGGAGTTCATGAGACTTCTCGACCAGAATCATGTTGCCCTCCAGTACTACCTTTCTCATTCTTCTACCTGGGATTCCTGAGGATAGTTAATATACGACATGCACGTATCTATCCCTCCTACTCTCACCTCCACTTCTACGTCAACTAGCACCATCTCAACACTACCGTCATCTACTCTACCACCTATGGTGTCTCAGCTAGATCCCACAACTGCTATAACTACATCATCTACATCATCTATCACACCCTCGACATCAATTATCCCTCCAACATCTGCCTAAATTATAGCCCCATCTGCACTCACCACTTTACATACACACATTTCATCGTAACCACCTTCAGTTTCGATAGCTTACAACCCTTTTCAAAACCTCATCCTTTTCTATCTCGCAGTCCATACCCCTATTCACCATGAGAGTTGTCATGACTATCCCACCCAGTTACACATACTGCCAACAACCCACGACCTCATCTATTGTTTATTCTAGCTATGTTCCACCTATATCTATTCCTCCTACACAATTCTCATACTCAACGCCACAATACACTAGAATACCACCTAATTCATACATTCCACATCAACCCCATTCTTTTGTACCGAGTACCCATTCATCAAAACCTACTAATGACCTCATTAGAATGATGATGGAAAAGATGCAGACCTTAGAAGCATCTATTTCTGGCTCCCATAATTCTTTAGCCTATGATGAAATTTGTAATGAGCTTATCCATCCATCTATTTCCATTCACCCCTACCTTGTGCATCTTGTGCATTGGGAAATTCCTAAATTCAATCGTTTCAACAGTAAAAAATACCCACAACAACACTTGCAGTCATTCAAACATGGGTACTACCTAATCACCCATGATGATGCTTTTCTCCTATGAAATTTCCCAATGTCCTTGACATAACAAACATTGGATTTGTATCATGGACTACCTCTACATTTCATTTATTCCTTTACTCAAGTATCCCAAGCTTTCTTAGTCCATTTTTCAATCAATTTTACCAAGAAAGTTACCGTGACTGATCTCTATTCAACGTGATAGTATGAAGACAAGTCTATCACAAATTCCATTAGTTGATGGTGGAGTCTTATCAACCAATTGAGATTCTATTTACCTCAACATGAACTTATTGAGTTCTTCACTAAAGCTTGTGCCAGACACATCTCACCAAATTTGCAAGTCCAAACCTTCTGAACCTTTAAAAAAGTGTTAACCATAGCAAGAAATATGGAAATTTACATCATTGAAGAAAAGAAAATCCAATTACGAAACAAGAATGCCAATGCTCAAATCAAATGAATCTTCTTTATCTTTAAAACCCCAAAGTAAATATTAAAATCCCAAAGGATCTTCCAATGCGGTAGTCCTCAAGGAAGGACCACCTCATCCTTGTAATCAAGCCCAAGCTTCTTCAAATATTTCTCCCATCCAAGCCTTTTAACTATAGTAGGAGCAGCGGGAGTACACCTTGATTGGAAAGCCCTATTCTTCAGTCTTGGAAAATATTCTTAAATCTTACACCATTACGCTTCCTCCCATAAAACCTCATACAATTTTTGATCCTGCTCGTCCTATGCCTATATGGTATAAAGAACACGACTACTGTAATTATCATCACATTAAAGGCCATAGTGATAGTAACTGCATAAATTTTAATAACATGTCCCAAGAGATGATAGATAATGGAGACCTTGTCATGACAACCTGAATGCTCCAACAAATAAAAAATTTCACATCTTTAAAAATTATTTCCCTAATCATAAACCATCATCTAATAGAAATAGTGAACCTTCATCTAGCGACAATAGTGTCCATGAAGTCCATGCGTTTTTTGATACCATAACAGTCATTCCTCAAAACCTACGTACTTCATCAATTGAGAAAATTCTTACACGAGAGCCTATACCCACAAAGGAGTCCCCCTCATCTCCCCCTGCTCTCAAGGAGGAACCCACACCTTCTATTGGTGCCATATCACTATCTACCTCATAACCTATGAAACGGTCGACACTTTTTTTTATCTCCCATACATAGGATAATCATCATCACCTTCTCCTCCACCAAGGATGAACTCTACATCACCCCACCTATTATCTATCCTACCCATGGGAGACTCATCATACATGCCACTACCTGTTGGGGTAGTTTCCCCTCAGCATCTCAGAACCCCATATACATGATCTCATCTCTTCTACCTAAAGAGTCTGAGGCTAGCCAATTCCCTGTCTCGTAGACATATTTCATAGGGATTGCATCCAAACCAACTCCATCTTCTTCTTCAATAGTCCAGTTTTCATGACTGGTCGATCACCTAGATTACGTTGATCATTCCATGCTATGGGGACTTCTTTGGCTCCCCTTTTCGACTCAAATGCAAATGTTTCCTAAATATACTTCCACGATCTACCTAAAGATATTTTCAAAAACCAAATCAACATTGACCATGCCTATTGAAACGACTTCTTCTTCATCATCCCTACCTACATTCAAACCTCTACTCACAACTAAAATCATTCCCAAACCTCTAAACCTACCCACACCTACCTCATCACCCATATCTAGACCCATCACTACTTTGGGTGTCATGCCGACATCAAGCCTTACTTACCCACCTGTAAAATTGGACTTAGCCTTGTATTCCTAAGCCCACACTAGCATTATCCCCTCGCCTAAAAAGAAAAACCAACTTTCTAGGCCGCATACACCGGTCTCACCTACTATACCTTTTTCACATCCCCCATTTCTTCCATCCTAGGGCCCCAACCATCTACCCTGATCAAACAGTCTCTTACCCAAGGCTAGTCAAAAGCTAAACAACCTACTGCTACCTCACAAGTTCTTGTTACACCTCATTCACCAAAAAAATAAACACCCTCACCCTCACCCATGCACTTCTTACCACCTATACCTCCACCAGTTACTATAACCCCAACCTTACCTATATGACTTTAACCCATGCTGTCTGCCCAACCTCTACCAACCACTTCCACCAAAACTCATTTGTCACCATGGGTAACATGTCCTCTTCAACCATCTGCTTTCCCTTCTACATACCATAGCCCCATGCCATCTTTACCCAATAAGGTGCAACCCAAAGATAAGGATCCTATACCCTCTAATAAGTTAATTAAACCAACCAAACCTTCCACTGCCAGCTCTTCTACCATTCCTTTACCGAAAAATATGCCATCAAAACCTAATACAACACTACCTACCAGACTGGTGGGCCAACCCATTCCCCCTTCTATAAATCCCCTTCCCTCATGATCATCCATACCTCTACCCAAACTCACACTCACTTCCCATTGTGATCCGTTACCAGGGTCTTATGCCAATATTTAAACTAATCTCTTAGAGACTTCCATTATGGCATTACTGCCTGTTCAACTTTATGATCCTCTCAATCCCAAACCAAAAGGGTTTGATGAAACTAATATTTGTGCCTATCATCATGTTCCAAGACATGATGTAGAAAATTTTAAGTCTCTAAAAACCGTTCTTCTCCAACTTTATCCTCCTAAAAAAAACTTCAACGATGATTACCTTCTTGATGAGGACCACTTTCCACCTTCACCTGTTACCAAAAATCGTTGTCGCTTTCCCATTCAGTGGTCAATATCTCCACCCCCAAAACCATTTTTTCCAATACCAGAATTTGAGATCAACATGATCCATATTAGAGGGTTCTTTAAACTACCACCCAAATGTCAGTGCACCCTACTAATTTCACAAGGATATTATCCACCCCTAGGATTTTCCCCTCATGCCATTATACCTTTCATGACACACCCTCTCCATCCACCTCCCCTAAGATTCATATGGTTCATGTTACTACCCATGCTCAAAAAGACAAAGGAAAAGAAAAAGTAACTAGCCCATCAACCAACCCTATAGCCAATATACCATCTACACCCACACCCAAAATCACTATCCACGGACCTACATACCATATCTCTGATGGGGTCACCCATTGGGAAATGATAAAACAATTACATTGAAGTCTCCTCTAAAGATGTCTTTGTATGATCTCTTCCAAACTTATGAATCCCAAAAACAAGCCCTTATCAAGGTTTTACAATCCATTGAATTTCTACGCAATGATCCCACACCAGTCACCTCAATTATCACCCCTCACCATGTGGCCTTACTAAAAAAATCATCTCCTTCTTCTACCCCCATGGCCACTCCTCAAGTTTCCATCCTCAGCTTCTCTAATGAGGAGATTACACCTCTCCAGTCAGATGACCTTGATCCCGCCCTATTAATTTCTGTCTATATTGATAACATATGCATATGACATGTCATGATTGATGGTGGTGCTAGCATTAAGATCATCTCCTCCCACACATATAATCAAATATGTATCCCTTCTAAATGTATGCATAATAACTAATTTATGTTGTGCTCCTTTAACAATGCCATCACCTCCACCCTTGGCACCATTATCCTTCAGGTTTGTGTAGGCCCTTGCACTGTCCCAGAACTATTATACATCTTAGAGGGGGATTTCTAGTATAACCCATTTCTCGACATACCCTGGATTTGAGTCATGGGTTTTGTCCCTTCAACTTTACACTTCTGTGTAAAATTCAAGCATGAAGAACATAAATATACCATCCCTGGAGACCATTTACCATTCAAAACTTGTAACATGTTGTACCGACCCAATGATGTACTTGTACTGGTTAAGTAATCTTCCACTACACCCACTTCTCCTTCAACCATGACCCCATCCAGTAATGATGCCACCACCTATCCCACATCTAACCCTACTATTCCTACTTCCCATCGTAGCCTCTAGAAATGACTCATTTGATACCCAATCATCTAGCGATTTATCTATCCTTGCCACCCACATATCCACTATTGATCCCTCAGAAGGTGTTTTTCAATGCCTCGGTCTAAGGGAGTAATGCCTATATAATATTGACACATTCCTCACTCTGAAAGAGTATGAGAACCTACGTCAACACCCTAGTTATGAATACCACATAGGTAAGGTATTTCTTTATGGTCCTCCCTACCTTTGAACTAATATAATGTATGGGGGACTTGATATTACCACTTATTCACCTGAACCTCCATCCCAAACATGAAAATTTTCATCTGAACTCCAATCCCTTACTAATATTCACTTTTCCCACACTTTCCTTCACCGTTAGGCATGGAAAAGATTTAGTTTCGATTTTTACAAACAAGACCACCATACTGTCATTTCCTGTACCGCCCATAAACATAATGATCGTAGTGGCATTGGCTTAGCCGCATCACCTTCCAATAAGGTCCACATCGATCTCATTGAGGAAGACAAACCTTCTCCACCTCATTCACCAACATCACCATCTTCACCCACGGACTCCATAGATCTCAAATCTATCCCTCCTAAATTTTTTTTTCATGAACACAATTTCCCTAGGACCTCTGACTTATCAACATGATGGTGAGGCTCCCTCTTCTATTCCCTTCCTATATCCTGACATGATCAATGACAATACACCTTGTATTAATGTCATTCAATGTCATGACGATGAGTCTATCCTCACCTATATGGGTGTGGAAGATTATTTTATTCACCAGTCATTACCCTCTGAGACATAAACCATGTTGAACAAATCGACTATCAAAATCAACATTAATATTCAGAACGACCTACACATCCTAAAGATAGGTCAATCTTTAGATGTTTTTGAACATGAAGCTTTTACCTCTTTCCTCTAGGACCATAGCAACGCTTTTACTTTGTCCTATGCCGATATGCTCGGTATTGACCCAAAAATCATGGTCCACAATATCATAACCATTTTTGATGCCAAACCCATAAAACAAAAGATGCAGAAAATGCATCCTCACATTGCTCTTCTAGTCAAAGAAGAACTTCATCACCTTCTCTTGGTTTCCTTCATCCTACCCATTGACTATCCCCAATGGATTTCTAACATTGTTTCTATCACAAAAGCAACAGGGGGACTTCACATTTTCATGGACTTTTGTGACCTTAACCTAGTTTGTCCCAAAGACGATTTTCCCCTACCACGAATTGAGCAACTAATTGATCTTAACACCGGCCATGAAATACTATCAATCATAGACATTTTGTCAGGTTATAATCAAATATTACTTACTCTAGAAGATCAACACAAAAATACCTTCATCACACCTTAGGGGACCTTATGTTATCTAATCATGCCATTTGGCCTTAAAAATGTTGGTGGTACATACTAGCAAGCCATGACCTATATCTTCCATGAAATCATGCATTGCATATTAGAGGATTACGTAGATGACCTTCTTACCAAATCCAAACATTAGACCAAACACCTAAAGTTCCTTAAGGTCATATTTGACTGCCTCATCATGTATTATGCTCACCTTCAACCTAGGAAGTACATCTTTTTGGTACTTTCTAGAAAACTCCTTAGTTTCATTGTTTCTTTATGTGGCATAGAAGTCAGTCCTACTAAAGTGAAGGATATTCTCAAAATTTCTCCACCTACTAATCTCTGTCAACTTCAAATCTTGTAAGGTAATGCAATCTATTCAACATTTTATCTCGTATATTTCCAACCACTGCCAACCATTTCATCATCTCCTCAAGAAGGATGTCTCAATCAAATGGGATGATGAATGTCATAAAGCCTTTGACACCTTAAAACACTACCTTCTTCAACAACTAGTGCTCATTCCTCCTAAATATGACTAAGCCTTTTACCTATACATTTCTACCACTAACCATTCCGTAGGTGCCATGCTTGCTCACTGCGATGAGCAACACAAGGAGAAATTGGTTTATTACATATGTCATACTATTTTGGAATATGAAACTAGATACACCCACACTGAAAAAAATCTACTTAGCCTTATTTTTTTTCACCACCAAGATTTTTCATTACCTGTTCAACCAAAAAACCTTTGTCGTCTCCAATACTGACCCTCTACATTACATGTACTCCAAACCCTACCAAAATCAACGTGATGAACGTTGGCTCATGCTTCTTTCCAACCTTGACCTTGAATTCATCCATGAAAAGTCCATGAAAGGCCAAACCATCACTGAACAACTAGCAGATGTACCTATTTCCAGAAATCAACCCTCTAACTTCGATTTCCCAGACAAATCCATTGCTACCTTCTCCTTGAATGATACCACTTACCAAATGACTCTCTTCTTTGATTGTTCCAAATGTCAGCATGTGGGTGGCATGGGTGTTATCCTCATTCCTCTTGGTGGTGAACCTATGCCTTTATCTTTCAAACTATATTTTGATTGTACAAACAATATCACAAAATATGATGCACTAGTATTAGATATACAGGTTTCTTATGCCTTAGATGTTAATTCAATTAATATATTTGGTGATTCCAAGCTGGTTGTAAATCAATTCAATGGTATATACCAGTGTTGTAATGAAATACTTTAAAATTATAAACATCATATAGACATACTTTTGACTACCTTTGACTGTTAAAAACATCAAACCACCCCATGTTCTACAAATAAATTTGCGGACTCCATGGCCTACCTGGATTCTCAGAGATCCACTTCACTTGCCGACTCTAAAATATTTTTCACAATATAAATATTACAATCACCCTCTTATTTACCTCGTGAGGTCTACTCTTTCAGAACTGTTGCACCTGATCTGTGTGACCTTTGGTATAAATAGTTTATAGACTATCTTTCCCTTTCCATTCCACCTTCATATCTCACTCATAATGGACAATGTTCCTTTCTTAAAAGTTTCTCCCACTATGTCATTATGGATGGGCTCATTTATAAGTATGACTTCGATGGTATTCTCTTACGATTCCTTACAAGTTATGAAATTCCCTACACCATCAAGGAAGTTGACGAAAAAAAATGTGGAGGCCACTTTAGTGGTTTAGCTATCGTAAATGCATTCTTTTCCTAGGATATTATTGCCCAACCCTAAACCGCGACTGTTGTGACTATATCAAACATTGTGTTAAATTCCAATAACATGCTAATCTTCATCACATACCGAGTCATGCCTTACAGGTTGCACGAGATCTCTGGCCTTTCTCTTAAGGGGCTTAGATCTTATCAAAGAGATAAATCCCCATTATTCACAATGCCATCAATACATTATTACCACTACTGAATATAACACTAAATGGGTAGAAGTCATTCCCCTCATTTCTAAAAAATATGAGAAAATATGTGAATTCATCAACCATCAAAACATTTGTCACTTTGGCATCAATCACTGTCTCATCACTAATAACGGAAAGAAATTTTAAAACAAACCCTACATAATTTGTGTGACATTTTTAGCATTCAACTAAGTTTCTCATCACCTTATTACCCACAAACATTTGGCCAAGCATAATCAACCAATAAAACCTTGAAAAAAATTCTTATGAAAGTAGATGACGATACTAGCAAGGATTGGCATTCGCACATTCCTTTCACCTTGTGGGCTTATTGCATTAGTATTCGCACTTCAACTACTACCACACCTTTTTATCTTATCTACGGTTCCAAGGCTGTCATACCTCTCGAAGTCTAGATTCCATCTCTCTGCATATCTCTACAAGACATGATCAATGACGATGAATTTCTCAAGGATCGTGTGGCATAACTTGAGTTATTAGATGAATGACATCTCAGTTATCTTGACCATATCCAAATCTACTAAAAACGTATCAAACATGCCTACAAAAAACATGTCCACAAACAAACCTTTCAGATTGGAGACCTCGTCCTAAAGGAAAATAAAAATGTAACCAAAGAAGAGAAAAGTAAACAGTGAAAATTCACTCCTAATTGGCTTGTACCCTATATTATTACCCATGCCTATGGATATGACACTTATCGTTTGTCTTCACTTGAAGGTAGACCCGAACCTAATCACCTCAATGCCTTGCATCTTTGACCATTTTATTGTTGAGATCAATTCCTATATCACTTTCTGTCAATTGACCGCTCATCCTTTGAGTGTTGTTCACCTTCCATATTACTTTTTTTTAAGGATCAACAACTAAACAAGAATCGTGTGATTACCCATAACCTTTCAGCCTTATATTCAATATGAGTACCATGACTCTACTCACAACATTATTCTCATTGATACTTTTTGTCTTTTTAATGATGGAAGCCCATGGTAATTCATCACTCGAAACCACCTCTTTCATACTTAACCTCTGTGTGATAAGGTTTTTTCTTCTCAACAAGAACCTAATCTACCTCTATAGTCTTGTCCATGACTTAAAACGTCCAAAAAAAATGGGATTCAACTCCTGAGTCAAAATTATAGCAAAAATATGACTCCCTCAAAAAGGACATCATTTCTCTCCATCTTGCCTCTATAAATAGGCTTCTCCCTTGAAGGATAGCTATATAAAGTCATTGTAAAAATTCAATAAAATGTTCAAAAGCTTCCTACATCGATCAACTTCATGAAGACCTCAAGGAGATAATATACTCATCCCATATAGATTTCCCACATCGATCAACCTATTAAAAACAAAAAAATGAATAAACTGATGAATTTTTGTCATGGACTTGCCTATTTTTGATCCTGGGTATCTTTCTAGGTAAACATGTTGTCTTATACTAAGTTACGCTAAACCACCCACATTCACCTCATTGCCTTTTCACCCTTATTTTATCTCTGCTCAAGGGACTCACCGCAACTGCGACATTTCATGATCATGTGATTTTTTTCACCCTTAGAATAGTCCATTATGCAATGCCTTTAGGGTATTACATTCATAAGTCCATTTTGGGTATTATAGACTTATTAGGATTCTTATCAATTAAGCGGCTCTTTTACCACTTCTTACCATTTTTTTTCCTCATTACTTATTGATTATCCTATACAGGACAACACCTACATTTTCACCTCTCAACCATGCATGTCACCTAATACCCAACCATGTCTATTACCTACACTTAATCATACCTAAAACCAACCAACCCATCCCTCTAATTCATCATATTCTTCCCTAGAGTATGGGATAACTACATTGGCTTGAGGCCCCTTTTTATCAGGGCTATGTAGGCAACACTCCTAGGGCATGAAGCCCTTGGAGGTTAGCTCAGCCACTCTTTACCCTAGCCTTTTTTCCCCCATCCTCCTATTCATATTCTATTTTAGTTTTCATTTTCTATAAAACTTGTAAATGAGTACAAACATACATATCTACCATGATTCACATCATAAAAAATAACCAATCAATCATTTCACATTTCCATAATATCAATTATTTAGGAAATCGAATCCATAACATACATATAACTCATCATTTATTTCCCATGTTACCAATAATTTGGAATTAAAATCAAAATTAAAAGCAAGATTCCATCATGCCTATACCTAACTCAAACATGCCTTTGATCTGAATCCATTATGCCTATGACCTCACTATATCATGTATGTGACCTAACTCCATCATGCCTATGACCTGACTCCATCATGCATATAACCTGACTCCATCATGCCTATGACATAACTCCATCATACCTGTGACCTAATTCAATCATGCCTATAACATGAATCCATCATGCGTATGACCTGACTCAACCATGCCTACGACCTGACTCAATCATGCCTACACCAACCTGTCTCCACCCTGCCTAATACATATAGTTTCCATCCATCTCCAAATAATAATAAAATTCTACCAACACAAGTACATCATACACAATCATTAATTCCATCATAAAAATATGTGTATACATCCAATACACATTGATACAGTTAATACAAATCTCTCAAAAATCTCATATATAACCTCATCATCTTTGGTAAACAAGTCGTTATATGCTCAAAAATCTCAAACTCTCATATACATCCTCACTCTCTTTAGCACATAGGCCAATATTTATCAAAAATAAACAAAAATGAATGTACGCACATATATCAGTCACCTCCCCATTAGATACTCTTCATGCCTATCTCACCCATCTCCTCCTCATCCTTTTCTCCCATGCCTCATCCAGCTAACATATTTCCACCCTCCATTGGCCTCGATCTAACATACGATGGTCTCTCACCT
Source organism: Taxus chinensis (assembly GCA_019776745.2). Classification (NCBI taxonomy): domain Eukaryota; kingdom Viridiplantae; phylum Streptophyta; class Pinopsida; order Cupressales; family Taxaceae; genus Taxus; species Taxus chinensis. Next base: position 656,044,509 of record CM034148.1, read on the forward strand.
AGTTTTGGTCTCTGTATACTAGTGCCATTTCCCTAACCCTGTCTCTGAGTTTGCCAACCCCCTGTACTCTCTATGCTATGAGTGTAGGATCTGGTCCTCTCACCTGAGGCCTATTATTCTCTGTGATCTGCATAAGATGGGAAATCTATCCCTTTAACCATCAGGTGATCCTGATAGTATCGTGTCTCACCCAGGGCATCCTTGAACCACACCATTGGTATTTTCTATGGAGGTGTCATGGCCCTCACTGCCACCTCTGTAGTAAGACCTACTATTAATGGCCTCAGTCCATGTTCTAGTAACTCCTATCCCTGACCCTGTACGGGTAAATGTATGACCACCTATCCATGGGCAGTCGTCAACTGCCCCTATAATGTAGTCACCTGGCATTGTAAGGTGGCTACCTTGTTCTTGTGATGTCACTAACTAGCTCTGCAAACATGTGACCTATCCTAGCCAATGTACTTGTACTAGCTGTCCTTGTAAAATATTAAACTTCCCCCTTAAGGTAACTACTTGTGCCTATGTAGCGGCTAGTTGCACTCCAAAAATTATCACCAGTCCCTATAGTGCATCTCTCTACACTATCACTATAGCCAAATTTAGCTATCTCAGTCATGGAGGTGCTACATGTAACTCTACAACCCACCATCTTCTATACCCATTAGTCACTCCTACATAATTTATTTGGCCATCCACGGACATCTCCACCTGACCTCCTAGATCTGTAAAGTGAGTTAGAGGAAAAGGCCTCTCCACATCCTCTCAACAATATCATATAATAGGCGGGGGGCACATGATAAAATAGTAAAAACTATCACCAAAATCTATCCACTATAATTATCTCGTACTCACCGGCATGTCTACCGTGTATCCACCACAGTATCAACAACCCACGCAGCTCCTGCCACATACCCCTAAATACGGGGTATCCCACATACGAATTCCATACAATATAGATCGCATAAATCCCCTCCAACATCTTCCTATAGTGCATGACATCTTAGGTCACTTCCTTGCCTCGTTGATGATCCCAAGATACCACCCACCTCCTGTAACCTTCTCTCTATCCACCTCAATGCCAATCTGCTACTAGAAATCCTTGTGGCCGTACTATCACAATGTGTTCATACGCCCAGCAATCTAACATGAATGTACAACATAGTCTATAGTGGCACATCCTCTAGTAATCCCAGAGCTCTCTGTACAGTTACACCAAATAGGAAGGTGGCCAAGCAAACCAAACCCGATCCTCCACCATCTCCCACAAAATCCCCATCAAACCTCAGGGGAACTAGTCACCTTTTGAATCAGGTAGAGCATAACACCCTACTGCCACCATCATAAATACTACCAACCGTGTCTCCTTCAAATGTGCTACGTACATCACCCCATATACAAGGCTCGTGTTGTGCTCAGTCAACTCCTTCACCATCTCCCTGAACACTTTGATCATTTCCTCAAAAGCCACATCTGTTGATACTGTATACACTGACTCACTAACAATCAACAACCACAATATCCACTAGACATCCTCTAGTCTGATCTTCATCTCACCGGTGGGTAAATGGAAAGTGTTGGTGTAGACACCAAAATTGGGTCACACTCCCCTTAGTCCCCTTTCGAATATCCAACTTAAACACATACACCTAATCATGACCTCTATTCCCCACATTAATATTAATTTAATTATTAATAATTAAATTAATACTCATCCTCACTTCATTCATTATTTAATTACCTTAATTAAAACCAATTTCCACCTCACCCCACCACCTTACCATAGACCTATTCATAACATGTTTTCATAACTAACTAAGACTTACCCCTACTTACCTTAATGAACTAAGACTTAGTATAACCATAAAAGCACATGCCTCTTCTTCCTCTAACCATAATCCCGTGTATCTAAGCACAAATTTCCATTTAGACCCAACGCAAATGAGAAAAAGCTATAAAAATATATCCAAGATGTTCTATTTTAGGTGACCTAGGATATCCAATCTTAACCAATGCTGGTCAACTTGAAACTGATGCCGGTAACCCTAAACCATTGTCAGTTGCCATATAACCATTTTGGTAACCTTATTTGGGGGGTCAAACACATTCTCAAGTTTTGGAGCAAAGAAGATCTGCATGCAAGCAAGAACTAGAACTCTTTCACACATCCAGGCAGCCATAGCCAGCACAACCATTCATAAGGAGGTATGTGCATTCACAGGAGCATTCTGGGAAGCACTACCATGACACTGATCATCATTTCACTGATCAACCATCACCAACACCCAAACATTCAACTTGCACACTAGTAAGTGTGTCTATAACGTGCATCATTTCATTTCTATTCAGTTTATAAGAATTCTTCACCTTTATTTATCAACCACCATTTATATTTTTACTCCACCACTATTGCCTTCCTCTGAACCTGACCATTCCCATCAATCATAACCCTTTTAATCACCTATGTCTACTCTTGAGTACCTATAAATATTCCCAACACCTTCCCAGAGCTAAACAATCCTTACCATCTCTGATTTTCTCTCAGAAAAATCCCCAAATCCATGAACTATTGAGTTATTACCTTCCCATAGTAACCATCATTGGTTCTTACCAAACCAACGTTGGTCTCTATATTTGGCAGCCCTGCTAACAGTAGATCCTAATAATCTTTCCCAAGTGACTCAAGTGACCCATAATTTGACCCTGACCTTTTCCAACACCTTAGTTATTTACCTTATTTCCAGATCTAATCAGAGCCTAGCCTGTTATGTTAGATTTTCTTATTGTATTTAGATGAGATACCTAAATCATATCAACTACAGTAGAACCTTATTTATTTATGTCATTTCTTATATTTAATTTTATTAAACAATGGGTTGACTACCACCAAGGAAGTATCACACTTCCTGGATCTAGCACACATTATGCAGCCCACTAACATATATATTTTAACTCTTTGGTGTGGTCTTGTTGTGTATTTCGGGTAGTTCCTCCTAGCCTAAAGGAAACTCCCACAGTTAGCATTTTATCAAGAAGTTATAATGCGTGCAACAACCTTCAAACTAACCATCGCAACGGGTATTCCTCCTTGGCCCACATCCTTATCTATTTTGTCTAAAAACTTAAAAAAAACTGTGAAGCATTTTTGCATGCCTGGTGGGATCCATTTGAGGTTCCTTTCACTTTATTCATTCCTAGGTAAAAATTTTATGTTTGTTTCCCTTCTAAAAAGCTTACACATTAATTTTTATCCCTAGAATATTCGTCTCTTTCTGTTGTCTAAACGAAATCTAATTTTTGGTGCTATAAAAAGAATACTTATTTTCTTTCATTAGTATTGCATTAGTGAAAGAACATTCATCTTCCTATTCATTACTTGTTACATCGAATATCATACTTCGATTTGGGATTAAAAAATTTGCATAACATTCTGATTCATTGCATCTTAGCTTACATCAAAATGAGGGCAAACTATATGTTGGAAGTCATGCCCAGCTGATGGTTAACATAACTAAATCGTAGAAAATAACATTCTTTCTTCTCTCTTTCCCAAATTGCATAAATTGGAATACATAAATCTTCTTAAAGAACATACACGAAGAAAAAGTTGTCAACGATCAAATGATCAAAGGATTGACAGTGGGCACTCAATTGGTTATCTATGTCCAGTCATTATTTCAAAGAACAGCCCACACCTGCCATAACATAAATTGAAACCTCACCTTTAGAATTTTATTCTTCGTAGGAAGCCTTCCCAACCAAAAACTATACTCTAAATTCACGAGCTAGTATGTTAAATAGCATAAGCTAAACACACTAAATTCACTTGTTGGATTACGTATTTTTCTTAGCTTTTTTCTTGACTTACATTTTGAAGTGTGAGGATACGATTCTTCATTTTTCTTTTCACCTTTCACACTCCACCATCATAGTTGGAGTATTATGAATTTATCAGAGTGCGTCAGGACCTCATCTTATCATCTCCAGACTTCTGGGTTGATTATTCATCTAATCTAAGTTCACAAAAAATCTTTTCTTCCTCATTCTTCAGATTTCATAGTAACTAACATCAGTCCAGCAACCTTCGTCAGTTTACATCTGACCACCATTGGTTTACCTAACTGGTGTTGGTTCCTTGTTCTTTTGGTTAATTTAACCAAAAGACACTTATCTCATCTTCTCTTCTGTTTAGAGTCTCCGTGTATCATTGTACTCTCTACACTATTATAGTAGTCATCAAATACACCTTTCCTATCTGAAAGTCATCAATTTCTACCTCATTTTCTAAAACTATTATTTTTCTCACAATACCCAATATCGGTTCCTGTAACTGGCTTCGTTCACCCCTTAACCATCATCAATCGGTTCAAACGGTGTTAGTCACTCTATTATGATTTTAATCAAAACATTTACCAACTTTCCCTACCATAATTTTCTTTTTCCCATCTCTGTTATTCCCTCTATCATTTACAAAGTACAGTTCACCTAATATACATTGATTCACATGGTGTTGACTCGCAGCCAAACTAACACCCTCCTATTTTATGTCTGCTATCAGCCACTCCCACCTAGTCTATCACCGCCATCCATTCTATCACATATGGATATAACTTAGCTTATCTCCATCACTAATAGTGATGAGGAGTTCACGAGACTCCTCGACTATAATCTCACTTACATTTAGTAATACCTTGCTCATTCTTCCACCCATGATTCTTCAATACAGTTAATATACTACATGCTTATATCTATCCCTCCTACTCTATCCCCCAATTTTGTGTCAGCTAGCACTAATTCAGTGCTATCATCATCCAATTTATCACCTATGGTGTCTGAGCTAAATCCCAAAACTGCTATAACTGCAACATCTACGTCATTGATCACACCCGTGACATTGATTGTCCCTCCGACAACTGCTATGGGTATAGATTCATCTACACCCACCACTTCACATATACCCATTGCATTGCAGCCACCTCCAGTGTCAGTAACTTACACCCCTTTCCAAAACATCATCCTTTCTATCCCACAATCTTTACCCCCAATCACCAATAGAGTTGTTACAACTACCCCACCCACTTACACATACTACCAAAAACCCCCAACCTCATTTATCGCTTATGCTCGCTATGTGCCACCTACATCTATTCCTCCTTCACATTTCTCATAGCCAGTGCCACCATACACTAGGATACCACCCACTTCATACATTCAACATCAACCCCCATTTTCTAAAGGGGGAACTCATTCATCCCAACCTACTAATGACCTCCTTAAAATGATGATGGAGAATATGCAAACCTTAGAAACATATTTCTTTGGCTCCCATAATTATTTAACATATGATGAAATTTGTAACAAGCCTATCCATCCATCTATTCTCATATGTCCTTACCTAATGCATTGGAAAATGCCTAAATTCAATCACTTCAATAGTAAAGAATACCCTTAACAACACTTGTGGTCATTCAAACATGGGTGTTACCTAATCACCCATAAAGACACTTTTCTCCCATGAACTTTCCTAATGTCCTTCACAAGACCAACATTAGATTGGTATAGTGGAGTACCTCGACATTCTATTTATTACTTTAATCAAGTAGCCCAAGTTTTCCTAGATCATTTTTCAACCAATGTTACCAAGAAAGTCACTATTATCGATCTCTATTCAACCCAGAAGTATGAAGATGAATCTATCATAGATTTTGTTTCTTGCTAGCGAAGTCTCATTAACCAATTGACGTTCCAACTACATCATATTGAAATTATTGTGTTGTTCACTAGAGATTGTCCCAGACATATCTCACCAACTTTGAAAGTCCAAACCTTCTGAACCTTTGATGAAGCATTCACTATGGCCCAAAAACTAGAAATTCATGCCACTGAAGAAAAGAAAATCCAATTACGAAACAAGAACACCCCATTTAAATCAAACAATTATTCTTCACCTTCAAAACCCCAAAATAGCTATTCAAAGCCCTAATGATTTTTCAACACAGTAGTCCTCAAGGAAGGTCCACCTCATCCTTCTAATAAGGCCTAAACTTCTTCCAATATTTCTCCTGTCAAGGCCTTTTAGCTTCGGCGGGAGCAACAGAAGTACACTTGATTAGAGACCCTTATTCTTCAGTCTTGGAAAAAATTATTAAATCTAGAGCCATTACACTTCCTCCTATTAAACCTCATACAGGTTTTGATCCTACTCATCCTATGCCCACATGGTATAAAGAACACGACTATTGTAATTATCATTGTCTTAAAGGACACGGTTGTGGTAACTGCATAACTTTTAAAAACATTGTTCAAGAGCCGATAGACAATGGAAACCTTGTCATAGATAACCCGAATGCACCAGCAAATGAGAATTTACACATCTTTAAAAATTCATTCCCTAATCATAAACCATCGTCTGATCAAAATAAACAACCTTCATTCGGTGACAACAATGTCCTTGAATTTCACACAGTTTTTAATATCATACAAACTATTCCTCAAAACCTACCCACTTCATATATTGAGGAAATATTGGCATAAAATTCTCCACCCATAGATGAGAATACCTCTTCTACTCCTCCACCCACAGAGGAGTCCCCCTCATCTCCCATTGCTCTCACTAAGGAAACCAAACTTTCTACCAATGTCGTGTCATCATCTGCTTCCCATCCTTCTAAACGGTCAACACTTGTTATTCTCCCATCCATAAGAGAATCATCATATCCTTCTCCTCCACCAATAGAGAAGTGTATCTCCCTTGACCTATTATCTATCCTACCCATGGGAGATTCTTCAGACATGTCACTACCTTTCAGGGAAATTTTTCACCTAACACCCCAAGACCCTATTGACATGATCTCAACTCTTTTACCTATAGAATACGAGGCTAACCAATTCCCTATCTCATAGACATATTTTATAGGGATTTCCACCCAACCCATTCCATCCTCTTCTTCAGTAGTACCATTTTCATGGTTGGTCGATTGTTTGGATTACGTTGATCATTACATGCTCTGGGGACATCTTTAGCTCCTCGTTTCGACCCAAATGTAAATGTTGCCTAAAGATACCTCTACAATCTACCCAAAGTTATTTTCGGTAACCAAAACTACACTAACCATTTTGATTGAAATGAATTCCTCTTCATCACCCCTACCTTCATCCAAACTTCTACCCATCACTACAACTATTCCCAAACCTAAACACCTACCCAAACTTATCTCCCCACTCGTATCTAGACCCATCACTACTTTGGGTGTCATGCCGACATCAAGCATTACTCACCCACCTATCAGATTGGAGTTAGCCACATCTTCCCAAGTCCACAGCTACATTATCCACCCAACTAAAAGGAAAATCCAACCTTCTATGCCATGTACACTAGTCTCACCTACCACACCTTTGTCACCTTCCCCCCTTTTGTCCATCCTAGGGCCTCATCCATCAAGCTTAACCAAACAGTCCCATACCCAAGGCTAGTCAAAATCTCAACAACCTAATCCTACCTCACAAGCCTTTGTTACACCTCATTCACCCAAAAACCAAACTTCCTCACCCTCACCGATACACTTATTTCCTCCTATACCTCCACTAGTTACTATAACCCCAACCTTGTCTATACGAATTCAACCAATGCCGCCTACCCAACCTCTACCAAAAACCTCCACTATAACTTAGTTTCCCCCTTGGGTAACCCATCCTCTTCCACCATCTAATTTTACTTCTACATCCCGTACTCCCATGTCACATTTGCTAGAAAATGTGGAACCCAAAGCTAAGAATTCGTTACCCTCCAATATGGTAGTCAAACCAACCAAACCTTCCATCATCAGATCTTCTGCCATACCATTACCCAAGTAGATGCCAACAAGACCTAAGACCAATCCACATACCAAACTAGTAGACCAACCCATTCCTCCTCCTATAAAGCCTCTTCCCTCACAATCATCCACACATGTACCCAAACCCACACTTACTTCCCATTATGATCTATTAGTGGGGTCCTACACTAACATTTTAACCAACCTCTTAGAGACTTCTGTCATCATATGACTGCCACTTCTACCTTACAATCCTCTCAAACCCAAAATGAAAGGGTTTGATGAAACCAATATTTGTGCCTATCATCGTGTACTAGGACATGATGTCGAAAATTGTAAGGCTCTGAAAACCGTTCTTCTCCAAATTTATCCTTAAATTTTTTTTGACGAGGATAACCTTATTAATAAGGACCATGCTCCACCTTCACTTCTCACCACACATCATCATCCTTTAATGATTCCATGACTAGTATCTCCATTCCCACAAACATTTTTTCCAGCACCAACATTTGAGATCAACATGATCCATATTAGAGAGTTCTACAAACCACCACCCAAATTTTAGTGTACCCTACTCATTCCACAAGGCTCTTATCCACCCCTAGGATTTTTCCCCTTATGCCGTTATACCTTTCATGACACACCCTCTCCATCCATCTCCCCTCAGATTAACATGGTTCATGTTGCTACCCACTCTTAGAAAGACAAAAGAAAAGAAAAATTAACTAGCCCATCAACCAACCCTGTATCCAATATACCATCTACAACCATTCCTAAAATTACCATCCGCGGACCTACATCCCTATCTCTTACGAGGTCACCCATTGTGCAATGATAAAACAATTACATCAATCTCCTCTAACGATGTCTTTGTACGATCTCGTCCAGACTTTTAAATAATACAGACAAGCCCTTATCAAGGTGTTATAATCCATTGAGGTTCTACCTAATGACCCCACACCAGTGGCCTCAATTATCTCCCCTCACCATGTGTCCTTGCTAACTAAATCAGCTCCTCCTTCTACCCTAACGACCACTCCTCAAGTTGCCACCCTCAGGTTCTCTAAAGAGGAGATTGTACCTCTCAAATTAGATGACCCTAATCCTTCCTTATTCATTTCTATTTATATTGATAACATATACATACGACGTGTCATGATTGATGGTGGTGTTGGCATTAACATCATCTCCTCCCACATGTATAATCAAATTCATATTCCTTCTAACTGTATGCATAATATCCCAATTATGTTATGCTCCTTCAACTACGCCATCACCTCCACCCTTGGCACTATTATCCTTCATGTTTACGTAGGCCCTCACACTATCCTGGAACTATTCTACATCTTAGAGTGGGAATTTTAGTATAACCTATTTCTTGGGAGACCCTAGATTCATGTCATGCGTTGTCTCCCTTTAACTTTACACCACTGTGTAAAATTCAAGCATGAGGAACATAAAAACACCATCCCCACTGACTGGTTGCCATTCAAGACTTGTAACATGTTGTACCATCCCAAGGATGTGCTTGTAACAGTTAAGGCATCTTCAACTACGCCCACTTTTCCTTCACCGACAAGCCCAACCACCGATGTTTCTGCCGCCTCTCCCACATCTAACCCTATTATTCCTACTACCACCACAACTTTTACAGTTGACTCATCTACTTCCTAATCATCTAGCAATTCATCTATCCCCCCTACCCACATATCGACTACTGAACCCTTAGAAGGTGTTTTTCAATGCCTCACTCTGGGGAGTACCACCTATACAATACTGACACATTCCTCACTCCCCAAGAGTATGGGAACCCGTGCCAACACCCTAGTTATGAATACCACATAGGTGAGGCTTTTTCTTATGGTCCTCAGCACCTTCACACTAATCTAACATATGAGGGAATTTATATTGCCACTTATTCAACCAAACCTCCATCCCAAAAATGAAGGTTTTTACCAAACCTAAAATCCCTTACTAACCTCTGATTCACCAAAAATTTCCTCCACTGATGTGAATGGAAAGGATTTGGCTTCAGTTTTTATTAACAAGGCTGTCATACTATCATTTCCTATACCACCCGTAAACACAATGACCATAGTGGCATTGGCTTTACTGCACCACCTCCTAAGAAGGTTCGTATCGAGCTCACTGAGGAAGAAAAACATTCTCACCTTATTTTCTCAAATAAACATCTTCACCCACAGAGTCCATAGATCCTGAATCTATTCCTCCTAAAAATTTTTTCATAAATACAATTTCCCTAGGACCTCTAACCTATCAATGTGATGGAGAGGCTCCCTCTTCTCTCCCCTTCTTATATCCTGACATGATCAATGATGATACACCTTCTATTAATGTCATTCAATGTCAAGACGATGATTCCATCCTCACATACCTTGGTGTGGAAGACTCTTATATTCACCGGTCATTACCCTCTGAGAAACAAACCATGTCGAATGAATTGACTATCAAAATAAACATTAATACTTAGGATGACCTGCACATCCTAAAGATAGGTTAGTCTGTAGATGTTACTAAACAGGAAGATTTTACCTCTTTCCTTTGGGACCATAACAACACTTTTTCCTGGTCCTATGTCGATATGCCTGATATTGACCGAAAAATCATGGTCCAAAATATCATAACCATTCCTAATGCCAAACCCATCAAACAAAAGATGTAGAAAATGCATCCTCGCATTGCTCTTTTGTTCAAAGGAAAATGTCAGCACCTTCTCTTAGTTTCCTTCATCCTACCCATTGACTATCCCCAATCGATTTCTAACATCATTCCTATCACAAAGGTGACATGGGGACTTCACATTTGCATAGACTTCTGTGATGTCAACCTCACTTGTCCCAAAGATGATTTTACCCTACCAGGAATTGACCAACTAGTTTATCTCACCATAGACCATGAAATTATATCACTTATGGATGGTTTCTCAGGTTATAATCAAATATTACTTACTCCATAAGATCAACACAAACCTACCTTCATCACTCCTTGGGGGACCTTCTGTTATTGAGTCATGCCTTTTGGCCTTAAAAATGCTAGTGCTGCATATCAGTGAGTGATGACTTACATCTTCCATGACATCATGCATCGTATATTGGAAGATTACACAGAGGATATTCTTGCCAAATCCAAACATCGAGTCGAACACATGACTATCCTTAAGGTCATCTTTAACCGCCTCATCACGTATTGTGTTTGTGTTCAATGAAAGAAGTGTGTCTTTACAATAATTTTAGGAAAACTCCTTGGTTTCATCATTTCTTTATGTGGCATAGAATTCTATCCTACTAAAGTAAAGTATATTCTATAAATGCCTCCACCTACTAATCTCCATCAAATTTGAAGCTTGCAAGGTAAGATGCAATCCATTCATTGTTTTATCTCATAGCTTTTTGACTACTGTCAACCATTTCATCATCTTCTCAAGAAGGACATTTCTTTCAAATGGAATGATGAATGCTATAAAGAATTTGATGCCTTAAAAAAATACCTTCTTCAACCACCTATGCTCATTCCTTCTAAGGATGAAAAACCCTTTTACCTATACATTTCTTCCAGTGACCATTCTTTAGGTGCCATGCTTATTCATCATGACAAGAAACACAGATAGAAAGTTATTTATCACATAACTCGTACCCTTCTATACTACAAAACTAGATACACCCATACTGAAAATTTCTTCTTAGCCTTAGTTTTCATCACCACCAAACTCCACCATTACCTACTCAACCAAAAAACCTTTGTTATTACTAATACTGACCCCGTACACTATATGTACACTAAACCCTATCAACATCAATGTGCCACACAATTGCTTATGCTTCTTCCCGACCTCGAACTCAAATTCACTCATCAAAAATCCATCAAGGGCCAAACTATCACTAACCCTCTAACTTTCTAGGAATCAACCATCTAACTTAGACTTCCCAGAAAAATCCATAACTTCCCTCTCCTTAGATGAAACTTCTTACAAAATGACACTCTTGCTCAATGGATCCAAGTGTTAGCGTGGAGGTGGGGCTGGTGTTATCCTCATTCCTCTTGATGGTGAACCTATGCTTTTAACTTTCAAACTATATTTTAATTGTACAAACAATATTTCTAAATACAAAGCACTCATACTAGGTGTCCAGGATGCTTATGCCTTAGATGTTAAGTCAATCAATATCTTTCGTAATTCCCATCTGGTTGTAAACCAAGTCAATGGTATATACCAATGTCGTAATAAAATACTTCAAAAGAATAAACATCATGTCAACATTCTTTGGACTACCTTTGACCGTTATGAAATTTAAACCACCCCACATTCTACCAATAAATTTGTGGATACCATGGCCTGCTCGGCTTCTCAAATACCCACTTCACCTATCGACTCTAAAATATTTGTCACAATACAAAGGTTACAATCACCTTATTATTTACCTCATGAGGTTTACTCCATTGGAACCATTGCACCTGACCCACATGACCTTTGATATAATAAGTTTGCAAACATTCTTTCCCTTTCCATTCTACCTGCTGATCTCACTTGTAATGAACAACATGCCTTACTTAAAAGTTTTTCTAGCCATGTAATCATGGGTGGTCTCCTTTATAAGAATGACTTTGTATGATGCCTTACAAGTTCTGAAATTCCATACACCATCAAATAAGTTTACGATCAAATTTCCTGAGGCCACTTTAGTGGTTTAGCTATTGCTAAATGCATTCTTTTCCTTGGCTATTATTGGAAAACCCTAAAATGTGACTATTGTGACTATGTCAAATGTTGTGTAAAATGCCAACAACATGTTAATCTTCATCACACACCTAGTCATTCCTTATAGGTCTCATGAGACCTTTGGCCCTTTTCTCAATGGGGCTTAGATATTTTCAGTGAGATCAATCCCCATTCTTCACAATGTGATCAATGGATTATAACTGCTACTGAATATTATACTAAATGGTTAGAAGCCATTCCCCTCATTTCTACAAAAGCTGAGAAACTATGTGAATTCATCAACTATCACATCATTTGTCACTTTGGTGTTCCACACCATCTCATCACTGATAATGGAAAGAATTTAAAAAAAAACCCTATGTAAGTTGTGCAACACTTTTGGCATACAACTCAGTTTCTCGTCACCTTATTACCCACAAACCAATGGCCAAATAGAATCGACCAATAAAACCTTGAACAAAATTCTTATGAAAGTAGTTGACGATATTGGAAAGGATTGGTATTCACACATTCCTTTCACTTTGTGGGCTTATCGCACTAGTATTACAACTTTGACTGTTGCCACACATTTTTCTCTAGGCTACAGTACCAAGGCTGTCTTGCCTCTTGAAGTCCATATTTCATCTCTCCACATATCACTACAAGACATGCTCAACAATGATGACTTTCACCAGGATCATTTCGAAAAAATTTAGTTATTAGATTAATTTCGTATTAATGCTCTTGATCATCTCAAAATTTACTAAAAATGTATAAAACGTGCCTATGAAAAATGTGTCCATGAAAAAAAATTTCAGGTCAATGACCTTGTTCTGAAGGAAAATCAACATGTAACCAAATAAGATAAAAGTAAACAAGAAAAATTTGCTCTTTATTGGCTTTGACCCTATATCGTTACCCATGCCTATGGATCCGGGGCTTATTGTTTGTCTTCACTCAAAGTTAAACCCCAACTCATGCCTCTCAACGCATTGCATCTTCAACCATTTTATTATTTACATCAAGTCCTATATCACTTTCTTTCAATTGATTGCTCATCCCTTGATCATTTTTCACATTCCATATTACCCATTTTTGAGGATCAACGATTAAACAAGAATCATGTGATTATTCATCACCTTTCAACCATAGCTTCAATATGAGTACCACGACTCAACTCACAACATGATTCTCATGGATACTTTTCATTTTTTTAAATATTGAACCCCATGGCTTTTCATCACTTAAAACCATCTCTTTCATAGTTAACCCCTGTGTACTATGGTTTTGTCTTCTAAACAAGAACCTAATCTTCCTCTAAAGTCTTATCCATGACTTAAACATCCAAAAAAAATGGGATTCACCTCCTTGAGTCAAAATTATAGCAAAAGATGACTCCCTCAATAAGGGACATGTCTTTTTTCTACCTCACCGCTATAAATAGATTGCTCCCTTGAAGGACAACTATATAAAGTCATTGCAAAAAAAAATAATCATGAAGCTTCCCGCATCGATCAACTTTGTGAAGATCTCAAGGAGATAATATACAAATCCCATATAGACTTCCCACATTAGCGAGTCTATTAAAAACAAAAAAATGAAGAAAATGATGAAATTTTTGTCGTGGACTTGCCTACTTTTGGAGCCTGGGTTTCTTGCTAAAGATAAATATGTAGTCATACACTAAGTTACGCTAAACCATCCACTTTCCCCTCATTACCTTTTACGCCCTAGTTTTCTCTCTGCTCAAGGGACTTGCCACAAATGTGATATTTCCTAATCATGTGACTTGCTTAACCTTTATAATAGTCCATTATGTAACACCTTTAGGGTCTTACTTCATGAGCCAATATTGGGTATGGTGGACTCATTAGGGTTCTTATCAATTAAGTGGATCTTTTAAAACCTCTTAGTTATTGATTATCTTATACATGACTAGATCATTGACACCTGTATTTAAAATGACTCAATCATGCCCTATGACCCACATTCAATCATGCCTAAGATCTACCAACCCATTCCTCATATTCTTTCATACCTTATGGGAGAACAAAATCGGCCTAAGGCCCCTTTTTAATCAAGGCTATGTAGGCAGCACTTTAAGGGCATGGGGCCCTTGAAGGTTACCTCATCCACTCTTCACCCTAACCTATTTTCCCCTTCAATTTCCTATTCATATCCTGCCTCAGTTCATTTCCATTTTATATCAACAATTAGAAATTATACCAAACAAGAAACAATTAACACAAAAAATTACCACATCATCACATTGTTCATTTATCATTTTCACATTTCCACTATAACAAATATTTGTAAACATAAACCATGAAATGCATATACATCATCATTTATTTCCCATGTTACCAATGACTTGTTCATTTAATCATAATTATAACCTGACTCCATCATGCCTATGACCTGAACTCCATCATGCCTATAACCTGACTCCATCATGCCTATAACCAAACTCCATCATGCCTATGACTTGAATCTATCATGCCAATAACATGAATCCATCATGCCTATGACCTGACTCAACCATGCCTATGACCTAACCCCATCATGCCTATACCAACCTATCTCCACCATGCCTACGACACCTAGTTTCAGTCTATCTACGAATAACAATAAAATTATGCTAACACAAGTACCTCATGCATAATCATCGAGATCATTGTAAAAATATGTGTATCCATCTAATATAAATTGATACAGATAATAAAAATCTCTCAAAATTCTCATATACAGCCTCACCATCTTTAGCACACAGGCCCAGTATAATATATAAAAACTCAGAACTTCTCATATACATTTTTCCTCTCTTCAGCATACAGGCCGATATATATCAAAAATAAACAAAAATGGAGGTCCACACAGCTGTCAATCAACTCCTTATAGGATACCCTCCATTCCTATCTCACATGTCTCCTCCTCCTCCTTTGCTCCTATGTGGTGTCCTGCTAACATCTCACCACCCTTCATGGGCCTTAGTATGACCTCTATTACTACCTCACCTGGAGCTGGCCTCTGTGAACTAGTGACTTTACCTTAACCCTTTCTCAAGGCTCATTGCCCCTTTGTAATATCCACACTCTTATTACAAGACCTGGTCCTCTCACTCGATGCCTATTGTGTTATATGCTCTATATAGGTAGGGACATCTATTCATATAGCCATCAGGTGATCCTAATAGTATCTCACCTTGCATAGGACATCCCTAAACCGTAGATATCGATATCTGAAACTGTACGTGTTATATGGGACCCTATCCCGCCCCTTCCTATAAAATGGGAGGTTGTCCTTGAGCCTGTGTGGGTGCCTGTTTCTATTCCCTATTCCTAAAGGGCCACAATCTTCACCTCTGTAGTGGCCATCTGGCCCGGCTGACTTTACAACATGTGCATGTAGGTTTGCCACATGTACCCCATCTCCATATCCACCCTATGTGGGGTGCTTGTCCCTATGTAACTTAGGCCTAAAAGGGGGTACTAATTATTCCTGTAGAGTAGAAACCTATGCCTCTGACCCTAATAAACTACCCATACACTATCCCCAACTATGTCACTAGGGGTAGTCACTTTCCCCTATAGGGCATCCCTCTGAACTGTGATAATGGCTAAGTTGGGATGCCCTGGCCTCAGTGGTACTGCCCATAGGTGTGCTACCCATCATTGTTTATATCTATCTGTCAATCTGGTGTCCATCAATCCACCCAGTCTACTCCTTGCTCCCTCCTTCCCTGTCAGTACCATTGGCTATGGTAGAGGCATATGCCTCTCTACGTCATCCATCCTATACTATAGGAAGGGTGGAGGCACATCCTGTGGAAACCCAAACTTTCATCTGACCTATCTATAGGTATCAATCTCATTCTCCTGTGGAATGACATCCCTCAATCCATCTAAGAAGCTGTAGCTCCTGTAGCATTGCGTCCATCTACCTATATGATGGGGAAGCCCACCATTACGGCCTCCAAATGATATCCACGCCAGAAAACCCCTCTAGTACACTCCTATAATATGTTATATCATGTGTAGCCATGGAAGCCCGGTGCTCTCTAACAATAAGTACCCATATCCTATAGCCTACTTGGACGAAGCCCACCTCAAATGCATCCAGATGGGAAATACCAAATTGATACACACACGATGTCCTCATATGCCCAATAGTGTAGTAGAAATGTGTAAACATAGGCTGAACCTCTGTAACCTACCATAGGCCCATAAATCTTTGTATAACTACACCAATAATGTTGGTGCCCATGCAAAGTGGGTCCTATCCTCCATCAATGTCATGAAGAAAACCCATCAACACCTATGGGAATCTCCCACCCTCTACATCTGGTAGTGCAAAACAACAAAATGCCTCCATAATCAGAACCATGAAACCTCATCTCCTCAAGATGGGCCTTGTACATGTCTCCATAACTTAGGTTGGCACTATGGAACTGAAACTCCTCTAGCCCTAGCCAAAAACTATCAACATCAACTCCTCAAATGCCTATGAGGTAATGGAATACACCTACATCCCTACTATCGGTAGTCACAGGATCCTGTAAATATCCTCCAAGATGATGGTTATCTCACTTGTCGGTAAGATGAAAGGTGTTGGTCATCAAATCCCATTTGTTAATGAGTGAGACCATCAAACTCAACTCCTGAACTACATGTCAGTAGCATCTGGCCCCAATCAAGTCAACCTCAGCAACATGGTACCACTCCTCGGCTGTTATGATCCCTGTATACCAATACTAATAGGGGCAATACCCTATCTCACATCTGCAACTGGTCACGTTGCTTGCATCTAACAAACGCATAACATGATTAAACCTTGACCATACCCAAATTTACCCTGGACCTCCCCACCTATTCCCAAGATCCTTCCTACTCATAACCTATATCCCTCACCCCACCCTTGAATCATCCCTATGTATACCTATTACCTAAGATATTTTCCTTTAACAATACCTTCTTATCACATGACCTATCTCCCCCACCCCCCCCCCCTCTCATTTGCTAGCACATTTTTATCTAAATTCTGACCGGCATCTATTCTTATTTACCACCAATGGTCTCCCAAAACCAGTTTCCATCACCTCATCCTTGACCGATGCTATCTAACTCCCACCGATGTCGACCAACGCTTGACCAATGTTGATCACTGTCACGGTGTCAAATCCACCAAACCCTACCATTTTTATCTAAAAATTCCACATTCTACCCTACCAACCAACCCTTCCCTACCCAAATCTCACCTCAACCCATCCCACACCCATCTTTAACCTACATACCACTTCCTACATGTCCTATTTCATCAATCCTTTCGAAATTCAAATTATATTCTCCCCTAAACTTATTTTTACCCAAAACCTGATCTTATACAAACACACTCATCTGACAAATATAGAATGGGACCCAATCCTACCTTGTCGCAATGCCATCTCTATGGGGGCACATCGAGCCATTGCACTAGTGGTCCACCCGACCCCCTCTCCTACCTCTACCATCACTGAATTCTCTCCTCACCTCCAACAAACTGAATCACTTACAACAATCTCATGGACCCCACCTATCGAATGACCAATCACCTGATCTGAGGCTTGCCAAGTTAACTCTCTGTTTCACTTTGTCACTTTCCACTTTTCCACTACTCCTCTTTCATTTTCTACTATTGGAAAAATGAAAAATGATTCTACAAAAAAGTGGAATTTTCCTTTTTAATCCCAATCCACTATAACTGACGTTGATCATAGTTGTGCCCTAGTGAATCAACGTCGGTCACACTTCAAACTAGTTGCCCTTACCCCACTCCCTTTTTCACCTTTCACCAATCATGCTCACTTACTTTTTTATCATTCCAGACACCCATTAAAACATACCTACAATCCCAACCTACCCCTACATTTCCTTTGCTACATCTTAGGAGTTATTTAACCTATACCTTGGCCTTACCCCTGCCACAACTTGTTTTCCTAAACTTGGCCTACTTGGTGTGACCATTGACCTTATGTACTCATTATACATTGTGATGTTATTACCTATGTTGTTTTAGCGTAGAAACCATACATTACCTATTTTCGTGTCGTTTATCCCGACCAAACCTTTGGTGTATAGGAGCATACCTAAACATTCCTGAACCTGACCTAGGTTGTGTTTCCAGACCATATCCTATACCTTGGAAACCTGAATCACTTCACCCTTCTTTGGATAAACCTATTGATCTTGGACGATGTAGAGTATGAAATTTCTTCAACATGGTGCTGTGTTGCAATATATACATGTGCATATGTTTGATTTTCATTACCCATGACCCAATTTTAACCCCGGCCTACTACTTAATACCCAAGTTAACCATCACCATTTCCCTCAATACTCAAACCCTTCCCTACCTATCTTCATCACCTACACATTTATCAAACCATTCACTGATTCCATATTTCACCTCATCCATGCCTAGTTTGAGGGGGATCACATTCACCCACACATGGGGCAATCACTTCATATTTTTTTCAGCATCACTTACGAATTTCAAGCTATGCAAGAAAAAGGGGGAAAATGTAGACACCAAAATTGGGTCACACTCCCCTTAGTCCCCTTTCAGATAGCCAACTTAAACACATTCACCTAACCATGAACCCTATATCCCGACATTAATATTAATTTAATTATTTACAATTAAATTAAAACTCATCCCATTCACTTCATTCATTATTTAATTACCTTAATTAAAACCATTGTCCACCTCACCCCACCACCTCACCTAGACACCTCAGCATAAACCTATTCATAACATGTTTTTCATAACTAACTAAGACTTAGTCCTACTTAGCTTAATGAACTAAGAAATAGTATAACCCTAAAAGCACATGCCTATTCTTCCTCTAACCACATTCCCACATATATAAGTGTAACATTCCATTTAGACCTAGCACAAATGAACAAAAGATTTCAAATGATAGCCAAGATCTACTATTTTAGGTAACCTAGGATATCCCACCTTAACCGACACCAGTCAACCCGAAACCAACGTCGATAACCCTAAATTATCGTTAGTTACCATATAACCATTTTGGAAACCTTGTCTGGGGGGTTTGACATATTCTTGAGTTTTGGAGCAAAGGAGATCTACATCCAAGAAAGAACCAAATCTATTTCGTACATCTAGGAAACGATAGCCAACACAACCATTAATTAGGAGGTATTTGCATTCACATGATCATTCTAGAAAGCACTACCATGGCACTGATCACCATTTCATTGATCAACCATCACCACCACCCATCCATTTAACCTGAATAGTAGTTAGTGTATCTCTAACCTACACCATTTCATTTATATTTAGTTTAAAAGAGTTATTCACCTTTGTTTATCAAACAACCATTTATATTTTTACCCCCACCAATATTTCCTTCCTGTGAACCTAACCATTTCCATCACTCATAACCCTTTTAATCACCTTTGTCTACTCTAGAGTACCTATGAATATTCCCAACACCTCCCCATACCTAAACCAAATCCTTACCATCTCTTATTTAGTCTCCTAACTTTTGTCATTCCGTTCTATACCGACATCATTCTCCTTAATCGATATCAGTCACTGTGACTGTCAGCCCAACCTTACAACTCAACCCTTATCCTACCCCAAACCCCACTCAAAACCTTACCACACCTATTTTGGGCATGTCACCTCACCCTCCCCCACAGATACTTTTTCAACTCTCTATTCCAAGACAGAAGAGAACCCAAACACCCTCGACCTAACTCCCTGCCACTTTCCAATGTTATCGATACGGGTCACCCTAAACTGGTATCGGTCATACCTAAACTGACATTGGTCACCCTGATTGGTGTCGGTCTCTATTTTTGATAATACTGTTCAATACCAATAACCTAATTACGTCACCCAAAACAACCCAAAATCTTACCCAACCTTACCAAGACAATGTCTTTAACCTGCAGACCACCTGCGCTACCCACAACCCAACCCAAAACCTTTTCCTGCATAGCATTTTAATATTTCATCTAATCGATGTTGATAGTAATCTGAGGCACCCAAATCAGAACGCTAGCACTAGATTCTTTTATTGAAATGTTTAAGTTATTTTATATTGATTTATAAATAGTGGATTCACGGCCTTCTAGGAAGTATCACACTTTTTGGATCTAGCATACACTAGGCAGTCCACTGTCATATACTATTTAACTCTTTTTTGTGGTCTTGTTACGTATTTCAGGTAGTTCCTCCTATCCAAAAGGAATCTCTCACAATCAACATTGGATCAAGAAGTCAGAACGCGCACAACAACCTCTAACCAACCATCACAACAGGTATTCCTCCTTGGCCCATACCCTTATCTATTTTGTCTAAATCCTTAAATAAAATGGTGAAATAGTATCTCAAAATGAGACTATATAATTTGTAAATAATTATATTGTATGAAATAAGAGTATATCATTTATAAATATTATTTATGTATTTAATAATATGGGTTTGTCGATTGGGGATATGACACCTTATTAATTGATGTAATATTATGTGACCTATATTGGATTAATATGTATAGTGCAAGGAATAAATTATAACCTATTTAATGTTTAGTGAATCAAAATGTTATAATTAAATTATACAATGGGATAAGTACCATATGGGATGTTGTTTACTCATTGAAATTTGGTTCAACCAAGAAAATGTTATTGGAATGATACTGTAAAAGTATATACAAACATTGGACCATGGAAGTAATGTAGTAAGCTATTTAAATTTGTAATAAAAAGGTAAAAATAATGTAAAAGTATATCATTAATCTACATTCAACTTACATGAATTTGATTACTTAAGTCCTTAGGGATGTATATAAAGTGATGAGAGTATCATTGTGACATAGGATAACCTATGGTAATTTATTAAACTTAGATTAAAAAAACTAAGATACGATGTTCCAGTTAATGGAACTTGGCGGGCCAACTTAATATGGCTACTATGGAGTAGAATCCATTTTATGGTGAAAGTTATTGATTTGATACTACTCTATTGCAACTATATTGAGTTGTATCATCAAGTTCCACATATTGTGACAATTGTAATACATCTAAGAACAAGATTTTTTAGAGTTACAAAGGTTGATTGTACTGCATGGATAGGTAAAGTGATGCTAACTTATGATGACTAAGGGAAAGGAAGTGGATTCGTAATTATGAAAATCATTACGAAAACACTTACTCTCCCATACACATCCTAAGTTAACATAATGGTACTTCCTCATGTAGGTTGATCTAGATTTGTACCTAGTACACAAATTGTAACTAATCATAACTACTTTATCTTATCTTAATCTAGATAAAATGATTTAAAGTGATATGGTTAAAGACAATTTCTTAATGAAAAATGTTTCGTCACATAACTGAGAATGGAAAACATGTCTCTGAAAATTTGATCAAAGTGGTGTAGGTTGTTGATTACACTATCTTGATTTCACCAAGATCTAAGTTGTAGGATACTAGATGTGATTCAATGGCACATACCAGGTAGAAAATTAGAATACAACACTTGATTAACAACTCCTATAAAAAGGAAACCATTAGTATACTTTGTATACATATTCATAAAGAGTAATCTATGAGTGATCGATTACTAACCGACTCATGTAGATGCACAGGCTTTATGAATGCTATAGGATGGATTGATTTAGATTGACGTTAGTTCTGAATTATGTGAATTTAGAACAAGGAAACATGGGATATGATTATATGTTTGTGCTAGATTTAAATGTTGTGTATTTAATTCAGAGAAGCATTAAATTAACGTAAATAAAATTTTAAAAAATTAAATTAAACTCTTAGTTGAGAATCATAATAAAGAGGTGTTGCACACCTAGGGGCTAAGGAAATTTTTTTTTGTCCCTGGATACCTTTCTGAGGTGAAAATAGAGACAAAAAAATGCATACCCACTTTCTCATGCTTATAAACCCCAACACTTAGCCATTTTCCCACTTCCCCTCATTTTTCTAACATCCTCATTTTAGTACATTAGAAAAAGAATTATTTTTTTTCATTAGTGCCATCTAGTTATAAATACATAATTTAGAACACACGGATCATGACAATCATTCAAAAAAATATAATCATATGCTGTTGTAATGACTCGGTGTACCGCCGATCTATTCATTCCATGACTCGGTGTACTACCGATCTATTCATGTGTATCATAGAGTTGGTGTTTTCATCTGAATACTTCCCTCTTATGGTTCTCTTCCCTAATCCAAGATTCTGAATGTTTTGTCCAAGGAACCTATCTGAATAATTGTTACCATTATTCATCGGCATCATGTCCCTTAGACTAGGTGACATAGGACAATGCAATCAGCCGCTTGCGATACTTTGGCCAAAGATATGAATCATTACTATTCATGTCTTATATTCCTTGACGGCATATTCGTCAATCTGGAATACATCCTTCTCCCCACTCCGATGTTATATAGATCATCTTATACTGACTTCTGTCAGTCCCCTTGTCCCTAGTTTTCACTCCGGAATGGGTTAATATCATACACACGTTATAAGGATTCCCTTGAAGACTAGGGTGAGCTGACATACAGGATCAACCACTGTTAACCCCGTGTGTCAAGGTACCCTGAGTCCCAAAGGGATGCATCATAACACGTCTATGGTCCTATCCAGTCCCAAAGGAAAATCTTGAACAAGTTTCGGGTGTAAAATCTTAAAGATCAATGCAAAAGGGCGTTGCCATATGTCACCTGCATTGTTGTATCCTCGAGAAGATCCTAATATTTTCAAAGGTACAACTCTGCAGTTGACATGCGTCAACATCCTACAATACTTCCTCGGAAAGATTTACATAACTTCAAGAAGTTACTAAAGTTGAGTTAAATTTTAATTATAGGCCCTCCTAACTAGGTAGCTTTTCCCAACCATAGGTCCCACACTTTTAAGACACCTTACATATTTAGGTTCAGTTTCATAGAGAAAAGTTTTTAATAAGATTTGAGATCTCATCAAGGTTTCAATCGGTTCCTAATAATCCTTGATTCCTCATAAAAGGACAACAACCCCTATGTTCTCTCATAAGGAAGCTAACTAAACCAATAAGGGTTCATATCAACCCCGAAGACTGAAATATATCAGACTTATTGCCATAAGACATGATGATTTAAATCCATCAATTACATTGCTTTGACTTAAATCATTGTTAGGGAGTAATAGAATAATCTTCCTATTTTAGCTACATATCAGGGCATAGTTTAACCTCAACTTCCCTAAAAATGCAGTGGTCTAACTTCAAATTTAGCCATATCCATAATATAAAAAAAACACTAAATCAAACCTGTAGTATTCAGTCATATATTTTTAACAAGGCTCACTTAGGGAATCCATCTAGACCCCATGGCAATATAATAATAAAAATACACTCTCCTTCATTCAGACATGAGAAGATCAATTCAACAAATAAAAATGCAGCCACGTAAGTAACAATTCCCCATTTCATTTATTTCCAAGCCATACAATTACAACTTATGCACTTCGGCATATTTTAATACAATAATCATCAGCAAAAAGAGTAACTTTCTTCCTATAGTACAATTAGAGAAATCATGTTGGAATTCATCGTAAAACTCAGATTAAACAATCTGTGCATCATATCAGATCTGCATGCCTTTACCACTTACGATGACCATCTACAAAAATTGCTAGCACGGGTAAGTTCAGTGAACTGAGCATGATAAGCAATAATTCTTAAAAACAATTGCATTCCACCAATTGTTTCCATTAAACAACTTGTTTTAAATGAAATCATTTCATCAAATCCATAAACATGAATCACGGTAATTATCTTTCTACCATTCTAATATGACTTTTTAACATAACTCATATTATAGCTACCATTTCAACTTAAATCTTTTTGGATGATTCATCTTATATTAGAGAATAAGAAGAAACAAAAAGAATCTTAAATACCTAACCATCCAAAAACCAAGAACAATATCAATCCTAATATAATTACTCTATTCAAAGAATGCAATCTTATCAAGGCATGTAACCAACAGATTTGCATATAAACAATTCAAGCAAAAACAGATTATAGCCTCAAGCAAGTTCAACTAATGGATTTCCTCTATACTTTTTGTATCATTTCATAAACATTGATAAGTATACAAAATTTTACTACAATACTACATTTATACAAGTAGATAATAACGGAATTACTCAAAAATGGTAATAATATCACTAAAGATAAGGGAAGGAGACTTCTGTTAAGATTCAGCACTTACCACTCTCTCCACCTAAATTTAACAGTATATTCATCTCATGCCCATACTGAAGAGTTCTTATAGAAAATTATAAAGAAGGGAACACTCATAACTTCTAGAAAGAGAGGGAATACCTTTGTAGTCTGATATCCTATAACAACTTATCCTTCATAACTAAGAGGAAAATAGAGAGAATTTGAACTCCATTTTAACAAGTTCAGGACTATACCAAGTTTCCAGGAGTAATGCATATATAAAATCTTAAATTCAATCACAGAAAAAAAGAAGGCAAGAAAATCAATGCCTAAGTTTACCATTAGCTCCAATCAGGTAGAACTTCTTAAAAGGTTTCCCATAGATCCCTAGGTTCTTGCAATTGCACATTAAACAAAAGCCACAGATTGTTACAAAATGATATACATATACGTTCAAATATCAGACCACAATCCTAATCCAAATAAACAGTCTACACTTCACCCAGGACTCGAATCATTTTTGACTAAGAGTTAGGGTAACTGTTATCATTACTTACTAATAGATTAAACTAATTATTTCCAACCATTACACTAGATAGTTTGTTGTTACGTTTAAAGATACCAAATCAAATAGCACTTCCAGTGTTAATAGATGAATTTTAATGATAGATTTTCAAGGTCACTTCAGGTAACATCAAACAAAGTCCATTCCTATCCAAATATAAAACCTAATTTCCATTCATACAGATCTAGGATCACCCACAAATTGTTAGGGAAAAAAGTTCATCAAAGTAAGTTTTCTCTTGGTCATAACTTCGTTTCCAATTATCCAAGTAAAAAAAAATCGTAAAAGCAACAGCTACACCAAATATTTCCCTACTTACAGAACCTATATTCATAGAAAAATTCAGACCCCTTTCTAATGAAGGTATAGGCTTAGAATTTATCCATATTTCCAACTTGTGCACTGAACTAGTCGAGCTTTACCTTCAGACCCTTTTCTAATAAAGGTACAGGCTTAGTATTCAAACATATTTCCTACTCGTGTGACTGATCCAGTTGAGCTTTACCTTCAGACCATTTTCAAATAAAGGTGTAGGGCTTAGTATTTAAACATATTTCCTACTCGTGCGACTGAACCAGTTGAGCTTTACCTTCAGAACCTTTTTTAATAGAGGTACAGGCTTAGTATTCAAACATATTTCCTACTCGTGCGACTGAACCAGTCGAGCTTTACCTTCAGACCCTTTTCTAATAAATGTACAGGCTTAGTATTTATCCATATTTCCAACTCGTGCGACTGAACCAGTCGAGCTTTATAGAAGGAACTAACAGTTTCACCACAAATCCAACTATATATTTTCCCAAAGCTGTCAAGTAATAGTAGAGCTCATACAACTAAGCAACAATCAAATAAACCAACCAAATTTGACACAACAATTCATTCTGTGGTATCTTCAAACACGAAATCATCAAGTATGACATCTGTCATGGTGCCAATTCAGAAATTCAATACCTCAGTCAGACAAAGAGACATATAACACTTCTACAAAAGTCAAACCCCTATTTTATTCACAGCAAGGAGAGAAGATAAAAGAAGTAGATTTCATCAAGGTCTACGTCTAACCAGGGATTCCCAAATAAATAGGAAAAGAAGAAAACCAATACATTGCTACCATCCAGGCCAACTGTACAAAAATCATTTGAACAAAGTTGTTCTATCGAAAGCATTTAAAGGAAAGAAAGATTTTTAAAAGTTAGGGCCTATCATGCCTGATAGTGTCGCTAAAATTCGAAGAAGACCTCTAAATGTGCTCGCACCTTCTCTTCTTCGTCCACGAAAGATTAAACAAAAAAATATTGTTACCTCCATGCCTTATATATTTCCCCCGATAGAGAAGTAAGCTAGAAACTCTCAAAGTTGCCATGCAACGAAGAGTAGATGGCTGGTTTGAAGAACCAGTTCTCATGCAGAGTGAAAAATGGAATGCATGGAAAACAAAACAACCAAACAAAATTCCACTTGCATGCCTCCCCAAGCAATCCGCACTTGGGGGACCAAAGCTGATTAATTGTATTTACTTCCATTCTCCTGCCTATTTTCCATTCCCACCGATTACCAAAGTTGGTGATCCCCACAACAAAACAAACAAACATTCTCATCCTTAGAGATACTGCCACGTAAGGCTATATTAGCAGTTTTTATCCCCTGCCAAACCTGACAGCATTCCATGTCCTTCAACCTTATCCCCCTCTTAAATGCCATGGAAACCACCACCCATGACTCGCGTCCCTTCTTAGGTCCCCCTTCATAGCATTAGTTAAGGTAGGTTAGAGACTTAGGTTAGATCATAGGGTATGACATTAGTCTCATTTCCATAGCGCTAGGTGTAGTTAACCCTTGAGTATTAAGCTCATGGTTTAGGGCTAGGTTAGATTAGCAATTATTTTAACCATCAGGTTATAGTTTAGGTTAAAACTATTAACGTTACTAACTCTAGTTTAGGTCCCCTAAATAGGACTAATCAGTGTTAGAGTCTATATACGATAAAACATTCCTGTAAAGGATTCCATTTGGCATCAATAAATTAAGCTTTATATATAAAACATATACATCTTACCTGGTTTAAGGTCCAGGTCTTTCCTGATGTTATGATATTTGGAGTCAAATTCGATTTACCATGATCAGCCTGAGTTAACCTCTGGGTTTGATCATTCAAAGCTCAATCATACTTTGTAACTTTTGTAAAGTCGATAAAATTTGTTCATCCTGAATAAACTTAAAACATTCCTTGGATCAATGCAAGTGATCCAAGGCTGAGTCATAAAGGTGGATAGATCCACAATTCATCCAGAAATCAAGTTGAACTCAAGTGCAAGAATGAAAGAAACGAAAGTGTCCAATCATATTCTGGTTTAATCAAAGATCTTCAAGAGCAGAGAGGATACAATCCACATCAAGCACGACTTCCCAAAACCAAAGGAACATGTCCTTATATAGAAGAAATCATTTATCAATACTTGAATGCTATGGAGAAAGTAACAAAAATTCAGGGTGTTACATGCTTCCATCCTAAAAGATTCATCGTCACGATGATTACATCCTTTGATTTACCTTCAGGTCAATCAATTCATTAGTTCACAAAACAAATTACTATTTCCAACTTGAATAATTCCAAAAATCACTATCATGATACAATTTATTCAACTTGAATAATGTTTGCCCCAAAGCTGGCTTACATAAAGACATGAAAAAGAGAAATTCATAATAATTATATATATTTTTTTTTCAATCAACAGATTCCATTCTATTCAACTCTTCCATATTTTCCCAAGTTGCACTTTCTTCGTTTAAACTGGTCCCAACTGGACCTTACATTGCTGTATTTCACAATTTCTCAAATGGCAATTTGGTGAGTTTCCAGGCACTCGTGTGGGTTTAAGAACGATTATTCTTGGGTCTTGGACCTGTAAGGAATTCCAATTTAAAAACATGTGACAAGTCTGAAATGTATTTCTTAAGCAAAGAAATATGGAAAACATCATGCATGCAAGACAAAGCAGGTGGTAATGCTAATCGGTAAGCTACAAGATTGAATTACTTCGACAATTTTGAAAGGTCCCACATAACGAGGTGATAACTTGGTAGCCTTTCCAAAAGTTATAGAACTCTTTCTTGGTTTAACATGAAGAAAAACCTTTTCACCAAGTTCAAATTTTCGATCAACTCGCTTTAGGTCAGCATAGCTCTTCTGCCTATCTACTACTTCTTTCAATCGTTCACGAATCATTTTAACTTGCTCTTCCATTTCAGTAAGGATCTCTGGTCCAATTACCACTCTATCCTCAATACTATCCCAACTAACAGGGGTTCTGCACTTTCTTCCATAAAGTGCCTCGAAAGGTGCCATTTTAAGGGAAGAGTGATATGTGTTATTGTATGAAAATTCAACTAATGGGAGATACTCTTCCACCTTGTACTGTTGGTCCATGTAATACATTTGTAACATATCTTCCAATACCCGATTTACTCTCTCAGTTTGTCCATCTGTTTCTGGATGATATGCAGAACTGAAGTTTATTTTAGTTCCTGTTATCCAAAATTCACCCCCGCAGGGTAATTTTGATAACAATCATCAGATTATTCAGTCCCAGGCAAATATATTGATTCAAGGCCCAAAATCATGTTTCTGGGGCCCCCTCTGCTTCTTTCTAACTCTCTTGTCCAAGAAGAAAATCCAACAGGTTAGAAAAGGTGAAAAAATTGTAAAAAACCAAGCTTGGGGCCAAAATACAGAAATTAAAAAAATTGGCTAAGTCCTAGTCTAGGCGGGTCCTTGGGACAGTTGGGACATCGGGGCGCGAATCGGCCGAAAATCCTCCAGGCGGTCCGCACAGTAGTTGGGACAGTTGAGACACCGGGACGTGCAGGGTACGAAAAGTTGAATCGGCCGAAAAAAATGGGAAAAATTCACCTAAGACTCGCTTCACTCAGTTTAGGACATCCAGGCCAAAAGTACGCGGAAGACACAGATCGGCCGGTTTGGCGCAAGTCAGTCCGAATCGGGAGGTTCGGAGAAATTTGTCCCAGACATTTCTGGGACAGTTGGGACAAAAATGCGTGGAGAACACGAACCGGCCGGTTCGGTCGAAATAGAGGACTTTCGTCTGGGACATCTGAGCTAAAAGTATGCGCGGGACTTGAAGAGCCAAAAAAGCTGAGAGCTAATGGAAATGTGCCACATGTGTTTGCTGCAAAGACGGACAAGGAAGCCCGAATTGGGTGGATCGGAGAAATTTGTCCCAGACAGTTTGGGACATCTGAGCCGAAAGTATGCGTGGGACGCGAAAACCCAGAAAACCTGCAGACGAATCAGGAAATGCCACGTGTCCTAAGGCAGGGGAGTACGGAGCTCAGGGAGGACTTAAAAATTTTAGCAAAAGTCTTGGGCCCAAAAATTAAAAGGTAAGGATGATCCCGTGCCCCTGTCCTCCAACCAAATGATGCCATGTTTCCTAAAGTGGCGGGGTGCGGGGGGAAAATGAGAATTTTTCCAAAGTATGAAAAGGTTAAAATTTCAAAGGAAAGCCCATGGAAAGTTGGAGGAGAGAGAATTTCTCACCCAATCAGCACCCGACACGTGTCGTCCAAGTGGCAGAGCGCAGGAAAATTTCAAATATCCTTTTTGGCCTGTTTTTTTGCCCTAAATCTTCATATCGCCATATCATTCGATCCAGAGCTCAGATTTTTACGTTCTTTATATAAACAGAAATCTAGTGAAATTCTCTACATGATTCCTAGGCCAATCTTACATTTTGGTTTAGTTTGGAGAGAGAAAATTGAGAAACACCTCTATCACGTAATAATAGATAGAAGTAACATTTCAACAACCAGCTTTAATGCAACAGACAGTTCACCGTTTCTGCTAGACAGTCCACCGTTTTGCCAGGATTCACCACTTCTGCCATATTGAGATGAGTTAAATACAACCTAGAAGTGGTTGGGGTAGATCTGGATTTCCTCTCTCTTCCCTCTCTCATTCTTTCTATATATTATAAGGAGGGGCTTCTTTCAAAAGGTCAAACATTTCTTGTTTTGCTCCTCCCTTCTTCTCTTTATCAGGTGAATTTGTGGAGTTTGAACCTCCCATTTGAAATTGTAATGCGACTCTACCTCTTGGCATTTTTAAGTGTATTGTATCAATCTTTGGAGCAAGTAATGCATGTCTGTTGATGATTCTCAACCCTCTCTATGTTCATTTGCATCCTCCTGATCTTTCACTGTGAATTTTGTTATTTGTGCATGATCTTACATCACATTTGAATGGTCTGTGTTTATTGGCAAGATAGGTGTTCTTCATTCCTCGGTGCATCACCTCTGTTAGCTTAGGTTTATTTTTTATGCATCTCCTTACCCTGTCTCCTTGGCAGATTAGATTAGGTTTTGAGTAACCCTTTACATTTTTCTTGAGCATCTGAACAAAGGAATAGGAACCAGACTTCTCTGGAGATTCCTTTCTCATTTTTACAAGTCCCACACTTGGAGAAAGGATTCAATGTTATGCAATCACACTGGATGCCTAGAGTGATCAACCTATAAATCTGATCAACATCCAGGGGTGTTGTGATTTTGCACTAACAGTTTTGGCATGCCCGGTGGGACCAGAGGTCTCATTTTTATTTGCAGTAAAGTTGATGTGCATTTGCTGTAATTTTCTTGCTTGAAAAGAGTTATTATTTGCATATCTAGTGATTCCAAGGGGAAGAATCAACTGGTTTCAGCAGTGCATGCCTAAAAACTCATGAGAAGAGTCACCACAAAGTCAAGAGTTGGAGAAGAAGAAGTGATGTTTGAATACCTGCAATTATCTCTAAGAAGAAGGCAAAGAGGAAGAAGGATTCAAATGTATCCATCTCCGCAAAAACAGAACTCTCTCAACTCCTCCACCTGGTAGGCCTTTCATTTAGTCAACAAGGGTTTTAAGACCAATTAGAATGGCACAAAACAACCCCTATGTTAACTTCACAGGTAGCATCCCACTTTCCCTCAATGCACAACATCCAATTCCTATTGCAGCCTTGAAGAACATTCCGTACTTCACTGGAGAAAATCAGACTACTCCAGGTGATCATGTTAAAGACATTGCCAACCTTTGTGCAATCCATGAAATCAATGAGATGCAAGTGGTTGTCAAGTTACTGGCATCTTCATTCAAGGGTAAAGCATTGCAATGGTTTAGGAGCCTTGGAGCTAGTTCTATCACAAATTATAATTAGCTGTGTATAGCACTTCATGAGCAATTTGGAGAGAAGGGAGACAACTTGTCTCTTTTGGAGCAGCTGACAACCATCAAGAGAGCTCCCAATGAGTTAGCTGACCGATTTCAACTTCAGATTCCAAAAAACTTGGGAGAGAATTCCTAGTGGCAGCCAGGCCAACAGTAGAAGGTGCTTTTCTCTACTATCTCAAAGCTCTAAATTCTGATATTTCTATGTTGATTCAGTCCATGGGAGGCATAACTATCCCTATGGCTTATAGCATTGCCATTAGGGCTGAAAATTACTTGATCCAAGCTGGAAAACTTACCCCTAGATGTCCCATGCCACTGTTTCCAAGTTTAGAGAGTCCAAACACCAATCAAGCACCTAATTTGGCTCCTTCTCCCACTCCTAGAAATCAAAGTTCAAATGAAGCTTCCACTTCATCTCCAAGTGCCCCAAATGAGCTTCAAGAAGTCATGAAGCAATTGCAAAACCTAGGCAACGAGCTGGTTACTCTCAACAGGCAGCAGGCCCAAGGTTTTAGACCTTCTTATCAACCCCAAGCTCAGCCTAACAGGTAGCCATACCAACCACAAAGGCCTCCTACTCCATCTGTAAATATAAATCAAACCAGGCCATCCTACCAATAGACCATTTCAGCCCTATAATCCAAATGCCATATCTGCCTCTAAGGCATTGGTACCAACACAAAACAACATTGCCCAGGAGTATGATTTGTGTTTTCCATGCAATGAGCCTCATAACCAATCCATGTGCTTCAATGGTGCTTTGAATCAAGCATTAATGGTGACAAATACTGGTGTGGAGGGTGAGGGCAGTCAAGGAAACAACCAACAACAAGAAAAATTCCAACAGCAATCAGCCCCAAATGACACCACATTGGTAAATTGGCAAGCAGAGGATTTTTGTGGCATGAACTAGGAAGTTTCTCAAGGTGTTGAAGCCAACACAAGGTCAAAAAGGAGGAATTTAGGTGAAGAACAACCATTAGCCCCAACCAATCCACAACCTTCCATGGCTCCAAGAATGATTGGTAAGTAAAATCCAATTTCAAATGCACAAGGACAGCAGAGAATAGCTCCTAGACCAACTCAAATACAAGTTATTGCTGCCCACACGTGCAAGGAGTGAATGTACAAGCAAAGGGACAGCAAAAGGATACTTCATCCCCATTCAACATCATTGATCAAATGAAGAAGAAAAATGTTAATATATCAATGTGGAAATCCCTATCCATCCCAGGCCAAAGAGATCTACTACAAGCTACCATGAAGGACTGGTCAACTTCAAATCAGTAAGTTCAGATGCAAGACAAAGTGCTTACAAATGCTGCCCAGCCTGAGGGAAATCATGGAGGACAGCAAGGTAAAATGTTGAAGCCCCCTCCTTTCTATGTTTCATTGATCATTGGAAATCAACTAGTGCACAATTGCATGATAGACTCCGGGGCAAGTAGCTCGGTAATGCCTAAATAGATAACTGATCAGCTAGGGCTTCAATATGAAACCATATCCAAATGGGTAGTGCAGCTGGATGGGACAGTAGTAACAACAGTTGGATTTATTAAAAACTTGAGTCTTACCTTGCATGCATGTCCAAACGTTGTTGTTTTACAAGATGTATCAGTCATAGACCTTCCACCACTCTTTGCCCTTTGCTTGTCAAGGGACTTCACAGCCAAGATTGGGGGATATTTGTCTGTTGATTGGTCACACATGCTATTTAGAACAAGGTATGGAACCAAAGCCACAATTAGGTCAGAACCTATTGCAAACTTCCATATTGAACCTTACTCTCCAAGTCAGATTAACGGTAATTTTTCAACATTTGATCAAGAAGATCACCCAAGCACTGATGAGGCCGACACCAAGGTTGGAAGCATCTCGGATCTAACTCTTGATGAATGGGCAAACAAGATACATGCATTTGATCCTTATCAAGAAGTGGAGGAATCTGAGCTAGGGGTCTATTGCATACACGAAGAAAATCATCCTATTCCTAGCATCACCAAGCCAAACCACAAAGATGACAATGAGGTATGGCAGCTATTTTTTTATGGATCAAGGAGTAGACAAGGCGCAGGAGGTGGAGCTGTGCTTGTTTCACCTCAAGGAATAAATTACTATTCAGCTTTTAGAATTCAGTTTGCATGCTCCAATAACACTGTTGAATATGAAGCCTTAGTGTAAGGGATGCATTAGGTAATCAAGAAGAAAATAAAGAACTTGCAAGTCTTTGGGGACAGTGAATTGATTGTAAATCAAGTCAAGGGACAGCATGCTACCAAGAATGATCTACTCAAGTGCTACAAGAACAGGGTGTGGGACCTCATGGAAGATTTTGAAGGTTTTGGCATCAAATCCATTCCTAGGAAAGAGAACCAAGAAAGAGAATCAACAAGACAAGGTACAACAAAACATCCATGTGATTCTGAGGCCTTCAGTTCCGGATAACAATGTCAGTTGGTAAGTGTTTGAAAATGACTAGCAAATCATCCATTTCTTGCAAGAAGAAGCTGAGTTCTCAGCCAAGAATCAAGAAAAATTGGAACAACAGTATGGTGATCAGGTGTTACAGCTGAGAACTAACAAGCTACCCAAGGGAATTATCACTTTGGAGTCCATATTTCATCCCAATGATCAGTTTATAAAGGAGAAAGAAAACATTCAGGTCAAGAGAGAGGATTCAGTATCCATCTTGGTAGAAGAGAACAAACCATTACAAATTGGAAGGATGACAACTGAACAAGAAAGGTATGAGTTCATACAGCTATGTCAAGAGTTCCCTGACGTGTTTTCTTGGAGCTATGAAGACTTGAAAGGTTTCAATCCCAACTTAGCTCAGCATACTATCAAATTGGATCCAAATACTAAGCCTGTCAGGTAGAAACAAAGACCAGTCAATCCACACATGGAGCCTCTCATGAGGAAAGAATTGGACAAGCTGATTGAGTCAAGGATCATATTCCCAATCAAGCATTCTAGTTGGGTTGTTGTCTTAGTTCCAGTCAGAAATAAGAGTGGGGAGATCAGATTGTGTGTTAACTTCAGAGACTTGAATAGAGCCTCTCTCAAGGACCATTACCCACTCCCTTCCATGGAGCAAATATTGTAGGTTGTAGCTAGTTCAAAAAGGTTTTCATTGCTTGATGGCTACTCAGGCTACAATCAAATTATGGTGAAGGAGGAAGACCAGTTCAAGACAGCCTTCACAACCAAATGGGGCACATATTCCTACAAGAAGATGCCATTTGGCCTATCAAATGCTGGAGCCACTTTTCAAAGGGAAATGGATATGGCATTCAAAGGGTTGATCAATAAAATAGTTCTGATATATATTGATGACATCAATGTATTCTCCAAAAATGTAGTGGATCACATCTTTCATCTGAGGCAGGTATTTCAGAGGTGTAGAAGATTTGGGGTATCATTGAATCCCAAAAAATGCATATTCTTGGCTTATGAGGGAAAACTTCTAAGCCATATTGTTTCAAAGGAGGGATTGACAATTGACCCAGAAAGAGTTGAAGCAATTCAAGCATTGCCATTACTAAGTCACAAGAAGGCTCTTAAGAATCTTCTTAGGAAGGATCAATTTTGTCCGCAGGTTTGTTCCAAACTTTGCAGCTCTCGTAAAGCCCATAACGCTGATGTTAAAAAAGAGCATGGCAGTTAAATGGACATCTGAAGGCAAGGCAAGTTTTGAGGCAATAAAAGAAGCTATATCTCAAGCTCCCACTCTCGTCAATCCAGACTTCTCCAAGGGTTTCATGCTATACACCTTTGGTGGCGGAGACACAATTTCTGCGATCCTGGCACAACAAAACAAAGAAGGATTAGAACAACCAGTTTCTTTCTTCAGTCAAGGCTTGGAGGAATACAAAACTAGGTACTCTTTCATTGAAAAGCATGTACTTGCAGTGATCAGGAGTTTTAAAGAAATTCAAGCACCTAGTCTCGAACAACAAGATCCAATTATTGGTCTCTCATGCGGGATTCAAGGACTTCCTTCTAAACAAGGATCTGAATAAGAAACATGCAGGATGGATAACCCATGTCATGGAATATGACATCGAGATTAAGGTCACCAAACTAGTATGTGGGAAGGGACTATGAGAACAACTAGCCTTGAGTCAGCAAGTTGAAGCAGGTAATGGAAAAGAGGTTGTCTTGGTACTGCAGGATGGTCAAGAACAAGAAAATGATGACGTGCCCACTCCTTGCTGAACCTAAGGTATTATGCACTTCCTAGGCACAGGCCTATGCCCTCCAGGGATGAACAAGACCCAAAGGAGACACTTTAGATTACAGGCTTTCCCGTACGCCATTGTTGATGGAGTTTTGTTTAAGAAAGATGTGAATGGAGTGCTACTGAGATGTATTAGCACAAATCAGATTCAATTGGTGTTAGAAGAGTTCCATGGTGGACCAGCTGGTGGTCATTTTGCACCAAGAGTGATAGCTCTAAAAATCATGAAGGCTGGTTATTATTGGCCTAAAATCTTCAGTGATTGCTATGCATGGATCAAGAGATGTAAGAATTGTGCATTCTTCACAGGAAAGAGAGACTTGTTGCCCTTCCATTACATCCAATCTCAGTTGACCAGCCATTCATGTAGTGGGGTTTGGACTTCATTGGAGTCATTAATCCCAATTAAAGCCAAGGACACAAATGGATTTTGATAGCCACAGACTATTTCACCAAATGGACATAAGCAGTAGCACTCAAAGAGGCAACTGAGTCTAGCATCTTAGACTTTTATGAGGGGATAACAACCAGATTTGGTATACCTGCTACAATAATCTCTGATAATGCATTGGCATTCATAGCTTCCAAGATTACAGAATGGGCTATCAAGAATGGAATCTATTTGAGTGCCTCTTCAAATTATTACCCGCAGGGTAATGGACAGGCAGAGTCCATGAACAAAATTTTTCTAAGAATCATCAGGAGAACTCTAGATGAAAATCAAAGAACATGGCATACCAAGCTAAAATCAGCATTATGGGCTAAGAGAATAACACCAAAGAGGTCTACAGGTAATTCCCCTTATAAGTTGGTCTATGGAAAAGAGGCAGTATTGCCTATATCATTAGAACTACCTGCATTGGAGTTTATGAAGCAGTTGGAGTTGGCTGAGTTCGAACCAATGGAGGCCAGGTATGCAGAGTTGATGGAGCTGCAAGAGATCAGAAATCAGGCATCCCAAGCAATGGAAAAGGATCAAGCTTTAATCAAGAAGACCTTTGATAGGAAGGCCAAGGATAGATCCTTCCGAGTTAGAGATCTAGTGTTGAAATGGGATGTGGATAGAGCAAAGCTGGGAAGGCGTTCAAAATTTGATTTCATTTGGAGTGGCCCATACATGGTCACAGGATGTAAAGATAGTAATGACTTGTAATTATCTACATTGGATGGAGAAGAACTCTCGATTCTGGTTAACGAAATCTATCTTAAACATTGCTACTGAAAATAAAAGGTTTTCCCTTGTAAATATTAGCCTAGATTTCAATTCCTCTAAGTGCGTATGCACATTGTCTTGTTTTAGTTAGGTTTCTTTTTCCCTAAGTGCTTTGGCACAAGTTTTGTTGCTCCTAGGTTGGATTTCTACAGTTCAGCGTGCCCTCGGAGAAGGATTTACGGTATCAGGCTCGGGATCAGATATCAAGTTGGTTTCAGGTTATTGCTTATGACTCCATGCCCAATGGATTGCTTCAGGCCACCGATCTTCTACCTAATTGTTATCCAAAATTCACCCCCCCAGGGTAATTTTGATAACATGCATCATATTACTCAGTCCCAGGCAGGTAGATTGATTCAAGGAAAAAAATCATGTTTCTGGGGTCCCCTCTGCTTCTTTCTAACTCTCCTATCCAAGAAGAAAATCCAACAGGTTAGAAAAGGTGCAAAAATTGCAGAAAACCAAGTTTGGGGCCGAAATAAAGAAATTGAAAAATTTTGCTAAGTCCTAGTCTAGGCGGTCCTTGGGATAGTTGGGACACCAGGACACGCAGGGCGTGAAAAGCTGAATCGGCTGGAAAAATGGGAAAAATTTGCCTAAGTCTCGCTTCGCTCAGTTTGGGACATCCGGGCCAAAAGTATGCGGAAGACGCGGATCAGCCGGTTTGGCGTAAGTCAGTCTAAT
Source organism: Taxus chinensis (assembly GCA_019776745.2). NCBI lineage: Eukaryota > Viridiplantae > Streptophyta > Pinopsida > Cupressales > Taxaceae > Taxus > Taxus chinensis. The sequence goes on from CM034148.1 coordinate 656,082,209, forward strand.
TTGGGTGGTTTAGAAGTATTTGTCCCAAGTAGTCTAGGACAGTTGGGACAAGAGTACGCGTAGGATGCAAACCACCCAGTTCAGCCGAAACAAGAAACTTTCGTCTAGGACATCTGGGCCAAAAATACACAAGGGACGCGTGGGACACGAAAAGCTGAAGGAGCTGAGAGCCAATCAAATCTTGCCACATGTCTTTAACACAAAGAGGGACAGGGAAGCCTGAATCGGGTGGATCGGAGAAATTTCTCCCAGAAGCTTTGGGACATCTGGGCCAAAAATACACGAGAGACGCGAAGACCCGGAAAATCCTGCGGATGACTCAGGAAACGCCACGTGTCCTAAGGCGGGGAGTGCAGAGCTCAAAGAGGTCTTAGAAAATTTAGCAAAAGTCTTGGGCCCAAAAATTAAAAGGTAAGGATGACCCCGCACCCCTGTCCTACAACCAAATGATGCCACGTGTCCCAAAGTGGCTGGGGCGCGGGGGGGAAAATGAGAATTTTTCCAAAGTATAAAAAAGGTCAAAATTTCAAAGGAAAGCCCACGGAAAGGTGGAGGAGAAAGAATTTCTCACCCAATCAGTGCCTGACATGTGTCCTCCAAGTCGACAGAGCTCGGGAAAATTTCAAATATCTGTTTTGGCCTGTTTTTTCCCCTAAATCTTCAGATCACCATATCTTTCAATCCAAGAGCTTGGATTTTCACGTTCTTTATATCAACAGAAAGCTGGTGAAATGCTCTACACGATTCCGGGGTCAATCTTGACAATTTAGTTCAGTGTGGAGAGAGAAAATTGAGAAACTCGTCTGGCATGTAATAATAGACAGAAGCAACGTTTCAACAACCAGCTTTAATGCAACAGACAGTTTGCCGTTTCTGCTAGACAGTCCGCCATTTTGCTAGGATTCGCCACTTCTGCCATAATGAGATGAGTTAAATGCGATACCTAGAAGTGGTTGAGGTAGATCTCGGATTTCCTCTCTCTTCCCTCTCTCATTCTTCCTATATATTATAAGGAGGGGCTTCTTTCAAAAGGTCGAACATTTCTTGTTTTTCTCCTCCCTTCTTCTCTTTATCAGGTGAATTTGTGGAGTTCGAACCTCCCATTTGAAAACTGTAATAGCGACTCTACCTCTTGGCATTTTGTAGTGTATTGTATCAATATTTGGAGCAAGTAATGCATGTCTATGGATGATTCTCAACCCTCTCTATGTTCATTTACATCCTCCTAATCTTTCACTGTGAATTTTGTTATCTGTGCATGATCTTGCATCACATTTGAATGGTCTGTGTTTATTGGCAAGATAGATGTTCTTCATTCCTTGGTGCATCACCTTTGTTAGCATAGGTTTATTTTTTATGCATTTCCTTACCCTGTCTCTTTGGCAGATTAGATTAGACTTTGAGTAAACCCTCTATATTTTTCGTGTGCATCTGAACAGCAGAATAGGAACCAGCCTTCTTTGGAGACTCCTTTCTCATTTCTATAAGCCCCACACTTGGAGAAAGGATTCAATGTTGTGCAATCACACTAGATGCCTGAACATCAACTTAGAAACCTGATCAGTATCCAGGGGTGCTGTGATTTTGCACTAACAGTTCCAAGAGCTGCATTAAGCGTTTGCCAAAATCTTGATGTCATTCTAGGATCCTTGTCAGATATAATCAATTATGGTACTCCATGTAACCTAAAAATTTCATGCACAAATATTTTAGCTAACATAGGAGAATCATCCTTTAGATTTCCAATGATAAAATGAGCTACCTTTGTTAGTTTGTCCACAACTACCAAGATAACATCATGTTTATTTCTCGACATAGGTAACCCTTGTACAAATTCCATACTTATTACTTGCCATTTATACTGTGGTATGCTATGGGGATATAATAAACTAGCAGGGTGCATGTATTCTGCCTCAACCCACTGACATTCCAGAAAATGAGTCACAAAATTAATAAAATCCTTTTTCATTCCTTTCCAGAAGTATTGCTGTTTTAGATCAACAAGCATTTTAGTAATACCCGGGTGTCCAGAAAAGGGCGAATTATGAAATTCAACTAACAATTTCTTTCTCAAATCATTTAGCAAAGGTACATATACTTTGTTTTCATAACGTAAGATTCCTTCATTATCAAAATGAAAACCTTTATACCTTTCATCTTTTGGTTCTGCAGCAAGTGCTGCTTTTACTTGCTGAAAGTATATATCAGATTCTGAGGCACTTTTCACCTCATCTTTAAACTGAGTTCTTAAGGTTATAAGATCAGAAATGTGCTTCCTACGACTTAGAGCATCTACTACTCTATTCTCTTTTCCTTTGATGTAACTAATATCAAAATCATATTGAGACAAAAACTCTAACCACCTTCGTTGTCTTGCATTTAGATTAGGTTGAGTGAAAATATATTTCAGCCCTAAATGATCAATTTTTAACTCAAAAGGTTTCCCAAGTAAATAGTGTCTCCAAATTTGAAGCGCATGAAAAATTGCAGCAAGCTCTAAATCATGAGGGGCATAATTCAGCTCATGTAACTTAAGTTTTCTACTTTCATATGCTACGACATGATCATTTTGTAACAAAACACCTCCAAGGCCTTCCCCAGAAGCATCCGTTACAACGGTAAAGTCCCCATTAGGGTCTGGTACAGCTAATATAGGTGCTGAAGTCAATTGACTTTTCAAACTTTTAAAAGCAGATTCACACTTTTCATCCCAAATAAATTTCTTATCCTTCTTCTGCAATGAAGTTATCGGTGCAGCCACTTTAGAAAAATCTTTTAAAAATTTTCTATAATAACCAGCAAGGCCCATGAAGCTTCTTACCTCATGTACATTCTTTTGTGCAGGCCACTCGGTTATTGCCACTATTTTTGAAGTATCTACTGCAATTCCTTCCTTACTAATGACATGACCCAAATAGTGAACTTCGGTATAAAAGAAAGAACATTTGGATAACTTACCGTATAATTTTCTTTTTCTCAAAATTTCCAAAACTATCTTTAAATGCTCATTGTGCTCCTCAACACTTTTAGAATATATGAGAATATCGTCTAAGAATACAAGCACAAACTTGTCCAAATATTCTTGAAAGATATTATTCATTAAGTTCATAAAAGTTGTGGGTGCATTAGTTAATCCAAAGGGTAGAACCGTGAATTCATAATGTCTGTACCTGGTTTGAAAAGTTGTTTTATGAATATCTTCTTCTTTAATTCTTAATTGATGATACCCAAATCAAAGATATATCTTGGAATAAACCGCTGCTCCACTCATCTGATCAAATAGATCGTCAATTCTTGGAAGTGGGTATCTATTCTTGATTGTTGCTTTGTTTAACATCTGATAATCAATACACAGTCTAAGTGTTCCATCTTTCTTCTTCACAAATATTACTGGCACTCCCCAAGGTGAAACACTTGGTCTAATCAAACCCTTAGACAAAATTTCTTGCAATTTTTCCTTAAGCTCGACTAACTCTGTAGTAGTCATCCGATAAGGTGCTTTAGAAATAGGTTCCATCCCTGGTTTGATTTCAATGGTGAAGTCAAATTCCCTTTTGGGTGGTAAACCTGGTAATTCCTCCAGAAATACATCCTTGAAACTTTGTAACAGTGGGTATCATTTCATGGAATCACCATCTTCTTCTGCAGATTCAGATATCTTTACTGCATACAAGGTACATCCTTTATTTTTATCCTTTTTAAGTTGCATAGCTGACAATTTCCTAACTAAAATTTCCCGTTTCACACCTTGAATCTCTGTTGTTTTCAGCCGATCATCTAAACATCTTATATTATTTTCAAAGCAGTCTACTTTTGCTTTATGGTTAGCTAACCAATTGGTGCTGATGACAACGTCATAGGATCCCAAAGGTGTAACATAGAGGTCAACTTCCATGGAAAAGTTAGGTAAGTCAAGGACTGTCCCAAAAAGACACATACTCACTATATGAACAGAGTTATTACCATATTGTACAGTCCAAGATTTCTCCATTTTTCTAGCTTTCCTTTTAAGTTTAGAAGTGATTTTACTAGAAATAAAACATTCAGTAGCTCCTGTATCAAAAATAATAGTGACAGGTATGCCAAATAACTTACCCGGAACTTCTATAGGTGTCACTTGCTTTTCAGCTTGCTTGTCTGCTACTGTAACATGTATCTTATGTTGCTGATTACGATCATCCTTCTTCAAAGGACACTGATTTGCATAGTGATCTTTGCCACAATTATAGCAGCCTCCTACAGGTCCCTTTTTAGGCTCAAAATTACTTCCAGCCTTAAAATTATCATGTTGTCCTCTATAGGGCTTCTGCCCATTGTTATAATTCTTGGAAAAACTATCCCTCACATTTCCAGTAGGCTTATTCACTGTCATTTTCTTATTATTATCTACTGGAAACTTACTTCTGTTTCCAAAAAATTTCCATGGCCCCTTCTTGGGTGCAAGAGAAGTTGAAGAAGGGTTTGCAATCTTCTTCCGCACTTCCTCTTTATGAGCAAAAATAGCCTTTAATTTTTGTTCTTGCCTTATGGATTTTTCAACAACCCCTTCCATAGTGGTTCGGCTATGAACATCAACCTCTCCTCATATCACGGGATTTAGTCCCATGATGAATTTTCGTATTCTAAACTTCTCGTCAGTTTGATACTGCGGTACGTACTTGAGGAGTTTCGTAAACCGTTCCCAATATTCAGTTACAGTTAGCTTTCCTTGAACTAAGTTCTAGAATTCTGTCATTTTCTGATCATAGAAAAGTTGTGGCAGCCACCGTTGCCTAAAATAGCCTTTAAATTGATCCCAAGTGATGTTGGTCTCAGCAATATTTAGCTCATCTTTACAGCTGTCCCACCATGAAGATGCTTCATGGGAAAGCTGATAGGCTCCCCAAATAGCTTTGGTTTCCTCCGAGAAGTTTCTTATTGCAAATTACTTCTCCATTTCGCTGAGCCAGCTCTCAGCTCCATCTCCTAATGTGGTGCCATCAAATTTAGGTGGACTTATCCTTTTTATATCATTAGTGAGTTCCGCTACCAACCTGGCCTTTTTGTTTTCTAGTTGGACAGGTACATTTCCATTATTATTACCAACACCCATATCGGGGTTGTCCTCATGAGGTAGCTGATTGTTGTTACCAGCTTCATCATCCTCCTCATTTCCCATTACTTGTTGTTCAAGTACATCCAAATGATCTCTTGTGTCCAATAGGGCAGCAAGGATCTCATCAATTTTTTGGGTTGTTTCCACCCCTTCCTCAGGTGGAGCATTATTTGCAACGTTCCCCCTTGTTCTAACCATTTTCTGTTACAATAAAATTTAGGTTTTTATCAAATTATAGACACAATAGGTCCAAGAGCTGCAACCTTCAGCTCTAATACCAAGATGTAACATCCTCATTTTAGTACATTAGAACAAGATTTTTTTATTTTATTTTATTAGTGCTTTCCAGTTCTAAATACATAATTTAGAACTCACAGATCATAACAATCATTCTTATAACAGATAACCATATGCAGCTGTAATGACTCAGTGTACCACCGATCTATTCATTCCATGACTTGGTGAACTACCGATCTATTCATGTGTATCATAGAGTTGGCATTTTCATCTGAAAACTTCACTCTTGTGGTTCTCTTCCCTAATCCGGGATTTCAGAATGCTCTGTCCAAGGAACCTATCTGAATAATTGTTACTATTATTCATCAGCATCACATCCCTTAGACTAGGTGACATAGGAGAACACGATCAGCCGCTTGCAATACTTTGGCCAAAGATTTGAAACATACTGTTTATGTCTCATATTCCTTGACGGCATACTCATCAATCTGGAATACATCCTTCACCCCACTCTGATGTTATATAGAACGTCTTATACTAACTTCTGTCAGTCTCCCCTGTCCCAAGTTTTCACTTAGGAATGGGTTAATATCATAGCACACGTTATAAGGATGCTCTTGAAGACTAGGGGTAAGCTGACATACTGGGTCATCCACTGTTAATCCCGTGTGACAAGGTACCCCGAGTCTCAAAGGGCTGACTCATAACATGTCTATGGTCCTAACCAGTCCCAAAGGAAAATCGTGTTCGAGTTTTAGGTGTAAATCTTAACGATCAATGCAAAAGGGTGTTGCCATATGTCACCTGCATTGTTGTATCCTCTAGAAGATCCTAATCTTCTCAAAGGTACAACCCTGCAGTTAACATGTGTCAACATCCTACAATACTGCCTCGATAAGGTTTACATAACTTCAAGAAGCTACTTAAGTTGAATTCAATTGAATTTAAAGGCCCTCCTATCTGGGTAGTCTTTTCCCCAACCCAGGGTTCCACACCTTTGAGTTGCCTTACGTAATTAAGTTCAATTTCACAGAGAGAAGTTTAATAAGATTTGAGACCTCGTCAAGGTCTCCATCGGTTCCTAATAATCCTTGATTCCTCATAAAAGGAAAACAGCCCTACGTTCTTTCATAAGAAGCTAACTAAACCCGGAAGGGTTCATATCAACCCCGAGGACTGAATATATAAGACTTATTGCTAATAAGACATGGTGATTTTAATCCATCCCTTACATTGATTTTGACTTAGAACATTATTAGGAAGTAGTAGAATACTCATCCAGTTATAGCTACTTATTAGGGCATGGTTCAATCCCAACTTCCCTAAAAATGAGGTGGACTAATTTCCAAATTAGCCATATTCATAATATATAAGAATTACTATTCAAACATGTAGTATTAGGTCGCATAATTTTACAAGGCTTACTTAGGGAATCCATCTAGATCCCATGGCATATAATAATAAAAATGCACTCTCATTCATTCAGATGAGAGAAGATCAATTCAACAAATAAGAACACAGCCATGTAGGTAACAATTCCTCATTTCATTTATTTCCAAGCCATACAATTACAACTTATGCACTTCGGCATATTTTAATACAATAATCATCATCAAGAGAGTAACTTTCTTCCTATAGTACAATTAGAGATATCATGTTGGAATTCATCATAAAAATTAGATTAATCAATCTATGCATCATATCATATCTGCGTTCCATTACCACTTACTATGAACATTTGTAAAAAATTGCTAGCACGGGTCAGTTCAGTGAACTGAGCATGATAAACACTAATTCTTAAAACAATTGCATTCCACCAATTGTTTCCATTAAACAACCTGTTTAAATGAAATCATTCCATCAAATCCATAAGCATGAATCACGCTAATTATCTTTCTACCATTCTAATATGACTTTATAACATAACTCATATTATAGCTATCATTTCAACTTATATCTTTTCAGATGATTCATCTTATATTAGAAAATAAGAAGAAACAAAACGAATCTTAAATAACTAGCCATCCAAAACAAAGGTCAGTAACAATCCTAATAAAATTACTCAACATTTAAACAATTCAAGAAAAGACAGATTATAGCCTCCAACAAGTTCAACTGATGGATTTCCTTTATACTTTTTGTATCATTTCATCAACATTGATAAGTATACAAACTTCTACTACTATACTACTTTTATACAAGTAGATAACTGAATTACTCAAACAGGGTAATAATATAGCTAAAGATAAGGAAATGAGACTTCTGTCAAGATTCAGCACTTACCACTCTCTCCACGTAAATTTAACAGTCTATTCATCTTATACCCATATAGTAGAGTTCTTATAGAGATTCAAAAGAAGGGAGCACTCATAACTTCCAGAAAGGACGAGATTACATTCGTCTTCCAAAAATCCTATAACAACTTATCCTTTTCAACTAAGAGAAAGAAACAGAGGAAATCAGATCTCCATTCCAAACAAGTTCAGGAATGTACTAGAATTCAATTAGGGAAGAAGAGTAGGCAATAAAACCAACACCCAAGCTTACCATTAACTCCAATCAAGTAGATTCGCTTAAAAAGTTTCCAATAGATCCCTAGGGTCTTGCAATTGCACATTAAACAAAAGCCACAGATTTTTACTAACGATATACATATACATTCAAATATCAATCCACAATCCTGATCCAAATAAACAGTCTACACTTCACCTAGGACTCGAATCATTATAGACTACGAGTTAGGGTAACTGTTATCATTACTTACCAATAGATTAAGCTAATTATTTCTAGCTATTACACTAGTTAGTTTATTGTTACGTTCAAGGATACCAAAACAAATAGCACTTCTAGTGTTAATAGATGAATTATAATGATAGATTTTAAGGTCACTTCAGGTAACATCCAACACAGTCCATTCTCTTCCAAATATAAAACCTAATTTCCATTCATGCAGATCTAGCATCACCCACAAATTGTTAGGGGACAGATTTCATCAAAGTAATTTTTCTCTTGGTCACAACTATGTTCCAATTATCCAAGTAAAAATTGTAAAGAAAACAGCAGCTACACCAAATATTTCATTACTTACAGAACCTATAATCATAGAAACATCCAGACCCTTTTCAAAAAAAGGTACAGGCTTAGTTTTCAAACATAGCTTTTTCCTACTCATACGACTAAACCAGTCGAGCTTTATAGGAGGAACTAACAGTTTCACCACAATCCAACTTTATATTCACCTGAAGCTGTCAAGTAATAGTAGAGCTCATACAACTAAGCAACAATCAAATAAACCAACCAAATTTGACACAACAGTTCATTCCGTGGTATTTTTCAAACACGAAATCATCAAGCACGACGTCTATCATGGTACCAGTTTGGAAACTCAATACCTCAGTCAGACAAAGAGACATAAAACACATCTACAGAAGTCGATATCCATATAGTATTCACAACAAGGAGAGAAGATAAAAGAAGTAGATTTCATCAAGGTCTACTTATAACCAGGGATTCCCAAATCAATAAGAAAAAGAGAAAACCAATACATTGCTACCAGCCATACCAACGGTACCAAAAATCATCTGAACAGAGTTGTTCTAATGAAAGCATTTAAAGGAAAGCAATATTTTTAAAATTTAGTGCCTATCATACCTGATAGTGTCGCTAAAATTCGAAGAAGACCTCTGAATGTGCTCGCACCTTCTCTTCTTCTTCCACGAAAGATTAAACAACAAAACATTGTTACCTCCATGCCTTATATATTTCCCCCGACAGAGAAGGAAGCTAGAAACTCTCAAAGTTGCCATGCAACACAGAGTAGACAGCTGGTTCGAAGAACCAGTGCTCATACAAAGAGAAAAATGGAATGCATGGAAAACAAAACAACTAAACCAAATTCCACTTGCATGCCTTCCCAATCAATCCGCGCTCGAGGACCAAGGCTCATTAATTGCATTTACTCCCATTCTCTCGCCTATTTTCCATTTCCACCGACTGCCAAAGTTAGTGATCGCCACAACAAAAGAAATAAACATTCCCATCCTTAGAGATACTGCCACGTCAAGTTATATTAGCATTTTTTTATCCTCTGCCAAACCTGGCAGCATTCCAAGTCCTTCAACCTTATCCTTCTCTTAAATGCCATGGAAACCACCGCCCATGATTCGCGACCCTTCTTAGGTCCCCCTCCCTTCTTAGCATTAGTTAAGATAGGTTAGAGACTTAGGTTAGATCATAGGGTAAGACATTAGTCTCATTTCCATAGTGCTAGGTGTAGTTTACCCTTGAGTTATTAAGCTCATAGTTTAGGGCTAGGTTAGATTAGCAATTATTTTAACCATTAGGTTATAGTTTAGGTTAAGACTATTAACCTTAACGAATCTAGTCTAGGTCCCCAAAATAGGACCAATCAGTGTTAGAGTCTATACAGGATAAAACATTCCTGTAAAGGATTCTATTTAGCATCAATAAATTAAGCTTTAGATATGAAACATATACATCTTACCTGGCCTAAGGTCCAAGCCTCTCCTAATGTTACGATATCTAGAACTCAAATTCCATTTACCATGATCAGCCTGAGTTAACCTCTGGACTTGATCATTCGAAGCTCAATCAAACTTTGTAACTTTCGTAAAGTCAATAAAATTTGTTCATCCTGAAAAAACTTAAAACATTCCTTGGATCAATGCAACTGATCCAAGGTTGAGTCATAAAGGTGGATAAATCCACAGTTAATCCAGAAATCAGGTTGAACTCAAGTGTAAGAATGAAAGAAATGAAAGCGTCCAATCATATTCTGGTTCAATCAAAGATCTTCAAGAGCATAGAGAGTATACAATCCAAATCAAGCATGACTTCCTAAAACCAAAGGAACATGTCCTTATACAGAAGAAATCATTTATCAATACTTGAATGCTCTGGAGAAAGTAACAACAATTCAAGGTGTTACATTTCTCTATTTCTACCCGGAACTCTAGCGATTTTTTTCCCAAAAACCACCACATCCATTTTTTCCTCTTCCATTCATCCCTTAAATTTTCCATGGCCATAGTGGAAGAAATTTCATAAAAAGTGCAAATTATTAAAGGCTTCATGCACATTTTTTTCCAAATTGACTATGTAGCCAACGAAGGACAAATCTTTGTATCTTGCAAACCGATGCACAAATTGAGGTGGGATTTTTTTTGTTCTTCATAATTTCTATGTTTCCTCTCAAACAAAGTTATAGAATTTACATTCATGTACCATATTATTTACTGTAATAAAACCCACACTTTGTTCCCTAGTTTTGTAGTTTTTTATTTCTCGTTGTTCTAGTAATTAGATTGCATTGAAAATTTGGATGCGAGATCCTGAGACAAAAAATATCCCATTGGATGTGATTTCATCAGAATATGAGATGTGGAAGGCCACTTTATAAAAATATTAATTTTCTATATGAGCACTTGCTAAAAATATTAAATTCTCACAGTGAGAAGATTTCTTCAAATCATTTTTTATAGGGAACAATCAGGGTAACAAACAAGGTTATCAAAGGTGAGAAAGAGAAAAAAGGGGAAATTTTCTGAAAATAGAAAATATTCATTATGAATTAAAAAATTTGAAGTTGAAATATTCATAGGCTTTTACGATAGCACCACAATTAAAAAAATGAAATCCATCCTTTAGGTGGGTTCTCAAGGCACCATTATGGGCTTTGTGATGTAAATTAGCAAAGATGAACACCACATGACGCAACAATGTAAAAAAAGAGGCACTGGGAAGTCTAAGAGGATATCCAAAAACACTGAAAATCTCCAAATTTTATTATTGTAAATATAAAATCAGGTTAAGGACATCCGTACTCCCCTAGTGGGAAAATTTGAGTAAGGTTTGTGAGTTGTTCAAAGAGAGCCAAACTAGTTGAACTTGGTGGGATAGGTGAGAAAATTGGATTGAATTTTTTAGAACAAGAGAGATCCATCAAGCAGGATTAATTCATCACAAAAAATTCAAGTGCTAGAGCATGTCTCCATGAAGATCATAGTTTCTATGATGCCCAAAAAATGCCATGTCAAACTATGCCAAACAACAACGTTTGGCTAGAAAATTACGAAAATAATATTTTTTTACTATATTAAGGTACATGAATTAAATCTTAGTTGCATTAATCACAATTATAAAAAGATTATTTAATTAACCAAAACCTTTCCTTTTTAAATAATTTAATTTATTTAATGCAGAATTAATATATCATTAATTAAACCATTCCATTAATTAATCCTAAATAAATTTTATTTAGTAAATGAATGAATCCTTAATGAATTTTGTTTTAACACCCACTTAAGTTAATAATAATTTTAAATCAATCTTATATATATTATTCTCAAACCTTAAATAATTAAAGTTCACCCACAAGGTTCATTTAGAAAAACTTACAATATTTCCTAAGACACCCTTAATAGAATTCCCTAGCATACATGAAACCATACCAACCCCTTAAATTAAACAACCCCTCTAGATTTACCCTCTAACAGTTTATTTTACATGAAAAGAAATAAACATCGCATGCAAATATTTTATTTAGAAGGATTTAATTACCATACTCCAACTATTTAATCTTCCACACACCTGACAACATTCCCCTAGACTACATTAATTTTAATCATCACAACTTTATTAAAGTTTTTGTTCACCTATCACTAATGAATGATGATTAAATCCCAGTTGTAGGATTCATTTAATCCTCTCCCTTAGATCTTAGGGCTTCCTTATGTTTGACCTAAATACCTTTATGGGCTTATATTATCTTACACTTTTTAACCATAACAGTGCCTCCATTTGCGTAGGTACGAGATACATGAAAGGAGAAAGGATGGAGGCTAGAGGATCTTGGGTCCCATAGCACAATGTTAGATATGGCACCTATGGGAAGGAAATTCCAGGATTTTATCTATAAATCTCATAGCTTATAGTTGTATATGGTTATGCATGTTGTCTACTCTCAGAACTTTGGCAGTATTAATATACTTGTGTCTATTAACTTTTTTGGGAAATTCTAGATCTACCCTGGTGTGATTCTTATTGAGAAATCTTGCATATCTTACATTACACACAGACACACACAGAGGTGTGTGTGTATGTGTATGTGTATATATATACACCCAAGTGTATGTGTATATAATGTATACATACATACATACATACATACATACATACATACATACATTTTAATAGGTAAATAGTATCGGATATATATATATATGCATATACATATATATGGCGCCCATACTTATTGATATCAATGGAGGTTTTATCATAGCAGTTTGTAGGGTGCGTCTAAAGACCCAAAATAGGTTGGGTGCATTGCTTTACTACCATAGCCTGGTTTCTAGTTTAGTTATTATTATTTTCACTAAAACTAAATTGAACTCGGATTTTATAATATGGCAGCCTGGGTGTAATACTTAATTTATCATTGTTGTATGGGGTGGGTCTGCCATACATAGGTATACCCCAGATGGTAAAACAAATATTTAATTGACATATATCTGTCATACACACATACACACACACACACACACACACACACAGGTTTCACACACACACACACACACACACACACATCACACACTACACACACACACACACACTATAAACACACACATACACTTTAAGTATATATGTTTATACATATATATGGCTTAGTCTGGTTCCAGATATAAAGATTTTTCTCTAGGAAAAGTAAGACTTTAATCAAGAAGGGTTTACCATGATCAATATATTTGCAGATATTCAAGATTCCTGGTTTTAGCACAAATCACACATGGATAACATTTGTAAACTAGTCTATCACCTAATTTTGTAATTTCCTACAAGCTAAAATTAATTCCAGAAACATAGCACAAGAAGCAAGGAAGTATAGATTTATTGAATTGAACAAACATGAATACTTCCTCACCAAGACAAGATATGCAATAGATTAAAATAAAGCAACACAAGTATATTCTCCTTATTGCTTAATGATGAGCATTCAATTCAAGATTCACAATAAAATAACTTCCAGAAATAATTCACTCAACCAAAATTTTTTGCACATCTTTACCAATATAGGAAAAAGGAAAATTAAACATATGTAGGTTATCCATATTCAACTCATGAGATTTTCATTTTACATATGCATAGATTCATATGTTACAAAATTTACAACATGTTACATGCATAACCCAAAAAGAAATAAATCGTTTAGATTTCTCAATCAGATTACGCATGTAGAATTCATGAGGCAAAATTACAAGATTTTTACAACTTTCAAGAGGCATACAAGTTCACCCAGAAATCTACCTTTATCATTATCATAAAATATGAAACTTTCCAAATTCTCCTTCCAAGCACTTAGATTTTTAACTATAACAAATATGTAATTTACATAGGTCTATTACAATTCAAAATTACATTTACAATTTAAAATGCAAGTATGACAAGCCCTCCATCCAAAAATGGGTGGAGACAACATGGTCGATTTTTTTTAAACTAATAATTTGTAACTCCATTTAAACAACTCCTGCAATAAGCATGTAACTTCCTATGAACCTGTAACTTCATTTCCAACACACAAAGAATGGAAGAGAGTTAGGAAATGCTCTCCTCCCATCCATGAATTCCAATTAATGGGTGAAGGCCAAACCCCTCATTGGCCCTTAAATCTCCAACCATGAAGCAATAAAAACAAATTCAAAACCAAGGTAGCTACAATAACAAGGCTTTCATATTTGCACATACACAAACAAGCAATTTTACTTCAACACATCGCCCACAACACATGAGGAATCCTGTAGCTTAAATTCAAAAATAACATAGGCTCAAACTAGAGCCAAAGGAAAGAAGAGACATTGGGAGCCATCTTATATCTCCCAAGTGGATTGAGGGGTCCACCTTGAACATCTCCATAACAACAATCGCACAAAATCTCTTATCCTTCTCTCAAACTGTTATCTCTTCCGCGAATTCTCTTATCATTCCTTCAAGTAAATTGTACAAAAGTACTCAAGAAGTTTTAGCTTATCCCTGCATAAGGGTGTGAACATCCTTACCCACAAAACCCTCCAAAATTTCACAATACTCTCTTTTTCCCTTGCTCCTTAGTTCCTCAATTTATTTCTTCATACACCTTTCTAAAGGGCACTACTACCCAAATCCACAACATAAACATACAAACATTCATTCAAATTCAATAATTACATACACAATCAAACAAGAAAACAAAAATGGGATAAAGTCTCTACCTTGTCCATTGATGGCACAATACTTTTTCAAGGAAATCCCCTTCAATTTCTCTCCAAGAACTTTAAGAAATTATCTTTACTTCCAACCCAACCATTAAAGAAAAATACTTTGCCTGGTCTCAAAACGAACACTAGGAAAACAAGATAATCAAACAAGTAACCAAGTGAATGATTAAGTGATTAACCCCTCGAAAATTATCAAAATGATGACATATAAATAGACAAGAAGGAGGGAGAGGTGATGTGGCTCCATGTAGGATTCCAATTCATCTCCCTCAAATCCACATCACCCTATTCCCCACACAAACCAAAGTATCATAATTAGAGCTAGGTTGAGGAGATACCTGATACAACCAAGTTTGTACACAAGACTCACTTTTACACATTTCGAAGGATAAATTTAGAGGAATAAAAATATATGAGGGAAAATAATTGTCTCTTTCTTGTCAATGTTTTCATTATTAAAGGCCTAAATTTTCCCCTTAGATCATAGGTTAGGTTAGGATGGAAGTCTAAAGAGTGTGGGGTGAGTAAAACCTATCCCATAAGCTCTCAAAATTTGGGCTCATAGCCCAAAAATCTGAGATTGGGCTTATGAAATGACACACATTCCGATGCCAAAATTAAAAATTGAAAGAAAATAGGTAAAATGGAATAAAGAATATTCCATGGAATCCTCTTCCCTCGTAAAAGCCACATCATCACATTAACCATTATACCCTTCACAATTTACTTAACTAAGACAAAATACAGATTTACAAGCATAAGATCCATAAGGGGAGAACACTTGCACATAATAAAAGTCACCATAATTAATATATTTGTTCAACTACAATTACATAGTCAATATAGGGGTACAAGGGTATATTAGAACTTCTAAATAAAGATAACAACATCCACAGTAATAATTACAACAACATAACCACAAGCCAATACATTGGTACACAAACACATGCCTACACATGGTCACATGTGAGGTGCTCCTCCATGGAGTCTTCCAACATACGACAAACAAGAATACGACACAACACAACACAAACACAACAGCTGTCATGGTGATCTGTGTTGTGAACCCAGCAGACAATCCTTCATGGTTGGCCATTCCTTGTCCCACCTTGTTTTGTGTGATTTTGTTTCCTGCAACCATAAAATAACACCACATTCGGCCTCAAGGACCACATCAATACATAAAGGAAATTAATACACATATAAATCATCCATCACATATGATCATCATCATATCATAGTATGCAATTCTATCTAAATCAACATTTACAATTATCTGAAATCACAATTCATATTTTTATGACGACCATGCACACCCTTCACATATTTACTTTCCTAACATCATCATGAAATGAGTAACCCATAATATCAAGGTACACATGGTTAGACGATGCTTCAAAACATAACCACAACTGCTCTGAATCTAAGATGTCAATTTATAATAAAATAATGCTAAATCACATGTGTTGCAACATCCTCCAAAATCAGCTAGGCATCCATATAGTCCATGATAAGGGTCAGATCACAATAATAATCAAAGTCCATATAGTCTAAACACATGTTATCTTAAATACTATATCAATATCCATGTCTGTAGCCAGCTAATGAGAATAAATAGAGAAGAAAGAAAAAAAAGTTTCGAAGAGTAGTGGGCACTATAGTTTCCCACAAAAATAAATAATTGATTCCAAAACAAGCTCTTGAGAATTCTCTAGTGGAAAACATCATGTCAACACTTGAATAGATAGTCCCATGGATTCTATAAATGATCAGTAGAAAGCACAAGTATAAATGATGCAAGGTAGGTCAAATAAAGAAATGGATCAAGAATATCATTGACCAAGTTAAGACATTGTCTCCCAGTGTTATTTCCCTCATCAAATATGATCTCAGAACATTGTTAGCAGTGAGAAAAGTAAAGATAAAGTTCATAACCATTTGGATGAGTTGTCCCCACTAGTCTCTAAGATGAGTTCTTTTGATTCTCACACTCTCATGAGAAAAAATGTATTTGCATCAACTACTAATAACTTTTCTCAAATTTGGATCCACATCCTAGATAAAAGACATGCAATGCTCAAGAATACCATATCTAAATTGGAATATCACAGGAAATATTTTTTGAGATCTTGAATTTGGTCCACTATTGTGTTCATATATTTTAGTTTCCTCCACTTAATGAAGACTCGTCATTGGAAGAGCTCATCATTTCATTCCAAAATCTAGTAAAGAAGGAGGCATAAAGATTAGGGATTTTCCTAGAACATGGATCAAGGTGTTGGGCTGCATGTGCATTCCATAGGTAGATAAGTTGACATATGTGATAACTCAATTCAACAAATAAATCAAGGAACAAGAGTGGTAAGAATGAATGAACATGTTCTTCATTAAGAAATATTCTTTGTTAGAAACATAAAATTATCCCTTCTTCTCTCTATTTTTCCCTCGTTTTCTCCCTCTTCTAATTATTTATTGGGTGTAATAATTATATTTTATCATATCCACTTAAGTGGCATATTTTGAAATTGTAAAATTATTTTGTCAAAATTATAAGAGAATTACTTAATTTGTCTTTTCTAATGGGAAATGAAAGGTCATAAGTGGAATAACAACACAAAGAGTCATGTGAGGGGAGATGAGAGGTCATGTGAGTGTTCTTGTGTTATCCTCGGCCTATTCAACCAACCCACAACACTCAGGTAGGATTAGATTAGTTATCAATCAATTATGGGACTCACACCATTCAATGTACAGGGTTGTAGCCCCACGAACATTAGTGGAGATAACTAATTTTCCCAACTAAAAAAAATTATCAACAACAAGTATTTAAAGGAAAGATTCATTTTTCGTTTAAAATTTTCTTCAATGTTTATAAGACCAAATGACATTCTGCTATAGGAAAAATATCCCAATGGATTTTTGGACTCCATTTTATGTCTATATTCTTGTTGGTCCGAAAATCTGTCGCGTGGATAGATCTATGGATAGACGAGCCAACAGTGTGCAGGGCTTAGCCCCTCTTTGAGACAGCAAAGCGAAACTGGTTTATTGCTACTTCTACTAGCAGGAACCTATGCAAGACTCACAGATTCTGCCTTCGGGGGTTGGGATCTCATCCCAATAGAGTGTTTCTAGGCTAAGAAAAGAAAGGAATGGAAGAGGGAAAAAGAGAAAGATCAGATCCGAAGGAAGAAAAGAAATGAATTCCAAAGCAGAAGGGTCAGAAGATCTATGCTTTTAGTTTGGTAGTAAACAGAGCCAAACCTACTCACATAAATAAACAAAGCAATACTGATAAACAAATGACGGAAAAGTAGATATGAATCTCAACAGATCAAGACACATACAGATCTAACGTAAGAAAGATCTAATGTATAACACAGCTAACTGAGCACTAAGTCTGAATAATTGTATTAACTGTTTCTTTATCTGTTACAAGAAAGCTCAAAGTCTTTCTCTCCTCACTTCTATTTCTATCTGAAAAATGTTCACCTTTTTGAATACAACAAGTATTCTAGTATTTATAGAAAGTGAGGGAGAGAGAAGGCAAAATGGAGCCAACCACTTATTCACAAGATATTTACAAAATATCCAAAAGTCATGTTGACTTTTACAACTTGGATGGATGACATCATCCCATGATGCAACATGGATGATGTCATCGTTTGTGCTAACACACTTTAGATATTTCGAAGAGAAAAGTTGGAGAATAGAGAGGAGAAGAAGAAGAAGAAGAAGAAGAAGCTATTCATCATCATCATCCTGTGGCCTAAAAGGGGTCTCCTGTTTCTGATGCTGATCAGGAGATGAGATGTGGAACTGAGCGCGGTATTCCAAGAAGTTGTTTGATCATTGGCGCAAATTGATCACTGTGATGGATCCTTGTGCCTTTCACTAATTGCTTCGCAAGTTTTCCCGCTCATCAATGAGCTTTTCGGGGACCCTGGAATAGTCTTTACCTGCCTCGATTAAGGACCCGATGAAGTCTCTACAGGCCAGTAGGTTGTTGATGGATTCGATGTCGAAAGTGACTTCTGGCCCTGTCCCTTGAGAAGCTAGCTCCTTGAAAATTCGGATAGTATCGTCAGCTGATCTCAAGGTGAGGGAAGGAGTAGTGAGCAACCCTGGAGTCATAGATAGAACAATCTTCTCCATTTGATGCATCGCATCCAGGGCCTCTTCCTTCACCTTGTCTATCTTCTCTAACACAAATTCGAGCTGATCTATCTGATAGTCCAGAGTGGACATGATCTTGTTGAGGGTCCTTGGATGACCGAATACTCCAAACTTGACCAAATCTTCGACTGAACAGTCGAACATTTGTTGGAAGGCCTCGTGTTGGAGTCTGGCATTTTCAAGCTCTTCTGATACTGGACTTGCTAATGTTTGGAGTTCCTTATTCGCCTTCTCGATGTTTAGGTATAAACTAATATACTCGGCGATCACCTTTTTCACTATCCTTAAGGATTTGGCTCCTCCAAGCAGAAACAGCCATACCTTGCTCGCCGATCTTTGAGTATTCATTGATCTTCTCCTGACTGAGCAGCTCAGGAGTCCTCGGCGGGCAGTTGTGGGAGGTGCACTTCCCATCTTCTGTAGGGCTTGAAGCAGGTATTTATTCTGCTCCTTCAGTAGCCTCTTTTCTTCCTTTGTTTCCTGAAGCTTTTCGCAGAGTGCATCAACTGCGGAAAGAGCTTCCCCTTGGAGACTTTCAGAGGATGTCCCCATTGTGACTTGGGTCACTGTGAAATCTGCCGGAGACAGATCTTCTTTTTCTTTGGTGAGATCGGGGGTAGGCAATTTCCATAACTCTCTCACCTGCAGCGCTCTTGGAGAAGCGTGTAACCGGCTTGTGCTTCTTTGCTCCTTTAGCCGGAATGACTGAAAAGTCCATCGGAGCGATGGGGACTTTCCTCTTTGGTTGGCTCAGCTGCTGAGAGATCCAAGCTGGTCCTATTGAAGAAGGACCAGAGATAGAGGGGGGAAGCAGCAATGGTAGAAGAGGGGAAGAACGTGGAGACACGCGGCGGCGGCATTGAAAGAATAGCCGAAGACATGCCCACAGGAGGAAGGGAAACCGCAGCTGCAGAAGACATGGGAAGGGAAGGGAGCCCGGAAATGAGGGAAGAAATGGAGGAAGACAAATCAGCGAGAGAGGAGAAGATGGACGAAGAGGCAAGGGAGAGAGTAGAAGAAGGGGGAGAAGACACAACCAAAGGAGTGGTTGCCGACATCTGAGGAAGGGGAGGAAGAGAAGAAGAAGGGATAGAAGGGACCTCTGTAGTTGTAGCGATGCCGACATCCTGGGTGGGAATGGGCGTATAGGACTATCCTCTGCCAATTCCTTCTCTGGCGAATCCAGGGTTATTACTTGTTCAGGCTCTGAAGGAAGAGGACTTTCAGGAGCTTCCTCCTGAATGGTGCTAGGCTCACCTTCCGCAGCTTTTCCTTTTAGCTGCTTCTTTGACCTTGGAGGTGCATTACCCAAAGGAGAAGTTGTAAAATCTACACCGAGGTAGATTAACCCATTCATGCGGCACCAATGCTCTGTTCTCCGCATAGTCTGCCTTGACCCTCTCCTCGATTGTCTGAGGAGCCTTGCTTCTGTCAATGTCCGGGAAGGGCCAATCATCCCCTTCTGTGTCATTATACACTTTGTCTACTTCGTCTTCCGTGGTTTGGAAGCCTTTTGGGACAATAGCCACTCCGTAATGGATGATTTCCGTTAATGCTAAGCGAGAGTGATCCTTTCTTCTGAGTTCTACCTCATGGAGAACGTCAATGTTAGATATCCTCAATCTGAGGGACATGAATCAGATCAAGCTTAGCCCTTGGTAGACAGCCCCTAGGATCGAATGTAGGCCTTACTGGGAAATCATGCTTTAGGTTTGAGCAATTCTAGCTCAGCAAACATCTCCTTTGCCTTGTGATAGCTGGAGCATGTGTAACGGCCTACTGTGAGGGGGAAAGGAGTTCCGCCCTTCTTTCTCTTGAGGCACTTTTCATGGTATGTGACGAGCTATCTTGATAGTTCCAATAAAATCAGCTTTGGTCCAGCATACCTTGGCAACCTGGTTGGTTCGCCCAAAAAGTTGACCGCCCTCAGATAGGTGAATGTGGGAAACTGGGGTGAACAAGGCCCCCCACTTCTCTGTGACTGCCACTATGTTTTTGGTTGTCCGGCCATGAGTCAAATTTGGCCGCAACATGCACATGATGTGATAGAAGAAAACATCATTGATCTTAGCGAAGTGTTGGATGCTGTTCTCCAGCTTCAGCTCTTGATAGTATTCATATATTTTGGCCTGAGGCCAAGTTCCGCTTCGGTGCAGCCCTGGATAATCCCTTTCAGACGCCAGCAGCATACACCACGTAGGAGTTCATGTGGAACACTCCTGTTTGTAGCGAACTGTTGCAGTTGCTCGGATAATTGTGCTGCTTATTATCTCCCCCCAGCAGAAACGCTGATCGGGCAGATTCTTATTCATTGTTTCCATGGTACCTGCAGCATCCACTTATGGAAGTAGTGAGCATCTGAAAGACCGAAGACTCTGCTCAGGGAAGGTGATTGTATCACTGTGTTCCTCTGAGAAATCACTCCGGTGGATAGTTTTGAGGCCACCGGGGTCACTACCTTCTTATTCTTGAGGTAGACCTCATTCATCAATTGCATGCACTTGTCTTCGTTGTCCTCCCAAGCCTTGAGGCATTCTTGCTGGCTAACAGCCACATGAGTTTCGGTGGTGAGGGATTCCAAGCATCAACTCAAAGCGATGGGCAGTAAGGTTTATAACTACCTCGCCTTTGCTGTTCTCGACACATCTTGTGTCTTTTATTGAAGGATTGTGCAACAATAATCATGAACTCGTTATTCACAGTGCTGACAGGGATTCCTCCGGCAAAGTGCAGGGCGCTGTGCCTATCAATTTTATCCATCCATGGACTCCTTGTCACTTTCTGAGTTCTTACCCAGAATTCCTCTATGTCAATGTGACCCAGTTCGGAATCCCTGACATCCATATTACACTCTGCCTGTGATTCGGGCATTCTGACCCTCTGATATTTGTATTTCATTTTCTTCTTCTGTTAGCTTTGCCTTCCCTCTTGGTTTGATGGGTCTCTTGCTAGACGTAGACATGTGTTCTTCAAGGCTTATCTGATGATCTGCACGTAGAAGGAGCGAAACCCAATCCAAGAAGCTTGAATTAGTCATTTGATCTTCCATTGGAATACTAGCAGAAGAAAGAGTTAGAACTTTTAAGGTTCGAGACGCAGGGCGCATGAAAAATGTATATATAACAGAGATGAATAGTCAAGGCGCACAGGAAAAGGGTGCAATAGAGGTTAAGTTGGCGCCAAAATGCGCATGGCGCATGGATGAAGCAGACTGCATTATATAGAAGGGCGCACAGGAAATGCATGTTACATTGAGGTTTGGTGCACCCTTTGGCGCTATGGGCAGATTGTGCAACATGGAAAAAAAGGCGCGCCAAAGGTATATTGGCGCGGTGCATGGAGGGTCTACCACAACATCATGTACTTGCAACGGAAGGTGCGCCCGCGCCTTGGAGGTTTTACACTTGCGCAAATAACTCTTGCGTTGCATGGAAGCTGGGCGCGCCCTTTAGTGCATAAAAGAGGGATGCAACAGGGGTAAAAGATGCGCCGAAGGGATATAAGGAGGCGTGGGTTTTCGAGCGTGTTACAGGCCGAAAGGGTGCGCCTAGGGGCGCATGATTTTTAACTGCAGCATGCTGGGGTAGACGCGCCGAGGGGCGCGACTGTCTAAGGTGTCAACATGACGTCGGCAACGCGCCATGGGGAATACTTGAAATACTTAAGCATTTTCACATTTCAACCTCCACTTCGAAAGGACGCTTGGCATCACTTAGTTTGATAAAATAGAACCAGACCAAGCCAAAATAAAACCATCCCTTCCCTTTTCCATCAAATCCAGAAAGAGGGAGGGAGAGGAGAAAGAAAGCACAGACTAGGCAGGAGGAAGAAAACAAAAAGCTCAAGGATGGAAACAAGCCAGGCACAAATACAACTGATGAAAACCAGCAAGCAAGCACACACCAAGAACTAAATGAAAAGAGGATGAACCTCTTACCTTAAATATATCCAAAATCCTTGAGCGGGTCCACAACTTGATGAAAATGATAGAGCAGGGGCTGACAAAATCCAGAGCGATCACGTGCCTTGACAAAATGCAATGAAAATGACACGGTGCGCACGGGTATATATAGAAAATTTTGTCATTAATGCGCCACCAACTTTTGAAATGGCACATGGAAACAGCTGTCGACAGGGGAAAGCGTGCGCCCTTTAGCACATGGAAGGAAATGACAACAGGAGAATGAGCGCGCCTTTGGCGCATCAAACGAGTTGTCGACACGAAGCTATGTGCGCCCTTTGGTTGCACCAAAACTTGATGTAACAAAGATATTATGTGCGCCCTGTGGCGCACCAAAAACTCACTCAACATCCTTTAGCACACCGAAAGACGTGCTAACATGGAAAACCATGCGCCAAAGGTTTTTAAGGAGGCGCATCAAAAATTGATGTTGTGCAAGGCAAAACCACGCGCCCCAGCCAAAAAAGGCTAAAAAAAAACTGAGTTCAAAAACTGAATTTCCCGGGAAGGGATTTTACAATATTTTGAACGCGAAGGATCCCTAACGAGGGGATCGAAACAAAATTTTCTGGTAAAGGTTATCGGTAAAATTTCCCTTGTCAATTTTACAGGATAACAGCTGGCTCTTTCTGGGGACTATCCCTAAGTGAAACTCGGGGGTAGAGAATCCCAGATCACATGTGCCTATCCATTGGGTACGAAGTCAAAAACAAGGGGGACTGGAGGGAGAGCAAAGGAAACACACAAAAACCGAAAGTAAACACACGACGAAAGTAAACACACAACCAAAAATAAACTGTATAAAGGAGAGAGCAAGCTCTACTTCCTGAAGATCTTGAGATGTTGCCCGCTGTAGGGAAGCGGGAGTTCAGCTCCATCCAGATAAGAGAGATAGAAACTATTCTCTCCATTGAGTTGTTTGATTTTGAAGGGTCCTCTCCATAAGGAGTCAAACTTTCCATGCATACCCTTTGGCTCTCTTCGCTTGTCCCAGAGAAGGACAAGATCTCCCACTTCAAAATTCCTCTGCTTGGCCTTCTTGTCGAAAAGCTTCTTCACTTGATTCTGAATGTTCAGTGATCCTGTCGACCACCCTTACTCTCTTTTCTTCAAGTTCCGCAAGGTACATGATTCTCTTTTCCAGAGAACTTTGAAAATTTTCATCTTCGATTGCTCGTGCCAAGCGTAGAGCAGGAAGTTCCGCTGAAATGGGAAGCTCGGCATCAGTGCCATATAACACTTGAAAAGGTGACATGCCGAGAGATCTCTTGGGGGTAATGCGGTCCGCCCACAAAGCGTCGTATAAAGACTTGTGCCACATCCGCTGATTTTCATCTACTAATTTCCGTATGATGGTTACCAAGTTCCTTATTACTGGATTCTGCCTAACCATTTCCCTGAGGATAATAATCTGAGGCATGTGCTAAAGTTATCCCATATTCATAGCAAAAGCTAATAACTTCCCGGGGAAGAGAAGTTAGAAGCATTATCAGCAACGATTTTATTTGGAATGCCAAACCTGACAATGATATTCTCTTTGATAAAACTGCAAACTACCTCGGAAGTGGCATGCTTGACGGGGTATGGCTTCCACCCATTTAGTGAAGTAATCTGTTGCGGTGAGGACATAGCTATGTCCGGCACTCGATTGAGGATTGAGTGCACCAATAAAATCAATTCCCCATTGCCTGAATGGTTCATTGATAATGACCGGCCTTAGGGGAAGGGCAGCCAACTTGGGCTTGCCGACGAATTGCTGACAGGGTTCACATTTTGCCACCCAGGTAGCCGCATCTTGAAAGAGCGTCGGCCAGTAGTACCTGGCTCGAATGATTTTGTGCGCTGTCACGGAAGAAGAAAAATGGCCTCCACAGGCTGAGTTGTGAAAACTTTCCAGCAGTTTTACTTGCTGGGGCCTGTCAACACATCGCAGAAAGACACCGTCTATCCCTCGCTTATATAAACTTTCATCCCAGATGACATATTTAGCTGCCCTGAGCTTTATAGTACGCTTTTCCTTTACAGTGAGGTGCATTGGGCATTCGCCGTAGGTAAGGAAGAAAGCGATGTCGGAGTACCATTCGTCACTAGTTGAAACAAACAAAACCAGAGGTAGAGAATCATGCCCTTCCAGAGGGCTTTGCATTTCGTTGGTGCAATCTCTTCTTTTATCAGGATTTTCTGAACCCTTGTTCTCAGCCATTAGCTGACACAGGCCTTTGCCCCTCACCAGCTTGGTGGGTTTAATATCTAGGTCATATTCCTGGACCTTTGCGATCCAATTCCCTCTTAAGCTTCCTAACTCCTGCTGAGTTAGAATTGACTTCACCGCAGTGTCGGGAACTAGCACCACCGTATGCGAGTTCAGAATGTAATACCTGAAATTCTTCACCGCTTTGACAACGGCAAAGGCGTGCTTTTCTAATTGAGTCATCTTCAACTCGTGGGGCTTGAGGGGAGAACTCATGAATGCAATCGGGGATTCAATATCCTCTGAATTCTTTTGCATTAGGATTGCAGACACAGTATGTTCGGAGGCGTAACTATACATAATGAAGTTTTTAGAGAAGTCGGGACATACCAGGACCGGTGTATGAGCAACAGAATTTTTTATCTCTTCAAACGACCTTTTCCCCTCTTCACTCCATCTGAAAGTGGGTGACCCTTTCATCATGTTTAGTATGTGGCGAGTCTTCTCAGCAAAATCAGGGACAAAACGCCTAAGAAAGTTCACCTTTCCGAAGAAAGAATGAACACCATTCTTGCTTGTAGGCAGAGTAAGGCTTTGGATAGCCTTAACTCTTTCGGCATCAATCTTCGTTCCTTCTTTGCTAACCACATGGCCTAGCAATTTCCCTTCCGTAACCCCAAAAACAGACTTTTTTGGGTTAAGGGAAATTCCATGTTCTCGGCACCTGGCCAATACTTGCTCCAAGTGATCACAATGATCAATTCGTCGTTTGGAGAACACGGTTAAGTCATCTAGATAAACTACAATGACTTTTCCCATCATGCCTTTGAATGCAAAGTCCATGGCCCGCTGAAAAGTGGCACCAGCATTGGTTAGGCCGAAAGGCATCCTGCTGTAGGCAAATGTACCCCATGGAGTAGTGAATGCTGTTTTGAATTGATCTTCAGGCGAGACTTCAATCTGATTATAGCCTGAAAAAACGTCAAGCATAGACAGCATTTCTGACCAAGTTACTGCTTGTAGAACTTGGTCCATTATGGGAAGAGGGTAGTTGTCTTTCAGCGAAGCTTGATTCAAGTTTCGGAAGTCTACGCAGATGCGTATTTCACCGTTTTTCTTGCGTACCGGCACAATGTTTGCCACCCAAGTGCTGTGATGGATAGGGAAGATGATTCTTGCATCCAGCATCTTCTGAATTTCAGCCTGAATGGTGCCCGAAATCTTGGGATTATAATGTCTCTGCTTCTGACGGAAGGCTTTGGCATCTTCTTTCAGCGGTATATCATGCTGAACGTCCTTTGGCTTGAAGGACTTTAAGTCGGCATAGGACCATGCCAATACATCCATATATCTTTTCAGTAACTTGACAAATTTCCGCTTTTCTTCTGGCGTGCAACATTTCCCGATGTTCACGAATTGCGGATGTGCCTCAGAACCTAAATTGACTGGTTCTGTCTCTAGAGATGAGCTAGGATCATCTCGCCTTTTCCTTTTCACAAAACGGTCATGCCTGTCAAACAGGCGCTCCAGAGAAACCAGGCCCTTTGGAATTTTATTTCCCTTAAGCTGACAAATGCCATCGTTCTCCTTTGTTTCGTGGTTTTGACTGTTGGTGGATTCACGGCATGGAGAGGTGGATCCTTCAAAATACAACTCCTCAAAATTTCTGCTTTTTCTAGAAAGGCAATGAGGTGATTATCATAGTTGAATACCTGCCAATGCTGAGAGTTGTCTGGCACGCTTGGGCGGAAAACCACTTCAATGGTGTACTTGTTCGTCTTCAAACCCGGGTGTGGGAGCATGAGAGATGCTGAAACAGCCAACGAATCAGCCATGTCATTTTGAGCTCTTGGAATCGCTCCTATTGAAAAGGCATCAAATTCCTCAATGCTGTCCCATACTGCATTACGGTAGTGCCTGAGCCTTTCATTTTTTACTTGGTAAATCTTTTTGACCTGATTTACAACTAGCTCGGCATCACCTTGTGCCTTTAGATTTTTAATTCCTCTTTCCTTTGCAGCTTGCATACCGAGTAACAGAGACTCATACTCAGCAGTATTATTCGTATTGAAAAATTGCAATTTGAAAGAGAGAGGAATGACCTCCTCCTCAGGAGATATCAGCACAACCCCAGCGCCACATCTGCTAGTTGCGCAACTGCCATCAAACTGCAAGGTCCAGACCTTATTAAGGTCCTTTTCTTGAATGAAAACTTCCTTTGTATCCGCCTCGGTGGATAAGAAGTAGTTCCCCATCCCTGATGATTCAAAAAGGATTTGAGCTTTGGGGTCTTCAGAGCTAGTGACCAAGTATTTCTTTTGGGATTCCGGCTCCAAAGTTTGCATTACGCCCTTGACTGGAATTCTAGCTTTGGACCAGTCCATGTGAATTTCTCCACCAACTTCGCTGCAAAAACTCCTTCCCAGCAAAATTCCATAAGCTGCCGGAATGTCAGCGACAAGGACGGTCATCTTTACTCTCTTTTCAGGGAATGCTGCGAACGCGAATTGCGCGTCTTTGATTTGACCAATCAATGGCACTTGCTTGGTTTCCAATGAGTAACATCTACCGAAAGGCTTGGTAAGAGTGAGGCCCAAAGCATGAGCGACTTTCGCTGGCATGACGTTATCTGAAGCTTCGGAATCAATTATACAGTTGCTCAACTTATGGCCATTGATTAGGAGGGAGAGATAGAAAGGCTCTATCTTGCCTGATGCAGATGTTGAGGCAACATTTATGTGGGATTCAGGAGGAGTGGAAAGGATTCCTTTAGGGGAAGCCTGATTAACTATAACAGCTGGCTTTGGATATACTTAGTCAATCTTACAAGCTGTTCGGGGTTTGACTGAAGATACTCAGCTTCAGACATTTGGATCTTGGTCTTTTTTGCGTGATCTATTATATCAAATGCGGCCAAGGGTTGCGTAGGTAAAGGAATGAGTCCTTCACCCCGCGATGATGGAATAGGGTTACTGATCTTGATAGGAATATGAGAGGGCTGACTCGGAGGAGAGATAGGTGGAAAGACTTCTTTGCAAAAGATTTAACAGGGAGTTGAGTGGGAAGAGGATTACCTCTTTTAACAATGGTTGGAGGCGCATTTGACACGGCCTTCTCTTTCTGCGTATGGGCATCAACCCCTGCTTCTTTTCCTTGCGAGCGGGTAAAAACAGCGTAGGATTGTCCGCTTGCATAGCCTTGCGTACTCTCTTCTTCATCAGATTCATCCTCATCAAATTCCATGTATCCAATAGTAGAGTCGCCAGTCGGTTCACCGACCTCTTGATCATCTTCGCCTTGGAGCGAAGGTTCTTCATAGTATTGCTCTTCTTCCTCTTCAATTTCGGCCAAAGCATTGACCGGAGGAGCTTCAAGCGCCAACCGTGGAGCAGCTGTAGGCAAGCGCGGCCTTTGTGAAGCGTTGTTAGGAACAAAATTCCTCCGCGGGATATCCCGATACGAGGAACTGGGAGAGGCCTGGGCCAGCTGCTTCTTTAGTGCAAGCAAATCATTCGCCATTTTTTGGAATGCTGGATCAGACGAAGTGATAGGCGAAGGGCCCAAAGACTTAGGCTTTACTGATTCTTTTCTTAACTCGCCAGATATTATCAATTGTCCTTCTATACGGATGGCAGCAGCCTGAGCGAGAGGTAGATTAGCTACTCGCTCTTGAAGGAGTAAGAAGCTAACTTTTGAACTCATGGCATTTACGAAAAACACTTCTGGTCTCCAGTGTTGGAAGCATGGCAGTAGGGACACGGTTGATTAGCGCATTGAAACCGGCGCGACAAAATCGCGCCATGGTCTTCATTTGCCTCCTTCTTCAGATGAGTGATTCGTGACAATAAGTAAATGCATCCTCTGAAGGCTTATACCTGTCTTCAAAGCGGCCGCAAAGTTGCCCAATTAGTGATAGATCCGGCCGGCAATGCTGAAACCATTCAGCTGCAGGCCCTTGTAGAGTTTTCCAGAAAGAGGGCGAACTGACAACAATCTCATGAGTCCAACATCCAAAATACTGCAATGACAATAATGAAAGCAGAAAATTGTGGGAATCCGTGCTTTTGATTTCCGCTCCCCGCTCCCCGTCGAAATTAGGAAAATTCTTTCGTTTCCGTAGGGAGTGCGTGAACTGGATGTGGTAAAGCCCCAACGGACCCATAGCGTTTCCCCATGGTAACCCCAGATCTAAGCGCCATCTGAAAACCTAAGAGAACACAGCGAGCCGGAAGTGTAGTTCCGCTGAGTACAAAGGCACTACAAAGGGATTGGATTCTCCCGCAACAGCCTTTTTTTCTTCGTGAGGCAGAACACTCCTGGTGACCCGGCTCGCCGGCTTAGCGTGAAAACGTGCCCGGGTTACGCTGAACTTGTGCCTCTGAAGCAAAGATCGAAAGTAGGATGGCTTCTCCACTGCTCCACGGCTCTTCTGCTGTCGCGATAAAAGGTTCACAAATCGCCATGTGTACCTTTTGGATCTGCAATATTACAGCGCAGATTTTAAACTTTATTTTGGTGTACTTGCTGATTTTCTGGTTTTTCTGACAAAAAACCAGCAGCATGCACTTTTCCTGGATATTTGAAAATTATCCTTTCAGAAACCGATTGCGGTTAAAATGACAAATACAGCGAGGATATGATGGCGGGAAGATAGTAAGCCGATTTTTTGGATCTGGTTTTTAATTTTCAGAGGGTTTAGAACATTTCAGAAAATTGTTAAAAACTCAGATCTACGGAAAATGATGATTTCGATAAAAAACTCAGCGAACTAAAGATATGTAACAGGCCCAGATCTATGATTCTCAGAAGAAAATTTTCATTTCGGGCACTTTTGCAAATTTTGGATTTTCAAACAAAGTTCAGAGTTTGCAAACTGGCAGCAACCTGCTGATTTTTCCTGATTTTTTATTTTACTACCAGCATAGATCGACAGATTTATCTGTTTCTGTTGGTGAAATCTGTTTAAAAAATCCGATCCCCAGCGGAGTCGCCAATAAACTGTTTGGTCCGAAAATCTGTCGCGTGGACAGATCTATGGATAGACGAGCCAACAGTGTGCAGGGCTTAGCCCCTCTTTGAGACAGCAAAGCGAAACTGGTTTATTGCTACTTCTACTAGCAGGAACCTATGCAAGTCTTCACAGATTCTGCCTTCGGGGGTTGGGATCACTCATCCCAGTAGAGCGTTCTAGGCTGCGAAGAGAAAGGAATAAAAGAAGGAGAGAGAGAAGAACAGATCCGAAGGGAGAAAAGAAATGAGTTTCCAAGCGGAAGGGTCAGAAGATCTATGCTTTGGGCTTGGTAGTAAACAGAGCCACAAACCTACTTGCATAAATAAACAAAGCAATACGATAAACAAGTGACGGAAAAGTAGATATGAATTCAACAGAAAGACACATGCAGATCTAACATAAGAAAGATCTAATGTATAACACAGCTATTGAGCACAAAGTCTGAATAATTGTATTAATTGTTTTTATCTGATTACAAGAAGCTCAAGTCTTTCTCTCCTCACCTCTATTATCTATGAAAAATGTTCACCTCCTTTGAATACAACAAGTATTCTAGTATTTATAGAAAGTGAGGAGAGAGAAGGCAAAATGGAGCCAACCACTTATTCACAAGATATTACAAAATATCCAAAAGTCATGTTGACTTTTACAACTTGGATGGATGACATCATCCATGAGCAACATGGGATGATGTCATCAGTTTGTGCCAACACACTTTCAGATATTTCGAAGAGAAATTCGGGAGAATGAGAGGAGAAGAAGAAGAGAAGAAGAAGAAGCTCTTCAATCATCTCATCCTGTGGCTAAAAGGGTCCCTGTTTCTGATGCTGATCCAGGAGATGAGATGTGGAACGGAGCGCGGTATTTCCACGAATTGCTGGATCATTGGCGCAAATTGATCCTGTGATGGAATCCTTTGCTTTACTCATTGCTTCCGCAAGGTTCCCGCTCATCATTTGATCTTTTTCGAGGACCCCTGGAATAGTCTTTAAACCCGCCTCGATTAGGCACCCGATGAAGTCTCTACAGGCCAGTAGGTTGTTGATGGCTTCGTGTCGACAGTGACTTCTTGGCCCTGTCCTTGAGAAGCTAGCTGCCTTGAAAATTGGATAGTATCGTCAGGCTGATCTCCATGAGGGAAGGAGTGAGCAACCCTGGAGTCATAGATAGAACAAATCTTCTCCATTTGGATGCATACGCATCCATGGCCTCTGCTTCACCTTGTCTACTCTCTAACAAATTCGAGCTGATCTATCTGATAGTCCAGAGTGGACATGAGCTTGTTGAGGGTCCTTGGATGACCGAATACTACAACTTGACCAAATCTTCGACTGAACGTCAAACATTTGTTGGAAGCCTCGTGTTGGAGTCTGGCATTTCGATCTCTTCTGATACTGGAACTGCTAATGTTTGGAGTTCCTTATTCACCTTCTCGATGTTCGAGTATAAACTATATACCGGCGATCACCTTTTCACTATCCTTAAGGATTTGGCTCCCCAAGAGAAAACAACAAGCCATACCCTGCTCGCTGATCTTTGATTATTCATTGATCTTCCTCCTGACTGAGCACTCTGGAGTCTCGGCGCAAGTTGTGGGAGGTCACTTCCCATCTTCTGTAGGGCTTGAAGCAGGTATTTATTCTGCTCCTTTCAGTACGCTCTTTTCCTTTCTTGTTTCCTCCTGTAAGCTTTTCGCAGAGTGCATCACTGGCGGAAAGGCTCCCCCTGGAGACTTTCAGAGGATTGTCCCAATTGTGACTTGGTCACTGTGAAATCTGCCGGAGACATATCTTCTTTCTTTTTCTGTGGTGAGAATCGGGGTAGTTCAATTTCCATAACTCTCTCACTGCAAAGCAGCTCCTTGAGAAGCGGTGTACCCGGCTTGTGCTTCTTTGCTCCTTTACCGGAATGGAACTGAAAAGTCCACGGTCGATGGTGCCTTTCTCTTTGGTTGGCTCAGCTTGCTGGAGAGATCAAGCTGTCCCCATTTAAGAATGACCAGGACAGAGGGGGAAGCAGCAACGTGTAGAAGAGGGACGAACGTTGGAGACACGCGCGGCGGCATGAAGAATAGCCGAAGACATGCCCACAAGGTAAACAGGGAAACCGCAGTTGTAGAAGACAAATGGAAGGGAGGGAGCCCGGCAATAGGAAAAATGTAGGAAGACCAATCAGCGAGAGAGGAGAATATGGAGAGGGCAGGGGAGGGTAAGAAGGGGGAGAAGACCACAAAACCAATGAGTGAGTTGCCGACATCTGATGAAGGGGAGGAAGAAAGAAGAAGGGATAGAGGGACCTCTGTAGTTGTAAGCGATGCGACATCCTGGGTTGATTGGCGTATGGACTATCCTCTGCAATATTCCTTCTCTGGCGAAATACAAGGGTTATTACTTGTTCAGGCTCTGAAGGAAAGGACTTTCAGGGGCTTCCTCTTGATGGTGCTAGGCTCCCCTCCGCAGCTTTGCCTTTTAGCTGCTTCTTTGGACCTTGGAGGGCAATTAACCCAAAGAGAAGTGTAAACTCTACACCGAGTAATTACCCATTTC
This sequence comes from Taxus chinensis, assembly GCA_019776745.2. Lineage (NCBI taxonomy): Eukaryota > Viridiplantae > Streptophyta > Pinopsida > Cupressales > Taxaceae > Taxus > Taxus chinensis. The sequence continues at coordinate 656,114,695 of CM034148.1, forward strand.
ATGTGCGGCCCCAATGCTCTGTTCTCCGCATAGTCTCCTTTTACCCTCTCCTCGATTGTCTGCGGAGCTTTGCTTCTGTCAATGTCCGTAAGGGCCAATCATCCCCTTCTGTGTCATTATATACTTTGTCCTTACTTCGTCTTTTCGTGGTTTGAAGCTTTTGGGAAATTGGCCACTCGTAATGGATGATTTCCGTTAATGCTAAGCGGAGTGATCCTTTCTTCTGAGTTCTACCTCATGGAGAACGTCAATGTAGATATCCTTCAATCTTAGGGCATAATCGGATCAGCTTAGCCCTTGGTAGACAGCCCCTAGGATCGAATGTAGGCTTGCTGGGAAATCATGCTTTAGGTTGTAGCAATTCTACTCATCAAACATCTCTTTGCCTTGTATAGCTTGAGCATTTGTTAACGGGCCGACTGTGAGGGGAAAGGAGGTTTTCCGCCACTTCGTTCTCTTGAGGCACTTTTCATGTATGTACAGCTGTCTTGATAGTTTTCCAATAAAATTCAGCTTTGGGCTCAGCATACTTTTGCAAATTTTGGATTTTCAACAAAAAGTTCAATTTTGCAAACTGGCAGCAACCTGCTGATTTTTCCTCGAATTTTTTAGTTTTATACATACATAGATCTGACATTAGATTTTTATCTTGTTTCTGTTGGTAAATCTGTTTAAAAATCCGATCCCCAGCGGGTCGCCAAATAAGTTGGTATCCGAAAAAATTCTGTTCGCATGGACAGATTATGGATAAACGGCCAACATGTGCAGGGCTATTAGCACCACTCTTTGGAGAACAGCAAAGCGAAAGACTGGTTTAATTTGCTACTTCATCTACTAGCAGGAACCTAGCAAGTCTCACAGATCTCTCCATTTGTGTTGGTGTTGGGATCTCATACCCAGTAGACGGTTCTAGGCTGCGAAGAGAAAGGAATAAAAGAGAGAGAAGAGAAGAACAGAGTCCGAAGTGGAGAAAAGAAATGAGTTCCAAAGCGGAAGGTCAGAAGATCTATGCTTGGGCTTTAGGTAGTAACAGAGCAACTTACTTGCATACAAAACAAACGCATACTGATAACAAGTGACGGAAAGTAGATATGAACTTCACAGAAAAGACACATGCAGATCTAACATAGAACAGATCTAATGTTACCACAGCTAATTGAGCCACAAAGTCTGAATATGTATATAATTTGTATTTTATCTGTTACAAGAACGCTCAAGTCTTTCTCTATCCTCACTACTATTTCTATCTGAAAAAATCGCTTTCATCCATGCTTGCGAGATGGAGTTAACAACAAAGTATTCTACCTGTTATATGGATAGTAAGAAAGAGTGAGGAGAGAGAAGGCAAAATGGACACTCACTTATTCACAAATAATTACAAAATATCAAAAGTCCATGTTGAATTTCTACTAACTTGGATGGATGACATCATACCCATGATGCAATCATGGATGAGTCATCGTTTGTCGTCCACACACTTCAGAAATTTCGAAGAGAAAGTCGGAGAATAGAGAGGAGAAGAAGAAGAAGACAGAAGAGGAAGCTATTCATCATCATCATCTGTGGCCTAAAAGGGTCGCCTGTTCTGATGCTGATCAGCGAATTAGAGATGTGGAACTGAGCGCGTTTCACAGAACTGCCTGATCAATATCGGCGCAAATTGATCCTGTTGATGGATCCTTGTGCCTTTCCACTAATTGCTTCGAAGTTTCCCGCTTCATCAATGAGCTTTTTCGAGGACCCTGGAATAGTTATTTATCCGCCTCGATATAGGGACCCGATAGAGTCTCACAGGCGCAGAGTGTTTTGAGTGGTTCGATTGTCGAAAGTGACTTCATGGCCCTGTTCTTGAGAAGCTAGCTACCTTGAAAATTTGGATAGTATGTCAGCTGATCTCAAGGGAGGGAAGGAGTGAGCAACGCCTGGAGTCAAGTAATAGAACATCTCTCCATTTATGCACGCATCATGGCCCTCCTTCACCTTGTCTTATCTTCTCTAACAATCGAGCTGACTAATCTGATAGTCCAGAGTGGACATGATCTTTGTATGAGCGGTCCTTGGATGCCGAGAAACTCCAAGACTTGAAACAAAATCTCTCGACTGAACAGTCAAACATTTTGTATGGAAGGTCCTCGTGTTTGGGTTGGCATTCTTCGAGCTCTTTTGATACGGATCTTGCTAATGTTTGTGAGTTCCTTATTCACCTTCTCAAGGAACTGTTCAGGTATAAAACTAATATAACTCGGCGAATCACGTCTTTTCATATACCTTAAGGAATTTAGCTTCCTCCAGCAGAAACACCAATAGCCTTGCTCGCTGATCTTTGAGTATTCTTGATCTCTCCTGACTGAGCAGCTCAGGAGTCTCGGCGGCAGTTGTGGAGGTGCACTTCCATCTTCTGTAGGGCCTTGAAGCGGTATTATTCTGCTCCTTCAGTAGCCTCTTTCTCTCTTTGTTTTGCCTGAAGCTTTTCGCAGAGTGCATCAAACTGCGGAAAGAGCTTCCCCCTGCAGACTTTCAGGGATGTCCCCCATTGTGAACTTGGGTCACTGTGAAATCTGCGAGACAGAATCTTCTTTTCTTTGGTGACGAATCGGGGTAGGCAATTTTCCCCATAACTCTCTGCACACTGCAGCATCTCTTGGAGAGCGTGTAACCGGAACTTGTGCCTTCTTTGCTCCTTTAGCGGAATGACTGAAAAGTTCCATCGGAGGCGATGGGGACTTCCTCTTTTGTTGGCTTCAGCTGCTGAGAGATCCAAGCTGGTCCGATTGAAGAAGGACCAGAGACAGGGGGGAAGCAGCAACGGTGAAGAGGGGAAGAACGTGGAGACACTGCGGCGGCGGCATTGAAGAATAGCCGAAGACATGCCCACGGGAAAAAGGGAAACCGCAGTTGTAGAAGACATGGGAAGGGAAGGGAGCCCGGAAAATGAGGAAGAAATGGAGAAGAACATCAAGCGAGAGAGGAGAAGATGGCGAAGAGGCAGGGGAAGGGTAGAAGAAGGGGGATGAAGACACAACCAACGAGTGGTTGCCAGCAATCTGAGGAAGGGGAGGAAGGAGAAGAAGAAGGGATAGAAGGGACCTCTGTAGTTGTAGCGATGCCGACATCCTGGGTGGATGGGCGTTAGGATATCCCTGCCAATTCCTCTTGGCGAATGCCAAGGGTTACTTACTTGTTCAGGCTCTGAAGGAAGAGGACTTTCAGGGCTTCTTTGAATTGGTGCTAGCATCACCTTCCGTCAGCTTTGCCTTGTAGCTGCTCTCTTTGACACTTGGGAGGTGCATTACCCAAAGGAGAAGTTGTAAAATCTACACCGAGGTGAATTAACCATTTCATCCCGGCACCAATTGCTCTGTTATCTGCCGCATAGTCCTGCTTGACGCCTCTCTCGATTGTACTGAGGAGCTTTGCTTCTGTCAATGTCCGGGAAGGCCAATCATCCCTTCATGTGTCCATTATATTACTTTGTCTACTTCGGTCTTCCGTGTAAACTTGGAAAGCCTTTTGGGATCATGGCACTCCGTAAGTGGATGATTCGGTTAATGGCTTAAGGAGCGAGCAGTGATCTTTCTTTCTGAGTTCTATCCTCATTGGAGAACGTCAATGTAGCACTATCCAATCTGAGGAACAATGAAAATCGGATCAAGCTTTAGCCCTTGTAGACAGCCCCTAGGATCGAATGTAGGCATTAGCTGGGAAATATGCTTTAGGTTGAGCAAATTCAGCTCGCAAACATCTCCTTTGCGTTGTGATAGCTGGAGCATGTGTTAACGGCTATCTGTGAGGGGAAAGGAGTTCCGCCTTCTTTCTCTTGAGGCAGAACCTTTCCATGGTATGTGACGAGCCTGTCTTGATAGTTCCAATAAAATCAGCTTTGGTCAGCATACTTGTGATTTTCATCTACTAATTTCCGTATGATGGTCACCAAGTTCTTATTACTGGATTCTGCCTGACCATTTCCCTGAGGATAATAATCTGAGGCATGTGCTAAAGTTATCCCATATTCATAGCAAAAAAACTAATAACTTCCCGGGAAGAGAAGTTAGAAGCATTATCAGCAACGATTTTATTTGGAATGCCAAACCTGACAATGATATTCTCTTGATAAAACTGCAAACTACCTCAGAAGTGGCATGCTTGACAGGTATGGCCTCCACCCATTTAGTGAAGTAATCTGTTGCCGTGAGGACATAGCTATGTCCAGCACTCGATTGAGGATTGAGTGCACCAATAAAATCAATTCCCCATTGCCTGAATGGTTCATTGATAATGACCGGCCTTAGGGGGAGGGCAGCCAACTTGGGCTTGCCGACGAATTGCTGACAGGGTTCACATTTTGCCACCCAGGTAGCCGCATCTTGAAAGAGCGTCGGCCAGTAGTACCTGGCTCGAATGATTTGTGCGCTGTCACGGAAGAAGAAAAATGGCCTCCACAGGCTGAGTTGTGAAAACTTTCCAGCAGTTTTACTTGCTGGGCTTGTCAACACATCGCAGAAAGACACCGTCTATCCCGCGCTTATATAAACCTTCATCCCAGATGACATATTTAGCTGCCCTGAGCTTTATAGTACGCTTTTCCTTTGCAGTGAGGTGCATTGGGCATTCGCCGTAGGTAAGGAAGAAAGCGATGTCGGAGTAGTACCATTCGTCACTAGTTGAAACAAACAAAAAACCAGAGGTAGAGAATCAGGCCCTTCCAGGGGCTTTGCATTTCGTTGGTGCAATCTCTCTTTTTTCAGGATTTTCTGAACCCTTGTTCTCAGCCATTAGCTGACACAGGCCTTTGCCCCTCACCAGCTTGGTGGGTTTAATATCTAGGTCATATTCCTGGACCTTTGCGATCCAATTCCCTCTTAAGCTTCCTAACTCCTGCTGAGTTAGAATTGACTTCACCGCAGTGTCGGGAACTAGCACCACCGTATGCGAGTTCAGAATGTAATACCTGAAATTCTTCACCGCTTTGACAACGGCAAAGGCGTGCTTTTCTAATTGAGTCATCTTCAACTCGTGGGGCTTGAGGGGAGAACTCATGAATGCAATCGGGGATTCAATATCCTCTGAATTCTTTTGCATTAGGATTGCAGACACAGTATGTTCGGAGGCGTAACTATACATAATGAAGTTTTTGGAGAAATCCGGACATACCAGGACCGGTGCATGAGCAACAGAAGTTTTTATCTCTTCAAACGACCTTTTCCCCTCTTCACTCCATCTGAAAGTGGGTGACCCTTTCATCATGTTCAGTATGTGGCGGGTCTTCTCAGCAAAATCAGGGACAAAACGCCTAAGAAAGTTCACCTTTCCGAAGAAAGAAATGAACACCATTCTTGCTTGTAGGCAGAGTAAGGCTTTGGATAGCCTTAACTCTTTCGGCATCAATCTTCGTTCCTTCTTTGCTAACCACATGGCCTAGCAATTTCCCTTCCGTAACCCCAAAAACAGACTTTTTTGGGTTAAGGGAAATCCCATGTTCTCGGCACCTGGCCAATACTTGCTCCAAGTGATCACAATGATCACTTCGTCGTTTGGAGAACACGGTTAAGTCATCTAGATAAACTACAATGACTTTTCCCATCATGCCTTTGAATGCAAAGTCCATGGCCCGCTGAAAAGTGGCACCAGCATTGGTTAGGCCGAAAGGCATCCTGCTGTAGGCAAATGTACCCCATGGAGTAGTGAATGCTGTTTTGAATTGATCTTCAGGCGAGACTTCAATCTGATTATAGCCTGAAAAACCGTCAAGCATAGACAGCATTTCTGACCCAGTTACTGCTTGCAGAACTTGGTCCATTATGGGAAGAGGGTAGTTGTCTTTCAGCGAAGCTTGATTCAAGTTTCGGAAGTCTACGCAGATGCGTATTTCACCGTTTTTCTTGCGTACCGGCACAATGTTTGCCACCCAAGTGCTGTGTGATGGATAGGGAAATGATTCTTGCGTCCAGCATCTTCTGAATTTCGGCCTGAATGGTGCCCGAAATCTTGGGATTATAATGCCTTTGCTTCTGACGGAAGGCTTTGGCATCTTCTTTCAGCGGTATATCATGCTGAACGTCCTTTGGCTTGAAGGACTTTAAGTCGGCATAGGACCATGCCAATACATCCATATATCTTTTCAGCAACTTGACAAATTTCCACTTTTCTTCTGGCGTGCAACATTTCCCGATGTTCACGAATTGCGGATGTGCCTCAGAACCTAAATTGACTGGTTCTGTCTCTGGAGATGAGCTAGGATCATCTCGCCTTTTCCTTTTCACAAAACGGTCATGCCTGTCAAACAGGCGGTCCAGAGAAACCAGGCCCTTCGGAATTTTATTTCCCTTAAGCTGACAAATGCCATCGTTCTCCTTTGTTTCGTGGTTTTGACTGTTGATGGATTCACGGCATGGAGAGGTGGATCCTTCAAAATACAACTCCTCAAAATTTTCTGCTTTTTCGAGAAAGGCAATGAGATGATTATCATCGTTGAATACCTGCCAATGCTGAGAGTTGTCTGGCACGCTTGGGCGGAAAACCACTTCAATGGTGTACTTGTTCATCTTCAAACCCGGGTGTGGGAGCATGAGAGATGCCGAAACAGCCAACGAATCAGCCATGTCATTTTGAGCTCTTGGAATCGCTCCTATTGAAAAGGCATCAAATTCCTCAATGCTGTCCCATACTGCATTACGGTAGTGCCTGAGCCTTTCATTTTTTACTTGGTAAATCTTTCTGACCTGATTTACAACTAGCTCGGCATCACCTTGTGCCTTTAGATTTTTAATTCCTCTTTCCTTTGCAGCTTGCATACCGAGTAACAGAGACTCATACTCGGCAGTATTGTTCGTATTGAAAAACTGCAATTTGAAAGAGAGAAGGAATGACCTCCTCCTCAGGAGATATCAGCACAACCCCAGCGCCACATCCGCTAGTTGCGCAGCTGCCATCGAATTGCAAGGTCCAGACCTTATTAAGGTCCTTTTCTTGAATGAAAACTTCCTTTGTATCCGCCTCGGTGGATAAGAAGTAGTTCCCCATCCCTGATGATTCAAAAAGGATTTGAGCTTTGGGGTCTTCAGAGCTAGTGACCAAGTATTTCTTTTGGGATTCCGGATCCAAAGTTTGCATTACGCCTTTGACTGGAATTCTAGCTTTAGACCAGTCCATGTGAATTTCTCCACCAACTTCGCTGCAAAAACTCCTTCCCAGCAAAATTCCATAAGCTGCCGGAATGTCAGCGACAAGGACGGTCATCTTTACTCTTTTTTCAGGGAATGCTGCGAACGCGAATTGCGCGTCTTTGATTTGACCAATCAATGGCACTTGCTTGGTTTCCAATGAGTAGCATCTGCCGAAAGGCTTGGTAAGAGTGAGGCCCAAAGCATGGGCGACTTTCGCTGGCATGACGTTATCTGAAGCTCCGGAATCAATTATACAGTTGCTCAACTTATGGCCATTGATTAGGAGGGAGAGATAGAAAGGCTCTATCTTGCCTGATGCAGATGTTGAGGCAACATTTATGTGGGATTCAGGAGGAGTGGAAAGGATTCCTTTAGGGGAAGCCTGATTAACTATAACAGCTTGACTTTGGATATACTTAGTCAATCTTACACGCTGTTCGGGGTTTGACTGAAGATACTCAGCTTCAGACATTTGGATCTTGGTCTTTTTTGCGTGATCTATTATATCAAATGCGGCCAAGGGTTGCGTAGGTAAAGGAATGAGTCCTTCACCCCCGCGATGATGGAATAGGGTTACTGATCTTGATAGGAATATGAGAGGGCTGACTCGGAGGAGAGATAGGTGGAAAAGACTTCTTTGCAAAGGATTTAACAGGGAGTTGAGTGGGAAGAGGATTACCTCTTTTAACAATGGTTGGGAGGCGCGTTTGACACGGCCTTCTCTTTCTGCGTTATGGGCATCAACCTCTGCTTCTTTTCCTTGCGAGCGGGTAAAAACAGCGTAGGATTGTCCGCTTGCATAGCCTTGCGTACTCTCTTCTTCATCAGATTCGTCCTCATCAAATTCCATGTATCCAATAGTAGAGTCGCCAGTCGGTTCACCGACATCTTGATCATCTTCGCCTTGGAGCGAAGGTTCTTCATAGTATTGCTCTTCTTCCTCTTCAATTTCGGCCAAAGCATTGACCGGAGGAGCTTCAAGCGCCAACCGTGGAGCAGCTGTAGGCAAGCGCGGCCTTTGTGAAGCGTTGTTAGGAACAAAATTCCTCCGCGGGATATCCCGATACGAGGAACTGGGAGAGGCCTGGGCCAGCTGCTTCTTTAGGGCAAGCAAATCATTCGCCATTTTTTGGAATGCTGGATCAGACGAAGTGATAGGCGAAGGGCCCAAAGACTTAGGCTTTACTGATTCCTTTTCTTAACTCGCCAGATATTATCAAATTGTCCTTTATCCGGATGGCAACAGCCTGAGCGAGAGGCAAAGTAGCTACTCGCTCTTGAAGGAGTAAGAAGCTAACTTTTGAACTCATGGCATTTACGAAAAAACACTTCTGATTCTCCGGTGTTGGAAGCATGGCAGTAGGGGACACAGTTGATTAGCGCATTGAACCGGGCAACAAAATCGCGCATGGTCTCATTTGCCTCCTTCTTCAGATGAGTGATCCGTGACAATAAAGTAAATGCATCCTCTGAAGGCTTATACCTGTCTTCAAAAGCGTCCCGCAAAGTTGCCCAGCTAGTGATAGATCCGGCCGGCAAATGCCGAAACCATTCAGCTGCAGGCCCTTGTAGAGTTTCCAGAAAGAGGCGAACTGACACATCTTCATGAGTCACATCCAAAATACTGCATGACATAATGAAAGCAGAAATGTGGGGAATCCATGCTTTGATTTCCGCTCCCGTCGAATTTAGGAAAATTCTTTCAATTTCCGTGAGGGAGTGCGTGAACTGGATGTGGTAAAGCCAACGGACCCATAGCGTTTCCCCATGGTACCAGCCATCTGAAAAGCCGGAAAGAGAACACGAGCCGGAAGTGTAGTTCCGCTGAGTAGCAAAGCACTACAAAGGGATGTGGATGCTCCTGGCAAAAGACTTTTTCTTTGTGAAGGCGAGACACTCCTGGATGACCGGCTAGCCGAGCTTAGCGCTGAAAAACGTGTCGGTGTAATGCTGAAATGGTGCCTCTGAAGCAGATCGAAAGTAGGATCGGCTTCTCCACGGGCTCTTCTGCTGCGCGTAAAAGGTTCACTCGCCAGTGTACCTTTCAGATCTGCAATATTACAGCGCAGATTTAAACTTTATTTTTGGGTGTACTTGCTGATTTTCTGGTTTTTCTGACAAAAACCAGCAGCATGTACTTTTCTGGATATTTGAAAATTATCCTCTTCAGAAACCGATTGCGGTTAAATGACAAATGATAGCGAGGATATGATGGCAGGGAAGATAGTAAGCCGATTTTTCGGATCTGGTTTTTAATTTTCAGAGGGTTTTAGAACATTTCAGAAAATTGTTAAAAACTCAGATCTACAGAAAATGATGATTTTCGATAAAAACTCAGCGAACTAAAGATATGTAACAGGCCCAGATCTATGATTCTCAGAAGAAAATTTTCAATTTCGGGCACTTTTGCAAATTTTTGGATTTTCAACAAAAAGTTCAGATTTTGCAAACTGGCAGCAACCTGCTGATTTTTCCAGAATTTTTTTTTTTTTTTATATATTTTACTACCAGCATAGATCTGACAGATTTATCTGTTACTGTTGGCGAAATCTGTTTAAAAATTCGATCCCCAGCGGAGTCGCCAAAAACTGTTGGTCCGAAAATCTGTCGTGTGGACAGATCTATGGATAGACGAGCCAACAGTGTGCAGGGCTTAGCCCCTCTTTGAGACAGCAAAGCGAAACTGGTTTATTGCTACTTCTACTAGCAGGAACCTATGCAAGTCTCACAGATTCTGCCTTCGGGGGTTGGGATCTCATCCCAGTAGAGTGTTCTAGGCTGCGAAGAGAAAGGAATAAAAGAAGGAGAAGAGAAAGAACAGATCCGAAGGAAGAAAAGAAATGAATTCCAAAGCGGAAGGGTCAGAAGATCTATGCTTTGGGCTTGGTAGTAAACAGAGCCAAACCTACTCGCATAAATAAACAAAGCAATACTGATAAACAAAGTGACGGAAAAGTAGATATGAATTCAACAGAAAAGACACATGCAGATCTAACATAAGAAAGATCTAATGTATAACACAGCTATTGAGCACAAAGTCTGAATAATTGTATTAATTGTTTTTATCTGTTACAAGAAAGCTCAAAGTCTTTCTCTCCTCACCTCTATTTCTATCTGAAAAATGTTTCACCTCTTTGAATACAACAAGTATTCTAGTATTTATAGAAAGTGAGGGAGAGAGAAGGCAAAATGGAGCCAACCACTTATTCACAAGATATTTACAAAATATCCAAAAGTCATGTTGACTTTTACAACTTGGATGGATGACATCATCCCATGATGCAACATGGATGATGTCATCGTTTGTGCCAACACACTTCAGATATTTCGAAGAGAAAGTCAGAGAATAGAGAGGAGAAGAAGAAGAAGAAGAAGAAGAAGAAGCTATTCATCATCATCATCCTGTGGCCTAAAAGGGGTCGCCTGTTTCTGATGCTGATCAGGAGATGAGATGTGGAACTGAGCGCGGTATTCCAAGAACTTGCTGATCATTGGCGCAAATTGATCTTGTGATGGATCCTTGTGCCTTTCACTAATTGCTTCGCAAGTTTCCCGCTCATCAATGAGCTTTTCGGGGACCCTAGAATAGTCTTTACCCGCCTCGATTAGGGACCCGATGAAGTCTCTACAGGCCAGTAGGTTGTTGATGGATTCGATGTCGAAAGTGACTTCTGGCCCTGTCCCTTGAGAAGCTAGCTCCTTGAAAATTCGGATAGTATCGTCAGCTGATCTCAAGGTGAGGGAAGGAGTGAGCAACCCTGGAGTCATAGATAGAACAATCTTCTCCATTTGATGCATCGCATCCAGGGCCTCTTCCTTCACCTTGTCTATCTTCTCTAACACAAATTCGAGCTGATCTATCCGATAGTCCAGAGTGGACATGATCTTGTTGAGGGTCCTTGGATGACCGAATACTCCAAACTTGACCAAATCTTCGACTGAACAGTCGAACATTTGTTGGAAGGCCTCGTGTTGGAGTCTGGCATTTTCAAGCTCTTCTTATACTGGACTCGCTAATGTTTGGAGTTCCTTATTCGCCTTCTCGATGTTCAGGTATAAACTAATAAACTCGGCGATCACCTTTTCACTATCCTTAAGGATTTGGCTCCTCCAAGCAGAAACAGCCATACCTTGCTCGCCGATCTTTGAGTATTCATTGATCTTCTCCTGACTGAGAAGCTCAGGAGTTTCGGTGGCAGTTGTGGGAGGTGCACTTCCCATCTTCTGTAGGGCTTGAAGCAGGTATTTATTCTGCTCCTTTCAGTAGCCTCTTTTCTTCCTTTGTTTCCTGAAGCTTTTCGCAGAGTGCATCAACTGCGGAAAGAGCTTCCCCCTGGAGACTTTCAGAGGATGTCCCCATTGTGACTTGGGTCACTGTGAAATCTGCCGGAGACAGATCTTCTTTCTCTTTGGTGAGATCGGGGTAGGCAATTTCCATAACTCTCTCACCTGCAGTGCTCTTGGAGAAGCGTGTAACCGGCTTGTGCTTCTTTGCTCCTTTAGCCGGAATGACTGAAAAGTCCATCGGAGCGATGGGGACTTTCCTCTTTGGTTGGCTCAGCTGCTGAGAGATCCAAGCTGGTCCCATTGAAGAAGGACCAGAGATAGAGGGGGAAGCAGCAACGGTAGAAGAGGGGAAGAACGTGGAGACACGCGGCGGCGGCATTGAAAGAATAGCCGAAGACATGCCCACGGGAGGAAGGGAAACCGCAGCTGTAGAAGACATGGGAAGGGAAGGGAGCCCGGAAATGAGGGAAGAAATGGAGGAAGACAAATCAGCGAGAGAGGAGAAGATGGACGAAGAGGCAGGGGAGAGAGTAGAAGAAGGGGGAGAAGACACAACCAAAGGAGTGGTTGCCGACATCTAAGGAAGGGGAGGGAGAGAAGAAGAAGGGATAGAAGGGACCTCTGTAGTTGTAGCGATGCCAACATCCTGGGTGGATGGGCGTATAGGACTATCCTCTGCCAATTCCTTCTCTGGCGAATCCAGGGTTATTACTTGTTCAGGCTCTGAAGGAAGAGGACTTTCAGGAGCTTCCTCCTGAATGGTGCTAGGCTCACCTTCCGCAGCTTTGCTTTTTAGCTGCTTCTTTGACCTTGGAGGTGCATTACCCAAAGGAGAAGTTGTAAAATCTACACCGAGGTAGATTAACCCATTCATGCGGCACCAATGCTCTGTTCTCCGCATAGTCTCCTTGACCCTCTCCTCGATTGTCTGAGGAGCCTTGCTTCTGTCAATGTCCGGGAAGGGCCAATCATCCCCTTCTGTGTCATTATACACTTTGTCTACTTCGTCTTCCGTGGTTTGGAAGCCTTTTGGGACAATAGCCACTCCGTAATGGATGATTTCCGTTAATGCTAAGCGAGAGTGATCCTTTCTTCTGAGTTCTACCTCATGGAGAACGTCAATGTAGATATCCTCAATCTGAGGGACATGAATCGGATCAAGCTTAGCCCTTGGTAGACAGCCCCTAGGGTCGAATGTAGGCCTTGCTGGGAAATCATGCTTTAGGTTGAGCAATTCTAGCTCAGCAAACATCTCCTTCGCCTTGTGATAGCTGGAGCATGTGTAACGGCCTACTGTGAGGGGGAAAGGAGTTCCGCCCTTCTTTCTCTTGAGGCACTTTTCATGGTATGTGACGAGCTGTCTTGATAGTTCCAATAAAATCAGCTTTGGTCCAGCATACCTTGGCAACCTGGTTGGTTCGCCCAAAAAGTTGACCGCCCTCAGATAGGTGAACGTGGGAAACTGGGTGAACAAGGCCCCCCACTTCTCTGTGACTGCCACTATGTTTTTGGTTGTCCGGGAATGAGTCAAATTTGGCCGCAACATGCACATGATGTGATAGAAGAAAACATCATTGATCTTAGCGAAGTGTTGGATGCTGTTCTCTCAGCTTCAGCTCTTGATAGTATTCATATATTTTGGCCTGAGGCCAAGTTCCGCTTCGGTGCAGCCCTGGATAATCCCTTTCAGACGCAGCAGCATACACTACGTAGGAGTTCATGTGAAACACTCCTGTTGTGGCAAACTGTTGTAGCTGCTCGGATATTGTGCTGCTTATTATCTCCCCCCAGCAGAAACGCTGATCGGGAAGATTCTTATTCATTGTTTCCAGGTACCCGCAGCATCCACTTATGGAAGTAGTGAGCATCTGAAAGACCGAAGACTCTGCTCAAGAAGGTGATTGTATCACTGAGTTCCTCTGAGAAATCACTCCGGTGGATAGTTTGAGGCCACCGGGTCACTACCTTCTTATTCTTGAGGTAGACCTCATTCATCAATTGCATGCACTTGTCTTCGTTGTCCTCCCAAGCCTTGAGGCATTCTTGTTGGCTAACAGCCACATAGTTTTCGGTGGTGAGGGATTCCAAGCATCAACTCAAAGCGACGGGCAGTAAGGTTTATAACTACCTCGCCTTTGCTGTTCTCGACACATCTCGTGTCTTTGTTGAAGGATTGTGCAACAATCATCATGAACTCGTTATTCACAGCGCTGACAGGGATTCCCTCCGGCAAAGTGCAGGGTGCTGCCTATCAATTTATCCATCCATGGACTCCTTGTCACTTTCTGAGTTCTTACCCAGAATTCCTCTATGTCAATGTGACCCAGTTCAGAATCCCTTGACATCCATATTACACTCTGCCTGTGATTCGGGCATTCTGACCCTCTGATATTTGTATTTCATTTCTTCTTCTGTTAGCTTTGCCTTCCCTCTTGGTTTGATGGGTCTCTTGCTTGACGTAGACATGTGTTCTTCAAGGCTTATCTGATGATCTGCACATAGAAGGAGCGAAACCCAATCCAAGAAGCTTGAATTAGTCATTTGATCTTCCATTGGAATACCAGCAGAAGAAAGAGTTAGAACTTTTAAGGTTCGGGACGCAGGGCGCATGAGAAATGTATATAACAGGCTGTATAGTCAAGGCGCACAGAAAAAGGGGTGCAACAGAGGTTAAGTTGGCGCCAAAGGCGCATGGCGCATGGATGAAGCAGACTGCATTATATAGAAGGGCGCACAGGAAATGCATGTTACATTGAGATTTGGTGCGCCCTTTGGCGCACAGGCAGATTGTGCAACATGGAAAAAAGGCGCGCCAAAGGTATATGACGCGGCGCATGGGGGGTCTACACAACATCATGTACTTGCAATGGAAGGTGCGCCCATGCCTCAGAGGTTTTACACTTGCGCAAATAGCTCTTGCGTTGCATGGAAGCTGGGCGCGCCCTTTAGCGCATAGAAGAGGGATGCAACAGGGGTAAAAGATGCGCCAAAGGGATATAAGGAGGCGCGGGTTTCGAGCGTGTTACGGGCCGAAAGGGTGCGCCTAGGGGCGCATGATTTTTAACTGCAGCATGCTGGGTAGACGCGCCGAGGGGCGCGACTGTCTAAGGTGCAACATGACGCGGCAACGCGCCATGGGGAATACTTGAAATACTTGAGCATTTTCACATTTCAACCTCCACTTCGAAAGGACGCTTGGCATCACTTATTTTGATAAAATAGGATCAGACCAAGCCAAAATAAAACCATCCCTCCCTTTCCCATCAAATCCAGAAAGAGGGAGGGAGAGGAGAAAGAAAGCACAGACCAGGCAGGAGGAAGAAAACAAAAAGCTCAAGGAGGGAAACAGGCCAGGCACAAATACAACTGATGAAAACCAGCAAGCAAGCGCACACCAAGAACTAAATGAAAAGAGGATGAACCTCTTACCTTAACAATATAGCCAAAATCCTTGAGCGGGTCCACAACTTGATGAAAATGACAGAGCAGGGGCTGACAAAGTCCAGAGCGATATCACGTGCCTTGACAAAATGCAATGAAAATGACACGGCGCGCACGGGTATATATAGAAAATTTAGTCATTAATGCGCCACCAACTTTTGAAATGGCGCATAGAAACAGCTGTCGACAGGGGAAAAGCGTGCGCCCTTTGGTGCATGGAAGGAAATGACAACAGGAGAATGAGCGCGCCTTTGGCGCATCAAACGAGTTGTCGACATGAAGCTATGTGCGCCCTTTGGCGCACCAAAACTTGATGTAACAAAGATATTACGTGCGCCCTTTGGTGCACCAAAAACTCACTCAACATTCTTTGGCGCACCAAAAGACGTGCTAACATGGAAAACCATGCGCCAAAGGCTTTTAAGGAGGCGCATCAAAAATTGATGTTGTAAGGCAAAACCATGCGCCCCAGCCAAAAAAAAGGCTCAAAAAGACTAAGTTCAAAAACTGAATTTCCCGGGAAGGGATTTTACAATATTTTGAACGTGAAGGATCCCTAACGAGGGATCGAAACAAAATTTTCGGTAAGGTTATCGGTAAAATTGCCCTTGTCAATTTTACAGGATAACAGCTGGCTCTTTCTGGGGACTATCCCTGAGTGAAACTCGGGGGGTAGAGAATCCTAGATCACATGTGCCTATCCATTGGGTACGGAGTCAAAAACAAGGGGGACCGGAGGGAGAACAAAGGAAACACACAAAAACCGAAAGCAAACACACGACTAAAGCAAACACACAACTAAAATAAACTGTACAAAGGAGAGAGCAAGCTCTACTTCCTGAAGATCTTGAGATGTTGCCCGCTGTAGGGAAGCGGGAGCCCAGCTCCATCCAGATAAGAGAGATAGAAACTATTCTCTCCATTGAGTTGTTTGATTTTGAAGGGTCCTCTCCATAAGGAGTCAAACTTTCCATGCATACCCTTTGGCTCTCTTCGCTTGTCCCAGAGAAGGACAAGATCTCCCACTTCAAAATTCCTCTGCTTGGCCTTCTTGTCGAAAAGCTTCTTTACTTGATTCTGATGTTCAGTGATCCTGTCGACCACCCTTACTCTCTTTTCTTCAAGTTCCGCAAGGTACATGATTCTCTTTTCCAAAGAACTTTGAAAAGTTTCATCTTCGATTGCTCATGCCAAGCGTAGAGCAGGAAGTTCCGCTGAAATGGGAAGCTCGGCATCAGTGCCATATAACACTTGAAAAGGTGACATGTCGAGAGATCTCTTGGGGGTAATGCGGTCCGCCCACAAAGCGTCGTATAAAGACTTGTGCCACATCCGCTGATTTTCATCTACTAATTTCCGTATGATGGTCACCAAGTTCTTATTACTGGATTCTGCCTGACCATTTCCCTGAGGAAAATAATCTGAGGCATGTGCTAAAGTTATCCCATATTCATAGCAAAAGCTAATAACTTCCCGGGAAGAGAAGTTAGAAGCATTATCAGCAACGATTTTATTTGGAATGCCAAACCTGACAATGATATTCTCTTTGATAAAACTGCAAACTACCTCAGAAGTGGCATGCTTGACAGGTATGGCCTCCACCCATTTAGTGAAGTAATCCGTTGCGGTGAGGACATAGCTATGTCCAGCACTTGATTGAGGATTGAGTGCACCAATAAAATCAATTCCCCATTGCCTGAATGGTTCATTGATAATGACCGGCCTTAGGGGAAGGGCAGCCAACTTGGGCTTGCCGACGAATTGCTGACAGGGTTCACATTTTGCCACCCAGGTAGCCGTATCTTGAAAGAGCGTCGGCCAGTAGTACCTGGCTCGAATGATTTTGTGCGCTGTCATGGAAGAAGAAAAATGGCCTCCACAGGCTGAGTTGTGAAAACTTTCCAGCAGTTTTACTTGCTGGGGGCCTGTCAACACATCGCAGAAAGACACCGTCTATCCCGCGCTTATATAAACTTTCATCCCAGATGACATATTTAGCTGCCCTGAGCTTTATAGTACGCTTTTCCTTTGCAGTGAGGTGCATTGGGCATTCACCGTAGGTAAGGAAGAAAGCGATGTCGGAGTACCATTCGTCACTAGTTGAAACAAACAAAACCAGAGGTAGAGAATCAGGCCCTTCCAGAGGGCTTTGCGTTTCGTTGGTGCAATCTCCTCTTTCATCAGGATTTTCTGAACCCTTCATTTTCAGCCATTAGCTGACACAGGCCTTTGCCCCTCACCAGCTTGGTGGGTTTAATATCTAGGTCATATTCCTGGACCTTTGCGATCCAATTCCCTCTTAAGCTTCCTAACTCCTGCTGAGTTAGAATTGACTTCACCGCAGTGTCGGGAACTAGCACCACCGTATGCGAGTTCAGAATGTAATACCTGAAATTCTTCACCGCTTTGACAACGGCAAAGGCGTGCTTTTCTAATTGAGTCATCTTCAACTCGTGGGGCTTGAGGGGAGAACTCATGAATGCAATCGGGGATTCAATATCCTCTGAGTTCTTTTGCATTAGGATTGCAGACACAGTATGTTCGGAGGCGTAACTATACATGATGAAGTTCTTGGAGAAATCCGGACATACCAGGACCGGTGCATGAGCAACAGAAGTTTTTATCTCTTCAAACGACCTTTTCCCCTCTTCACTCCATCTGAAAGTGGGTGATCCTTTCATCATGTTCAGTATGTGGCGGGTCTTCTCAGCAAAATCAGGGACAAAACGCCTAAGAAAGTTCACCTTTCCGAAGAAAGAATGAACACCATTCTTGCTTGTAGGCAGAGTAAGGTTTTGGATAGCCTTAACTCTTTCGGCATCAATCTTCGTTCCTTCTTTGCTAACCACATGGCCTAGCAATTTCCCTTCCGTAACCCCAAAAACAGACTTTTTTGGGTTAAGGGAAATTCCATGTTCTCGGCACTTGGCCAATACTTGCTCCAAGTGATCACAATGATCACTTCGTCGTTTGGAGAACACGGTTAAGTCATCTAGATAAACTACAATGACTTTTCCCATCATGCCTTTGAATGCAAAGTCCATGGCCCGCTGAAAAGTGGCACCAGCATTGGTTAGGCCGAAAGGCATCCTGCTGTAGGCAAATGTACCCCATGGAGTAGTGAATGCTGTTTTGAATTGATCATCAGGCGAGACTTCAATCTGATTATAGCCTGAAAAACCGTCAAGCATAGACAGCATTTCTGATCCAGTTACTGCTTGCAGAACTTGATCCATTATGGGAAGAGGGTAGTTGTCTTTCAGTGAAGCTTGATTCAAGTTTCGGAAGTCTACGCAGATGCGTATTTCACCGTTTTTTCTTGCGTACCGGCACAATGTTTGCCACCCAAGTGCTGTGATGAATAGGGAAAATGATTCTTACGTCCAGCATCTTCTGAATTTCGGCCTGAATGGTGTCCGAAATCTTGGGATTATAATGCCTCTGCTTCTGACGGAAGGCTCTGGCATCCTCTTTCAGCGATATATCATGCTGAACATCCTTTGGCTTAAAGGACTTTAAGTCGGCATAGGACCATGCCAATACATCCATATATCTTTTCAGCAACTTGACAAATTTCTGCTTTTCTTCTGGCGTGCAACATTTCCCGATGTTCACGAATTGCGGATGTGCCTCAGAACCTAAATTGACCGGTTATGTCTCTGGAGATGAGCTAGGATCATCTCGCCTTTTCCTTTTCACAAAACGGTCATGCCTGTCAAACAGGCACTCCAGAGAAACCAGGCCCTTTGGAATTTTATTTCCCTTAAGCTGAAAAATGCCATCGTTCTCCTTTGTTTCGTGGTTTTGACTGTTGATGGATTCACGGCATGGAGAGGTGGATCCTTCAAAATACAACTCATCAAAATTTTCTGCTTTTTCGAGAAAGGCAATGAGATGATTATCATCGTTGAATACCTGCCAATGCTGAGAGTTGTCTGGCACGCTTGGGCAGAAAACCACTTCAATGGTGTACTTGTTCGTCTTCAAACCCGGGTGTGGGAGCATGAGAGATGCCGAAACAGCCAACGAATCAGCCATGTCATTTTGAGCTTTTGGAATCGCTCCTATTGAAAAGGCATCAAATTCCTCAATGCTGTCCCATACTGCATTACGGTAGTGCCTGAGCCTTTCATTTTTTACTTGGTAAATCCTTCTGACCTGATTTACAACTAGCTCGGCATCACCTTGTGCCTTTAGATTTTTAATTCCTCTTTCCTTTGCAGCTTGCATACCGAGTAACAGAGACTCATACTCAGCAGTATTATTCGTATTGAAAAACTGCAATTTGAAAGAGAGAGGAATGACCTCCTCCTCAGGAGATATCAGCACAACCCCAGCGCCACATCCGCTAGTTGCGCAACTGCCATCAAACTGCAAGGTCCAGACCTTATTAAGGTCCTTTTCTTGAATGAAAACTTCCTTTGTATCCGCCTCGGTGGATAAGAAGTAGTTCCCCATCCCTGATGATTCAAAAAGGATTTGAGCTTTGGGGTCTTCAGAGCTAGTGACCAAGTATTTCTTTTGGGATTCCGGCTCCAAAGTTTGCATTACGCCCTTGACTGGAATTCTAGCTTTGGACCAGTCCATGTGAATTTCTCCACCAACTTCGCTGCAAAAACTCCTTCCCAGCAAAATTCCATAAGCTGCCGGAATGTCAGCGACAAGGACGGTCATCTTTACTCTCTTTTCAGGGAATGCTGCGAACGCGAATTGCGCGTCTTTGATTTGACCAATCAATGGCACTTGCTTGGTTTCCAATGAGTAGCATCTGCCGAAAGGCTTGGTAAGAGTGAGGCCCAAAGCATGGGCGACTTTCGCTGGCATGACGTTATCTGAAGCTCCGGAATCAATTATACAGTTGCTCAATTTATGGCCATTGATTAGGAGGGAGAGATAGAAAGGCTCTATCTTGCCTGATGCAGATGTTGAGGCAACATTTATGTGGGATTCAGGAGGAGTGGAAAGGATTCCTTTAGGGGAAGCCTGATTAACTATAACAGCTTGACTTTAGATATACTTAGTCAATCTTACACGCTGTTCGGGGTTTGACTGAAGATACTCAGCTTCAGACATTTGGATCTTGGTCTTTTTTGCGTGATCTATTATATCAAATGCGGCCAAGGGTTGCGTAGGTAAAGGAATGAGTCCTTCACCCCGCGATGATGGAATAGGGTTACTGATCTTGATAGGAATATGAGAGGGCTGACTCAGAGGAGAGATAGGTGGAAAAGACTTCTTTGCAAAAGATTTAACAGGGAGTTGAGTGGGAAGAGGATTACCTCTTTTAACAATGGTTGGAGGCGCGTTTGACACGGCCTTCTCTTTCTGCGTATGGGCATCAACCTCTGCTTCTTTTCCTTGCGAGCGGGTAAAAACAGCGTAGGATTGTCCGCTTGCATAGCCTTGCGTACTCTCTTCTTCATCAGATTCGTCCTCATCAAATTCCATGTATCCAATAGTAGAGTCGCCAGTCGGTTCACCGACATCTTGATCATCTTCGCCTTGGAGCGAAGGTTCTTCATAGTATTGCTCTTCTTCCTCTTCAATTTCGGCCAAAGCATTGACCGGAGGAGCTTCAAGCGCCAACCGTGGAGCAGCTGTAGGCAAGCGCGGCCTTTGTGAAGCGTTGTTAGGAACAAAATTCCTCCGCGGGATATCCCGATACGAGGAACTGGGAGAGGCCTAGGCCAGCTGCTTCTTTAGGGCAAGTAAATCATTCGCCATTTTTTGGAATGCTGGATCAGACGAAGTGATAGGCGAAGGGCCCAAAGACTTAGGCTTTACTGATTCTTTTCTTAACTTGCCAGATATTATCAAATTGTCTTCTATACGGATGGCAGCAGCCTGAGCGAGAGGTAGAGTAGCTACTCGCTCTTGAAGGAGTAAGAAGCTAACTTTTGAACTCATGACATTTACGAAAAAACACTTCTGGTTCTCCGGTGTTGGAAGCATGGCAGTAGGGACACGGTTGATTAGCGCATTGAACCGGGCGACAAAATCGCGCATGGTCTCATTTGCCTCCTTCTTCAGATGAGTGATTCGTGACAATAAAGTAAATGCATCCTCTGAAGGCTTATACCTGTCTTCAAAAGCGTCCCGCAAAGTCGCCCAACTAGTGATAGATCCGGCCGGCAAATGCTGAAACCATTCAGCTGCAGGCCCTTGTAGAGTTTCCAGAAAGAGGCGAACTGACACATCTTCATGAGTCACATCCAAAATACTGCATGACATAATGAAAGCAGAAATGTGGGAATCCGTGCTTTGATTTCCGCTCCCGTCGAATTTAGGAAAATTCTTTCGATTTCCGTGAGGGAGTGCGTGAACTGGATGTGGTAAAGCCAACGGACCCATAGCGTTTCCCCATGGTACCGCCATCTGAAAAGCCGGAAAGAGAACACGAGCCGGAAGTGTAGTTCCGCTGAGTAGCAAAGCACTACAAAGGGATGTGGATGCTCCCGGCAAAAGACTTTTTCTTCGTGAAGGCGAGACACTCCTGGATGACCGGCTAGCCGAGCTTAGCGCTGAAAAACGTGCCGGGTGTTACGCTGAAAATTGTGCCTCTGAAGCAGATCGAAAGTAGGATCGGCTTCTCCACGGGCTCTTCTGCTGCGCGTAAAAGGTTCACTCGCCAGTGTACCTTTTGGATCTGCAATATTACAGCGCAGATTTAAACTTTATTTTTGGGTGTACTTGCTGATTTTCTGGTTTTTCTGACAAAAACCAGCAGCATGCACTTTTCTGGATATTTGAAAATTATCCTCTTCAGAAACCGATTGCGGTTAAATGACAAATGACAGCGAGGATATGATGGCAGGGAAGATAGTAAGCCGATTTTTTTGGATCTGGTTTTTAATTTTCAGAGGGTTTAGAACATTTCAGAAAATTGTTAAAACTCAGATCTACGGAAAATGATGATTTTCGATAAAAACTCAGCGAACTAAAGATATGTAACAGGCCCAGATCTATGATTCTCAGAAGAAAATTTTCAATTTCGGGCACTTTTGCAAATTTTGGATTTTCAACAAAAAGTTCAGATTTGCAAACTGGCAGCAACCTGCTGATTTTTCCTGATTTTTTATTTTACTACCAGCATAGATCTGACAGATTTATCTGTTTCTGTTGGTGAAATCTGTTTAAAAAATCCGATCCCCAGCGGAGTCGCCAAAAACTGTTGGTCCGAAAATCTGTCGCGTGGACAGATCTATGGATAGACGAGCCAACAGTGTGCAGGGCTTAGCCCCTCTTTGAGACAGCAAAGCGAACTGGTTTATTGCTACTTCTACTAGCAGGAACCTATGCAAGTCTCACAGATTCTGCCTTCGGGGGTTGGGATCTCATCCCGTAGAGCGTTCTAGGCTGCGAAGAGAAAGGAATAAAAGAAGGAGAAGAGAAAGAACAGATCCGAAGGGAGAAAAGAAATGAGTTCCAAAGCGGAAGGGTCAGAAGATCTATGCTTTGGGCTTGGTAGTAAACAGAGCCAACCTACTTGCATAAATAACAAAGCAATACTGATAAACAAGTGACGGAAAAGTAGATATGAATTCAACAGAAAAGACACATGCAGATCTAACATAAGAAAGATCTAATGTATAACACAGCTATTGAGCACAAAGTCTGAATAATTGTATTAATTGTTTTTATCTGTTACAAGAAAGCTCAAAGTCTTTCTCTCCTCACCTCTATTTCTATCTGAAAAATGTTCACCTCCTTTGAATACAACAAGTATTCTAGTATTTATAGAAAGTGAGGGAGAGAGAAGGCAAAATGGAGCCAACCACTTATTCACAAGATATTTACAAAATATCCAAAAGTCATGTTGACTTTTACAACTTGGATGGATGACATCATCCCATGATGCAACATGGATGATGTCATCGTTGTGCCAACACACTTCAGATATTTCGAAGAGAAAGTCGGAGAATAGAGAGGAGAAGAAGAAGAAGAAGAAGAAGAAGCTATTCATCATCATCATCCTGTGGCCTAAAAGGGGTCGCCTGTTTCTGATGCTGATCAGGAGATGAGATGTGGAACTGAGCGCGGTATTCCAAGAACTTGCTGATCATTGGCGCAAATTGATCCTGTGATGGATCCTTGTGCCTTTCACTAATTGCTTCGCAAGTTTCTCCCGCTCATCAATGAGCTTTTCGAGGACCCTGGAATAGTCTTTACCCGCCTCGATTAGGGACCCGATGAAGTCTCTACAGGCCAGTAGGTTGTTGATGGATTCGATGTCGAAAGTGACTTCTGGCCCTGTCCCTTGAGAAGCTAGCTCCTTGAAAATTTGGATAGTATCGTCAGCTGATCTCAAGGTGAGGGAAGGAGTGAGCAACCCTGGAGTCATAGATAGAACAATCTTCTCCATTTGATGCATCGCATCCATGGCCTCTTCCTTCACCTTGTCTATCTTCTCTAACACAAATTCGAGCTGATCTATCTGATAGTCCAGAGTGGACATGATCTTGTTGAGGGTCCTTGGATGACCGAATACTCCAAACTTGACCAAATCTTCGACTGAACAGTCAAACATTTGTTGGAAGGCCTCGTGTTGGAGTCTGGCATTTTCGAGCTCTTCTGATACTGGACTTGCTAATGTTGGAGTTCCTTATTCACCTTCTCGATGTTCAGGTATAAACTAATATACTCGGCGATCACCTTTTCACTATCCTTAAGGATTTGGCTCCTCAAGCAGAAACAGCCATACCTTGCTCGCTGATCTTTGAGTATTCATTGATCTTCTCCTGACTGAGCAGCTCAGGAGTCTCGGCGGCAGTTGTGGGAGGTGCACTTCCCATCTTCTGTAGGGCTTGAAGCAGGTATTTATTCTGCTCCTTCAGTAGCCTCTTTTCTTCCTTTGTTTCCTGAAGCTTTTCGCAGAGTGCATCAACTGCGGAAAGAGCTTCCCCCCTGGAGACTTTCAGAGGATGTCCCCATTGTGACTTGGGTCACTGTGAAATCTGCCGGAGACAGATCTTCTTTTTCTTTGGTGAGATCGGGGTAGGCAATTTCCATAACTCTCTCACCTGCAGCACTCTTGGAGAAGCGTGTAACGGCTTGTGCTTCTTTGCTCCTTTAGCCGGAATGACTGAAAAGTCCATCGGAGCGATGGGGACTTTCCTCTTTGGTTGGCTCAGCTGCTGAGAGATCCAAGCTGGTCCCATTGAAGAAGGACCAGAGACAGAGGGGGATAGCAGCAACGGTAGAAGAGGGGAAGAACGTGGAGACACGCGGCGGCGGCATTGAAAGAATAGCCGAAGACATGCCCACGGGAAAAGGGAAACCGCCAGTTGTAGAAGACATGGAAGGGAAGGGAGCCCGGAAATGAGGAAGAAATGAGAAGACAATGGAGGAAGACAAATCAGCGAGAGAGGAGAAGATGGACGAAGAGGCAGGGGAGAGGGTTAGAAGAAGGGGGGAGAAGACACAACCAAAGGAGTGGTTGCCGACATCTGAGGAAGGGGAGGAAGGAAGAGAAGAAGAAGGGATAGAAGGGACATCTGTAGTTTGTAGCGATGCCGACATCCTGGGTGGATGGCGTATAGGACTATCCTCTGCCAATTCCTTCTCTGGCGAATCCAGGGTTATTACTTGTTCAGGCTCTGAAGGAAGAGGACTTTCAGGGGCTTCCTCTTGAATGGTGCTAGGCTCACCTTCCGCAGCTTTGCCTTTTAGCTGCTTCTTTGACCTTGGAGGTGCATTACCCAAAGGAGAAGTTGTAAAATCTACACCGAGGTAGATTAACCCATTCATGCGGCACCAATGCTCTGTTCTCCGCATAGTCTCCTTGACCCTCTCCTCGATTGTCTGAGGAGCTTTGCTTCTGTCAATGTCCGGGAAGGGCCAATCATCCCCTTCTGTGTCATTATATACTTTGTCTACTTCGTCTTCCGTGGTTGGAAGCCTTTTGGGACAATGGCCACTCCGTAATGGATGATTTCCGTTAATGCTAAGCTGAGAGTGATCCCTTTCTTCTGAGTTCTACCTCATGGAGAACGTCAATGTAGATATCCTCAATCTGAGGGACATGAATCGGATCAAGCTTTAGCCCTGGTAGACAGCCCCTAGGATCGAATGTAGGCCTTGCTGGGAAATCATGACTTTTTCATGGTAAATGTGACGGCTGTCTTGATAGTTCCATAAATCAGCTTTGGTCCCGGCATACCCTGGCAACCTGGTGGTTCGCCCAAAAGTTGACCGCCCCTCCCGATAGGTAACGTGGAAACAGGGTGAAACAAGGCCCCTCACTTCTCTGTGACTGCCACTAGTTTTTGGTTGTCCGGACCAGAGTCAAATTTTGCCGCAACTGACATGATTGATAGAAAAACATCATTGATCTAGCGAAGGTTTGGATGCTGTTCCCACTTCAGCTCTTGTCTAGTATGCATAATTTTGGGCCTGAGGCAATTCCCCCCGGCTTCGGTCAAGCCTGGATAATCCCTTTCAGACGCAGCAGCTAACCACTACGTAGGAGTTTCAATGTGGAAACACTCCTGTTGCAGCGAACGGTTGGCAGTTTTGCTCGGATATTGGTTTTGCTGCTTATTATCTCCCCCAGCAGAAAACCTGATCGGGAATTCTTATTCATATGTTTCCTTCGCTAGGTATCCCGCAGCAATCCACTTATATGGAAGTAGTGATCAATCTGAAGAACCGAAAGCTCTTCCCTCGCTCAGGAAGGTGGATTGTATCACTGATTCCTCGAGAACTTTATACTCCGTGGATAGTTTGAGGCCACCGGGTCACTACCTTTTTATTCTTGAGGTAGAACCCTCATTCATCAATTGCATGCACTTGTCTTCGGTGCCCTCCCAAGCTTGAGGCATTTCTTGCTGGCTAACACCACATAGTTTCGGTTGTGAGGGATTCCAAGCATCACTCAAAGCGCGGTCAGTAAGGTTTATAACTACCCTCGCCTTTTGCTGTTCTCGACACATCTCGTGTCTTTTGTTTGAAGGATTGTGCAACAATCATCATGACTCGTTATTCACAGCGCTGACAGGGATTTCCTCCGGTAAGTGCAGGGCGCTGCCTATCAATTTTATCCATCCATGGACTCCGTGTCAACTTTCTGAGTCCTTCCCAGAATTCCTCTATGTCCATGTGGCCCGTTCAGAATCCCTGCTCCTATTAACACTCTGCCTGTTGAGTCGGGGCATCCTACCTCTGATATTTGTAATTTCATTTCTTCTTCTGTACTTTGCCTTCCCTCCCCCCTCCTTGGTTTGATGGGTCTTTTGCTTGACGTAGACAATGTGTTCTTCAAGGTCTTATCTATGATCTGCACCAGAAGGATGCGTAAACCCAATCAGAAGCTTGAATTAGTCATTTGATCTTCCATTGGATACTAGCAGAAAGAAAGAGTTTAGAACTTTTAAGGTTGGGGACGCAGGCGCATTTATATTAACAGGCTGAATAGTCAGGCGCACAGGAAAGGGTGCAACAGAGGTTAATTGGCGCCAACGGCGCATGGATGAAGCAGCTGCATTATATTAGAAGGGCGCACATGAAATGCATGTTACATTGATTTGGTGCGCTCCTTTGGCGGCATGGGCAGATTGTGCAACATGGAAAAAGGCGCGAAAGGTATCTGGGCGTGTTAGGTTGAGCAATTCTAGCTCAGCAAACATCTCCTTTGCCTTGTGATAGCTGGAGCATGTGTAACGGCCTACTGTGAGGGGGAAAGGAGTTCCGCCCTTCTTTCTCTTGAGGCACTTTTCATGGTATGTGACGAGCTGTCTTGATAGTTCCAATAAAATCAGCTTTGGTCCAGCATACCTTGGCAACCTGGTTGGTTCGCCCAAAAGTTGACCGCCCTCAGATAGGTGAACGTGGGAAACTGGGTGAACAAGGCCCCCCACTTCTCTGTGACTGCCACTATGTTTTTGGTTGTCGGCCATGAGTCAATTTGGCCGCAACATGCACATGATGTGATAGAAGAAAACATCATTGATCTTAGCGAAGTGTTGGATGCTGTCTCCAGCTTCAGCTCTTGATAGTATTCATATATTTTGGCCTGAGGCCAAGTTCCGCTTCGGTGCAGCCCTGGATAATCCCTTTCAGACGCTAGCAGCATACACTACGTAGGAGTTCATGTGGAAACACTCCTGTTTGTAGCGAACTGTTGCAGTTGCTCGGATATTGTGCTGCTTATTATCTCCCCCTAGCAGAAATGCTGATCGGGCAGATTCTTATTCATTGTTTCCAGGTACCGCATCATCCACTTATGGAAGTAGTGAGCATCTGAAAGACCGAAGACCCTACTCAGGAAGGTGATTGTATCACTGAGTTCTCTGAGAAATCACTCCGGTGGATAGTTTGAGGCCCACCGGGTCCACTACCTTCTTATTCTTGAGGTAGACCTCATTCATCAATTGCAATGCACTTGTCTTCGTTGTCCTCCCAAGCCTTGAGGCATTCTTGCTGGCTAACAGCCACATAGTTTCGGTGGTGAGGGATTCCAAGCATCAACTCAAAGCGACGGGCAGTAAGGTTTATAACTACCTCGCCTTTGCTGTTCTCGACACATCTCGTGTCTTTGTTGAAGGATTGTGCAACAATCATCATGAACTCGTTATTCACAGCGCTGACAGGGATTCCTCCGGCAAAGTGCAGGGCGCTGCCTATCAATTTATCCATCCATGGACTCCTTGTCACTTTTCTGAGTCCTTACCCAGAATTCCTCTATGTCAATGTGGCCCAGTTCAGAATCCCTGACATCCATATACATTCTGCCTGTGATTCGGGCATCCTGACCCTCTGATATTGTATTTCATTTCTTCTTCTGTTAGTTTTGCCTTCCCTCTTGGTTTGATGGGTCTCTTGCTAGACGTAGACATGTGTTCTTCAAGGCTTATTTGATGATCTGCACGTAGAAGGAGCGAAACCCAATCCAAGAAGCTTGAATTAGTCATTTGATCTTCCATTGGAATACTAGCAGAAGAAAGAGTTAGAACTTTTAAGGTTCGGGACGCAGGGCGCATGAAAAATGTATATAACAGGCTGAATAGTCAAGGCGCACAGGAAAAGGGTGCAACAGAGGTTAAGTTGGCGCCAAAGGCGCATGGCGCATGGATGAAGCAGACTGCATTATATAGAAGGGCGCACAGGAAATGCATGTTACATTGAGGTTTGGTGCGCCCTTTGGCGCATGGGCAGATTGTGCAACATGGAAAAAAGGCGCGCCAAAGGTATATGGCGCGGCGCATGGAGGGTCTACACAACATCATGTACTTGCAACGGAAGGTGCGCCCGCACCTTGGAGGTTTTACACTTGCGCAAATAACTCTTGCGTTGCATGGAAGCTGGGCGCGCCCTTTAGCGCATAAAAGAGGGATGCAACAGGGGTAAAAGATGCGCCAAAGGGATATAAGGAGGCGCGGGTTTTGAGCGTGTTACAGGCCGAAAGGGTGCGCCTAGGGGCGCATGATTTTTAAGTGCAGCATGCTGGGTAGACGCGCCGAGGGGCGCGACTGTCTAAGGTGCAACATGACGCGGCAACGCGCCATGGGGAATACTTGAAATACTTCAACCTCCACTTCGAAAGGACGCTTGGCATCACTTAGTTTGATAAAATAGGATCAGACCAAGCCAAAATAAAACCATCCCTCCCTTTTCCATCAAATCCAGAAAGAGGGAGGGAGAGGAGAAAGAAAGCACAGACCAGGCAGGAGGAAGAAAACAAAAAGTTCAAGGAGGGAAACAAGCCAGGCACAAATACAACTGATGAAAACCAGCAAGCAAGCACACACCAAGAACTAAATGAAAAGAGGATGAACCTCTTACCTTAAATATAGCCAAAATCCTTGAGCGGGTCCACAACTTGATGAAAATGACAGAGCAGGGGCTGACAAATCCAGAGCGATCACGTGCCTTGACAAAATGCAATGAAAATGACACGGCGCGCACGGGTATATATAGAGAATTTTGTCATTAATGCGCCACCAACTTTTGAAATGGCGCATCAAACGAGTTGTCGACAGGGGAAAGCGTGCGCCCTTTGGCGCATGGAAGGAAATGACAACAGAAGAATGAGCGCGCCTTTGGCGCATCAAACGAGTTGTCGACACGAAGCTATGTGCGCCCTTTGGCGCACCAAAACTTGATGTAACAAAGATATTACGTGCCCCCTTTGGCGCACCAAAAACTTACTCAACATTCTTTGGCGCACCGAAAGACGTGCTAACATGGAAAACCATGCGCCAAAGGCTTTTAAGGAGGCGCATCAAAAATTGATGTTGCAAGGCAAAACCATGCGCCCAGCCAAAAAAGGCTCAAAAAGACTAAGTTCAAAAACTGAATTTCCCGGGAAGGGATTTTACAATATTTTGAACGCGAAGGATCCCTAACGAGGGATCGAAACAAAATTTTCGGTAAGGTTATCGGTAAAATTGCCCTTGTCAATTTTACAGGATAACAGATGGCTCTTTCTGGGGACTATCCCTGAGTGAAACTCGGGGGTAGAGAATCCCAGATCACATGTGCCTATCCATTGGGTACGGAGTCAAAAACAAGGGGGACCGGAGGGAGAACAAAGGAAACACACAAAAACCGAAAGCAAACACACGACTAAAGCAAACACACAACTAAAATAAACTGTACAAAGGAGAGAGCAAGCTCTACTTCTTGAAGATCTTGAGATGTTGCCCGCTGTAGGGAAGCGGGAGTTCAGCTCCATCCAGATAAGAGAGATAGAAACTATTCTCTCCATTGAGTTGCTTGATTTTGAAGGGCCCTCTCCATAGGGAATCAAATTTTCCGTGCATGCCCTTTGGTTCTCTCCGCTTGTCCCAGAGAAGGACGAGATCTCCCACTTCAAAATTCCTCTGCTTGGCCTTCTTGTCGAAAAGCCTCTTTACTTGATTCTGATGTTCAGTGATCCTGTCGACCACCCTTACTCTCTTTTCTTCAAGTTCCGCAAGGTACATGATTCTCTTTTCCAGAGAACTTTGAAACGTTTCATCTTCGATTGCTCGTGCCAAGCGTAGAGCAGGAAGTTCCGCTGAAATGGGAAGCTCGGCATCAGTGCCATATAACACTTGAAAAGGTGACATGCCGAGAGATCTCTTGGGGGTAATGCGGTCCGCCCACAAAGCGTCGTACAAAGACTTGTGCCACATCCGCTGATTTTCATCTACTAATTTCCGTATGATGGTCACCAAGTTCTTATTACTGGATTCTGCCTGACCATTTCCCTGAGGATAATAATCTGAGGCATGTGCTAAAGTTATCCCATATTCATAGCAAAAACTAATAACTTCCCGGGAAGAGAAGTTAGAAGCATTATCAGCAACGATTTTATTTGGAATGCCAAACCTGACAATGATATTCTCTTTGATAAAACTGCAAACTACCTCAGAAGTGGCATGCTTGACAGGTATGGCCTCCACCCATTTAGTGAAGTAATCTGTTGCCGTGAGGACATAGCTATGTCCAGCACTCGATTGAGGATTGAGTGCACCAATAAAATCAATTCCCCATTGCCTGAATGGTTCATTGATAATGACCGGCCTTAGGGGGAGGGCAGCCAACTTGGGCTTGCCGACGAATTGCTGACAGGGTTCACATTTTGCCACCCAGGTAGCCGTATCTTGAAAGAGCGTCGGCCAGTAGTACCTGGCTCAAATGATTTTGTGCGCTGTCACGGAAGAAGAAAAATGGCCTCCACAGGCTGAGTTGTGAAAACTTTCCAGCAGTTTTACTTGCTGGGGCCTGTCAACACATCGCAGAAAGACACCGTCTATCCCGCGCTTATATAAACTTTCATCCCAGATGACATATTTAGCTGCCCTGAGCTTTATAGTACGCTTTTCCTTTGCAGTGAGGTGCATTGGGCATTCGCCGTAGGTAAGGAAGAAAGCGATGTCGGAGTACCACTCATCACTGGTCGCAATAAATAGAACCAGAGGTAGAGAATCAGGCTCCTTCTAGAGGGCTTTGCATCTTCGTTCGGTATAATTCTCCTCTTTCATCAGGATTTTCTGAACCCTTGTTCTCAGCCATTAGCTGACACAGGCCTTTGCCCCTCACCAGCTTGGTGGGTTTAATATCTAGGTCATATTCTTGGACCTTTGCGATTCCAATTCCCTCTTAAGCTTCCTAACTCCTGCTGAGTTAGAATTGACTTCACCGCAGTGTCAGGAACTAGCACCACCGTATGCGAGTTCAGAATGTAATACCTGAAATTCTTCACCGCTTTGACAACGGCAAAGTTGTGCTTTTCTAATTGATTCATCTTCAACTCATGGGGCTTGAGGGGAGAACTCATGAATGCAATCGGGGATTCAATATCCTCTGAGTTCTTTTGCATTAGGAATGCAGACACAGTATGTTCGGAGGCGTAACTATACATGATGAAGTTCTTGGAGAAATCCAGACATACCAGGACCGGTGCATGAGCAACAGAAGTTTTTATCTCTTCATAACGACCTTTTCCCCTCTTCACTCCATCTGAAAGTGGGTGATCCTTTCATCATGTTCAGTATGTGGCGGGTCTTCTCAGCAAAATCAGGGACAAAATGCCTAAGAAAGTTCACCTTTCCGAAGAAAGAATGAACACCATTCTTGCTTGTAGGTAGAGTAAGGCTTTGGATAGCCTTAACTCTTTCGGCATCAATCTTCATTCCTTCTTTGCTAACCACATGGCCTAGCAATTTCCCTTCCGTAACCCCAAAAACAGACTTTTTTGGGTTAAGGGAAATTCCATGTTCTCGGCACCTGGCCAATACTTGCTCCAAGTGATCACAATGATCACTTCATCGTTTGGAGAACACGGTTAAGTCATCTAGATAAACTACAATGACTTTTCCCATCATGCCTTTGAATGCAAAGTCCATGGCCCGCTGAAAAGTGGCACCAGCATTGGTTAGGCCAAAAGGCATCCTGCTATAGGCAAATGTACCCCATGGAGTAGTGAATGTTGTTTTGAATTGATCTTCAGGCGAGACGTCAATCTGGTTGTAGCCTGAAAAACCATCAAGCATAGACAGCATTTCTGACCCAGTTACTGCTTGCAGAACTTTGGTCCATTATGGGGAGAGGGTAGTTGTCTTTCAGCGAAGCTTGATTCAAGTTTCGGAAGTCTACGCAGATGCGTATTTCACCATTTTTCTTGCGTACCGGCACAATGTTTGCCACCCAAGTGCTGTGATGAATAGGGAAAATTATTCTTGCGTCCAGCATCTTCTGAATTTCGGCCTGAATGGTGCCCGAAATCTTGGGATTATAATGCCTTTGCTTCTGACGGAAGGCTCTGGCATCCTCTTTCAGCGGTATATCATGCTGAACGTCCTTTGGCTTGAAGGACTTTAAGTCGGCATAGGACCATGCCAATACATCCATATATCTTTTCAGCAACTTGACAAATTTCCGCTTTTCTTCTGGAGTGCAACATTTCCCGATGTTCACGAATTTGCGGATGTGCCTCAGAACCTAAATTGACTGGTTCTGTTTCTGGAGATGAGCTAGGATCATCTCGCCTTTTCCTTTTCACAAAATGGTCATGCCTGTCAAACAGGCGCTCCAGAGAAACCAGGCCCTTTGGAATTTTATTTCCCTTAAGCTGACAAATGCCATCGTTCTCCTTTGTTTCGTGGTTTTGACTGTTGATGGATTCACGGCATGGAGAGGTGGATCCTTCAAAATACAACTCATCAAAATTTTCTGATTTTTCTAGAAAGGCAATGAGGGTGATTATCATCGTTGAATACCTGCCAATGCTGAGAGTTGTCTGGCACGCTTGGGCGGAAAACCACTTCAATGGTGTACTTGTTCGTCTTCAAACCCGGGTGTGGGAGCATGAGAGATGCCGAAACAGCCAACGAATCAGCCATGTCATTTTGAGCTCTTGGAATCGCTCCTATTGAAAAGGCATCAAATTCCTCGATGCTGTCCCATACCGCATTACGGTAGTGCCTGAGCCTTTCATTTTTTACTTGGTAAATCCTTTTGACCTGATTTACAACTAGCTCGGCATCACCTTGTGCCTTTAGATTTTTAATTCTTCTTTCCTTTGCAGCTTGCATACCAAGTAACAGAGACTCATACTCAGCAGTATTATTCGTATTGAAAAAACTACAATTTGAAAGAGAGAGGAATGACCTCCTCCTCAGGAGATATCAGCACAACCCCAGCGTCACATCTGCTAGTTGTGCAACTGCCATCAAACTGTAAAGTCCAGACCTTATTAAGGTCCTTTTCTTGAATGAAAACTTCCTTTGTATCCGCCTCGGTGGATAAGAAGTAGTTCCCCATCCCTGATGATTCAAAAAGGATTTGAGCTTTGGGGTCTTCAGAGCTAGTGACCAAGTATTTCTTTTGGGATTCCGGCTCCAAAGTTTGCATTACGCCCTTGACTGGAATTCTAGCTTTGGACCAGTCCATGTGAATTTCTCCACCAACTTCGCTGCAAAAACTCCTTCCCAGCAAAATTCCATAAGCTGCCGGAATGTCAGCGACAAGGACGGTCATCTTTACTCTTTTTTCAGGAAATGCTGCGAACGCGAATTGCGCGTCTTTGATTTGACCAATCAATGGCACTTGCTTGGTTTCCAATGAGTAGCATCTGCCGAAAGGCTTGGTAAGATGTGAGGCCCAAAGCATGGGTGACTTTCGCTGGCATGACGTTATCTGAAGCTCCGGAATCAATTATACAGTTGCTCAACTTATGGCCATTGATTAGGAGGGAGAGATAGAAAGGCTCTATCTTGCCTGATGCAGATGTTGAGGGCAACATTTATGTGGGATTCAGGAGGAGTGGAAAGGATTTCTTTAGGGGAAGCCTGATTAACTATAACAGCTTGACTTTGGATATACTTAGTCAATCTTACAAGCTGTTCGGGGTTTGACTGAAGATACTCAGCTTCAGACATTTGGGTCTTGGTCTTTTTTGCGGTGATCTATTATATCAAATGCGGCCAATGGTTGCATAGGTAAAGGAATGAGTCCTTCACCCCGTGATGATGGAATAGGGTTACTGATCTTGATAGGAATATGAGAGGGCTGACTCGGAGGAGAGATAGGTGGAAAAGACTTCTTTGCAAAGGATTTAACAGGGAGAGTTGAGTGGGAAGAGGATTACCTCTTTTAACAATGGTTGGAGGCGCGTTTGACACGGCCTTCTCTTTCTGCGTATGGGCATCAACCTCTGCTTCTTTTCCTTGCGAGCGGGTAAAAACAAGCGTAGGATTATCCGCTTGTATAGCCTTGCGTACTCTCTTCTTCATCAGATTCGTTCCTCATCAAATTCCATGTATCCAATAGTAGAGTCGCCAGTCGGTTCACCGACATCTTGATCATCTTCGCCTTGGAGCGAAGGTTCTTCATAGTATTGTTCTTCTTCCTCTTCAATTTCGACCAAAGCATTGACCGGAGGAGCTTCAAGCGCCAACCGTGGAGCAGCTGTAGGCAAGCGCGGCCTTTGTGAAGCGTTGTTAGGAACAAAATTCCTCCGCGGGATATCCCGATACGAGGAACTGGGAGAGGCCTGGGCCAGCTGCTTCTTTAGTGCAAGCAAATCATTCGCCATTTTTTGGAATGCTGGATCAGACGAAGTGATAGGCGAAGGGCCCAAAGACTTAGGCTTTACTGATTCTTTTCTTAACTCGCCAGATATTATCAAATTGTCTTCTATACGGATGGCAGCAACCTGAGCGAGAGGTAGAGTAGCTACTCGCTCTTGAAGGAGTAAGAAGCTAACTTTTGAACTCAAGGCATTTACGAAAAAACACTTCTGGTTCTCCGGTGTTGGGAGCATGGCAGTAGGGACACGGTTTGATTAGCGCATTGAACCGGGTGACAAAATCGCGCATGGTTTCATTTGCCTCCTTCTTCAGATGAGTGATCCGTGACAATAAAGTAAATGCATCCTCTGAAGGCTTATACCTGTCTTCAAAAGCGTCCCGCAAAGTTGCCCAACTAGTGATAGATCCTGCCGGCAAATGCTGAAACCCAATCAGCTGCAGGCCCTTGTAGAGTTTCCAGAAAGAGGCGAACTGACACATCTTCATGAGTCACATCCAAAATACTGCATGACATAATGAAAGTAGAAATGTGGGAATCCGTGCTTTGATTTCCGCTCCCGTCGAATTTAGGAAAATTCTTTCGATTTCCGTGAGGGAGTGCGTGAACTGGATGTGGTAAAGCCAACGGACCCATAGCGTTTCCCCATGGTACCGCCATCTGAAAAGCCGGAAATAGAACACGAGCTGGAAGTGACAGCTCCGCTGAGTAGCAAAGCACTACAAAGGGGTGTGGATGCTCCCGGCAAAAGACTTTTTCTTCGTGAAGGCGAGACACTCCTGGATGACCGGCTAGCCGAGCTTAGTGCTGAAAAACGTGTCGGTGTTACGCTGAAATTGTGCCTCTGAAGCAGATCGAAAGTAGGATCGGCTTCTCCACGGGCTCTTCTGCTGCGCGTAAAAGGTTCACATCACCAGTGTACCTTTCAGATCTGCAATAATACAGCGTAGATTTAAACTTTATTTTTGGGTGTACTTGCTGATTTTCTGGTTTTTCTAACAAAAACCAGCAGCATGCACTTTTCTGGATATTTGAAAATTATCCTCTTCAGAAACCGATTGCGGTTAAATGATAAATGACAAGCGAGGATATGATGGCAGGGAAGATAGTAAGCCGATTTTTCGGATCTGGTTTTTAATTTTCAGAGGGTTTAGAACATTTCAGAAAATTGTTAAAAACTCAGATCTACGGAAAATGATGATTTTCAATAAAAACTCAACGAACTAAAGATATGTAACAGGCCCAGATCTATGATTCTCAGAAGAAAATATTTCAATTTCGGGCACTTTTTGCAAATTTTTGGATTTTCAACAAAAAGTTCAGATTTTGCAAACTGGCAGCAACCTGCTGATTTTTCCCGAAATTTTTTTTTTTTTTTACTACCAGCATAGATCTAACAGATTTATCTGTTTCTGGTCTGGCGAAATCTGTTTAAAAATCCGATCCCCAGCAGAGTCGCCAAAAACTGTTGGCGAAATCTGTTTAAAAATCCGATCCCCAGCGAGTCGCCAAAACTGTTTTTCAAAAATCTATCGCGTGGACAGATCTATGGATAGATGAGCCAACAGTGTGCAGGGCTTAGCCCCTCTTTGAGACAAGCAAAGTGAAATTGGTTTATTGCTACTTCTACTAGCAGGAACCTATGCAAGTCTCACAGATTCTGCCTTCGGGGGTTGGGATCTCATCCCAGTAGAGTGTTTCTAGGCTAAGAAAAGAAAGGAATGGAAGAGGGAGAAGAGAAAGATCAGATCCGAAGGAAGAAAAGAAATGAATTCCAAAGCAGAAGGGTCAGAAGATCTATGCTTTTAGTTTGGTAGTAAACAGAGCCAAACCTACTCACAATAAATAAACAAAGCAATACTGATAAACAAATGACGGAAAAGTAGATATGAATCTCAACAGATCAAGACACATACAGATCTAACGTAAGAAAGATCTAATGTATAACACAGCTATTGAGCACAAAGTCTGAATAATTGTATTAACTGTTCTTTATCTGTTACAAGAAAGCTCAAAGTCTTTCTCTCCTCACTTCTATTTCTATCTGAAAAATGTTCACCTCCTTAAATACAACAAGTATTCTAGTATTTATAGAAAGTGAGGGAGAGAGAAGGCAAAAATGTAGCCAACCACTTATTCACAAGATATTTACAAAATATCCAAAAGTCATGTTGACTTTGACAACTTGGATGGATGACATCATCCCATGATGCAACATGAATGATGTCATCGTTTGTGCCAACACACTTTAGATATTTCGAAGAGAAAGTCGGAGAATAGAGAGGAGAAGAAGAAGAAGAAGAAGAAGCAGCTATTCATCATCATCATCCTGTGGCCTAAAAGGGGTCACCTGTTTTTGATGCTGATCAGGAGATGAGATGTGGAACTGAGCGCGGTATTCCAAGAACTTGCTGATCATTGGCGCAAATTGATCCTGTGATGGATCCTTGTGCCTTTCACTGATTGCTTCGCAAGTTTCCCGCTCATCAATGAGCTTTTCGGGGACCCTGGAATAGTCTTTACCTGCCTCGATTAGGGACCCGATGAAGTCTCTACAGGCCAGTAGGTTGTTGATGGATTCGATGTCGAAAGTGAATTCTGGCCCTGTTCCTTGAGAAGCTAGCTCCTTGAAAATTCGGATAGTATCGTCAGCTGATCTCAAGGTGAGGGAAGGATGTGAGCAACCCTGGAGTCATAGATAGAACAATCTTCTCCATTTGATGCATTGCATCCAGGGCCTCTTCCTTCACCTTGTCTATCTTCTCTAACACAAATTCGAGCTGATCTATCCGATAGTCCAGAGTGGACATGATCTTGTTGAGGGTCCTTGGATGACCGAATACTCCAAACTTGACCAAATCTTCGACTGAACAGTCGAACATTTGTTGGAAGGCCTCGTGTTGGAGTCTGGCATTTTCGAGCTCTTCTGATACTGGACTTGCTAATGTTTGGAGTTCCTTATTCGCCTTCTCGATGTTCAGGTATAAAACTAATATACTCGGCGATCACCTTTTCACTATCCTTAAGGATTTGACTCCTCCAAGCAGAAACAGCCATACCTTGCTCGCCAATCTTTGAGTATTCATTGATCTTCTCCTAACTGAGCAGCTCAGGAGTCTCGGCGGCAGTTGTGGGAGGTGCACTTCCCATCTTCTGTAGGGCTTGAAGCAGGTATTTATTCTGCTCCTTCAGTAGCCTCTTTTCTTCCTTTGTTTCCTGAAGCTTTTTCGCAGAGTGCATCAACTGCGGAAAGAGCTTCCCCCTGGAGACTTTCAGAGGATGTCCCCATTGTGACTTGGGTCACTGTGAAATCTGCCGGAGACAGATCTTCTTTTTCTTTGGTGAGATCGGGGTAGGCAATTTCCATAACTCTCTCACCTACAGCGGTCTTGGAGAAGCGTGTAACCGGCTTGTGCTTCTTTGCTCCTTTAGCCGGAACGACTGAAAAGTCCATCGGAACGATGGGGACTTTCCTCTTTGGTTGGCTCAGCTGCTGAGAGATCCAAGCTGGTCCTATTGAAGAAGGACCAGAGACAGAGGGGGAAGCAGCAACGGTAGAAGAGGGGAAGAACGTGGAGACACGCGGTGGCGGCATTGAAAGAATAGCCGAAGACATGCCCACGGGAGGAAGGGAAACCGTAGCTGCAGAAGACATGGGAAGGGAAGGGAGCCCGGAAATGAGGGAAGAAATGGAGGAAGACAAATCAGCGAGAGAGGAGAAGATGGACGAAGAGGCAGGGGAGAGAGTAGAAGAAGGGGGAGAAGGACACAACCAAAGGAGTGGTTGCCGACATCAGAGGAAGGGGAGGAAGAGAAGAAGAAGGGATAGAAGGGACCTCTGTAGTTGTAGCGATGCCGACATCCTGGGTTGGATGGGCGTATAGGACTATCCTCTGCCAATTCCTTCTCTGGCAAATCCAGGGTTATTACTTGTTCAGGCTTCTGAAGGAAGAGGACTTTCAGGGGCTTCCTCCTGAATGGTGCTAGGCTCACCTTCCGCAGCTTTGCCTTTTAGCTGCTTCTTTGACCTTGGAGGTGCATTACCCAAAGGAGAAGTTGTAAAATCTACACCAAGGTAGATTAACCCATTCATGCGGCACCAATGCTCTGTTCTCCGCATAGTCTCTTTGACCCTCTCCTCGATTGTCTGAGGAGCCTTGCTTCTGTCAATGTCCGGGAAGGGCTAATCATCCCCTTCTGTGTCATTATACACTTTGTCTACTTCGTCTTCCGTGGTTTGGAAGCCTTTTGGGACAATAGCCACTCCGTAATGGATGATTTCCGTTAATGCTAAGCGAGAGTGATCCTTTCTTCTGAGTTCTACCTCATGGAGAACGTCAATGTAGATATCCTCAATCTGAGGGACATGAATCGGATCAAGCTTAGCCCTTGGTAGACAGCCCCTAGGATCGAATGTAGGCCTTGCTGGGAAATCATGCTTTAGGTTGAGCAATTCTAGCTCAGCAAACATCTCCTTCGCCTTGTGATAGCTGGAGCATGTGTAACGGCCTCTACTGTGAGGGGGAAAGGAGTTCCGCCCTTCTTTCTCTTGAGGCACTTTTCATGGTATGTGACGAGCTGTCTTGATAGTTCCAATAAAATCAGCTTTGGTCCAGCATACCTTGGCAACCTGGTTGGTTCGCCCAAAAAGTTGACCGCCCCTCAGATAGTGTTGAACGTGGGAAACTGGGTGAACAAGGCCCCCCACTTCTCTGTGATTGCCACTATGTTTTTGGTTGTCTGGCCATGAGTCAAATTTGGCCGCAACATGCACATGATGTGATAGAAGAAAACATCATTGATCTTAGCGAAGTGTTGGATGCTGTTCTCCAGCTTCAGCTCTTGATAGTATTCATATATTTTGGCTTGAGGCCAAGTTCCGCTTCGGTGCAGCCCTGGATAATCCCTTTCAGACGCAGCAGCATACACTACGTAGGAGTTCATGTGGAACACTCCTGTTGTAGCGAACTGTTGCAGTTGCTCGGATATTGTGCTGCTTATTATCTCCCCCCAGTAGAAACGCTGATCGGAGCAGATTCTTATTCATTGTTTCCAGGTACCGCAGCATCCACTTATGGAAGTAGTGAGCATCTGAAAGACCGAAGACTCTGCTCAGGAAGGTGATTGTATCACTGAGTTCCTCTGAGAAATCACTCCGGTGGATAGTTTGAGGCCACCGGGTCACTACCTTCTTATTCTTGAGGTAGACCTCATTCATCAATTGCATGCACTTGTCTTCATTGTCCTCCCAAGCCTTGAGGCATTCTTGCTGGCTAACAGCCACATAGTTTCGGTGGTGAGGGATTCCAAGCATTAACTCAAAGCGATGGGCAGTAAGGTTTATAACTACCTCGCCTTTGCTGTTCTCGACACATTCTCGTGTCTTTGTTGAAGGATTGTGCAACAATCATCATGAACTCGTTATTCACAGCGCTTGACAGGGATTCCTCCGGCAAAGTGCAGGGCACTGCCTATCAATTTATCCCATCCATGGACTCCTTGTTACTTTCTGAGTTCTTACCCAGAATTCCTCTATGTCAATGTGGCCCAGTTCAGAATCCCTGACATCCATATTACACTCTGCCTGTGATTCGGGCATTCTGACCCTCTGATATTTGTATTTCATTTCTTCTTCTGTTAGCTTTGCCTTCCCTCTTGGTTTGATGGGTC
Source organism: Taxus chinensis (assembly GCA_019776745.2). Classification (NCBI taxonomy): domain Eukaryota; kingdom Viridiplantae; phylum Streptophyta; class Pinopsida; order Cupressales; family Taxaceae; genus Taxus; species Taxus chinensis. The sequence goes on from CM034148.1 coordinate 656,154,768, forward strand.
TCTTGCTTGACGTAGACATGTGTTCTTCAAGGCTTATCTGATGATCTGCACGTAGAAGGAGCGAAACCCAATCCAAGAAGCTTGAATTAGTCATTTGATCTTCCATTGGAATACTAGCAGAAGAAAGAGTTAGAACTTTTAAGGTTCGGGACGCAGGGCGCATGAAAAATGTATATAACAGGATGAATAGTCAAGGTGCACAGGGAAAAGGGTGCAACAGAGGTTAAGTTGGCGCCAAAGGCGCATGGCACATGGATGAAGCAGACTGCATTATATAGAAGGGCGCACAGGAAATGCATGTTACATTGAGATTTGGTGCGCCCTTTGGCGCATGGGCAGATTGTGCAACATGGAAAAAAGGCGCGCCAAAGGTATATGACGCGGCGCATGGAGGGTCTACACAACATCGTGTACTTGCAATGGAAGGTGCGCCCGCGCCTTGGAGGTTTTACACTTGCGTAAATAACTCTTGCGTTGCATGGAAGCTGGGGCACGCCCTTTAGCGCATAGAAGAGGGATGCAACAGGGGTAAAAGATGCGCCAAAGGTTTTTAAGGAGGTGCGGGTTTTCGAGCGTGTTACGGGCCGAAAGGGTGCGCCTAGGGGCGCATGATTTTTAACTGCAGCATGCTGGGTAGACGCGCCGAGGGGCGCGACTGTCTAAGGTGCAACATGACACGGCAACGCGCCATGGGGAATACTTGAAATACTTAAGCATTTTCACATTTCAACCTCCACTTCGAAAGGACGCTTGGCATCACTTATTTTGATAAAATAGGATCAGACCAAGCCAAAATAAAACCATCCCTCCCTTTCCAATCAAATCCAGAAAGAGGGAGGGAGAGGAGAAAGAAAGCACAGACCAGGCAGGAGGAAGAAAACAAAAAGCTCAAGGATGGAAACAAGCCAGGCACAAAATACAACTGATTAAAACCAGCAAGCAAGCACATACCAAAAACTAAATGAAAAGAGGATGAACCTCTTACCTTAACAATATAGCCAAAATCCTTGAGCGGGTCCACAACTTGATGAAAATGACAGAGCAGGGGCTGACAAATCAAGAGCGATCATGTGCCTTGACAAAATGCAATGAAAATGACATGGCGCGCACGGGTATATATAGAAAATTTAGTCATTAATGCACCACCAACTTTTGAAATGGCGCATGGAAACAGCTGTCGACAGGGGAAAGTGTGCGCCCTTTGGCGCATGGAAGGAAATGACAACAGGAGAATGAGCGCACCTTTGGCGCATCAAACGAGTTGTCGACACGAAGCTATGTGCGCCCTTTGGCGCACCAAAACTTGATGTAACAAAGATATTACGTGCGCCCTGTGGCGCACCAAAAACTTCACTCAACATCCTTTGGCGCACCGAAAGACGTGCTAACATGGAAAACCATGCGCCAAAGGCTTTTAAGGAGGCGCATCAAAAATTGATGTTGCAAGGCAAAACCATGCGCCCAGCCAAAAAAGGCTCAAAAAGACAAAGTTCAAAAACTGAATTTCCCGGGAAGGGATTTTACAATATTTTGAACGCGATGGATCCCTAACGAGGGATCGAAACAAAATTTTCGGTAAGGTTATCGGTAAAAATTGCCCTTGTCAATTTTACAGGATAACAATTCTTCCTCTACCTCAATTTAGTTATACCTGGAGATGCCATAAAGTAACAAGAGCATCTTTGATCTTATGACTACCTATAGGATATGATCCATGATAGGTAATGGGTAGTTATGCTTCAATGAAGACTAGGTAAATTTCCATAAGTCAACAAAAATCATTATTTTTTTGTTCCTCTTTGGAACTGGAATAATGATTTCCACCCATGTGTAGTGGTGGATAGGAATAATCCTCAGGTTAAATTACTGCTTCTTCTTCCTGAAAAGATTGGATTTGGGATTTGGTGGTATTGAAGGATGCATCTCTATGATCTAGAATGACTTGACCTCATTATAGGATTAGGTCAAAAAATTAGAATATTTTATTAACAATGACAAAAATATTTTCTTCTCTCCTAGTGAAAAATAATTACCAATATTTACCATTCTTGGATGTTCTGCGGTGCCTCTATTTTTTTCTCAAATTTATCACATGTAGTAACAAAATCATGTACTTTATAAATTTATTTATCTCGGTCTCAAACTACTATTTAGAAGGTTCTTGAGTGAAGAAAGTATTAATTAACCCCACCTTTTGGCCACCTTATTTTACTTTTATTTCGTCATTTGCGCACATATTTATTTATATGCCCAATCTATTTTGACACTTTCCCATCATTTGAACATCATTTGGGGTGCCCAAGTTAGTGTTGGGGAACCCATTGGCACCTCGGTCCCACCTGGGGCACCCCGATCCTTGTTCTACTTTCCTACCACTTTACGGGCTCTTTGTAGCCATTTTTCATCCTTATCTTTTTCCTAGTTGGCCATGTCAGGGTAATTACAATGTTAGATCAATAGAACGCTATAAATATAAAGTTATGAGACTATAATGAGGGTCCTAAAATCAACTACTAATATCACTCATCTAGATTTACATCCATCTATTGCATATACATCCACATAGCTCCATCATCAAGGCATAAGCTAGGAATTCTACATCATACTTCATACAGAAAGGATTTTATTTTATTTTGTGCACACATTCTATTACATTTTCTATATTTAATTATTTCTCGCTACTTCATAAAGTGCAATTGATATAAGATCACTTAGGGAATGACATGCACACACTCACTAGAAATACATTTAGGTTTGAAATGTAATGCAATGCTTAGTTTAGTAAGCCCACCTTTATGATAGATGAGGTCATTATGACCCATTCATTTTGCATCTTTAATTTTAGGGATTTAATAATTCCTTCTTGTCTTCTTCTAGGTCTCTACATTAGATCTACTTATTGGCAACATAGAGTTCACAATAGTGAAGTTGATGTGACACACATCGATGGTTTCAGACTACCTTATGACCTTGTAAGAACCATTTATAGAGCATTTTCACATACCAAGGATCCTAGATTTCATATGAGAGCACCCCAGTCCTATTCCGGGCACCCCAGTCCACTCAGATTCTAAAAATGCAACCTTTTTAGGACTTCTACACATTTTTTACCATTCTCAGAATTTCCAGCGACACTTTACGATAGACACCAGTTACCAACTCCATTCTTTCCTTACCCTCTCCTTGCACATTAGGGTTTTATATCATTAGTTTAATCCTTTAATAATTTCTAAATTACTTCATCACATTTATTTACAAAGTTTATGTCCTCCCAGATTGTATTAACTACCCCACAAATTAATCAATTTTAGTTAATCATTTTGGTGAACCCGACTCATAAGATCCCTATTTTACTTAGCATGTATTTGTCATGGCTCTTTCCATTCATGACTTTTTTCTTCTCCATCCTGGATTACGAGCTAAAATTATCAATCTTTTACTCATTACTCCAATTCCTGACAATACCCATCCCAATATAGTTTAACACCTTTGTGGATGCATTCTCTCATCATATTTCTTTCCCATTTATTCTTCCGTTTGATCTTTTTTACTTTGTAAAATGAACCACCCTTTAATATCATCTGGCATATTCACAATATAGGTGTCATACGCTATGAACTATGAGCTTATTTTATGTTCCATGTCATTTCTTGAGGCTTTAGGTCTATCCACTAATAACTTTAGTCACTCTTATATTTCATTGTGTGCTTACAATGGCTCTTTCCGTTTGTGTCTCAACCACATTACTTTACCCATTAACGTTGGCCCACAAACTATTTACTTTGTCTTCTTTGTTATTAATTTCCTGATCTCTTATAATTGTCTTCTTGCTGGGCCATGGCTCCATGCCATGAAATATTTTACATCTACAAGACATCGCTGTCTTAAATTCCTTCATGACGAAATTGAACATACTATCCTCCATGATTGTGACCCATTCCGATACTATGGTTATACTCCTAACACTAGTATCCCTATTCCAAATAGTAATAATACCAATGATCCCCAACCTATAGATGAATTACCTCAATTAGCACAACTTGACAATACCATTTGTGTGATAGAATTTGTTCCTCCTATGACACCTACTACTACTACTGCCATCATTCCTTATCATGGGCCTATCCAGTATGAGGACATCACTCTATCACTCACCTTCACTTGCACACTTTTCATGAATAAATCATATTAGGAATACATCCCATTCAATTCTAGATGTGATGACACTATATGTAAACATTAGGGATTGAATCGTTTAGGGTTTAATTTAAATGATCTCCGCCCTACACCGTATGCTTCTCACCTTTATTATAGGTATGTCAACATCCTAATAGCTTATGGTCTTCGTATATTTTATATCACAATTTTTATTGATCAAACCCCTCGATATTCACCACTCACATTAGGAAAACCATGGAAATATTATGTTGGGGGCACTCTAGATCCTGATCATATAGATATATTTGTCTCTATGCCTTTTGGACGTATTTTCGTTCGCAATTATTCTTTCCTAGGTTATACACAGAAGCTTACTCATTTGTATGCACATGGTTGTCCACTTCCTCAATTTAGTGATGTAAAATATGCTATGGGTATGTATAATTTACACCTCAATGGCTCATTACATGAGCAACCTAACATTATAGTCTACCAAGTTACTAATGCATATCCATTCGATTTCGATCTAGAGGACAATGATCTTCTTAACAAGTTTACATAGTATTTATTTTCACATTGCTGAGGGGACATCAAATTCACACACCCTCCCTTATCATCTATGTGTTATCATTACATTTATCTTCTTACATATAATTATATTCCACTCTTAGCATTCACAAATATGGCATCTCCTTTCATCATTACATATATGAGATGGAGGACCTTTTTCCTTCCTTAGTCTAGAATATTTTTACTCACTTATACATTCCTTTGGGGAATCACACCTAATATCCTCCCTCCATCATTGTATAATTTCTACATTTATCACTTTCATAATGTGTTTTAGCACCGTCGTTACCCGATGACAGACTCTTGTGCTTCGGTTCACACTTGACTATTAAGGGATTACCATTACATTGAAACTCACACACTACACTATAGACATTGTACATTGCATTTCATCACACATCACATGCTATACACCAATGCACACTACAGTTAGTTTACATTCTATTATTATTCTACATGCATTTTACATCACACCTAAGTCATTCTACATACATCGTTACCCTGACTATGCCTAGGCACATCATACACTGTGCATTTATACATCATTTATATTCTACATCCTATGCTAGTTTACATCACGTACGAGTCTATATTTATAGTTCATCCTACATACTACACTACTCATTTACTTACACATGTCACATAGCGCATTATACCCACTTTACATTTTTACATATTATATTCACCACATGGTCATCTCATCATTACCACCTACTACATTATTTTCTATGTGATGTGTTAACCACCCTATGATGTACTTTAGTTCCTCAGTCCATACTCAACTACCAAGGGTTTAGAAATCAATTTTACCTACATTAATAATGTGATATTTCATCCTATGACATCCCTAGGCTAGTGACATACACTTTAGGATAAATCGTCACTCACTCTTTTTGCATCTTCTAGTGGTATACACTTTAGGATAGATTACCACCCCCCATTATATCTTCCTATAGTTGTATACACCTTAGGTTACATCACCACTCTTTACAATTCACCATATACAGATATACACTTAACCGCTAAATCATCACTCATCCTCTCATATTATAGTGATATATGTTTAGGGATAAATCATCCCTTTTCCATCCATCATATAGTGATATATGCTTAGGGATAAATCATCCCTCATCCATTCATAAAGTCGTTATATAAGATTTGCATATAGGTTCACATACATCCATTTCTATATGTTACATATCATCACCACTACATACACGCTCGCCATAGATCGTTAGACACAAAAAACACTACTCGACCATTTCCTGATGACACACTCTCATTTATGGTTAATTATTGACTTATGAGGGGGGAAATAAAATTAACCTCATTGCATACACTTCCATCCACTTGAGGGGCATGTGGCTCCTATCATTCCATCTTTCATTTCATTCCATCCATCCATCCATTGTATACTAAATTTCTCTTGGGGACATTTATTCTTACTTTCTAGTGTGTTACATGCTCACTTTACTCACATGTTAGATTACTTTCATAAATTTCATTATCTACACCATCCACACATGTGTGTTCATGCCTTTGTTTAGTATGATCGTAGATACATGACTCCTACATGTTGCATGGATGTTCACCTTCTACCCCTACTATACTGGTTGTTGGGGGCATCCACATTCATCTAATCCAGGTACTATTGTTTCATTTTTTTATTAACATCTTACATTCCTTGATCATACACACTTTTGAAATATTGGTCAATTCTCTAACATGCTAATGGGTGTTCCATGTGCAACACTTATTTTTTAGGATTATATGTTTCCATGACTCCTTATTTTTTTGTATGTACTTGTCTGCTATTATTTACTATTTTCTATGGGATTTTCCCTATGCTTTGTGCACACACTTGCTTGTTGTTTTTAGCCATGATGGCCTTGCGTGTCTTGTGAAATTTTGGGATCAAAATAATTTTCAATATTATTTGTAGGCTCCATCTTATTTGTATCAGCAATCATCCAATATCATCTTATGCCTGTATCAAGTATTATGTATTGAGGTACATTAAACCCTCCATCATTCAAGGTTTTCTAGTTTCTTTAGTAACTAGCTCTTTTTATTGATAACAAAAGAGAACTAGATAAATAGAAAAGGTTATTCATCAAGTTTTGGACCAACTCGTGAAGATAAGTAAACATCCACCAAATACTGAAGATATCCATGGAATATAGAGAAAGTTTCCGAACATAGGAAAAAGTTGTGGAAGTCTATCTAGAGCCACAAAACAAAGAAAATCAGGAAAAAAAATGTGGCGTAATCCGATAGAGTCATGACCAAAATAATTTTATTTTGGATAATTTTTTAATATGAGATATTTATTCTATGTAATGAAAATAATATAGTGTGTCATATGTAGAATTATATCATAGAATATAATAGAGAGAATACAATGATATGGAAGTAGGTCATTGAAAAGAAGAGAGATAGAGATATATGAGAAATTGAAGTGTCTATGAGACTAATTTAATTTCTATTGAGATATGAAGAAATATTTATGGTTGATCCAAAATGTACAATCTGTTATATTACCTTTCATTATTCATGTTCATATGTTTAAATCTAGTTTACATTTTCATTGCAACATCCTTAACAAAAGGGATAACTTTTTAACAATTGTATTCACATTGAAGCTTAAGTTTAATAGTAAAATTAATGTAAAGACACCTAAATTACACATAGAGAATGTTGGAGGAGTCCTCTAAAAATTACAATCATTATACTAGGTTAGCCAATCTATTCTAGGCATGTATGAACAAGTCCTGTTCCATCGATGTTTAACTAGGATTTAAGAAGGGTTTATGACTTCATTACCTTCTTAACGATTGTTCATAAATATTTGCACCTTAATATCTAAACTAATACCTAGAATATTGATCTAGGACCATTTAAAAACCTCCATGAAGAGCTTAACATCCCATACAGACTTCACACATGCCAATGAGTGTTAACCTGACCTTGTCAAGCTTTGATTCTCACTTCCTTGAGCTTGATAGAGCTAAAAATGATATTTATTTCTTTCTCCTTTAACCTAATACTTGTAAATTCACTCACAAACTTGAATTAATATTCCTCACCTATATCCATGCTCATATTCCTATCTTCATGTTTAATTATGTCTATCTCACCTCATTAGGTCATATAGGGCTTAAGAGTAGGTCTATTGCAAACCTAGAAAACGTGTCCAAACCCTATACCTAAACTCTGAAACAATTGTTAGTGTCTATAAATATCATTCTCATCCTATAAATTCACTTACCAAACTCAAATAGCTTCCACACACCTATAATCCATCATGACATACGTTATCCTGCTGACTAGGCCTCTTAAGAAAGCTTCTTAAACACATGTATATTCAAGAAATGACCACCTCATGACTTCGTCACTCTTTCCAACCTACAAGATACTTTTACAAGCTTCATGACACACTACAACATCCACCTAGGATCCTTGAAAACTAAATACCACTTTAAGTAATTAAACCCACTCAAGACACATCAAGGCACCATGCAACCTTATAAATCAACTCAATTTCACATGACAACAAAGAAGGATGCTACTAATCGAGATTAATATTTCTTACTCCTTTTGAAATCAATGACAACTATTTACATAAATGAAAATATGAATTTCCAACATGGGGAACCTACACTATCATCTTATTTGGCCCCCTTTCAATTTCATTCACCTGATTTGAGGTGTATGGTGAGGATATGGAGGTAATATCGTTGAGTTTATTTATACATTTAATTTTTATATTACTTTAATTGTTTTACTATAAACAACAATAGTTGAATATTTCAGAGCATTTAGAATCAAATTCTATGTCAAAAGAGATGGTGAAGACTTGTGTAAGTTTTATTCTAGATCTAATGAAGGTATTTTTCTTAGTTACTCTTCAAGAAGAAATACATATATATGTTAAAATATGAGAACACACGAGATTGTTTAAAGCGTAAATGTGAAAGTGGGTGATATCAAGTATAAAAATAATAAGACATAAGAAACTGATTATCCAATGGAAACAAACAACGAAGATGAAGAAGAAGATGAAATTTAAAGAAAGGATACAAAAAAACCATCTAGATCTATCAAGAAGAATCATTTAGAAAATTAGATTATTGGTGATAAAAAAATGTTGGAGTAAAGACTAGAAGAATATTGTAAAATGAATTTAAACATGCAAACCTGTCATTACTATACAAGGTAACACCTAAGAATTTTTTTAATGATAGTGAATATAAGCATTGGATTAATACCATAGAAGAAGAGATAAATTAGATTTAGAAGAATGAGACCTTTACCAATACCAAAATGTAAAAATGTGATAGGAACTATGTGGGTTTTTAAGAACAAGATGAATGAAGATTGTCAAGTTGTGAGAAATAAAGAAAGATTAGTTAGTAAGGGGGTATGCTTGAGTTGAATTTATTGATTTTGAAGAAATTTTTTCTCATGATGCAAGAATGAAATCTATAAGAATGTTTGTGGCATCTGTTTGTTTTGAGAAATTTAAAGGTTATCAAATGTATGTTGAGTCTACTTTGATCAACATAAATTTAGAAGAAGATTTATATATTAAACAACTAGAAGGTTTCTTATTATGAGATGACAAGGATTATGTGTGACTGCTGAAGATAGCATTGTATAGACTAAAGCAATCCCCTAGATCATGGTAATCAAGACATGATAAGTATCTACAACAAAAAGGTTATAAGAAGGGTATTAGTGATAGAAATATTTACATCAAAACTAAAGGTGAGAATCATATGGTGTTTTTTGTTTATGTTGATGACATCATTTTTGGAGAAATTTGTGACAAGATGTGTCAATATTTTTTTGTGGAAATGATAAAGTAGTTTGAAATATACGTTCTTGGTGATTTATCATTCTTTATTTTTTTCACAAATTTCTCAATAAGAACAAGGAATATTTATTTCACAAAATAAGAATTTGGAATGAAAGATTGAAAACCACTTATTACTCCCATGGTTAGAGGTTGCATGTGAAGAAAGGATGATGAGTCTCTTGAGGCCAATCATATTCTCTATATATCAATGATTGGAATTTTATTGTATGGGATGACATCAAGACCGAATGTGACATAATAAGTAGGTGTGGTAGCATGTTTTCAAGATGCTCTAAAATAAAATCATGTGTAGTATGTAAAAATAATATTCAAATATGTGAAAGGTATGTTGGATTATGGATTTTGGTATCCAAGAGGTAAATATCTTACTCTAAAAGCATATACAGATGTAGATTGGGTTTTTTGTGTTGATAATAGAAAGAGTACATGTGGAGGATAATTCCTTTTCAGAAATAGCTTGGTATCTTGGTTAAGAAAAAATAAAGCTTCTATTTCTCTATTTATAGCTGAGGCAGAGTACATTACAATAGTATCATATTGCACATAAATTTTATGCTTGAATAAAACATTGAAGGGCATAAAGGTAGAGTTTGATTTTCCAATTTCCATACTTTGTGAGAACACTGGAACAAAAAATATATCAAATAATATTTGTATAAACTCTATAAAAAATAATTTTCCCATCAAATATGATTTTGTGAGAGATAAATTTGTAGAACAATAGGTTATGTTGGAATATAATGTCACAAAAGAATAGATTGTTGATATTTTTACTACACCTCTTCCAAAATAAATTTTTGAATATGTTAGAAAAAAGTTGGGAGTGATATATTTGTCATAAATTCCCTAGAATGAAACATAATACTCAAAGGGAGATAATAATTTCATTATCATTTTATCTCTGCAGAGAAGACAATTCAGAAAGAGATCAGTTATGGGGAGAGTCTTCGTTGTTATCCCTTTGCCATTAATATAAAAGGGGGAGAGTAGCATAAAGGGTGAGTAATATAACAAGGGGGATCATTATGTTCTTTTTATTTCCTTAGGAAATTAGAAATTTATTTAATGTATTTATGATTTCTATATAGGTTTTCCATCAATGACAAAGGGGGAGATTGTTGGAAACATTTTCATTGATGTCAAAGGAATGATGAATTATGTTAGATCTCTTGGATGAAAATTCATTATGGAACTTATGATCAAAATAGTCATTATGTGGGGGTCAAGATGAGATTCTACGATTTCCAAAAATATAATTTTTTAAGGAAATGGATAAAAATTTCAAAATTTATGAAAGGTTGAATTCTTCATGCCACACAAAAAAGTAAAATCTTTTGTAGTGTTCTACGGGTTTTTTATAGTGTTTTATGGGATTGAAATCAGTTGATAAGGTAATTCAAGTTCGTTATAGTTTTTAAAATTAGTTGATAGTGTTTCATGGGTTTGATACAGTGTTTGGCAAGATTTTGGACAAGTAAAAATTCATGCAACAAAGGAGTTTAACTTTTTATTTCTTTTCATTTTTGGAAAATTAATGTCATGGAATTCAAAGAATGGCCCTATAAGTCAATAAATACTACATAAGTTAAGAAATTTTGTGGAATTCAGAGAAGGGTTAGGGAAGTTAGAGAAGTGCCTAATAATTAAAGGAATACATTGCAGGTCAAAGAAAGTCCAAAAAGAACTAGATATCCGCAAAACAAAGAGAAATTAAGGGAAGTGCACAAAATCCTATGAAAATATCAAAATTTAAAATATTAATTTGAAAAGAATGAACTTGTGTGAGTGTGTAAAATAATATTATTATGGACAACCCTTAGAATTTATTTCACCAATTTTGAGAAATGATCATGATATATAAAGGGATTTAATGGAAATATTTTTTTTGTAGCCCAAGTATTATAATGATGACTTGTTAAGGAAGAGATAGAGAGAGAGAGAGAGAGAGAGAGAGAGAGAGAGAATTAAGGATATATTTTTGCATGTAAATTCATGGAAGATTTATAAGGGAATATTTCTATGCATGAGAAGAGTGAATTGAATATTATACAAGCCATTGAAGGAGAGGAATCAAATAAAATATCTTTTAAGCAACTATGTCAAGGAAATTTAATAAAATATGGTCTGATTTTTAAGATGTGATGTTCCTTGTTAATTCCCATCCAAACCCCATTTTTTTATCATCATTTTGAATTAGATTGATGTTTTCATTTTGCAATTAATACATTTATATATTTAAAAGAAATTTGTTTGCACAAACCTAGTTCACTTTCATCTTGTATAAGTTTCTATGAATGGGTTGATATAAATTGATATATGCACTAACAAGTGTGAAGGAACGAAATATTATAAATCTAGCACATGACTCATACATATCCCAACAAAGGAATCATCTAAGCTTAGTATGAGAATCACAATGGAGTAAATGACTCAAATTATAAAAGCGTAGGACTCACATGAAGGAAGTGAATGACTCACACAACAAATAAAGGAACTAATCTAATTAGAACATGAGTTGCAAGATAGAAGGAGCATCTAATCTGTATCATCATCAAGTTATCATGTGGCTTCCACAATTTATGAGATTCCTAATCAGCATCAATTAATTTGGAAAATGTCGACTAGGTATTCGACAATGGTCTTTGAAAACAAACTAATCATCTTCCCTAACACAAGTTAACCGAAAATCACCACTATTCAAGGGATATGAATGAGTAAGTTTTTCAACTTTACCAAATCTCCAATATCTTAGTTGGGTATTGGTTTAGGAATCCACTCACAGTTAGCAAGATCAATCTAATCAAGATGCTACATGCATTTGTTATTCCAAAATTGTAACTCTAGATTACATTATTGTTCCTGTGAAGTGTGTTAGTTACTTATAATATAGTTTTTACAAATAACAATTCCTCTTTTAGAGGCACTAAAATCTTCGTATTATAAAATGTGTTTTTGTTATAATTAGAAAGGTGGTCATTTGTTGTTAAAAGAAAGAAGAAAATAATTGTATCACATTACTGATTAATAAATCACATTATTTTGAGTTAAATATTACTATTGTTTTCAAGGATGAACCCATATTAGAGGGAAGGAGCAAGGGACAATCCTCCCCAATGTGAAGGAAAGTACCCCATGTTTGTTTAAATTTTCCTTTACTCGTCATTTGATTACCATGTAATATTTTTAGTGTTTTAAATTGTGATTTTGTTTTAGAATTTTTACCCCTTTCTTTCATATTTTGTCAGTCATTCCTTAGATAGGAAATCTTTTATAAGAATAGTGTTTGGTTAAATCTTTAATTTAATACATGTTCAATCAAATTTTCAATTATGTTTTTTTGCAAACATCACCATGGTATTGATAATCATTAAACAATTAAAGTAGGAGTATCAATGAGGTTTGTAACTTTTTTGCATAATTGGCAAGGATGTCTAAGCTGTCATCAAATGTCAAAGTGCTAACTTGTGTACTTCTTGATAACCTGGTAAGTTTTTATTCGGAAATATATTCTCCATACTCTTTCTTTTGAAATAAAATGTCTTGTTACGATAACAAGACTCTTTTCTATGCTTTGGAGTATGTGGAAAAGAGTAATAAATTAAGAAATTATAGTTAGGATATTGTTATTAAACATGATAGGATTTATGTTTAGACCTATAGATCATAGAGGTATATATGTTAAAGTAAACTTGGAAACTACCCCTCAAAATCGAATTATGGAACAACTTGATCAATAAGAAATGATGATGGAGTAGAAAACCCTGATGGTAAAAAAATGGAAACCCCCCACTAGAAAGGACATTGACATATCCTATATAACTAGCTCCTAATTACCAATCCCCTATAAAGAACATATTTCCCTCAAGTCTACCAACCTTTAAGGGACTAGTCTTATAAGTTCTTGACCAATTTCTGTTTGAGTTGAAATTGTTATGCTAGACCTATGATTATACCTCTAACACTCATAAGTTAAAGTTACCTCCCTCAACCCTAAAAGACACATCCATAAGTTAGTTCATGGGACTAGACCCCAACTCTATCCATACTTGGGAAGAGATTGAAATAACCTTCTTCGATAAATACCAATATCATCGTAGGGTTAGGGACTGAAAGGAAGAACTCTTCTAGATACAACCGAAGGAGGACATGAGTTTTGAGGACTATATTGACCAATTCCTCTCCCTTCATAGGAGGTGTGGTATAGGTCATGATATTATTCTTCTAAAAAATATATTCCTTAAAGGATTTGATGAATAAACACAAGAGGTATTTAATCTAATGGGAAAATGAGACATGAACAAGTTGGAATTTACAAATATCATTAACATTTGTAGAAAATATTCTTGAACTCTTTCAAATCTTTGCAAAAATATGAAGGTAAGATTACCAATGGTGACATTTAAAAACAAGAGAAGAGACTGAATACTTGAGAATGGATCTCTTAGTTCAGCTTAACACCATGGTGGATAGGGAAAACACTAAGAATATAAAGCCACTATTCATACACTTTCCGAGATGTAGGCATAAGCATGGGCTTAAGGAATTCCCTTTAGAAAAATACATATTTTCCTTATCTGTGATTTGAAGAATTCCATTGTCCAATTTGGGTTGTTTCCATTGCTAAAAAATCACTTAAATAGAATACACAAAGTGAAGATGAGGTTAACTATGTAGCTCACAAGAAAAGAGGAAATTTCCCATCAAATCAATACCATTCTTATGCCCCAAAAACACAATGTTTTCTAAACCAATGGAACACACCATGGTCATACCCCGAACCTTGGACTCAAAAAGTTTCACAAGAATGGAGTCCTCAGTGGAATGCACCACTAATATATTATTATCAACCATGGACTCCAAACCTAAAAATTTCACCATCACACCAATAACTCAACCCATAATTTCATCAACAATGGAATGATATTCAAGGGTCTGGTCAGCAAAATTATAACCTAAGATGACCCGAGGTACAACAAAAATATTTTTAAAATTGGCCTACAACTATTGTTTGAGATGAACAACCTACATAGACACAAATCCCATATGTTATAAATTTCTAACCAATATTTTGTTAAACCAATAGTGTTATAAATATCTAACCATCACAATTGAAGCATTGGATTATTTAATATACTTTATGGTATTTAAAATAAATTAAAATAAAATTGGATATTCGTTAATCCTAGGATTCCCATGGCTAGCCACTACTACAACTCTCATTGATTATAGAAAAATAAATATTATAGTTAAAATTGGACATGATTCAAAGAAATTATCTATATATCAAACTACAAAACCTTTCACCACTTAAAAAAAAATTACGCAAGGATGATTCAAAGGAACAAAAGGATGGTGGTTCCTCTATAGTTGTGGTAATAGTACAAGAATACTCATAACATATATAGAATTTGGATTCTTGTAAACTTCAGTCATAACCATAAGATATAAAGGAATATATGATAAATGAAATATTACAACCAATAATATGTCCTTTCGCAAGGAAAATAGATATGAATGAGTGTATATTCCATGACATGACAGAAATCCATAGACTGTTTCCTTATCAATTCCCCTTGAATTCATTAGTGATAGAATACCTAGTGGTAAATTTTCTCCAACCAGGTACAAAACAAGTACCTATTTTCTCGGGAAAAACATTGGCAGTTACTCATTGGTTGTCTAGTCAAGATGAGGATACCCTATTCAACCTTTTATGCTCTCATCCTCAAGATTTTTCTTAGAAATATAGTTACATGAAAGGTTTTCATCAAAAAATTTAAACACATCACATTTATACAATTGATTCCATGCTAATCAGATAATCACAGAGGCAGATAAACCCTTCCTTGATGGATATTCTAAAGACAAAGATTGAGAAACATTTTCAAGAGGGATTTATCCATCCAATTTTAGATAGCCATTGGGTCTCCTTGTTCATTATCATACCTAAGAAAAATGGTAAATGGAGAGCCAGTATGGATTATAAGGAATTGAACAAAGAAACATATAGAGACTATTTTCACTTAGCTTTCGTTGACCAAGTTTTCGATAATCTATCCAGGAAGAGATATTTTTCATTTCTAGATGGCTTTAATGGATATAATAAAGTAATGGTGGTACTAGAATATAAACATAAAACCACATTCACTTTACCATAGGGGACATTTACTTAGCAAATTTTATCTTTTGGCTTATGTAATTCTTTAACCGTTGTTTAGAGAGCCATGTTAGTAATTTTTGTTGTCTCTCTCACGACTCTATGGAAATTTATATGGATGATTTTATAGCTTATGGAGGAAAATTCCAAGAGGCTATAGATAATTTAGATAAAGTTCTCTATAGACATGAGAAACATCAATTATATCTAAACCATGAGAAATGTCTTTTTATGATGGAACAAGGGATAGTCTTACATCACCATATTTAAGCTGAGGAAATTAGGGTAGATCCAGATAAAGTCAAGATTATTGTGCAAATTCCATCCCCCAATAACCATACCAAAGTAAGGAGTTTATTGGGACATGTAGGCTATTATATAATATTAATTTACGATTTCAGTAAAATAGCCTCTCCACTTTTCCCCTTCTAACAAATGACTCTGAATCCTAGTAGACGAAGGCTCAGCAAAAATATTTTAACATTATAAAGGGAAAAGTAACAAATACTCCAGTTTTGAGAGGCCCAAATCAAAATTTACCTTTTCTCATTCAAATTTATTCTTCCAATGAGGTAAAACAAGTTATTTTAGGACAAAAATAAGAAGGAGAGGAAATTAATGCTTTCTATTACATTAGTAAAAACCTATCCCTACCTGAAAGAAAATATACTACCACAGAAAAATAATTTCTTGTAGTCGTGTATGAAATTAACAAGTTTCTCTATTACATCATAGGGTATGAATTAATTTTTCACTAAGATCATTCTGACATTAGATATTTAATGAATAAACCATTAGTACAATGTAAAATTACAAGATGACTTTTACTGTTGTAATAATTCACTATTAAGATTGTTGATAAACTTGAAAAAGAAAATGTGGTAGATGAATTTCTTTTAAGGCTAATTGTTCTAGGTACAAATGAACAAGTAAATGATCATTTCCCATATGAGCATATATTTGCAGTTTGCACCATCTCTCCTTTGTTTACAGATATGACTAATTGCTTGGCTACATGGAAGCTCCCGTATTTTCTCACACCTAAACAAATAAAATATTTAATTAATAAAAGTGTGATGTATACAGGGTTAGTGAAATTATTTTTAAATTTTGACCCGATCACATGTTTATAGATGAAGATGAGATCTTTAATATACTCATTGCATGTCATGATGAACCATCATTAGGACATTATTCAGTCAAAACAATGATCTATAAAAAATTAGGGGATGGATAATATTGGCCTTCTATGCATAATGATAGGAAATATGTGTGGTAATGTGATTAGTGCCAATGTATGCTAAATAACACACTAATAACAGAGATGCCTCTTTAACTTGAATTGGTTCTAGAGCCATTTGAGAAGTGGGGATTGAATTTTATCAGATCAATTGACCAACCTTATCAAGGGAAGGAGTATATCTTGGTATTCACATATTATGTGATAAAATGTAACATTCCTATTTGAAGACTTTAGAAACAAGGTATTTTTTTTTGAAACATAATGTTCTTTGTTTTAAATAAAAAAGATCATTTAGAACACACATTCCATGCCAATACATCTCATAATAGATAACCATATGCAGTTGTAATGACTCGTTATACTACCAATATCTCATTCCATGACTCGGTTACCAACCGATCTCTCATGTTAACTTTAAGTATAGAATACTTTATGTATACTATGTATACTTGGTTCTCCTACCCTATTCTAGGTACTGAGTGATCTATTTAAACAACCTATCTAAATATTGCTTACCAATATTCATCTGACATCACGTTACTTTAAACTAGGTGATATAGGACAACACAACCAACAACTTGTGATACTTTGACCAAAGATTTTCAACATACTATACATGTTACTATTCCTAAATGACATACTCATCAATTTGGAATACGTCCTTCACCTCACTCCTCTGTTATCTAGAATAGTCTTTACTGACTACCGTTAGCCCACTTGCCCAAGGTTTGACCCTAGCCCTGATTAGCAACATAATTTATTATAGGAAGATGCTCACAATGACTTAGGGTATATGAGCATACTCGGTTGACATAAGTCATCTGAATGTGCCAAAGTACCTAGAGCCATAGAAAGCTACTACCTATCCTGAACATGCTACTAACTCAACCTAGAGAGAAACTAAGTTCAAGTCCAAATGTGTGTAGATCTAGATGAACAAATACGAAAGAGTGTTGCCACATGTTAACTACAACATTGTATCCTTGAGAAGTCTAGGGACTTCTTGAGGGTACAGTCATACAGTTGGCATGTGTCAACATCTGATAGAACTGTTTCATCAAGATGTACATACCCCTTTAGTGGTCATTAATCATAATTAAATTGGATTAAGATTCAAATTATAGAAACCATGCCTAACCCTAATTCCAACATTCCTTAAGTTCTTTATCCAACACTAGCCTGATTAGATATGGAGAACTTCATTAATTCACATTTGCATTGTTATTCGTTAACGTGGCATAACAAGTAGTTATCCCAAAAATAGGACAACAAACATCAAATTTTTAATTCTTAATGTAACCTAGCTGTCCAAATCAAGTGTGCCATCCACCTAGATTCAGCTAGAGATTACCTTATAAACTTAGTATAAATGATTAAAGATCATAACCACTATTACTTTTATCTTTCATTCCATGAGAGAGGAAGAGTCTTCCTCTACATGGTTAGATATTAGGTTTAACATAACCTTTTATCATTCATTACTTATATAGTTTAATTGTATGTCCCAAGCATATTTCATTATTAAAATATCATTGTGAAGTTAGAGAATGACACTATTGCAATTTAACAAGTTCATTATAATAGGGGAGATTATACTTATCTCCTTAATCCAACTTATTATCTTATAACAACAATAGTATACAACATATATAAGGAATACTGCAAAGATATCACTATTATTTCCATCATAAAAGTACAAAAGTATTCACATCACAAATTTTAGTCCAACACAAAACCTTTCAATTCATGATGATAAATATACATTTAAAAGACTATGCATTTCAGACATTCAACATGTCATTCAGAATTAAGATCTTAAAAGAACATCACTTTCCCCTTCCAATACATCTCAAGAATGATTCAAAACTCTTTACATAAGATCCAAAATTAAATAAACCAATGCATCATAAAATTTTCGGTCTTCTTTTATCACTTATGATGTCCATCTGTAAAAATTGCTAGCACAGGTCAGTTCAATGAATTGAGCATGATAAGCACTAAGCATTAAAGTAAAGTGCATTCCACTAATTGTTCCATTAAAACAAATCTACTTTAATGAAACAATTAATATATCATACAAATAATCGAGGGTAATAACATCTAGAAAAGAAGTACATTAAAAGAGTCTAAATTTACTTTTAAGAAAAGAACTTAATATAATCCAAAACATCAGAATTATATCACAAGGTTTAATTGATCCTATCAATTACTTTAAAACAATCAACAGGTCTTGTCATCCAATTGTCTCATAGTTCTATAAGAATAGAAATACACATTTATCTTTACTAAGTAGTAAAAGAAGTTAATTACCACATAGATCATATTAGAATGCTTCATCTTTCCATATAGCAAAAGAAGAAGAATCAATACATACTTATTCCCCAAACTCTAATCATCTGAAAGACAAATACAGGTTTAGAACACATGAATCTACCTCAATTCAAAGATAACAATATAAGGATTCAACATTAAAGGAAAAACATCTAACAAGAATCCCAAATCAATCCAAGTAGGGTAGAGAGTCAAAACAATCCCCCCACAAGTCAAAACTAACTCCCATATGTTAGAGGATATAATTCAAGATCTAAAACCAAAAGTTCCACAATAAATTTTCCATCTCAGAAGAAGATCGAAAACAGAAAATGTTCAATCAAATGAACTTATCTAAACAACAGAAAAAGGATCTCAAATAGAAAAGGACCCAATCTATATTTTATTTCCTTTATACTATGAAATGAATTCTCATTTCTATTTCAAACTTAGAAATTCTTTATCTAGTTCCCAAAAGAGAACATAAAACCAAACACATAATTATAGAAATCACACTTCTTATTTTCCTTTACAAATCTTAAAAATTAGTTAACCTATTTCCAGTCATCAAGTACAAGTTCAAATTCAAATCTCATAACGAAGTACACAGTACAACCCCAAAGCAATATATTGTCTATAAGATAATATGTTGCTTTCTCTATAAAACTTGGAGATTCGTTCAATGAACCCATCAAGGAGTAGGAATCCTCAAATAATAAAAGATATACAAGTTCAGAAGTAATCACAAACTCAAGAACTGAAATCCCATTACAAGGCTTCAACAGCTCAATAAAAAGAAGTATTTTGTGATCCAAATAAGAACAATAATACAAAACTATATGAATAGAGATAAAATACATCCTTTCATACAAAATTCAGTGCTCTAAGGCACTCAATCCATCTTTTTATTAAAACCCATAAATCAATTAAAAAGAACTGAAGAGAGTAAGAGAGTCCAATAACATTTAAGTCAACAGATGTCCCATTCTTACCTCCATCGAGACTGAAACAAAATCACAACAAGGACTCTCAAGTTCCATTTAAAAATATTACGATAAGGAAGGAAATTGTGTTAGACATCTATTACAAGAAGGAGAATGAATACTGTATTTCCATAAACCCTCTAAAACTGTTAAGACTATTCCAAATGAACTAAAAAAATCAACGAAACCCACAACAATACATAGTTCCAGTCCATTAATCCTATGAACAAAATAGTCAAGCTTTAACAAGATGCGGGTTCACTCAAGCAAGAGAAGGAAAGATATATTTCGCATTCACTCACCCTATCCAATTTAAAGAAGATGGTACAGTCTCCAAAATAAAAGTGTCATAATCATTCCAACAAGAAGCTACAAGGAGAAGATCTCAAAGAGATTACCAGGTCTACTTCTAAATAAAACAAATCTCTCAAGACCCTTTTAAACTGAAATTCCTTAAATGAGCTTAAATTTTTTCAAATCCTTAATACCAATAAAACTCTAGTTTAGAATACAAGTATAGAATCAAACACGTAATTTCCAACACAAGTTCAAAACATGCACGAATGGAATACCAATACAGTGTCGAACACGAACTTCGAACAAAAGTTCATAACTTCATAAGACTCTAATACTGGCTTAGAAAAACAAGAATTTCAAATACGAGCCTATAATGAAACATGAAGCCCTAAATACAAGCTCAGAATAAAACACCAATGTTCTAATACGAGTTCAAGCATTTTCAAATCCTTAACTAACAATATAACTTCTAGCTAAGAGTACATGTACAGAACAAATATCATCAATTCGACTACAAGTTCGAATCACGTAAGTATTTAAAATGAGTACATTGTCCATCACAGAGCTTTAAATTTTTTTTATAACAATACAAGCTCTAGTACCAGCTCAAACAAAACACAAGACTACACATAATAGTTCAAAACAAAAAAATAAGGTAACGAGTTCCCGTTTAGTCAACACCAACCCTGTAAACAAGTTTTAGAATGAAATATAGAGCTCCCAATACAATTTTTACATGCATGCCACCATTAAACTAACACAGAGAAAGTTTCCCAAACACTATCATTGCCAGCAATGGATTTACATTCCAAAAACCTCATAGATTCATAAAAACATGAAGGTAAATAACTAGAAAAATCAAACAAACAGTTATCTCATGAGAACAAAGTTGTTTTAATGATTCATTTATAAGAAAGCAAGAAATGTTAATGGGTAGAGCCTATCATGTCTGCTAGTGCCTATGCCAATTCAAAGGAGACTTCCATCCAAGCTTCTAACTCTTTTTCTTCTCCACGAAAAATCAACAACCAAACATTTTTTTCTTCCAATGCCTCTTAGGCATTCCCTTAATCGAAAATAGACCAGAGAAACCAAAAATAACCAACAAGAAGAAGAATTTAAACTGTTGGTTCAAAGAACTAGATAGCTCCATGCAGAAAAAAATTTGCGAGGCATGCAAAACCAAACAACCTCTCAAAAAATCACCTCCTATGTTTCTAAGATGGTTTACACACAAAAACCAAGATCCATTAATGCCATAACTCCCAAATTTTCCACTTATCTCTCCTTGCCACTGCCTCCCAAAACTGGTGAATACCAATTCCAAATCAACATGTAATTCCATACTTAGTGAAGCCTCCAAATAAGCCCCACTAAAGTTAACTAGCCCTTGCAAAAAATGGCAGTACCACCTTGCATTAATACCCAATCAAATCAAATAAAATCCATTAGAACCATCGTCATAGTTCCATGTGACCCTTAGGTTCCTTTTAAATAGTTTAGGCTAGATTTCCCAAGACTTAGGTTAGTCTAACAATAAATCACCGTAGGTCTTAAAACATTTCCATATGTAATACCCACATTAGGTCAGATTAAATCCACTTTAATATAGTATTAGGCATTAAGTTAATATAGTCTTGTATTACTATAGTAATCTCCCCTTTCCATATTCATTTAGCACAAGAGGTTAGGTTAGGTCACCCCCCAACATAATAGAATAAGAAGCTTAGGTTAGATTATAAACTAATTAAATAGGCGTAGCTAGGGAGTAGGTTCTCTTACCTAGTTTAGGATTTCGTTAGGTTAATCCTTTAGTTTAGGATTCAGAACCCCTTCATAGTCATGAAGCAAACTATTTTTGTTTATGCCAATAATGTCCTGTAGAGGTCAATCCTAAAGACCCAAGCACAAACATATAACCAAATGAAGACACGATCACTCAAGCCCAAAGAACATGTAACATACAAGGTTCATTCCACTATATCTCTCAACCAATGAATGTAAATTTACCATTAAGTCCATTAAGAAGATTTAAAACATTCCTTGGATCACTAAAATTGATCCAAGGATGAGTTTGTACATGAGATAAGTTTGTAACTCTCAAAACTAGATTGCAGCTTATTAATAAGAAGTGAAAGTGGATTCTTGCAAGCCATAACATTTCAGTCCAATGAATCTAAGAGTAGAAATTTTTTATCCATAACAAGCATGATTTTTAACAGTCAACTGAACACAACTCATTCAAGAAAATCACATGCCCACGCTTGTAATGTAAAGAGAAATATAACAGTTTGTCTAAGGTGTTACATACTTCCCTCCTAAAAGAATCATCATCCTAATGATTAACTCATTTTTATCATTGCATTAAGGATAATCAATTTATTCAATTTCTCAACATATGTTTGCAATAATATCAAAATTTAAATTTCTAGAAATCAGCATTCACATAGCTACTTATTTAAAAATAAATAGATATTTGCCCCAAACTGGCAGACTTATTGACATATAAACATAAAATCACAAATTTTTATCAGTCATCATAGTCAATTTTGATCAATTAAATATGGAAAAGTAGTTTTCATATCTTCCAGGTTTTCCTAGGTTGTACTTTCTTCATTAAACTAGTCCCACTGGACCTTACATTGACTTATTTCATGATTTCTTAAATGCAACTAGCAAGTTTATAGCATTCATATGGGTTTAACAATGATTATTCTAGGGTCTTGGACTTGCAAGGAATTCCAATTTAACACATGTGATAAATATGAAACGTATTTCTTAAGAAAAGAAATATGGAAAACATCATGCATTCATGACAAAGTAGGAGGTAATGCTAAACAGTAAGCTACATGGTTGATTACTTTAACTATCTCAAAGGGTCCCACATAACGAGGTGATAACTTGACAGCCTTGCCAAAATTTATAGAGCTCTTTTTCGGTTTAACCTAAAGAAAGACTTTCTCACCAAGTTTAAATTTCTTATTAACCTGCTTTAAATCAGCATAACTCTTTTTCCTATCTGCTACTTTTTCCAAGTGCTCACGAATCATTTTAACTTTCTGTTCCATTTCAGTAAGAATTTCAAGTCCAATTACCTCTCTATCCTCAATGATGTCCTAACTAACAGGGGTTCTACATTTTATTCTTTATAATACTTTGAAATGTGCCATCTTAATAGAGGCACGATATGTGTTATTATATGCAAACTCAACTAGTGGAAGGTACTCTTCCCACTTATATTCCTAATCCATGTAATAAATTCATAACATATCCTCTAAAACTTTATTAATTCTTTCAATCTATCCATCTGTTTCCAGATGATACATAGAAGTGAAATTCAACCTAGTTCCTAGAGATGCATTAAGCATTGGCCAAAACCTTGATGTCAATCTAGGATCTCTATCCGATATGATTAATTCAGGTACTCCATGTAATATAAAAATTTCTTGCACAAATATTTTAGCTAATACAAGAGAATCATCCTTCAGATTACCAGTGATAAAATGTGCTACACTTGCTATTTTATCAACAACTACTAAAATAACATCATGTTTATTTCTTAACAAAGGCAACCCTTATAAAAAGTCCATGCTTATCACTTACCACTTGTATTGCGGTATGCTATGAGGATACAATAAATTGGCTAGGTACATATGTTCCGCTTTAACACGTTGACATTTAAGGCAATGTGTCACAAAATCAATAACATCCTTTTTCATTCCTTTCCAGAAATATTTTTGTTTTATATCAGCAAGCATCTTTGTAATACTAGGGTGTCCAGAAAAAGGTGAATTATGAAATTTGGCTAACAATTTCTTTCTTAAATCATTTAGCAAAGGTATGTATACTCTATTTTCAAATATTAAGATTCCTTCATTATCAAAGTGAAAATATTTATACCTCACATCATTTGGATCTGCAATAAGTGTTGTCCTTAATTGCTGAAAGTAAGAATCAGATTCCATAACACTCTTTAACTCATCCTTAAACTAAGTTCTTAGTGTTATAGGAGCAAAAATGTGCTTCCTATGACTTAGAGCGTCAACCACTCTATTTTCCTCACCCTTAATATAATTGATGTCAAAATCATATTGAGACAAAAACTCTAACCATCTTCATTGTCTTGCATTCAGATTTGGCTGAGTGAAAATATACTTTAGCCCAAGATGATCAGTTTTTAATTCAAAAGGTTTACCAAGCAAGTAATGCCTCTAAACTTGTAGTCCATGAATAATGGCAACAATGTCTAAATCATTTTGAGCATAATTTAACTCATGTAACTTTAGTTTTCTACTTTCGTAAGCTATGAAATGATCATTTTGTAACAAAATACCTCCTAGACCTTCACCAGATGCATCAGTTACTACCATAAAGTCTCCATTAGGATCTGGTACTGCTAGAATAGATGTTGAAGTTAATTGTTCCTTCAAATTTTTGAATGTAATTTCACATTTCTCATTCCAAAAAAACTTCTTATCCTTCTTCTATAAAGAAATTATTGGTGCATCCACCTTAGAAAAATCTATAACAAATTTTCTTAACCCGCAATCCCCATGAAGCTTCTAACTTCAAGTAAATTCTTTAGTGTAGGCCACTGAGTTATAGCTACAACTTTAGAAGGATCTACAAAATTTCCATTCTTACTTATTACATGTCCCAAATAGTGCACTTTGGTGTCATAGAAAGAACATTTAGATAGCTTACCATATATCCGTCTCTTTCTCAAAATTTCCAAAACTATCTTCAAATTCTCATGGTATTCCTCAATAGTTTTAGAATATATGAGAATTTCATCCAAGAATACGGGCAAAAATTTGTCCAAGTATTCTTGAAATATATTATTCATTAAATTCATAAATGTTGTAGGTGCATTTGTTAATCCAAAAGGTAAAACCGTGAACTCATAATGTCCATACCTTGTTCTGAAAGTTGTTTTATGAATGTCCTCATCCTTAATCCATAATTAATGATATCCAAATCAAAGATCTATATTAGAATATACCAATGCTCCATGCATCTGATTAAATAGATAATCTATTCTAGGGAGTGTGTATCTATTCCTGATTGTTTCTTCTTTTAACATTCTATAATCAATGCACAATCTAAGTGTTCCATCTTTCTTTTTCACAAAAATTACTGGTGCTCCCCAAGGTGAAACACTTGGCCTAATCAAACCTTTAGACAAAATTTCTTGCAACTAAGCCTTAAGCTCTACTAATTCTATAGTAGTCATTCAATACGGTGCCTTAGAAATAGGCTTGGTTCCAGGCTTGATCTCAATTGTGAAGTCAAACTCCCTTTTCAGTGGAAGACCTGGTAATTCTTCCAGAAACACATCAATGAAGTTTCATAACAGTAGATATCATTCCAATACATCATTGCTCTCTTAATTTGTTTCTGCAATCTTTACTGCATATAAGATACAACCTCTATTTTTGGTGTTTTCAAGTTGCATAGCTGACAGTTTTCTAATAGAAACCTCACATTTCACACCCTGAATTTCTGTTGTTTTCTGCAAGTCATCTAAAAAACTAATGTGTTTTTCAAAATAGTCCACTTTAGCCTTATGTTCTACTAACCAATTAACACCTATGATTACATCGTAAGACCCCAAAGGTGCAACATAAAGATAAACTTTAGTCAAAAAATTAGGTAGGTCAAGGACTGATCCAAAAAGACACATACTAACTGTATGAACCACATTTTTTTCATAATGTATAGTCCATGTTTATACTTATAGTCCATGAACTACATTTGTTTATATATATTTCTAGCTTTTATTTTTAGTTTTGATGTTAATTTACTAGAAATAAAACATTCAGTAGCTCCGGTATAAAAAATAATAGTTATAGGTAAACCAAATAACTTACCCAGAACCTCTATGGGTGTGGCCTATTTCTCAGCCTACTTATCAGCTACTGCAGTGTGTATTTTGTGCTACTGATTACGATCATCCTTTTTCAAAGGGAATTGATTTACGTAATGATCTTTGCCACAGTTATAACAGCCTCCTACAGGTCCCTTTCTAGGCTCAAGTTTATTTATAGCCTTATAATTATCGTTTCGACCTCGATAGGACTTATGTTCATTATTATTATTCTTGACAAAGTTGTTTCGTGCATTACCAAAAAACTTGTTTGTTGCTACTTTCTTATTAGTATCAAATGAAAACTTACTTTTCAATCCAAATTTCTTCCATGCTCCTTTCTTAGGTGTAAGAGATGATGAAGAGGAGTTGGGGATTTTCTTCCTTACTTCCTCCTTATGAGTAGAGATTGCCTTTAATTTTTGTTCTTGCCTTATGGCCTTTTCAACAACCCCTTCCATCGTGGTTGGGCTGTAACACCCTGAACTGTTGTTACTTTCTCCTGAGCATACAAGTGTTGATATGTGATTTCTTGTAAAAGGATGTATTCCTCGATTTAGAAATCATGCTTGATATGTACTGTATTTTCTTTGCAGATATTTGACTGAGTCAGAATATGATTAGACTCTTTTATCTATTTCATTTTGTATCTGAGTTTAATCTGATCTCGGAATGAATTATAGAGTTATCCATCTATAATAACTAGTCTTGGATCAGTGGAATTGATCCAAGTATTGCTTTAAGTTTGTTCGTGATGAATTAATTTACAGACCCTGAACAGGTTGCAAGGTCTAGAAGCATTGAATAAGCTAGTTAGGAGTATGACTTAGGCTGATCAAGTGAAATGAATTGGTTCCCGATATCGAAGTATATCTGGAAGGTCTCGATCGTGGACCAGGTAATAATTCGGTTACATACGATTCTACAGCCTAAGGCAGAACAGGAGCTAACCCTGTTCAAGAAGGTATGATGTAGGTCTTTTTCTGAGTGTACAAAATGCAGACCTAACTGGAATTATTAAATGATTAGTAACCTAAGACTAAACCTAACCTAGGGGTTAGATTAGTGTTAATCTAACCTAGACCTAGGCTATGTGTTAATGTCCTAAGTTAGTATCTATGTGTAATATGGTTAGAATAAGTATTATCCTAAATTCTAACCTAAGATACTAACCTAACTATGAGCAAGAATGTAAAGGGACCTATGGAAGGGGTGTGAACCATGGGCGGCATTTTCTATGTCATTAAATGCTAAGGATAATGATGGAGGACAGGTCATGGCGGAGGTTTAAGCAACAACTAACCTAAGCCGACGTGGCAGGTCGCCAAAACTGGAAATGAACTTGGGATTTTATTTGACTGTCGCCAACTTTGGCGGTCAGTGGAAGTGGCGTTTGAGCGGGAAAGTTGGTGTAATTGCATTCAATGTGCTCGGTAGTCGAGCTCGGAACTCGCGAGAAGGCATGCAAACAGGAAGTTTGTTGGTTTGTTTGGCTTATCGCGATTTTTGGTTTTCCTTCTGCCTGTTCACTGGTTCTTCGCACCAGTCTTCTTTGTGTTGCATGGCGAGTATGAGGTTATCTAGCTCTTTTCTCTGGCAAGGGAAATATATATGTCATGGGGATAGAAAAATTTTGTTGGTCGCTCGAACTTGGAAAAGGAAAAGGAAGTCTGAGCTCTTCCAGTGGTCTGCTTCGGAATTTTGAGTAAAAATCCAGGCATGTTAGGCCCTAACCTTTAAAAATCTTGCTGTCTTTCAAGTGATTTCATTAGAACAACTCTGTTCAAATGATTTAAGGAATTAGATGTTTTTCTATGGATGTCATTGTGTGATTTTGGCACTGTATCTCTTGCTGGTTCGATTTTTCATTTATCCTTGATGGGTGTTTATTAAATTCGCACTGTGGCTTTATTTCTCTGTGTTTTGCATTCTGGTTTAATTTATGCAAAAAAAGAAATTATAAAAGAAAGGAATGCTCGGTCTGCTCGGCGAGAACCCTTAAATTGTTCTTGTGAGGGGGTACAGGCCACTGTCATGCATGTCGGTTTTGTCACCGGTGCATGTTGTGAATACTTGTTGAAAGGGAAACTGCTGGACATTTGTTTGATTATTCCATTTTAATGGAATCTTGTAAGC
Organism: Taxus chinensis; assembly: GCA_019776745.2. Taxonomy (NCBI): domain Eukaryota; kingdom Viridiplantae; phylum Streptophyta; class Pinopsida; order Cupressales; family Taxaceae; genus Taxus; species Taxus chinensis. Next base: position 656,183,367 of record CM034148.1, read on the forward strand.
TCTGTCATGGGTATTGATGGGGTGGTTATTGTTACTTGTCTGGTTTCGTTTTGTCTTTTAGATTTTCTTGGGAACAGGTAACTTTTGTGTTACAGTAGCCATTATGACCCAGTGGAAGTTGTTTTTCCCTTGTTATTGTGGTAACGGGATTTTATCGTTGACAGTATACATTAGGGATATATGTATTGTTTTTGAACGACTCTGTGGAGTCCTCTGAATGAATCGTATACTATAGTCCACTGCTGAGGATATAGATACATCCTTGAGTTTTGTTAATATGAATTCCGTTGGAAGTCATATAGAAGTTACAGGTCATACGACCTCTGTTATTGTAATGGAATTTAGTACCGACTTCCTGGGTATGCATTTATGTTTCTTATGTGTAAGCTTGTTCGGGAATTTTGACGAGGCTCGGTTGAATCCCTTGTTATGAAAATCGGTATTTGAATTGCTTACACTTGGTCCTTGTCGAATGCTTACCTTGAATGGCATAGATTGATTCTTAAACTATTTTTTTTTATCTTATACTGTTGTTGGGTTCCGTGGTTAGGGATAATAACCCGTTAACAGTATGAAATGTAAATATAGATTCATATTCGTTTTAATCTGAACGACTCTGTGGAGTCGATTGAATGATTTATATGTTTGAATCACTTGTTATGGTTGAATATAGTTGAATATTGGAAATTGTTGTTCCAGCGACTAAAGGGAATAATATGTATTTCGATCTCTGTTATTTCGTAAGAATACCATCATGCCGCAAGGATTTTGTGGTACAGATTCTTTTGGTATATTTTTACGTTCTTCAGTCTGTGCAAGTTTGTGTAAAAGATTGGCAAGGGTTCAGTCGGATTCCTTGTTTTGAAATCAGTAATTAAATTTGCTTTGCCTGATTTTTAATATGCTCCGATGATGGGCTCAGATGGAATCGTATGCAATTATTTGTCTTGTTACTACTGTTCGGATTCATTTGAATTCTTGGAAGTTAACCTGTATTTCTGTCTCTTATTGAACCTGATATTTGGACACTGTCGTTTGTCACTATTTGAGTTCCTTGAGTATGGATAATTATCTCGTGTTCTGGCTCTGTTGAAGTGAGTCGCGAATACCATACTTTAGACTTGCATGCGCCAAGGTGAGAATAGATTTGCTATTTTCCTTTCCGTTTACTCCAGTCCGATTGAGACTGAACATGTTCGGAAATTTTGTGTGATTGTCTTGGCATAGACTTAGGGAAACATCCAATTGTCTAATGCAATGGAGTCTGTTGTTGACCGCAATACTAGAGGTTCTTTGATTTCGAACTTGGGTCGAAAAGCCTTGCTGTGTTCGATTTTTATTAAGACAGTGATTCTTCTTGTGGTTTGACGGACTTGTTCACACATATACTGGATTAATGCATTCCATATGTGGAGACGGTACAGTAGTGAACTTGTGTGAAGGGAAGTGTGAATGATTTGTTCCTTTCTCTTTTATTATTATAATACATGTTGATATCTGTCTAACAGTAGGAGCTGTTTTTAACATATTGATATACTCAAGAGTTGTTATGATATTTCCTTTTTGGATGAATGGAACGATCTGTCCAATGTTGCTGATATTGGCTTCAATTGGTTGTTTTTAATACTTTCGTTCTTGATTCTTAATATTTGATGAAATATTTGAGAAGTGTTTAGGACTATTCTGTAACGTTGATAGAGTTACACGTTTGTAGTCAATTTTGTATTATAAAGGCATATTTTGAATATGTTTACTTGTTTGGATAATTGATCTCATTTAAACAGGGTGTTTAATGAAAACAATTGACGGATTGCAATTGTTTTAAAAGTTAGTGCTTATCATGCTCAGTTCATCGAACTGACTCATGTTGACTATTTTTGCAGATGGTTGCCGTAAGAGGTAAAAGCAATGCAGATCTGACAGGCTGATCAGATTGTTTAATTTGTTTTATAATGAATTACAGCTTGATTTCCTAAATGTATTATATGTGGAAAGATGTACTTTTCCGTTAAGCATTGTATCAAGTATGTTGTTTGCATAAAATGTAATTATATAGTTCTGACAAGAATGGGAATAAGTATTTGATACTTGTGTTGTATTCTTATTCTGATAGTTGACCTTCTTCGGTTTATATACCAGAGTGGCAATGTTATCTTGTGTAATTTGGATGCTTTTGTGATTGACTATGAAAGCTTACAAGAAAATGTGATTGAATTCATATGAGTGTTTAGCAGATCTTATTGTTCTAGTGAAAGCAATATTGAATTTAAACAATTGTCTTTCTAAAAGATAGGTTAAAAATGAACCTAAGCAGAATGCTAAACAAGCCGAATTAAATTACTAATCCCTAGTCCTGAGTATGACAGGACAATATTAAATTGGATTCTTAATCATTTATATCTTATACTAATAAGTATGATATAAATTCAGTTAGGAGAACTGATGTAAATCTAATGGGGTTCAGATGGCAATCTCAAGTAAAGGTTATGAGATATTGTCCAATTCTGTTGTTTTAGAATCATGAGTATTCTAATGACTCCTTGATGAGAGCTTGACCTTAATACCTCTACCATGTAATGGGTTTTATAGAGGAAGGTCTTCTTAAGACGAAGAATCTAGGGATCGGGATAGGCTAACCTTAGGGAAAAGTCTTTAAAGTAATTTAAACTCAAGTGCGTAACGCATGTTACTAAGTAGATCTTTTCGAGGCGGATTTAAAGGTTGACGACACAAGTCAACTGCAGGGTTGTGCCTCCGAGAAGATTAGGATCTTCTCGAAGTTACAACAATGCAGGTGACTTATGGCGACACCCTTTGCATTGATCGCTAAGATTTACACTTTGATCTCGCACGAGTTACTCAGGGTCCGATTAAGAACGTGGTCATGTTATAAGGCTGCCTAGGAGATTCGGGGTATCATGACACACTGGTTGAACTGCAAGGTTGAACCAGTATGTCACCATATCCCTAATCCTCGTGGGCATCCATATAACATTATCACCTTGTTAATCTGTCTCCGAGTGATTAAGTTGAGAAAGGAAGGACTGACAGTAGTCAGTATAAGACATTCTATATAACATAAGAATGGGGTGAAGGACGTATTCCAGATTGACGAGTATGCCGTTAAGGAATACGAGACATAAACAGTATGTTTCAAATCTTTGGCCAAAGTATCGCAAGCTGATGATTGCGTTGTCCTAATTCACCTAGTCTAAGGGATGAGATGCCGATGAATAATGGTAACAATTATTCAGTTAGGTTCCTTGGACAGAGCATTCTGAATCCCAGAGTAGGGAAGAGAACCGCAAGAGTAAAGTGTTAAATAAAAACACCAACTCTTATTACTCATGAATAGATCGGTAGATTACCGAGTCATGGAATGAATAGATCGGAAGTACTCCGAGTCATTACAGCTGCATATGGTTGTCTGTTATATGAATGGTTATTTGATTTGTGAGTTCTAAATTATGTATTTAGAACCAGGATGCAATTATCAAAAAAAAAAAAAAAATTCACTTGTTCTAAGGTATAAAATGAGGATGTTACATCTTGGTATCAGAGCTGAAGGTTGCAGCTCTTGGACCTATTGTGTCCATAATCTGATAAAAACCTGAATTTTCTTGTAACAGAAAATGGTTAGAACAAGGGGGAACGTTGCGAATAATGCTCCACCTGAAGGAGGAGCGGCAACAACCCAGAAACTTGATGAGATCCTTGCTGCCCTGTTGGACACAAGAGATCGCTTGGCTGTACTTGAACAGCAGGTGATGGGAAATGAGGAGGATGAAGAAGCTGATAATAATAATCAGCAACCTCCTGAGGACAACCCCGACATGGGTGTTGATGTTAATGCCGGGAATGCACCTGTCCAACCAGAAAACAAAAAGGCCAGATTGGCAGCAGAACTCACTAATGATATAAAAAGGATAAGTCCACCTAAGTATGATGGCACCACATTAGGAGATGGAGCTGAGAACTGGCTCAGCAAAATGGAGAAGTACTTTGCAATAAGGAACTTCTCAGAGGAAACCAAAGCTATTTGGGGAGCCTATCAGCTTTCTCACGAAGCATCTTCGTGGTGGGATAGCCGTAAAGCTGAACTAAACATTGATGAGACCAATATTACTTGGGATCAATTTAAAGGCTATTTTAGGCAACATTGGCTGCCACAACTTTTCTATGATCAGAAAATGACAGAATTTCAAAACTTAGCTCAAGGGAAGCTAACGGTAACTGAATACTGGGAGCGGTTTACAAAACTCCTCAAGTATGTACCACAGTATCAAACTGACGAGAAGTTCAGAATACGGAAATTCATCATGGGATTGAATCCTGTGATAGGGGGAGAGGTCGATGTTCACAGTCCAACCACTATGGAAGGAGTTGTTGAAAAGGCCATAAGGCAAGAACAGAAATTAAAGGCTATTTCTGCCCATAAGGAGGAAGTGCGGAAGAAGACTGCAAACCCTTCTTCAACCTCTCTTGCACCCAGAAAAGGACCATGGAAAAAGTTTGGAAACAAGAGTAAGTTTCCAGGAGATAACAATAAGAAAGCAACAGTAAATAAGCCTGCTGGAAATGCAAGGGAAAATTTTGTTAAAAATAATGGGCAGAAGCCCTATGGAGGACAGCGTGACAATTACAAAACTGGAGGCAACTTTGAGCCTAAAAAGGGACCTGTAGGAGGCTGCTACAATTGTGGCAAAGATCACTACGCAAATCAGTGCCCTTTGAAGAAGGATGATCGTAATCAGCAGCATAAGATACATGCTGCAGTAGTGGACAAACAAGCTGAAAAGCAAGTGACACCTATAGAAGTTCCGGGTAAGTTATTCGGCATACCTGTCACTATTCTTTTTGATACAGGAGCTACTGAATGTTTTATATCTAATAAACTTGCTTCAAAACTTAAAAGAAAAGCTGGAAAAATGGATAAATCATGGACTGTACAGTATGGTAATAGTTCTGTTCATACAGTGAGTATGTGTCTTTTTGGGGCAGTCCTTGACTTACCTAACTTTTCCACGGAAGTTGATCTCTATGTTGCACCTTTGGGATCGTATGACATTGTCATCGGTGTCAATTGGTTAGCAGACCATAAAGCAAAGGTAGACTGTTATGAAAAGAACATAAAATGTTTAGATGATCAGCTGGAATCAGCAGAGATTCAAGGTGTGAAACGGGAAATTTCAGTTAGAAAACTGTCAGCTATGCAGCTTAAAAAGGCTAAAAATAAAGGATGTACCCTTTATGCGGTAAAGATATCTGAATCTTCCGAAGAAGATGATGATTTCATGGAACGATTCCCTCTTTTACAAGGTTTCAGGGATGTTTTTCCTGAGGAATTACCAGGGTTACCACCCAAGAGAGAATTTGACTTCACCATTGAAATCAAGCCAGGAACAGAACCTATATCCAAAGCACCTTATCGGATGACTACTACTGAGTTAGTCGAGCTTAAGGCACAGTTGCAAGAGCTTTTGTCTAAAGGTTTGGTCAGACCAAGTGTTTCACCTTGGGGAGCGCCTGTAATATTTGTGAAAAAGAAGGATGGAACACTAAGGCTGTGTATTGATTATCGGATGTTGAACAAAGCAACAGTCAAGAACCGATATCCACTTCCTAGGATCGATGATCTGTTTGATCAGATGCGTGGAGCAGCGGTTTATTCTAAGATAGACCTTCGATCTGGTTATCATCAGTTAAGGATTAGAGAGGAAGATATTCATAAAACAGCTTTCCGAACAAGGTACGGACATTATGAATTCACAGTTCTACCCTTTGGGTTAACTAATGCACCCACAGCCTTTATGAATTTAATGAACAATATCTTTCAAGAATACCTGGACAAGTTTGTACTTGTATTCTTGGACGATATTCTCATTTATTCTAAAAGCGTTGAGGAGCACAATGAGCATTTGAAGATAGTTTTGGGAATATTGAGAAAGAGAAAGTTGTATGGTAAGTTATCCAAATGTTCTTTCTTTGATTCAGAAGTTCACTATTTGGGTCATGTTATAAGTAAAGAAGGAATTGCTGTAGATCCTTCAAAAATAGTGGCAATAACTGAGTGGCCTGCACCAAAGAATGTGCATGAAGTAAGAAGCTTCATGGGTCTTGCTGGTTATTATAGAAAATTTGTAAAGGATTTTTCTAAAGTAGCTGCACCAATAACTTCACTGCAGAAGAAGGATAAGAAATTCATATGGAATGATAAGTGCGAAGCGGCTTTCAAAAGTTTGAAAGACCAGTTGACTTCTGCACCTATACTAGCTGTGCCAGACCCTAATGGGAGTTTTACTGTTGTAACGGATGCTTCTGGGGAAGGCCTTGGAGGTGTTTTGCTACAAAATGATCAGGTCATAGCATATGAAAGTAGAAAACTTAAGTTACATGAGCTGAATTATGCCCCTCATGATTTGGAACTTGCTGCCATTGTTCATGCACTTCAAGTCTGGAGACACTATTTACTTGGGAAACCTTTTGAGTTGAAAACTGATCACTTAGGACTGAAATATATTTTTACTCAGCCCAATCTGAACGCCAGACAGAGAAGGTGGTTAGAATTTTTATCGCAATATGACTTTGATATTAGCTATATCAAAGGGAAGGAGAATAGAGTAGCTGATGCTCTAAGTCGTAGGAGGCACATTTCTGCTCTTATAACATTAAGAACTCAGTTTAAAGACGAGGTAAAAAGTGCCTCAGAATCAGATGCATACTTTCAGCAAGTAAAAGTAGCGCTTGCTGCAGAACCTAAGGATATGAGGTATAAAGGTTTTCATTTTGATAATGAAGGAATCTTGCGTTATGAAAACAGGGTATATGTACCTATGTTGAACGAATTGAGAAAGAAGTTGTTAGTTGAATTTCATAATTCACCTTTCTCTGGACACCCAGGTATCACAAAAATGCTTGCTGATTTAAAACAGCAATACTTCTGGAAAGGTATGAAAAAGGATGTGATTAATTTTGTGACTCATTGTCTGGAATGTCAGCGGGTGAAGGCAGAACATATGCACCCTGCTGGACTGTTATATCCTCATAGCATACCGCAGTACAAATGGCAAGTAATAACCATGGATTTTGTACAAGGACTACCTATGTCCAGGAATAAACATGATGTTATCCTGGTAGTTGTAGATAAACTGACCAAGGTAGCTCATTTCATCGCTGGAAATCTAAAGGATGATTCACCAGTGCTGGCCAAGAGATTCGTACACGAAATTTTCAGATTACATGGTGTACCAGAATTGATTATATCTGACAGGGATCCTAGAATGACGTCAAGGTTTTGGCAAACGCTTAACGCAGCTCTTGGAACGAAACTAAACTTCAGTTCTGCATATCATCCGGAAACGGATGGACAAACTGAGAGGGTAAATCAAGTGTTGGAGGACCTGTTGCGAATGTATTGTATGGATCAACAGTATAAATGGGAAGAGTATCTTCCATTAGTTGAGTTCGCATACAACAACACTTATCACTCATCTCTTAAAATGGCACCATTTGAAGCACTTTATGGAAGAAAGTGCAGAACCCCTGTTAGTTGGGACAGTGTTGAGGATAGAGTGGTAATTGGACCAGAGATTCTCACAGAAATGGAACAGCAAGTTAAGCTGATTCGTGAACGATTAAAGGAAGCAGCGGATAGACAGAAGAGCTATGCTAACCTTAAGCGGGTTGATAGAAGGTTTGAGCTTGGTGATAAGGTTTTCCTTCGTGTTAAACCCAGAAAGAGTTCTATAACTTTTGGCAAGGCTGCCAAGTTGTCACCTCGATTTGTGGGACCTTTCGAAATTGTCGAAATAATCAATCCTGTAGCTTATCGTTTAGCATTGCCACCTGCTTTATCTCGCATGCATGATGTTTTCCATATTTCTTTGCTTAAGAAATACGTTTCAGATCTGTCACATGTTTTAAATTGGAATTCCTTGCAGGTCCAAGACCCAGGAATAATCGTGGTTAAACCCACACGAGTGCTGGAAACTCGCCAATTGCATTTAAGAAATCGTGAAATACAGCAATGTAAGGTCCAGTGGGACCAGTTTAGCGAAGAAAGTGCAACTTGGGAAAATCTGGAAGAGATGAAAATTGCTTTTCCTTCTCTTTTTCAACAGAATGAAATCTGTTGACAAAACATACTTTTATGAACTTATTGTTTTTAAGTATTTATGAAAGCCAGATGAAGGCAGACTTTATTCAGGTTGAATAAAATGTGTTGTGACATTGATTTCTGGAACTATTCAAATATGAAATAGGCACATTATTTGTGTACTGATAAATTGATTGACCTGAAGGTTAATTTAATATGTAATTCATCGGGACGATGAATCTTTTTAGGAGGGAAGCATGTAACACCCTGAACTGTTGTTACTTTCTCCTGAGCATACAAGTGTTGATATGTGATTTCTTGTAAAAGGATGTATTCCTCGATTTAGAAATCATGCTTGATATGTACTGTATTTTCTTTGCAGATCTTTGACTGAGTCAGAATATGATTAGACTCTTTTATCTATTTCATTTTGTATCTGAGTTTAATCTGATCTCGGAATGAATTATAGAGTTATCCATCTATAATACCTATTCTTGGATCAGTGGAATTGATCCAAGTATTGCTTTAAGTTTGTTCGTGATGAATTAATTTACAGACCCTGAACAGGTTGCAAGGTCTAGAAGCATTGAATAAGCTAGTCAGGAGTATGACTTAGGCTGATCAAGTGAAATGAATTGGTTCCCGATATCGAAGTATATCTGGAAGGTCTCGATCGTGGACCAGGTAATAATTCGGTTACATACGATTCTGCAGCCTAAGGCAGAACATGAGCTAACCCTGTTCAAGAAGGTATGATGTAGGTCTTTTTCTGAGTGTACAGAATGCAGACCTAACTGGAATTATTAAATGATTAGTAACCTAAGACTAAACCTAACCTAGGGGTTAGATTAGTGTTAATCTAACCTAGACCTAGGCTATGTGTTAATGTCCTAAGTTAGTATCTATGTGTAATATGGTTAGAATAAGTATTATCCTAAATTCTAACCTAAGATACTAACCTAACTATGAGCAAGAATGTAAAGGGACCTATGGAAGGGGTGCGAACCATGGGCGGCGTTTTCTATGTCATTAAATGCTAAGGATAAGGATGGAGGACAGGTCATGGTGGAGGTTTAAGCAACAGCTAACCTAAGCCGACGTGGCAGGTCGCCAAAACTGGAAATGAACTTGGGATTTTATTTGACTGTCGCCAACTTTGGCGGTCGGTGGAAGTGGCATTTGAGCGGGAAAGTTGGTGTAATTGCATTCAATGTGCTCGGTAGTCGAGCTCGGAACTCGCGAGAAGGCATGCAAACAGGAAGTTTGTTGGTTTGTTTGGCTTATCGTGATTTTCGGTTTTCCTTCTGCCTGTTCACTGGTTCTTCGCACCAGTCTTCTTTGTGTTGCATGGCGAGTATGAGGTTATCTAGCTCTTTTCTCTGGCAAGGGAAATATATATGTCATGGGGATAGCAAAATTTTGTTGGTCGCTCGAACTTGGAAAAGGAAAAGGAAGTCTGAGCTCTTCCAGTGGTCTGCTTCGGAATTTTGAGTAAAAATCCAGGCATGTTAGGCCCTAACCTTTAAAAATCTTGTTGTCTTTCAAGTGATTTCATTAGAACAACTCTGTTCAAATGATTTAAGGAATTAGATGTTTTTCTATGGATGTCATTGTGTGATTTTGGCACTGTATCTCTTGCTGGTTCGATTTTTCATTTATCCTTGATGGGTGTTTATTAAATTCGAACTGTGGCTTTATTTCTCTGTGTTTTGCATTCTGGTTTAATTTATGCAAAAAAGAAATTATAAAAGAAAGGAATGCTCGGTCTGCTCGGCGAGAACCCTTAAATTGTTCTTGTGAGGGGGTACAGGCCACTGTCATGCATGTCGATTTTGTCGCCGGTGCATGTTGTGAATACTTGTTGAAAGGGAAACTGCTGGACATTTGTTTGATTATTCCGTTTTAATGGAATCTTGTAAGCTCTGTCGTGGGTATTGATGGGGTGGTTATTGTTACTTGTCTGGTTTCGTTTTGTCTTTTAGATTTGCTTGGGAACAGGTAACTTTTGTGTTACAGTAGCCATTATGACCCAGTGGAAGTTGTTTTTCCCTTGTTATTGTGGTAACGGGATTTTATCGTTGACAGTATACATTAGGGATATATGTATTGTTTTTGAACGAATCTGTGGAGTCCTTTGAATGAATCGTATACTATAGTCCACTGCTGAGGATATAGATACATCCTTGAGTTTTGTTAATATGAATTCCGTTGGAAGTCATATAGAAGTTACAGGTCATACGACCTCTGTTATTGTAATGGAATTTAGTACCGACTTCCTGGGTATGCATTTATGTTTCTTATGTGTAAGCTTGTTCGGGAATTTTGACGAGGCTCGGTTGAATCCCTTGTTATGAAAATTGGTATTTGAATTGCTTACACTTGGTCCTTGTCGAATGCTTACCTTGAATGGCATAGATTGATTCTTAAACTATTTTTTTAATCTTATACTGTTGTTGGGTTCCGTGGTTATGGATAATAACCCGTTAACAGTATGAAATGTAAATATAGATTCATATTCGTTTTAATCTGAACGACTCTGTGGAGTCGATTGAATGATTTATATGTTTGAATCACTTGTTATGGTTGAATATAGTTGAATATTGGAAATTGTTGTTCCAGCGACTAAAGGGAATAATATGTATTTCGATCTCTGTTATTTCGTAAGAATACCATCGTGCCGCAAGGATTTTGTGGTACAGATTCTTTCGGTATATTTTTACGTTCTTCAGTCTGTGCAAGTTTGTGTAAAATATTGGCAAGGGTTCAGTCGGATTCCTTGTTTTGAAATTAGTAATTAAATTTGCTTTGCCTGATTTTTAATATGCTCCGATGATGGGCTTAGATGGAATCGTATGCAATTATTTGTCTTGTTACTACTGTTCGGATTCATTTGAATTCTTGGAAGTTAACCTGTATTTCTGTCTCTTATTGAACCTGATATTTGGACACTGTCGTTTGTCACTGTTTGAGTTCCTTGAGTATGGATAATTATCTCGTGTTTTGGCTCTGTTGAAGTGAGTCGCGAATACCATACTTTATACTTGCATGCACCAAGGTGAGAATAGATTTGCTATTTTCCTTTCCGTTTACTCCAGTCTGATTGAGACTGAACATGTTCGGAAATTTTGTGTGATTCTCTTGGCATAGACTTAGGGAAACATCCAATTGTCTAATGCAATGGAGTCTGTTGTTGACCGCAATACTAGAGGTTCTTTGATTTCGAACTTGGGTCGAAAAGCCTTGCTGTGTTCGATTTTTATTAAGACAGTGATTCTTCTTGTGGTTTGACGGACTTGTTCACACATATACTGGATTAATGCATTCCATATGTGGAGACGGTACAGTAGTGAACTTGTGTGAAGGGAAGTGTGAATGATTTGTTCCTTTCTCTTTTATTATTATAATACATGTTGATATCTGTAACAGTAGGAGCTGTTTTTAACATATTGATATACTCAAGAGTTGTTATGATATTTCCTTCTTTGGATGAATGGAACGATCTGTCCAATGTTGCTGATATTGGCTTCAATTGGTTGTTTTTAATACTTTTGTTCTTGATTCTTAATATTTGATGAAATATTTGAGAAGTGTTTAGGACTATTCTGTAACGTTGATAGAGTTACACGTTTGTAGTCAATTTTGTATTATAAAGGCATATTTTGAATATGTTTACTTGTTTGGATAATTGATCTCATTTAAACAGGGTGTTTAATGAAAACAATTGACGGATTGCAATTGTTTTAAAAGTTAGTGCTTATCATGCTCAGTTCATCGAACTGACTCATGTTGACTATTTTTGCAGATGGTTTCCGTAAGAGGTAAAAGCAATGCAGATCTGACAGGCTGATCAGATTGTTTAATTTGTTTTATAATGAATTACAGCTTGATTTCCTAAATGTATTATATGTGGAAAGATGTACTTTTCCATTAAGCATTGTATCAAGTATGTTGTTTGCATAAAATGTAATTATATAGTTCTGACAGGAATGGGAATAAGTATTTGATACTTGTGTTGTATTCTTATTCTGATAGTTGACCTTCTTCGGTTTATATACCAGAGTGGCAATGTTATCTTGTGTAATTTGGATGCTTTTGTGATTGACTATGAAAGCTTACAAGAAAATGTGATTGAATTCATATGAGTGTTTAGCAGATCTAATTGTTCTAGTGAAAGCAATATTGAATTTAAACAATTGTCTTTCTAAAAGATAGGTTAAAAATGAACCTAATCAGAACGCTAAACAAGCCGAATTAAATTACTAATCCCTAGTCCTGAGTATGACAGGACAATATTAAAATGGATTCTTAATCATTTATATCTTATACTAATAAGTATGATATAAATTCAGTTAGGAGAACTGATGTAAATCTAATGGGGTTCAGATGGCAATCTCAAGTAAAGGTTATGAGATATTGTCCAATTCTGTTGTTTTAGAATCATGAGTATTCTAATGACTCCTTGATGAGAGCTTGACCTTAATACCTCTACCATGTAATGGGTTTTATAGAGGAAGGTCGTCTTAAGATGAAGAATCCAGGGATCGGGATAGGCTAACCTTAGGGAAAAGTCTTTAAAGTAATTTAAACTCAAGTGCGTAACGCATGTTACTAAGTAGATCTTTTCGAGGTGGATTTAAAGGTTGACGACACAAGTCAACTGCAGGGTTGTGCCTCCGAGAAGATTAGGATCTTCTCGAAGTTACAACAATGCAGGTGACTTATGGCGACACCCTTTGCATTGATCGCTAAGATTTACACTTTGATCTCGCACGAGTTACTCAGGGTCCGATTAAGAACGTGGTCATGTTATAAGGCTGCCTAGGAGATTCGGGGTATCATGACACACTGGTTGAACTGCAAGGTTGAACCAGTATGTCACCATATCCCTAATCCTCGTGGGCATCCATATAACATTATCACCTTGTTAATCTGTCTCCGAGTGATTAAGTTGAGAAAGGAAGGACTGACAGTAGTCAGTATAAGACATTCTATATAACATAAGAATGGGGTGAAGGACGTATTCCAGATTGACGAGTATGCCGTTAAGGAATACGAGACATAAACAGTATGTTTCAAATCTTTGGCCAAAGTATCGCAAGCTGCTGATTGCGTTGTCCTAATTCACCTAGTCTAAGGGATGAGATGCCGATGAATAATGGTAACAATTATTCAGTTAGGTTCCTTGGACAGAGCATTCTGAATCCCAGAGTAGGGAAGAGAACCGCAAGAGTAAAGTGTTAAATAAAAACACCAACTCTTATTACTCATGAATAGATCGGTAGATTACCGAGTCATGGAATGAATAGATCGGAAGTACTCCGAGTCATTACAGCTGCATATGGTTGTCTGTTATATGAATGGTTATTTGATTTGTGAGTTCTAAATTATGTATTTAGAACCAGGATGCAATTATCAAAAAAAAAAAAAATTCACTTGTTCTAAGGTATAAAATGAGGATGTTACATGGGCTGTGAACATCCACCTCTCCTCCTATAACAGGATTCAATCCCATGATGAATTTCTATATCCTGAACTTCTCATCAGTTTGGTACTGAGGTACATATTCAGTTATAATTAGCTTTCCTTGAGCTAAGTTCTGGAATTCAGTCATTTTCTAATCATAGTAAAGTTATGGTAGGCAGTGTTTCCTAAAGTAACCTTTAAATTGATCCCATGTGATATTAGTTTCATCAATGTTTAACTCAGCTTTATGGTTGTCCCACCATGAAGATACCTCATGGGAAAGCTGATATGCTCCCCATATCACCTTTGTTTCTTTTGAGAAATTCCTTATTACAAATTATTTCTCCATTTCGTTGAGCCAATTATCAGCTCCATCTTCTAATGTGGTGCCATTAAACTTGGGTCGACTTATCCTTTTTATATCATAAGTGAGTTCAGCGGCCAACATAGCCTTTTTATTCTCAAGTTGATCAGGTATGTTCACATTGTTATTATCAACACCTAAATTAGCATTATCCTCAGGAGGTGGTTGATTGTTGTTACCAAAATCTTCTTCCTCCTCATTTCCCATTACTTGTTGTTCAAGTGTAGCCAAATGATCTCCTATGTCCAATAGGCCAGAAAGGATCTCATCGATTTTTTGGGAAATTGTTGCTCCTTCCTCAGGTGGAGGATTATTTGCAAAAATTCCATTTGTTCTAACCATTTTCTGTTAACAAGACAATTTAAGTTTCATCATATTATAGACACAATAGGTCCAAGAGCTGCAACCTTTAGCTATGATACCAAGATGTAACATTCCCATTTTAAGACTTTAGAAAAAAGGATTTTTTTTTTAAACATAATGTTCTCTGTTCTAAATAAAAAATCATTTAGAACACATATTCCATGCCAATCGATCTCATAACAAATAACCATATGCAGCTGTAATGACTCGGCATACTACCGATATCTCATTCCATGACTCGGTTACCAACGAATCTCTCATGTTAAATTAAAGTATAGAATACTTTATGTCTACTACGTATACTTGGTTCTCCTACCTTATTCTGAATATAGAGTGATCTATTTAAAGAACCTATCTGAATATTTGTTACCAATATTCATCTAACATCACGTTGTTTTAAACTAGGTGATATAGGATAACACAACCAATAGCTTGTGATACTTTGGCCAAATATTTTCAACATATTGTTCATGTTACTATTCCTAGATGGCATACTCGTCATTCTGGAATACATCCTTCACCTCACTCCTCTATTATCTAGAATGGTCTTTACTGAATACCATCATTCCACTTGCCCAAGGTTTGATCCTAGCCCCGTTTAGCAACATAATTTACTATACGAAGATGCTCATGATGACTTAGGATATATGGGCATACTCAGCTAACCTAAGTCATCCAAATGTGTCAAGGTACCCTAAGTCATAGAAAGCTACTACCTATCTCGAACATGCTACTAACTTGACCTAGAGAGAAACTAAGTTCAAGTCCAAATGTGTGTAGATCTAGATGAACAAATATGGAAGGGTTTTTCCACATGTCAACTATAATAATGTATCATTGAGAAGTCTAGGGACTTCTCCAGGGTATAGTCCTGTAGTTGGCATGTGCCAACATCCAATATAACTGAATCATCAAGATGTACATACCCCTTTCGTGGTCATTAATCAGAATTAAATTAGATTAAGTTGTTTATCCAACATTCCTTAAGTCCTTTATCCAACTCTAGCCTAATTATATATGGGAACTTCATTAATTCATGTTTGCATTATTATTCGTTAACGTGGCATAACAAACAGTTATCCCAAAAACAAGACAACAAACATTAAACATTTAATTCTTAATGTAACCTAGCTATCCAAATAGAGTTTCATCTAACTAGATTTAGCTAGAGATTACTTTAAAACATTAGTAAAAATTATTAAAGATCATACCACTATTCCTTTTATCTTTCATTCCATGAGAGAGGAAGAGTCTTCCTCTACATGGTTAGATGTTAGGTTTAAAAAAACCTTTTTATCATTCGTTACTTGTATAGTTTAATTGTATGTCCCAAGCATATTTCATAATTAAACTATCATTGTGAAGTTAAAGAATGTCACTATTACAATTTAACAAGTTCATTATAATAGGGGAGATTATACTTATCTCCTTAATCCAACTTATTACCTAATAACAACAATAGTACACAACATATATAAGGAATACCGCAAAGATATCACTATTATTTCTTGCATACAAGTACAAGAGTATTCACATCACAAATTGTAGTCCAACATAAAACCTTTCAAATCATGATGATAAATATACATTTACAAGACTATGCATTTCAAACATTCAGCATGACATTTAGAATTAAGATCTTAAAACAACATCACTTTCCTCTTCTAATACATCTCAAGAATTATTCAAAACTCTTTACATAAGATCTAGAATTAAATAAACAAATGCATCATAAAAGTTTCTTTCTTCTTTTATCACCTACAATGTCCATCTGCAAAAATTACTAGCACAGGTCAGTTCAATTAACTAAGCATGATAAGCACTAAGTATTAAAGTAAAGTGCATTACACTTATTGTTCCATTAAAACAACTCTATTTTAATGAAACAATTAATATATCATACGAATAATCCAATGTAATAACATCTAGAAAATAAGTACATTAAAAGAGTTTGAATTTACTTTTAAGAAAAGAACTTAATATAATCCACAACATCATAATTATATCACAAGGTTTAATTGATCCTATCAATTACTTTAAAACAATCAATAGGTCTTTTCATCTAATTGTCTCATAGTTCTATAAGAATAGAAATACACATTTATCTTTACTAAGTAGCAAAAGAAGTCAAATACAACATAGATCATATTAGAATGCTTCATCTTTCCATATAGCAAAAGAAGAAGAATCAATACATACTTATTCCCCATACTCTAATCATCTAAAAGAAAAATACAGGTTTAAAACACACGAATCTGGCTTAGTCCAAACATAACAATATAAGGATTTAACATTAAAGGAAGAATATCTAACAAGAATCGTAATCAATCCAAGTAGGGTAGAGAGTCAAATTTGTCCCACCATAAGTCAAAACTAACTCCCATATGTTAGAGGATATAATTCAAGATCTGAAACCAAACATTCCACAATAAATTTTCCATCTCAGAAGAAGATCGAAAACATAAAAGTTCAATCAAATGAACTTATCCAAACAACAGAAAAAGGATCTCAAATAGAAAATGACCTAATCTATAATTCATTTCATTTATACTATGAAATGAATTCCCATTTCTATTTCAAACTTAGAAATTATTTATCTAGTTCCCAAAAGAGACCATAAAACCAAATGCATAGTTAAAGAAATCACACTTCTAATTTTCCTTCACAAATCTTACAAACTAGTTTACCTATTTCCATTCATCAAGCACAAGTTGGAATTCAAATCTCAGAACGAAGTACACAGTACAGCCCCAAAGCAGTATACTGTCCCCAAGAGAACATGTTCCTTTCTCTATAAAACTTGGAGATTCATTCAATGAACCCATCAAGGAGTAGGAATCCTCAAACAGTAAAAGATATACAATTTTAGAAGTAATCAAGAAATCAAGATCTGAAATCCCATTACAAGGCTTCAACAGCTCAATACAAAGAATTAAGTAATTTGAGATCCAATTAAGAACAATAATACAAAACTATCTGAATAGAGATAAAATACATCCTTTCATACAAAATTTAGTGCTCTAAGGTACTTGTACATACCCAAAATTGTATGTACTGTACAGTCGGAAATTGGTTACGAAAGCCCCGATGATGATACAGATCTCCTCACAAGGTGGTCGGGATCTGGAAAAGCCCTCGGAGTATGTGTTAACATCCCGCATGCCCCGTTTAGCCCCCGCGCCCTTTGTTTTCCCCTTTTTCAATCTTTCCTTGGCCTCTTGACCTTCAGTGACAAAACCGCCACCCTGCAGGGCGGCGGTCTTGTATGCGCTTTCCAGAATGTTCTGATGATCACGTCAAGCATGAAAATTCAATTTTCACTCGCATTTCTCAACCACTAAAGCTTGTATTTATGTTTTTGCCGACTGAACAATGATTTATCTTTGTTTAATGGTGGGAGAGTTCAATTTGAACTTGCCTTCTACTCATTGCAAATGCTATAAATATGTAGCTTGTTTACAAGTAAATGGTCTTGGTTCTTTAGTCTGGAGTCTTCATTCTTGAATTTCAGTCTTCAATACTCAGTCCTAGATTTATTTTATGAATCATTTTATCTTTAGCATGGATTAGAATTCTGAGTATTTAGTTATGCCTCACTGTACACCGACAACGATCCTGCTAGGAATCGTATAGGCCAAGCTCTGTTCTCTTGTGCCATCCCTCTCCTACTTATACTTCGTTGTATTTCTCTGAAGCTGCTATTATTCATTGTTTGAGTACCTGCTGTTTATCATTTTATTTCATCATTGCTG
The DNA here is from genome assembly GCA_019776745.2 of Taxus chinensis. Classification (NCBI taxonomy): domain Eukaryota; kingdom Viridiplantae; phylum Streptophyta; class Pinopsida; order Cupressales; family Taxaceae; genus Taxus; species Taxus chinensis. The sequence continues at coordinate 656,201,404 of CM034148.1, forward strand.
CAACGACCCTGCGAGGAATTGCATAGGCTAAGCCAGTTCACTTGCGCTATCCCTCTCCTACTTGTGCTTTGTGCCATTTTTACTTCAAAGTGACTACCATCCCAGTGCCTTCTCTTGCTGATGTTTCCATACTCCTACTCTTTCTTGATTCACGTGAACATGCAAGAACGAAGAGATCACTCTGAGGGGACAAGCTACAACAAAACTGGGTTTGCCTCTTTTCAGTAAACTCCAGGTTTAAATTGTCAAAGTTATTATCAAATAGAGTAGTGAATCATTTTATTTCAGTTAAGCTCGCTTTCAATATTGCCTGGGAAGTTGTGGGGAATGATATTTTCTGAGAAACTATGATTTGTTCCTCACTTCTGAGGTAGGATTGAAGGTTTTCAATTAAGTTAATTAGCTGTCTTTTATTTAGATTCACACATCTACATAGGTGAATAACCACACCGGGTTATCTCGCTTGTTTAGTTTTAGTATAAAGTAGTTTAATTGTTGCTTGTAATGATAATGTTTCAATCATATATTTTGTTTAGATTAGTTTCCCTTTCAATAGTAGTATAAATTGTTATTTTTAGTTTAAGTTAATTTGGAGACTTCATAACTAGAATAAATGCTTAAATTCTAGTTAGGAGGATAAATCACTAGGGAATTTATGTTACCCGCTCATAGCCTCTAAATCTCCCCTTTGTCATTTTAGCTACCAGGAGATCACACTACCAGATCTTAGTCACTGATCCTCCCATGATTAATTGCTTGCCAATTCTCATCCTCGCTTGTAGCTTTTCTATCATAGAAAACTGACCATAATCCTGGCTGTGACTTCATCTAAGTCACCTGAATTACAAATCACCGGTTGTGTCGGCATGACCTCGAGAGGTCAGGTACGGGGAAGGTCACTTGCTGATTATCATCCTCACATGTCACTTTTCCATCGTACAAAATTGGTGAACCCGACATGAAACAAACAAATTTTTCTCCTTCTGTATCTCATTAGTCTTCACATCAGCTTCACCAACAAAATTGGTGAACCTGACGTGAACAAACAACTGTTTCACCTTCTCTTTGAGAAGTTTCAAATCTTCTCTCAATCGCCTTCGTTCCTTCCCATTATTCTGCGGGTATTCATATACCCCCCGAATATGTCAGGATTCGACGCATATGGCAGACCCCTCTTGGGTTTTGAGGCATACTACACCCAACAGAATAGACAATCATCACCCTCACTCTCAGTATGGGGCAACAACTATTCAACTAATCAGTTGTCAACACAAACCCCAAGAATCAAATATAATTCATCTTTTCAAATGGGGGAGTTAGATCAACCCCCTCGAACGTAACAAACAGAGCCTTCAAGCTCGAACAATATGACGTTCACTGGAGAATCTGGATCATCTCCTCAGGTATTACTTAGACCACAAATTAGTAGGCAATCGGATCCATACCTGGTCTTATATGATGGACAATCAATACGTTATCCTAGGAGTGAACAACGCTCCCGGGGAATGTACCCACCTATAGGAGGTTTACAAATACAACCCGAAATCTCTTTTCAAGAAAATACCTCTATGCCACTGCATACAGGAAATATTCTTGGAGAAACTTGGCAAGATAGCGATCAGTTTATGACAAGATATCACATACCTTTACAACACCAAGGTATACAACAAACGCCACTCAGGAAAAGCACCATGACTTCACCTAATGAAGTCATTTCAACGTTAGTAGAAAAAGTGAGAGGGTTAGAACTGGCTCAAGCAAGTCAAAATTCTCCGTTCATACAAACAGGAAGTTCCAATCCTCCATACCACTCTGGCCAGGTAGATCTCCTTATGGGAGTAGGCACGTTAGGCATGCCTCCTCAATATCCACAACAAACGCCAACAAGGCCTATCATCTCTAACACTATTCCTCCCAGTCTAGTGTCGAACAGTCCATTCCTTGACAATACCCCGTCCTACTTAAACATATACTCTAAATCACCACAAGGAGATATGTTCTCCTCTCCCGGCATGTTTGCTTAAATGCAGGGACCTCCCTATGCCCTTGCCAACGCATACGCTGCACTGTATCAACAACCTATCCCACCACCACTCCCTCAGCAAACACCATCAATGGTCGAAAGCTATGCGATAGGGACTTATTCAGAATACCTAAAGGAACCCTTAGATTTCACCATATGAAGTGTCATGCTTCCAAGGCCTCTTCCCGATTTTCCCAAGTTCAAGGGTGAGGGAGATCCAAATGCGCATATCAAAGCTTACGCTACAGCCATTCGGGAATTACTCCCATGGGATGGGGTTGTTGCTAAAATATTCCCCAAAATGCTGGAAGGCATTGCTCTCGATTGGTATTACAGAATACCTGAGGCTTCCATACATTCATTTAAACAACTCGTGTCAGAGTTCATCAAGGCGTTCGATATGAACCAACTGTTGAGAACATGAATCAGGGAATTCCTGCATATCAAACAAGAACACAACGAATATGTCGCCCATTTCATCCAAAGGTGGCGCATAGTTCTTTATTCTTCAGCAAGTGCTCCAAACATGGATCAAATGGAACTATGTGATTTATTCCTTCATTCTCTCAGCAGGGAGGTGAAAGAAGAAGTCCAGAAGTTCCCATTAAGAACTTACGATGAAGTACTTGAGAGCGCCCTTCGAATAGACCAAGCAGCAATTGATAGTGGCCGCAAAACATATGGAGCAAATGGGAGGTTAATCACCTCCAGCCAAAACACTACAACTTATCCTACTACAACGAACGCCGATCAAGGACCCAATATCCTTAATGAAAACCATGGGGTTACAACATATGGATTCAATGATCAAGTCAAAGGACCAAATGTTGTCAACACCCTGGCACCTACTAACAATCAACGCAATAATAACTTCACCCCAGCGATCAATATGGAGGATTCTAATCATCCTCCACAACAGAAAATCCAGCCACAAGGCCTTGCTCGGGGCCCAGATGGATATCAAAACCAAAGCCAAAGGCCACAACCTCGAAATTTCAACTATAACAACCAGCAGCCCAATCAGAACTTTGGGCCACAACAGGATTCAAACCGAAGACCACGGAACTATAATCCCAATCTATATTGTGGTTTCCACAAAATCAGGGGTCATGATACTAGGACTTGCCATGACTATAATAAATTCATGCAACACTTGCCAGAAGAACAAAAACATCTTTTCATAGATATGTTCTTGGCAGATCCTGTGTCACCAGCACCAAATACTTTTGTAGGGGTAGTTTCCCCTCAAAATTCACCTCTCAAGATCTTCAACGATCCTTTCCCAAATCATTATAATAATAACAGGTTAGATCCAAATGGGAAAAACAAAGGTATCATAATAAGAAATAACAATCAAGACGCCTCAACTCCTGACAACTCTCAGATTGCTCCTAACCTAAGTTCAAATGGTAATACAAAAATCTTGGGATTAGTTGAGCTAGAGGTTGAGCGTGAAATTAATGCAACAACTCAGAAAAAGGAGTATGTTTCACAACCCCTACCCGATATTTTCTCCACACGAGATGAAGTTCCTATAAATGCTAAACCGGTAAGATCCTATGATTTAATATACGAGGTGGCAAAGACAAATAAAGATAAGTCAATTTCTGTGGAAACAGTCTCCACTAAAGCCACAGCAGGAATTATGAAACTCTTAGAGAATGACGAACCGATCTTTCTCCCATTCAAACCTCAAGGAATGGGTAGTCTTCTCGGCATAGCATCTCTTCCCTCCGATGACCTAAATCTAGATATAAACATGATAGAATTAACAAGTGAAGAAAGGCAATTTAAAACTAAAACGATGCCTATCAAAACCATCTCTAAGCACTGCCCTATTCTAAAGCCTAGTTTCGACCCATGCGTGTCTAAAGCTAAGTTTTCCCTATCCATGGGGCAAGACCTCATCATTAACACAATGCTCACTATGAGAGAGAAGGTCGAGCAGCATAGTCATGCTCACCCACATGCCATCTCTCAAAAACATGACAAAGAGGTATGCGAATGCCTCTTTAAGAAAAATGTTTTTAATAATGGGACATATACACCTTTGGGCAAGGGTTGTAAGTTCAAACCTAGAATGGTAGGCCCTCATCAAGAAAATGAAAAATTTGAGGATAATGGTTCTCCGCTGTGTACTTCTAGGGGTGAAGAATTTGATATTCGTCAACTTTCTTCACCTTAGACATCATGACATATGGTTCCACCTACATTTTCATATGTACATGGTTGCAGTTGCATTACATTAGTAATTTAGTTGGTTCATTTTGTTTACTCGTTTCATAAATATTGTAGTCCAAGAACTTACTCTTAAGTAATCTGTTACAAATTTTTGAAGATATTGGCAAAATTATTCAAATCACATCTCTTCAAACATCATCAAGTATTTTCAAATCTTCTCATCAAGTTTGACAGACAAACATTGACGAAAACCATACCAAGACCTGCATACTTGGCTTTTCTCTTTCTTTCTACTAGGTAAAGTTGTCCTTGCCTACGGTCTATTCTAGAAGCTTCTTGGTGTCACATCTATCCCTCTTAAAATCTCTTGGAATGAAAGGATATCCCAAATTCATAGATCAAAAATGTAAAAATCAAATGCAATCAAAAGCACCAAGCAAACAAAATATTTTATTTTACACACTTCTTTACCCCATCAACCTTCGGTGATAAGCCCACATCTCTTACTGGTGATGTGAGGTTGCGAAAGGAAAGAAGTGCCCTTACTCACCTGTATCTTGCCTTTGGTGACAAACCCATGCTTCTTACTAGTGGCATGAGGCAAAGTGTGGGGGGTCCAGTCACACAAAATAACAAATCTTGGTATGCTAAAAAAAAAAAAAAACACAAGTCAAATTCTGTTAAAAAAAGGCAAACATCCAAATTCCAAAGAGATCAAATCCTTAAAACTAGATTTTGTCAACCAAGTTGCCATTTATGAATCTAAGTCTAGATAAACTAAAAAGTAAGTGGCCTTCTAAGCTTGGTAGTAGTTCTAAGTAGGGTGGGTGTGTAGGTAAAAATTTGGTTCTTGTTCTTGTTTTGTCTGTCTCTCATCATTCCACTCAAATCAAACTCATACAACTTGTGCCCTTCCCAATTCTTGGTGTTGAGCCCTTGCATCTTAGTAGTTGCATGGATTTGGGATTGGGGCAAGTTCATCTCTTTATCGCTACACATTCATCACGTTTTGCCAACATAAGAAGAAATCACAAACATTGTCTAAAGAGGCCAAAAGTTCAAAACTACAACATGTTCATCATCACATATCAGCATTGCAAAAGAAAATAAAGTAAAAACATTCTGTTTAACATTTGTTATCACTTGTCATCCATTGCATACATTCTGAAAAGCATGTAAAAGTTGGCGGCATTTCGACACACGGGCATGTCAGGTATAGCCTCTAACTCCCCATTTTGGGACCGCCATACTCGGACCCAACGTTTTATGCCTCTTCATGGCTAAAACGCTTCTCCAAGGGGGCAATATGTATGTACCCAAAATTGTATGTACTGTACAGTCAGAAATTGGTTACGAAAGCCCTGATGATGATACAAATCTCCTCGCAAGGTGTTCGGGATCCGTAAAATCCCTCGGAGTATGCGTTAACATCCTGCATGCCCCGCTTAGCCCCCGTGCCCTTTGTTTTCCCCTTTTTCCCTCTTTCCTTGGCCTCTTGAGCTTCAGTGATGAAACCGCCGCCCTGTAGGGCGGCGGTCTTGTGACCGCCACCCTGAACAGGGCAGCAGTCCTGTAACCGCCGCCCTGCTTAGAGCGGCGGTCCTGTACGCGCTTTCTAGAATGTTCCGATGATCGCGTCAAGCATGAAAATTCAATTTTCACTCACATTTCTCAACCACTAAATCTTGTATTTATGTTTTTGCCGACTGAACAGTGATTTATCTTTGTTTAATGGTGGGAGAGTTCAATTTGAACTTGCCTTCTACTCATTGCAAATGCTATAAATATGTAGCTTGTTTACAAGTAAATGGTCTTGGTTTTTTGGTCTGGAGTCTTCATTATTGAATTTCAGTCTTCAATACTCAGTCCTAGATTTATTTTATAAATCATTTTATCTTTAGCATGGATTAGAATTCTGAGTATTTAGTTATGCCTCACTGTACACCGACAACAATCCTGCTAGGAATCGTATAGGCCAAGCTTTGTTCCCTTGTGCCATCCCTCTCCTACTTGTACTTCGTTGTATTTCTCTGAAGCTGCTATTATTCATTGTTTGAGTAACTACTATTTATCATTTTATTTCATCATTGCTACAACGACCCTGCTAGGAATTGCATAGGCCAAACCAGTTCACTTGCACTATCCCTCTCCTACTTGTGCTTCGTGCCATTTTTACTTCAAAGTGACTACCATCCCAGTGCCTTCTCTTGCTGATGTTTCCATACTCCTACTCTTTCTGGATTCACGTGAACATGCAAGAATGAAGAGATCACTCTGAGGGGACAAGCTACAACAAAACTGGATTTGCCTCTTTTCAGTAAACTCCAGGTTTAAATTGTCAAAGTTATTATCAAATAGAGTAGTGAATCATTTTATTTCAGTTAAGCTCGCTTTCAATATTGCCAGGGAAGTTGTGGGGAATGATATTTTCTGAGAAACTATGATTTGTTCCTCACTTCTGAGTTAGGATTGAAGGTTTTCAATTAAGTTAATTCACTGTCTTTTATTTAGATTCACACATCTGCACAGGTGAATAACCACACCAGGTTATCTCGCTTGTTTAGTTTTAGTATAAAGTAGTTTAATTGTTGCTTGTAATGATAATGTTTCAATCATATATTTTGTTTAGATTAGTTTCCCTTTCAATAGTAGTATAAATTGTTATTTTCAGTTTAAGTTAATTTGGAGACTTCATAACTAGATTAAACGCTTAAATTCTAGTTAGGAGGATAAATCACTAGGGAATTTATGTTACCCGCTCATAGCCTCTAAATCTCCCCTTTGTCATTTTAGCTACCAGGAGATCACACTACCAGATCTTAGTCACTGATCCTCCCATGATTAATTGCTTGTCGATTCTCATCCTCGCTTGTAGCTTTTCTATCATAGAAAACTGACCATAATCCTGGCTGTGACTTCATCTAAGTCACCCGAATTACAAATCACCGGCTGTCTCGGCACGACCTCGAGAGGTCGGGTACGGGGAAGGTCACTTGCTGATTATCATCCTCACATGTCACTTTTCCATCGTACAGTACTCAATCCATCTTTTTATTAAAACCCAGAAATCAATTAAAAAGAACTGAAGAGAGTAAGAGAGTTCAATAACGTTTAAGTCAAGAGATGTCCCATTCTTACCTCCATCGAGACTGAAATAGAATCACAACAAGGACTCCCAAGTTCCACTTAAAAGTATTAATTCAAGGAAGGAAATTGTTTCAGACATCTATTACAAGAAGGAGAATGAATACTGCATTTCCATAAACCCTCTAAAACTTTATTGACTGTTCCAAACAAACTAAACAAATCAAATAAACCCACAACAAGACATAGTTCCAGTCCACTAATCCTATGAACAAAACAATCAAGCTTCAACAAGATGTGGGTTCACTAAGGACAGAGAACGAAAGATATACTTCACATTCACTCGCCCTCTCCAATTCAAATAATGTGGTACAGTCTCCAAAATAGAAGTGCCATAATCATTCCAATAAGAAGCTATAAGGAGAAGATCTCAAAGAGATTACCAGGTTTACTTCTAAACTAAAAAAATCTTGTAAGACCCTTTTGAACTAATAGTCATTAAATGAGCTTAAATCTTTTCAAATCCTCAATACCAACAAAAATCTAACTCAGAATACAAGTATAGAATCAAACACATCAATTCCAACACAAGTTCATAACACGCACAAATTAAATACCAGTACAGTTTCGAACATGAGCTTTGAACAAAAGTTCAAAACTTCATAAGGATCTAATATTGGCTTGGACAAACATGAAGTTCAAATACAAGCTTAGAAAAAAACACCAATGCTCTAATACGAGTTCAAGCATTTTCAAATCCTTAAATAAGAACAAAAATTCTAGCTCAGAGTACATGTATAGAATAAAACTCATCAATTTGACTACAAGTTTGAATCACGCAAATATTGAAAACAAGTACATTGTTGATCACAGAGCTTCAAAAAAAGTTCAGAACAATACAAGCTCCAGTACCAACTCAAATGAAACACAAAACTTCACCATAATAGTTCAGAATGAAAAAATAAGGCAGCGAGTGCCCGTTCAGCCAACAACAACCTTGTAAACAAGTTTCAGAATGAAATACAGATCTCCTAATAAAATTTTTTCATGCATGCCACCATTAAAATAACACAAAGAAATTTTCCCAAAAACTATCATTGCCAACAATGGATTTCCATTTTTAAAACCTCATAGATTAATAAAAACATGAAGGTAAATAACCAGACAAATAAAACAAAAAATTATCTCATGAGAGCAGAGTTTTTTTAATGATTCATTTAGAAGAAAGTAAGAAATCTTAATGCGTAGATCCTATCATGCCTGATAATGTCTCTACCAATTTGAAGGAGACTTCCATCTGAGCTTCCAACTCTTTTTCTTCTCCACGACAGATCAACTACCAAAAAAAAAATTCTTCCAATGCCTCTTATACATTCCCTTGATAAAAAATAGACTAGAAAAACCAAAAATAGCCAAGAAGAAGAAGAATTCAAACTACTGGTTGAAAGAACCAAATATCTCCATGCAGAGAAAAATTCGCAAGGCATGCAAAACCAAACAACCTCTCACAAACCCACCTTCCATTTTTCCAAGATGGTTTACACACAAAAACCAAGATCCATTAATGTCATAACTCCCAAATTTCCTACTTATCTCTCCTTGCCACCGTATCCCAAAACTGGCGAATACCAATTTCAAATCAACATGCAATTCCATACTTAGTGAAGCCTCCATGTAAGCCCCAATAAAGTTAACTAGCCCTTGCAAGAAATAGAAGTACCACCTTGCATTAATACACAATCAAATCAAATAAAAGCCATTGGAACCGTCGTCATAGTGCCATGTGACCCTTAGGTTCCTTTTAAATAGTTTAGGCTAGATTTCCCAAGACTTAGGTTAGTCTAACAATAAATTACCTTAGGTCTTAAAACATTGCCATGGGTAATGTCTACTTTAGGTCAGATTAAATCCACTTCCATATAGTATTAGGAATTAGGATAATATAGTCTAGTATTACTATAGTAATCTCCCCTTCCCATATTCATTTAGCAAAAGAGCTTAGGTTAGGTCACCCTTCAACACAATAGAATAAGAAGCTTAAGTTAGGTTATAACCCAATTAAATAGACATAGTTAGGGAGTAGGTGCTCTTACCTAGTTTAGGATGCCATTAGGTTAATCCTTTAGCTTTAGGATTCAGATCCCCTTCATAGTCATGAAGCAGACTATTTTTGTTTACGCAAATAATGTCCTGCAGAGGTCAATCCTAAGGACCCAAGCACAAACATACAACCGAATGAAGACACGATCACTCAAGCCCAAAGAACTTGTAACATACAAGGTTTAGTCCACTATGTCACTCAACCAATGAATGTCAATTTACCATTAAGTTCATTAAGAAGATTTAAAACATTACTTGGATCACTGAAATTGATCCAAGGATGAGTCAGTACATGAGATAAGTTTGCAACTCTCAAAACTATATTACAAATTATCAATAAGAAGTTAAAGTGGATTCTTGCAAGCCATAACATTTTAGTCCAATGAATCTAAGAGAAAAAATGATTTATTCATAACAAGCATGATTTTCAAAAATCAAGGCAACACACCTCATTTAAAAAAATCACATGCCCATGCTTAAAATGTAAATAGAAATATAATAGTTTGTCCAAGGTGTTACATAAAATTAGTTGAGGCACAATCTCTCCATTATGTTAGGGATGAGAAGGAAGCATATTTCTTATATGAACACATTTTTAAGAGATTTTGAGCACTAAGATCAATTATCTCATATTAAGGACCCCATTTCAGGTTGAATGTGACAATATATTTTATGGAAACATATTGGGTAAGGAACAAGAAAACATCCCCATACCACCCTCAATCCAATGGTCAAAATTTTAATTTACTAACAGGTAATTAGAGAACATTTTGACTAAAATAATAGATCTCTATTGGAAGAACTAGGTTTAGAAATTACGTAAGGTAGTATGAACTCACAACACAACTTGGAAAACAACCACATGGTTTAATCTGTATGAGTTGGTCTATCAGAAAAAAATCTATCTTTCCCCTAGAGTATGAGATTCAGAATTTAATGATAGTTTCTACATTCATGATTGAATTTTCAGAATCATACAAAGAAATAATTATCCAATTTAAATAATTGGATAAAATGAGGTTATATGAATTACATTAAATAGAGATAATCCAACATCAAAGGCAGTTGTCACGTGATAGCCATATCAAAAGGAATAATTTTATGAAAGGAGATTATGATTGATTATTTGACTCAAAATACAAGGACTTCAAGGGGAATTTACAAACAAAATAGATGGGCCCATATCAATTTGATGAATTCTAAAATAACCAGACTGTGCATCTCATCTTAATTGATGGTGAAAGAAGAGTGATGTTATTTAATGGTCATAGACTAATTCTATGCTAAAAACCAACATTTAAGGAAGAATTCATGAAGATGTTAGAATACAATTTAACTTTAAATTACCTGGATGAGGTCACCTTTTCCAAGTTAACTCAAGGATAAATTGATTTCCAAATAAAAGGAATAAATAGGCGACAGTTGAAAACTAGAAATGGTAGTTATGTTCATATGAATGGGTGGTTGAAAACTAGAAATGGTGGCCATTCCTTCAAAAAAATGAGAAAACAATTACAAATAGAATTTAGGTGGTTAAAAACTAGCAATGATAGTCACATAATAATCAGGCCATAAATATTTATACTGTAACAACACGTAGAAAAGATAGTGTTGATTGAGGGTGTAACAAGTGTTTGATAACAAGGTATTTTCTATCACTTTTATCTAAATATTAAAAAGTTTAATAATGAGGTGTTAATTACTGGTATTATTCAGAATGATGTCTCCCCACTTCTAATATCTCTTGGCATGATTCACGTACTTCCCAACAATTTTTAACATGTTCTCATTATTTACTCGCACATACCCCATTTATTCTTTAAACCTTATGTTATTTCGTAAAATTTGGTTACTCCTAACCAATTCATATTTTTCTTCACATAAATCATTCTCAATCCCATACTTTCCCCTTTTTTTTATTCATGTATCACTTGTATTAGCATTCTTGCACTCTTGTCGTTTCTAGTCCTACACTACTATAAATTTTGTTTTATACAAAAATGTGTATCAGGCTTTGCCACGAACCATCAAGCCTGCTTGAATTACTAATAGACACAAAAATTTTGGTAGTGTTTTAAGAAGAGGGGGGGTGGATTTTATGATAATGTGTAAGGATTTCAATCAAAATATGGTAGAGGTGTTTGCATCAAACCTTGTGGAGGAATATTCAAAATTAAAAGGTAGAAAAATATTATTCAATTCCTACATTATTAATCAAATTTATCGTATTCCAGAGGAAGGAAAACTAGTAAATTTAAGGACTCCTTACTCTAAAATCATGAAAAGGTTTTTTGTGGGAAAGAAGGAAAGGTTACAATTAGTTTTTGATAACAAAGAGAATGTCAAAGGCCTAAAGAAAACCACTTTTCATAAGCCATGGGACGATGTGGGAAAATGGGTAATTAGATACTTTATTTGTGAAGTCTAGCATGAGGTTTTCCTAGGCATGGTCTTAATAATTTTCATCCACTTATGTCACATAAGGGCCATGGAAAAACAAGGAATTAACCTTTCCCTATTCTTATATGACTATGTTTCCTCTGCCACTGAGAAATTTTGTTGGGGCTCTTCATATTTAAAATTTAAGGTCTATTCAACCTCATGTACAAGAATCATTTCATCAAAAAGTGTAATGAGATAAGGAATTTGTTTAAATTCCATAAGAAATATGCCATAGAGCCCGATATATAGCTAAAACACATAATTCTAGAAATGGAACCTCAATTGAAGTCATGCCAAAGAAGAGTTCTATGTCATCCAAACCAACCCCTACTATAGAAGAGAACTAAACTAAAAATATCCCCTCACAAGAGGAAGAAGGGGTGGTAGCCACAATAAGGATACTAAACCAAAAACCTCCTAGTTCTCCATAAGCCTATTTATCCCCCTAAACCTTTTTTCTAAGTATGAAATTGTGAGGACAACACCCAAAACTAAAAAACTACCTCTTGACTACAAAATGAAAGTAACCTATGATTGAAGGTGATCCTAGCTCACTTATTGATAAATAAACTCTTGTTCCTCTTATTTTATCCATTTCCAAAGTGGACTATGAACTGAATTAAGAAAAAGAGAGGCTTAACAAATTACAACTTAACAAAGGATGCAAGTATTTTTCAATTGGATGCAAACAATGATAAGATGATTCAGGAGATCAAAAAATAGGGAAGAGTAAATATGAGAGAACCTAGTAATTCTAGCATTCATTAGATGAAAAAGAGAAGAAAATTCAAATGATGCAACACGAAACTAATGAACTAGATGGTGAACCTTCACTTTAAAGTATAAAAAGGAAGAAATATATCCCATAGCCACCACATACAAAATTATCCAAAACCAATATGTGTTTCCAAAAATTATTATTTTAAGAGTGATGGTCAAGTTGACACAACATTTTTATGATCTCATGAAGGTGGCACATTAAAATAAAGTATTAAGCTTGGATGTAAGTAAATTACTCAAAGATAATATGTCAGTAATCTTCCACTTATATGAAAAATCACTTTCCTCTAGAGCACCCTCCAAATTTTATGCCTTATTCTTGAAAGAATAGTTTTATAGGTGGAAATCCTCAAGGGTGTTCTCTATTGAATCTCTATAGTTTAAGAATGATAGGAACATCATGGAGCATATTCAGCATCTGATACAGTTGGGAAATATTTACTGTGTGAATTTTATGTTCGCAAATTTCTATTATCTGTGCATGTAGAAGTACCAATCAACCTATATGTAGGGGAGGTGAAGCTAAGGTATTTCATCTCCAAACTAAGACATTAATCAATATGGAGTGATCAATGAGGATATTTCATAAGATAATAAACTAATGCAGAGCTCCTCATGAAGCATAATCTTCAAGCACCTAATAGGTTCTTACAAAAAATACTACTAAGATTTATTGTCTATAACTGGTGGAGAAATATAAAGAAATCATATCCACTTATGTTTCATATTTCAAGGGGTATGTACTTCCAAACTTCAATATTGTGTTATTTTCCTACCAAAAAATATATGAATTACTCTCAAAAGTCTAGAAAAATAACCAAGTTATTTATCCAACTAACCTCTGGTGGTAAGTAAGGAGAGAAAAAGAAGTATGCAGAATCATGTTAGAAATTCACAAAAAATGGGTAGGTATGTGATTCATACCACCACTAATACTGGCAATGGTTCCCAAATAGAATAACGCACAAGAGTAACTAACTTAGAGTTACAACTGATAGAGGTACACAGTGATTAAATTTTTTGAATTCAGAAAACTAGAAAAGGAAACATGTCTTACTTTCACTAATGAATATAAGTGTACAAGTATTATAGAAGCCTTAAATGAAAACCTTTGAATCTATAGCAGGAGTGCATACTAACCCCTAATTTTTGGGTAGTGATGAGCCTTGTTAATTATGATCCAAAAATAATTTTTTGTATTAGACTTTTGTTAGTGTTTCTTAACTAATACTTTTATAGAGTTAAAAGGAAGTTTTTGTGCAAAAACCGTGTTTGTTTTCATCTTGTATATGCTTTTTTGAATTGGTTGATACAAATTAATATATGTGATAACAAGTGTGAATGAAGGACTTATCATAAGAATAGCCCAAGACTTATAAATATCCCACCATAGGACTCACCTAAGCTTAGCATAGGACTCACAAAGGAGTACATGACTCACGTTATGCAAGCATATGACTCGCATTAAAGAAGAAAAGGACATACACAGTCATGTAAGGAACTAATCTAGTCAGTAAATTATTTTAATGATGGAAGGAACATATAATATGTATCATTATCTAGTTAGCATGTGACTTGGTCAATTTATTATATTCCTAATGAGCATTAGTTTAATTGGAAAATGTAGATTAAGTGTCTGGCAATGGTATTTGACAAAAAAAAATTGGTATCTTCCTTAATGAGACTGAACCAACATTCACCACTATTCACGGGATTTGAATGAATAAATTTTTAAAATCTACCAAATATTCAATATTTAAGTTAGGCCTTGATTTAGGAATCTATATGCAATTAACAAGATAAATCTAATCAAAATGCTACATAAATTTTTCATTTTAAACTTTTAATTCCTGATTATGTTGTTGTTCTTTTGATATTTTTTTAGTTAATTATTTGATAGCTAGTACAAATATCAAGTTATCTTTTAGAGGGACTAAACTCTTCCTTTTATAAAATGCATTTTTGTTATAATTATAAATGTGGTTGGCTATTGTTAATAGAAATAAGAAATGCATTGTATCACATTATTGATTAATAAAGTGCATGGTTCTAAGTTAAATCTTACTAGTGTAATTTGAAATCTAAAACTGAAGTAAAGGAAAGGCGAAAGCACCACTCCTCCCCAATGTGAAGGAAATTACTTCATGTTTATTTTTAATATTTGTTTAATCTTCATTTGATTTCCGTTAAGTACTGTAGGATTTTTAATATTTTAATTGTCATTTTGTTTCAACATTGTTACCCCTTAATGTTTCATTTTATCAAACATTCCTCATATAGAAAATATTTTGTACGAATATTATTTGGATAAATCTTAAATTTAATACATGTTCAATCATAGTTTCAACCATGCTTTGTTTCAAATAGCCACAGACATCGCCTCGGTATTGACAATCATTAAATAATTAAAGTATGCATATCAATAAGGATTTTTAAGATGAATTAAAAGAAAGATTTCAGAGTTTCATGATCATTGAGAGGTAAGATATCTGAAGGTGGAAGTATATCATATATTTGTGTCTAATTTTAAGTTCTTATCATTCATTGTATGATTTTATTTGGAGGTTGGTGTTTCTTAACAAAAGAGATTTGTGTCTATTGCTAATTTGTTACTTATCTGTGAGGATTAGTGGTTTCAATGGGTTGGTGCCTACGAATTGTGGGGATTGGTGTCTCGAGTAGTCTGGTTCCTATGAGATATTATTTTTTGGGTATTGGTGTCTCAAGTAGGTTAATGACTACAAATTTTTATTAGAAATTATTTTGCCACTTTATTTGGATAGTAGATCCAATAATTATTTTCTCAATGGTTTTCTCACAAAATGGTTTCCACATTTATTTAGTGTTCATAATTATTGGATCTTTTGTGATTTTTGTTTTTGTGCATGTCTATTTTTTAAATTAGTAAAAAATTATATTATACTAATTCACGTATCCCCTCTCAGTATAAGTATGTTTTCATTAGAAAATGACTTTCAATGTGACTATATGGGATGTGTTGTCTATCCCCTTTGATAGGGATGTCTTGTAAGAATATTTTAAGTAGTTATCACCACGTAAGATAAGTAGGTAAAAAATTAACCCTTCAGTCAATTTATGTCATCCCAAAAATAAACCATCATCCTTCTATATATCCTTTGTTACGGGAAATAAAACTTAGGTGCTAGGAATTTTGTATTGCCCAATAAAATAGCATCCATTTTAGGCATTCATTATATTCCAACTTATAAGTGTGTTACAAATTTATGGTAAAATATTCAAAATACTAGGATTCATAAAACATTATGAGTTAACACTTCATGTTTATCATAGTTTGACCTTCACTCAATACATATTATTCATTGATGTACCACCTTTATTTTTCTTCTACTTGTTAAGAGATTTTACAACAAAGGTGGGTGGGTACTTGTCTTCATATTTTTCTCACATGATCTTAAGGACTAGGTATGTCACAAAGTTTACAGTTATATCTTATCCAATTTTATCTTATCATCTTGAGTCATATAAGTATAACCCTAGCTCCCTCATCTCTAACTTCATATCTAAAGAGAAATAATAAAATGAATTAGTGTCAATACAGTAAGATTTAATGCCTCATTTACTCTATAACCTTAGATTAAATGAATTGGCCAAAAATTATTATTAGTTTTATGCTTATGAAATAATTGAGGAGATTGGTTAAGGTATGAATTATAACTAGGAGGAATATTTTGTTATCCTCATGTCACATAAAGAAGTAAATGATGTTTCAAGTTTTTGGAAATGTTCTTTAATGGTTCAAGAAGCATAAATGGGGCTCTACAAGGTGTTGTTTTAGTTTCTCCGATGGGTAAGAAATTTTTCTTTTCCCATATATTATATGTTGGATGCTTCAACAATGTCGTGGAGCATGAGGCATTAATCCATGGTTTTTTGTTGTTTGAGAAAAGGAAAATTAAACCGGTGTAGATGCTTGTGGATCTTGGGCTAGTTGTAAATCAAGTAAGAGGAAAGTATGCTATCAAGAACAAAATTCTAAAAGATTATAGACATAGAGTTTGGGACTTAATGGAAAAATTTGTCATTTTTAATCCGTAAGTGGTAAAAACAAAAAAAAATGTTGAAGTTGGTCAATTGGAATCCATAGGATCACATTTTCTCCACCTAGAGACCTTATGTAAAGAAATGAAAAACATGTTAAGATGTTGGCTAGACCATCTGTAGACACCAAAACATTGCACACCCCATTCTTACACAAACAATCAAATAACATTCTTGTTCACATACCATTCAAATTTATTGTTGCATCATTATCACCTTTGTCGCTACCACCGCACCCATTCAATTTATTAATGTATCCCACATGTCCTAATTTCATATTACCCTTCTCGTAATTAATTAATTAAATAAGTAAACTAATTAGTTAACCCACTCACCCTCACAATTCACCATGAGGACTCAACGTAACTCGCTAGTTATATCTAGTCTAAATAAGTAACCTTCTAAAAATGTTACCATAACCACCTCTAACTTATCCCTGTAACCACATCTTAGTTCTCACTAGTTAGGACTAGATTGAATTTGGAAACCTTCTAAATTATCATTATTTTATCCTAACTATCCCTATCCACATCTAAACCCTCACACTCAACCTCTCTAAGTTATCTACCCATAATTACCCCAAATCTCCCACACGTAAGTTCAAAATAGAAGGTTTATCACTTTGTATCTCACCATAGCTCTAACTTCCTACAAATGTAGGTGATTCCCTTAAACATTGATGATCTATAAATACTAGGATTTCTTCCTCTCTTCGGGACCATTTAGAACCATTTAGACGAACCAAAGAACTATCAAGTTTTCTCAAGAATTTAAGCAATGTTACCACGTTCTTATCAACATAATTTTCCATTAAATAAACCCTTCAAGAACTTCGAGAGTTGTTTAGGATTTTTCAACATCCAGACAGCATCACGGAAAATCTCACATCACACATTGTCATTTAAAGGTTTGTCTTGCTCTATGATTTTCATCCTTTTAGTTTAAAAGTACTTGTTTCGTCATCTCTAGTCTCCTTTTTTCTCATAAGAAGATCATAATTTTATTTTAGACAATCAAATTATCTATTTTAGTTGTATGTTAATATTTCACAAAATCACTTGCGATTAGCCTAATCACCTGTAATTCCTGTACTTTTTGTTTACTTAATAATCAGCTTTCTTTATGATCTGTTATCAATTACTGCATGTTTTGTGGTACTAATATTTGTACCAAGAATGGATTTTGTAGATGGCCATATAAGGAACTAATAACCAAATCACCAATATTAATTCACTTCCAATCATCCAACACCCTTTACACTGGGATAAATATGGCATACTACATGACTTAGAGCTATGTGTTATCCATTAAGCCCCCATTAATTGCCTAGAAACCATCTTCTCTTCTACTCAATGAATTCATGAAGCCACGGAAGAATTTTTGGAATTATAGTACAAGTTATATCGGATACAAGTTGACCTTTCATGGTTTGAATATAACCAAAAGAAAGAAATGGACATACCTGAGGACACCCACACTACATCCAAATTTGACATTGAAAGTAACATCAGCCTTGTAGAGTCTAATTCTAGTCCCACACATCAGTATGATGCTGAGGAAGAAATTTTATATTTCTTTGTGGATGAATACATCGAAGAAATTGATTCCTACTTCAAATAGGATGATGACTTAGCCTAATTAGTGGGCTACAAATTTTTAGAGAACATAGATACTGACCTAGATTCTGATTTTAGATTATAATCTTGTTACTTTTCATTTTATCATTATTAGCTTATGTATGTAATAATATAAATAAGTGATAATACATTTGATCACATTTTCATATATCACATATTGTCATTAATAAATCTTGAAAGTTATAAAATTAGGTTGACATCCACGTAAGGAAGTCCTTTGGCTTCTGGGAACCGGCCTTTTCAAGGAAACCTTCCTATCCATTTTACTAATTCTATTTTGTGTAGTGTTTATGATTTAAAGGTTTAATTATAGGGAAAATAGTTTATTTCATTCATTATTCACAGAGCGTAACCAATCATACACCTATCACATCCCATGGGTATCTTGGCAACCCCACCATACTCAATGTTGAGCAAGTTTTACCTCCTTGTAATATCAACCCAACCCCTAAGGTAAAACTGTCCTCAACATTCGGGCATGCCTGGTGGGATAATTGTCCCTTGTTCTTATGTTTCATTCAATTAATAACATATTAATTGTTTTCACTATGTAATAATCACATGCAATTAGCCTAATCACCTATGTTTGGGCCAATCTCTTGCATTTTCCCAGTGTGTTTTTCTTATGACCTCAAAATCTATTTTTTGCTTCTTGCTTTTTGTTTTCTATCCCATATTCTCCTGTTACAGGTTACTAAAGTTTCATTTGATGTATTTTCTTCTTTCTTGCTTTAGAAAAATTGCTAAAATTCTAAAGAAAAAATAGGATCGCTCTCACGGTAAGTTCTAAAACTTTCGGTTTGCTTTCAGTTTTATATTTTTTCTTGATTACCCTCATCGAAATAAAAAATTTCATTTTGGGTCTTAAAATGAACCATTTCATACTTTTTGATCATCTAGCTTTAATTAGGACAAAAAAATTGTTGCATTCAATTATCCTCCCCCACACTAAACCAAATCAATTCAACATCAAAAGCACATTCAAGCAACCCCCACCCAAGTGAAATTGATTGGGATTACATCACCTAATAGGGAAGCTGACTCAGTATTATGGCCGAGTATAATCTCTTATATGTTGGTATATTTTGGTTCAGCACCTGACTCCCTTATCATAGCAGGACCGTGAAGTGAGGGGGTAGGCCCTAATATACACACTTGTACCAGCAACAATATGGAGTTGGGCCTCATGTACCTTTGGATATATCAAGGAATTTTCCCTTAAACATACGTGAAACCATCCATTTCTTACCATTTCCTAGGACCCTCACTAACCATCTAACTCATTTCACTTTTTAATAATTAGTCAAGATAAATACTAAAAAACATATTTTTCTTGCTTTTTCTTGTTGTTTATAAATCAATCCAATTAGCTATTTTTCATTTTCTAGGTGTTTGTGTGTTTGTTTATCATGGTACTTAATATACAACAAGTTCATAATCAAACTTCTAAAAACATGTCTACTACACAACTTACATTTCAACAACATGTCCCATTCTATATTACACCACTCCATGCAGCACTGTTGACACCAACACAATAAAAAATCCCATATTATGAAACATTTACATCCAATCCCTTTTATGAAATGAAACAGAATTGGAATGAATAAGGAGCTAACTATAATGAATAAATGAGAAAATAACTCTTTCCTTTCCCACATCAATATCATTTTTAAATCCTTCATACATTTGGGCCACAAGAAATAAAAAATATCTTTTCTTCTATTCCTCAACAAGAAGCATCTAAACCTCCATTCTATAATAGGGGAGACCTTGTCTTTAAAGAACTGCTAGACTCAAACCATATTTCCCTCAATGCCTATCTAGCAGCCAGAAATCTTCAAATGAAAACATTCACATCTCAACCCTTTTTCCATATACCTGCAATCCTTCATCTGTCATTGCACATCTCATTGATCAAAATCAAGATCCCCTCATCCAGAAGTTGTTCCCATACACTTCAAATCAACCTGAAATACTAAAAAATAGTCAACCCAAGATATCATCTAGCCCTACTAACCCCTTTGAAACATGGAATGAAAAATCTTCCACCAATCAACCCAAAGCATTTGAGGTCTCTTCAGTCCCCATTTATGACCTCCATGTGATTTCATCACAAAACACACTTTCCCAGTAATCTACATCCTCGTTGATTCCTTCTATAGGTTCCACACCTCCCCTAAATAGTACCACTACTTCTTCATCCACTCCACCAATCTCCTCATAGGTACAAACACCTCCACTAAATTTTTTAGCCTCTTCTACTATTGTATCCTCCTAATAGGTTATTAGTCTAGTTAAAAACATAACCATGTCTATCCCTACAACTATACCACTGATTAATACCAGTGTCATTGCTAGCACTCACCAGTTTCACAATACATACCACAATAAACACAACCACTGATATTCATGCCATAATATACACCTCTACAAAACATTCTGTAATATAGTATCCCGCAACAAAGCATCCCACAACAGGAACCATCATCTTCCGCCTCTATTTTTTCCTTTCAGTAGTCACTCACATATTCAAAACCACTCACTCATACATCAATGCCATTATAGTACTAGTACATACAATCCTCAAAACGTCTAGCTTCCCAAAAAAAATTCCATCTCAAAAACATATTCCACAACAAAAACATCCCTTATCAATAGCATGTACCACAACAAAACATCCCGCAATACCATATACCTCAACAATACGTGACTCAAAGAAAAATTCCACAATATAATGCCTCACAAAAAAATATCCTCTACCAACGCAATGTCTCTTACCCATAGAATTTTCCTCAATAGAATATTCCCCAATAAAATATTCCCTACCACCAAACCATTCCTCAACAGTACCATACATACTCACTACCTATCCAGTCTTTATTTCAACATGGATTATGCTCACAACAACAAAATCAATCTGATCCTTTCCAAGCCCTCCTAAACCACATATCCAGTCTTGAAGCTGCTTCATCCTCATCCAAGAATTTTCTCTCTTATCATAAAATTTGCAATGATCCCATTCACCCTTTAGTACCATATGAACCATATCTGCCTCACTGGTAACTTCCTAAATTCATCAAGTTTTACAGGAAAGAATATCCCCAACAACACATATATGCCTTTTTTCATGCCTACTATCTAACAGCTCAAGACTAAGACCTAATGTTAAGGACCTTTCCCATGTCCCTTACTGGTCTCGTCTTAGATTGGTACAACAATATTCAACAAAATTCCCTATTCTCTTTTAAACATCTTTCCTAACTCTTCTTAGACCAATTTTCCATAAACATAGCCCACAAAATCACTATGAATGACCTATATGCCATCAAACAATTTGAAGACAAATCTATCACTGATTTTATCACCCATTAGAGGGATCTCACTCATCAAATATCCTTTACATTACCAAAAAAAAAATCAAGGTCTTCTTCAGTGCATGTGTAAAACACATCTCATCCATGTTACAAATCTAATCATTTAAAACTTCTGATGAAGCCTCCACTGTGGCCCATAAATTGGAATTACGAGATCTAGAAGATGGGTGGGTTAAGTTTCATCCCAAGAAACTAAAATTTGAGTTCCCGCATAAATCATCATTCACCCTTGATAATTCAATGATATATTCAAATGTCATCGTAGTTAAATATGCTCCCAAGTAGAAACTCACTTCTAAGCGTTGTCGTCAACAACTTATATATACACACATATATGAGAGACTTACAACGTAGTTTTTGACAAACTACTTGCCTCTAACATGATATCTCTCCCACCTATTCGACCCCATCGATATATCAATATCTAAACCCATTTTGGTAGCAAGATAATGGATATTTTAAATACCATAGTGTTAATGGACATGACATCGAAAGGTGTGACACTTTCCGTAACATAATCCAAGATTTGATCAATAAGGGTGAGCTCCACTTGGACAATCCAAATGCACCCATGAATCAAAATCTTGAAATATTTAAGAAACCTTTTCCGAATCATCCTTCATCTTCAAATCAACCACAAATTTTTTTTTATCCACACTATCAATACAATAACAAAGGTAGAGCCTATCCCTTAATCCACCTCATCGCTTACTAAATCAAAACCTGTAAAATCAACACAAGAATTCAATGAGCCCAAATTTGTTGAGCCTTCACCTGTTGAGAATAGTACTAAAATTATTCCCACACCCCTTTTCACATGTCATTATTAAATCCACATCCACATCCTCTATGTCATCCAAGATTAAACCTAAAACTACATCTGATAAACAACTAAAAATACCCACTACCCTAGGGAAATCAAACCCTTCTATTATGTCCTCATCAACCACACCTAGTTCATCCAAAATCACGAAATCACCTCATAAATAAGGTATTGTTCAAGTTTTTAAAAGTCCTCAATATTTTTTTCCCCATCAGAGTCCTTTATGCAGTCCTCATTCCCTTATACTTATTAATCACCCTATTGTTACAGGATCAAAATCCCCCAACCAAACACAAACACTAAGTCTTATCATGCACCTTTTACACATTTTATTTATCCACACTAATGACCACCCTTACAGGATCTTCGTTCGCCACTCATTGTGAGGTCTAGAATGCATGCACAAACTAATAAGAAAAATTGTGACTAAAAAAACCTATATTACCTCCTCCTGAGACAAGTATAGATGTAACCTTATCCCCATCTATATCTAAACATAAGGTGCATTATGCAACTATCCTATATGACCTCCTTCGTGGTCACTTATTACATTACCACCTCCTAAGTCGTCTAATCAGCACAGATGGAAATATACTTGGTATGACTTCAATATTTTCTATGATTACCACAAAACTCGAGGCCATTCCATATAAACTTATAGGTCATTTCACTTGAAAGTACAGAAAATTGGCATTCTACTCTTCCTTCCTTCTCAATCAAACATTACACCAGCATCAACATCATCATCATTAAAACCTGAATAATCTATCCCTAAAACATCTAATCGTCAATTTGGTGACAAAGAGTCATTTGAAACTAAGAAAGAGAAAAAAAAATCATCGCTAAACCCCACCTCCTAAATTATCAACTCCATCTAATAAACCTAAGGTATTTATTTCCTTAACTCCTGAGGAGTTTAACCAAACAACATTGTTAGAAGGAAGAAGTTCAATACAATCAGTAACACCTTCTTTCAGCACAATATAGAAAGTTGTTGTCAAGCAATTACACTAGTATCATGTCAGGATGTTGCTCCTATGAACTAGTCCAGACATGGCCTTTTCATAAACATTCCATGATAGAGTCCCTCCAATCCATAACTATACTAGCTAATGATCTAATTTATTTCACAATTTTTTTGGGTGTTCTTAAAACATTCTCCGTTATATGGTTTGAATGATCTAAAATTCCCTCCCTCAGACCATAGGACCATGACCTACCACTATTCATTACTACTCAAATTAACGACATATCCATTAAGAGGTTCATGATTGATAGCGATGCCTCCATTAATATCATATCATCCCTTGAATTTGATCAAATCACATTACCCAACACTATAAATCTCCCAAAATTTGGTTCTATTACAATCCTTCAATGACACTATCTTACCCACATTTAGGCACTGGTCATACTTCTACATAAATTCGGTTGTAAAAAACCTACCCAAACTCTTCTACTTTATAGAAGGATAATTTCAATATTAACATGTTATTAGGATGCCCTTGGATATGTACCATGCACTACATTCCTTCCACCCTCCATCGTTGTCTCAAATACAATCATGAAGGTCAAATCTTCATTGTCCCCACTAATCCAAATCCATTCACTAGCTAATACATGATGTACTACCAAAATGACATCCTTGTTATATCTTTAGGGCCACTTACTTATCAATCCAATCAATCTGCTAAATCATTATCTCTTGTTTGGCTAGAAATGGTTGAGGAATATTCACCCACTATAGATATCCTCCAGTGTTAGGACAACCAGGATACTCTTTTCTGTATGGAAGATGAAGACTATTTCTTTCATAAATCCCTACCATCTAACACACCAACTTTCCTTAATGAATCCACCCTCAACGTGAGCTTAGGAACCCCTTAGGATCCCCACATAGTTAAGGTTGGTCAATTTCTAGATCCACAAGAAGTAAACAATTTCACATTGTCCTTAACAAAATATTACCAAGCCTTCACCTGGTCATATAGTGATATGCCCAAAATAGATCTTAACATTGTCGTACATAACATAGTCACGTATCTCGATGCTAAACTGGTTAAACAAAAAATTTGGTAAAATGCATTCATGTATAGATCTTCTTGTTGAGGAAGAGTTGCAATGCCTCTCATCTGTCAACTTTATCATACCCATCACTTATCTAAAATGGGGTCTCCAATTTCATCCCCGTAACTAAGGCTTCAAGTAAACTACACATTTGTACTGACTTTAGGGATCTCAATCTCACCTTTCCAAAAGATGATTTCCCTCTTTCAAACATAGACCAGCTCATCAACCTAACAACCATCCACAAAAGTATCTTCCTCATGGATGCCTTCTTTGCTTATAAACAAATCCTCATTGCCCCCGAAGATCAACAAAAAATTTCTTTCATCACCCCTTAAGGGGACATTTTGCTATTGTGTCATGCCATTTGGTCTAAAAAATGTAGGGGCTATATATCAATGTGCCATGACATACACTTTTCATGATCTCATTCACAAAGTGATCGAATATTGTGTTGATGACCTTATATGAAAATCCAAAGCAAGAAAATAGCATCTCGACGTTATTGAATCTATCTTCATTCGTCTCATCTAGTTTTGTCTTCATCTTAATCCTGCAAAGTGTGTTTTTGGTGTCCTCACCAGAAATTTTTTAGGATTCATAATATCTATCATAGGTATTGAAGTTGACGCAATGAATTTTAGAGACATTATGAATATGCCTCCACCATCCAATCTTAAACAACTACGTAGCCTCTAAGGTAAATTACAGTTGATTAAATGGTTCATATCACAACTTTCTAACAAATGGAAACCATTTCACCATATACTTTGCAAGGGCATAGAATTTTATTTGGATTATGATTTCCAGAAAGCCTTTGATGAAATAAAAAAATATCTATTATCACCACCTATGAGTATTCCACCTCGTGAAGGGGAGTCATTCTATCTATACATATCTACTTCAAAACATGCTCTAGGATCTATTCTCACCAACCGTGATAACAAAGGATGTGAAAAAGTTGTATACTATATTAGCTGCACACTCCATGAATATGAAACATGATACCTTGAATCTGAAAAATTTGTGGTGTGTGTTTATACTTCACCTCCTCTAAAATTTGACATTATCTCCTCAATCAAAAGACGTATGTCATCACCATGTTTAATCCATTTAAATCCATGCACACTAAACCTTATCGTAATGATCACATAACTCGATGGATTATGCTCATGACTAAATTTGACCTTGAAATCATATCTCAAAAATCTATTAAAGGTCAATCCATTATAGATCAGCTTGTTGATGCACCTCTTTCAGATAATCAACTACCTCACGAATGCTTTCTTGAAAAATTTATCAACAATATTGATGAACCTAATTTCATCCCCGTTAAGATGACCCTCTTCTTTGATGGTGTTAAGTGCCAAGAGGGTGGAGGAGCTGGATTCATTATGATATTGCCTGGAATGTCCCACTTTCGTTATCATTAAAACTTAACTTTGAAAGTGCAAACAACATGGTGGAATATAAATCCTTAGTCATAGGGTTTAAATACCACTATTATCTTACATTTCCATATCCTAGAAATCTATATAGATTCATAACTTGTCAGTCAATTCAAAGAATAATATCAATGTAAAAATGAAATCCTTAAAACATATAAGGTCATCATTGACATTCTTCTCGATGCATTTGATCATTACACCATGCAAGGCATTCCATGATATTATAATAGGTTTGCAAACATCATGGCATTCCTCTGATCCCCTTTATCCCTTTTGAAATAGAAAAATCAAGTGATAATACTAAAATTTCCATGGTTGTTCAATGATTAGATCATCCTTCACATCGAAATGAGTTTCCTTCCATCAATATCATTAATAACAATCCACATGATCTATGGTACACACAAATATATGATTATCTCATTGAATGTAAATTCCCATCACATTTATCACATGGAGGTAAACAACCATTTCTCCAATGTACCACTTGCTTCATCATCATAGTAGTAATATTATACAAGCATATTTTTGATATTATACTATTACGATGCTTTAAATCACATGAATTAACCAGAGCAATCGAAGAGGTACATGATGGCATTTGTGGTTGTCACTTCACTCTAAATGCCATCATTAAACGCATCATATGACTAGGGTATTATTGGTCCTACCATCACATGAAAATTGTTGTGCATACGTAAATAAATGCATTGAATGCCAACTCCATTCATATCTCATTCACATCCCTATTCAATCATTACAACCCACTTAGGACCTACGTCCTTTCTCTCAATGGGGGTCTGACCACATTGGCACAATAAATCCAAAATCATCTCAAATAACATCATTCCATAATCACAATAACCGAATACTTCACTAAGTGGGTTGAAGACATTCCTTTAACCTCGAAAAAATCCATACCTATCCTCAACTTTATATATAAAAACATCATATGTCGTTGTGGCACCCCACATAAGCTTATCACAGATAATGGAAAATCCTTTTAAAATAAGGAAGTTAAAAAGTTATGTGATACATTAAACATCAAACTTATATTTTCATTACCATATTATCCTCAAGAAAACAAAAAGGTTGAGGCTTCTAACAAAACACTCAACAAGATCCTCATGAAAATAGTAGATGACGTGGGCAGGAATCAACATCTCCAAATTTTGTTCACTCTCTGAGCCTATCAAACTAGCATCCACACACCTACTAGTACTAGGTTGTATTCACTTGTATATGGCTATGAATCCATCACACCTCTTGAAATTCAAATTCCATCACTTCATGTATCTCTCAAATATTTCATCCCTAATGAAGAGTATCACTAAGACCACTTAGCATAACTTGAATTATTAGATAAAAAATGTCTAACAGCCCTCGAACATCATCAATTCTATTAACAACGTAGTAGTAGAGAATATCAAAAACATGTCAAAGAACATAAATTTAAAATTTGTGATCTTACTACATTATAATGGATTAAACGTGGAAATTTTTCCCACAATTGGATTGGTCCATACATTATCACTCACAAGTATGGTTCAGGAGCATATCGTCTTGCTTCTATTGATGAAGAACCCAAAAGGGAACCTTTTAAATTCCTTGCACTTGTGGCCTTTTTACTATTAAATTATTGATGGTCATGATAGTATTTACCTATAAATCCCTATCACTTCATCATATCATTGCAATTATGTGGTCATCTTTCAGGATCCTAAGTACACCTTAAATATGACCACCACAACTTTAACCATCGCATCTTTCACATGGGAAAGTTCCTTCATTTGATGGAACCCCTTTGAAATCATTACACCCATCTATATCATACAAATCAAATATGACATTGGGCATGTGTGTTTAGGTTGGGTATGCATTTTATCTCCTTCTTTAAAAGGTTTATTATGGTTTTACCCTCACCTTCAAAAAAATATGAAAATCATATGGATGCTTCTCTTATCAAAACATCAAAATATAATAGACTAATCCCTTGAAGGAAAACTATTTACAAAACTAAAAAAAAGTGGACTAATCCCTTGAAGGATAGCTACCAGTCAATATCATTGACCTATCCCTCAAAGGATGACCATCCTGTCAAAATTCAAAATGTAGACCATACCATTGAAGAATGGCTACTCATATGAATGGCTTCCCACATTGATCGACGTTCAAAAATAAAAAGCATCCCAAAAAAGATTCTCACATCGATCAAATTTCCCATCATAGAAATACTTACCACACTGATCAGTTTGCTTCAAAATAATATTAAAAGTTGGGGCATCGTCCCTTTCAAACCTTTGAAAAGGAGAACTCTTTTTTCCACATTTCCCTATACACAAAAAATCCCTTTTGTCATCCTAGAAAAATCATTTCAATTAAACTCACATTTTATCGTGATTTTTGTAACTACCCATTGATAATCGTATTTAACATTTGATAAAGCTACAAGTGTGAGTGTTATTCAAGACCCATCACATATATATCAAATTCCTAGTGGGGATATTATTCTATTTTTACTTTATTTTATTTAAGTTACATTTTTTAATTTCCACATGTTAGTTCATATTTTTAGACCATTAAAATCACTCAAACATTCAAACACATATAAAATCTATGTAACCAAGAATTTTAGCATATTACATTCATCATAATCCATCGAAAACATTAGCACTTTTCTAAGTAAAAACATATTAAATCTAACACATAAAATTTAAAATGCCATAAATCCATCATCATTATCATGTATATATAAATCAAGCTTTAGGTGTACATCAGAATCCAAATATGTCCTCATCATACAAAAAAGGGATTCTATGAGCATATCATAGCATATACAATCATGTAGTAAAATCAATGTCCTCAAGAATAGTACTAAAACCACCCTCTTCTCCAAGAACATGTGTGCCTCCAGCTATACCACCATCTCCACATCCTCTAGGAGAACTCATGACAATAACCTCAACTCTGGCTCCTCCATCTCAACAATTTACTCTCCCTAGCCTCTAAGGTATCCATCCCATGCTTGTTGCACTATCACTAGCCCTCGTTGCTACTGTTGTTCCCCCCTCTCACACCCACATGATCTATATACAATGCCGGCATCCATGTAGTTCTTGATAACCAAATACACATAGTAATCCCTCTCCACCCGCACAACATCATAATGTGCCACTGAAATGAAACCAGATGGAGCAGTTGTTGTAAATGCTTCCCTCTTCCTACCAGATCAAGCCATTATTGATAGCTTTGCACTAGATATAGAAGGCCATGTGATCCCCAAAGCCTTATTCAATGTATCCTTATGTCCCTTGTACTTGTCTCTATTAGTAGATACCTCTACAAATTGTGCCTAGAGGATGTCTCACTCCACAATCAATCCATCGCTCTCTGTAATTAGGGTATCCCAAACACCAATCAAATCATCACCCTCTCTCTGAGCTACGTTCCTCTCACCCTCCACTATGGCCTTCTCGATCATCACTACTATAATGGTAGTAGTTATGTCATCATCTCCCTCCTCCTCGTTAGAATCTAGCTCTTCATCTCCTCCCTATTTTCCTCCCTCTACTTGAGCACATACCCATCTCACTCGCTATGTAGCTCTCTGCACTACTCAGATTCTATCAAAACCTGTAAAATTTGGAGCCCACCATACAGTATACTCAAGGGTAACCCCCCACATCATCAATCAAAAAAATAAATCTCTCCTCATTTGGGCCTATAGTCCCCTAGAAACTCCTCACTAATGGTAGGTATTGCCACTGGTACCCTCAAAGTATCTACATCCATCTCATCCCACCTATACTAAATGGGCTCCTCATGAATTGTCTTCCGTAGTCCAAATTCTCGTCTAACATGGTAAAAAATAAGGAACTCATGTTGAGCTTTCCTCTGTACATATAGCCATATAGGATGATGTAAGAAAGTAAACCCTGTGGGTACTCAAGCCATGCTAGTAAATATAAGACTATTGGTTCTCTACACAACATCTCCCACCTACAGTCTAGTAAAGAAATCCATATAAAATCCAGCTCTCATCCTCTTCCCTGCATGGCCTCTTTCTTATCTCGACCTCATAAAATCAAGGTGTTGATCATCGATGGACCATGGTAACCTTTCTGGTCAAGTAATAACTATGTGCTTTAAGGCCCACGACTATAGCAGAAAACCAATATAAATACCATAGTGTTTATGAGCCTTCCAGGCCCACAACTCCCCAAATTTCTATTCAAGAAGAGTGGCTCCCCACTCAAAAATATTCTGATGCTCCATCATCTCATCAATAACCCCTATCATTATCCATGGAAAATGATCACTCCTAGAATTAGGAAAGGAATAGCACATGATATCCATCATCATCATGGTCATCCGAACATGGCCCACTCTTGCAGGTGAATAGGCATGACCATAATAAAAATCCCTGTACTTGCATCTAATATCTCCAACATCCTCCCCACACAACCTGGCCATCACGCCATCCCTCTCTACCTCAGTGATGGTATACACCACCCATGGATCAGTAGTTTGAAAATATGGTGCACATCCTCTAAGGTAATAGTGATCTCACCCATAGGCAACTAAAAATTTTTGGTGAAAGATTTCCAACTTTCTAGCATTGCTAAAATCAAACCCAGAATTCTATAAATCCGTCTATAAAACATCATGGAACCAAAACCCAAAACATCCACAAGATCCTAATCATCATTAGATATATCCATCCTAACCTCCTCCAATATCAATGAAATGCAGTCTCATATGTTCAATTTGGCCTCCACTTGGAAAAATGAACAAATAAAACACTTAATATGTGAAAAACATCATCAATAACATATCAAAAATCAAAACTCACACTAGTATTTTGCACCATAAACATCTAAAACATTAGACATTCCTCCTTCATAAAAATTGCCAAAAATACAAATGGATCACTAATGATTCATCCCAATCACCAACAATTCTGCTACGAATCGCAGGTGATTACATCGATCCTCTGTGATTCTAGATAGGGTACCCATATGCCCCAAACACAACTATGAGATCGTAAAACTATGAAAACGCACACAAAAAAATGTAAAATATGACTTACCTTAGCTATTGATGGTTTTCATTGTCTACTGGAAGACACCATCACTTCAAATATCAAAAAATTACCTCAAAACGCTCAACTTGATTTGAAAAAGATGCTTTTTACACCACTGTTAAAATAAAAAATAAAATAACTCAAGTACTTACAATACCATGCTTTTACCTTCATCTAATCGTCAACGTTTTACCTCAAATCATAGGTGATTACCCTAAATTCCCCATGATTCACCTTGTTTATAACAACCGTTACTACTTACACCCTTGAACACAACAAAAACACCCTTTTCACTAGTTTTCCACTTTCAAAGGGACCCAAACGCTCAAGTCAACAAACAAGTACCAACTTTTGGGACTCGTCATACATCTATGGGGACACCATTCCCCTTCGGACCCCCATCACTTGATGTTCCTCATTAAACTAAGAGTTCCTCCATGGATCAAATTTCTATAGCTATAAACCCCTTGGTTTCCCTATCAACTTGATCCATCAACAACACACTTTGTTTCAGTACCCCCCTTGTTGGTTGGATATTTTTTGTCAAACCAAAATATGAGGTTCAACCACAGTATATGAGATTAAATCCCTCCTCAAAGACAGGTGAGGCTGCCTGCTTATTACTAATCTAAAACACATTAAAAATGATATATACAGTATTCACACTAATCTAACCATTGGGGGTGGGATGGAATCCCGAATTCCACATTCACCACGATTCAAGGATATTTCTTTCGTAAATGAACTGGGTTAGAAATTGTTAGCAATGAAAGAAGCACAGTAGAAAGGAAATGAGAGAAACATATTTTCTTTCGAGTTGACACAGAGCACGAAATAATCATACGAGCTTTAGATCACAGATATAATGTCCGAAATAATTAGAAACACTAAGATGCTATGCAAAGAATAGCTTAAGATCATGAACATAAGAACACTGTCTTAAGTAAGATATATTCCACAACACAAAGTCCGTAAAATAATATCGACTCCTATTCTTCAAAATGATTGAATGAAAACACAAGTTTTTTCTTCTTTCCAATAGCCCCTAAATATTCCAAAAAATCTCGACCCTTTGGAATGCATAAGCATCCCTTATTTATAATAAAAGAAGTAGAGATAAAATAGGGCATATCCTAAAAAATAGCATTTTAACAAGAGTTCTGTTTTGCTTAATTCTCACGCAGGAGATCAAGTCAAAATATGATTCAAAAATGTGAGGAAACAGAAATGAAAAAGACATGTCAATTTCAATATTGAAATGACATGAAACGTTGGGACTTAATCTAAATCATCATCCTTTGCTCCTTCCTCTTTTTCTTCCTCCAGCTAAGACTGTTTGCTCTAAAATTCTTGGAACTTCTGAATTATGCCTTGCATTTCATTCTCATCAGGCGCAGTGGAATGATCATTCCAAATTTCGCAGGTCTCATGAATATCGTTGGCATTTCCGGGAAGCTTTTTCAATCCTTTGCTGAGCTTTCTTAAGGCCTCCAAAGTATGTTTAACCCTTACAAACTGATCAATGATCTCAAGGCCAAATCCGTGTATTGGTTCATGCTGAACAGACTCTTGGATTTGTTTGAAGAGATCATCTGCTGATAGGATAACTGAGTTCCCAACTGACACCTTTGGACAAATCTTCAGCAATTCTTCTTCCAGATCACTTTTCCCATCAATCAGTTTATCCCTTGATTCTCTCAACTTACTGCAGGCTTCATTGAGAATCTTTATTCTGAACCTGATTGCCTTGGTCAGCTGGAAATGCTTATCTGTATGTGGGAGAATACCTTCTTCCACCAAGAGATGTGCTGGTATTTCCTTTAACACCTAGAGAGCTTCAAATGTCAAATCAAGATGTCCAATTTCCTGAGAGAATTCTTCATCCACCTTCTCTCCATCCTTTTTAATGTCCCCCAAGGACTGATGAACTTTCACCACGTCTTGAATTACTTCCTTCCCCTGTTGGAGCAACCTTTGGATCCATTCATCAACCACCCTTCCTTTTTTAGCAATCTTCTCAATCGTAGGTATTGATGAGAAATTAAATCTGACAGAAATAGAAGAAGGTGGTATGGATTCAAGGGGTTTTGAAAGTTTAATCAAAACCTCTGTCAACTGCTCCACTTTTTCCTTAAGCTCATCTCTGTCTGTCCTTTGTTTCTTTCAACTTTTGGCACAGCACGTTTATGGAATCCCGTGCATCTTGTTGCGCCCCTTCTGCTGTCACTTTCCCTAGAGCCACCTTGGTTACCTGATAATCAGAGGTTGTTATATCCTCTCTAGTTTTGTCAGCCGAGGGAGTGGAAATCTCTGCGAACTTATCTCCTGAAGCATCCACCAAAACCCTTGAAACGGTTTTGGGTTTCTTGGCTGATTTCGCAGTAGGAGCCTTGAGTGAGCTGAAATCAAAGGCTGGTAGGGGTACAATCACCTTCCTCTTCCTCGGAGTTTGCTCGAGTAGCCATTGCAAGCGTACCAGAGGAAGTTTCCCATAGTTGTAGAAATTGGTATTCTATTCTCAAGAGGAGAAGATTCTACTATTGGAGGGGGAATAGTTGCCAATGTGGTAGTAGATTCAATAAAGAGAGGCACAGGAGGGGGGCGTGTTGGTGATCACTTGGGTTCCAGCAGAGAGGGGTGAGACTCCCAAGAAAATACCGGCCATGCTGGAAGAAGTGGATGGAGGATGAGGAGGTAGGAGTGGTTGTGAGGGGGGGAGGCATAGATTCAGACTCCAAAGCCTGGGATGCAAGAGACAAGGTCTCTTCAGTTTGATAATCAACAAATGATGAAGCCAGAAGTTGGCTTCCTCCTTCTTCCAAATTAATTTCTCCTATTTCTGGTGGTGTTGGTGATTTCTGGCACATCCACCGTTTCAGCTGGAGAAATAATTGAAGAGATTTGTCTTTCTTTCCTCTTCTTGACAATCTTGACTTTTATAGGCGCCCTAGAAGATTTTCTTTCCTTTTCCTTTTTGGAGGGCCCCGCCTCTGAAGCAGCCAACTTTGAAAACTCATCATCTTTAAAATTCATTCCCCAAGAGGAGAGCCATGCTTTGGTGCGAGCAAGGATTAGAGCTGACCTATCTGTAATAGAGGCTTTTTTCGCTGGGCTGACCAATCAATAGGTGGGAAAACATATTGATCCTCATTTAGTCCATCATAGGAAAGATCAAAAACACTTTCATTGTCACCCGTACCTTCTGGTAAATCAGCAAGCTCCAGTGTTTGAATCTCAACAATAGTCAATCTGCTATTATCCTTTTCTGCGAACAAACAACCTCATTACGCAGATCCACCCAAATATCCTCTATGTTTGGCCTGTGTAGATGTTGGGTTCCATATGCTCTTAGCACTCCTCGGATGTCAAAGACTGTCTCGAGGACTTCATATGCTTCTTCAATTTGTACTTGAAGTTCATGGACAACATTTTTTGGCTTTCACTACTGTTGAGCAAGTATATCTCCCAATAGAAATTGGGAAGGACACAGCAGCCTTATGTTTGCTTTGTTGGAATTTATGGAAATCCAACAGCTGCCTAAACCAACTCCATCAATATCAGTCTATCCCCTAGATATCGGGGTAGGGCGAAAAGGATCTCCCGAGTACATGACCACCCGAAGATATGTAAACTTCTTGAATTGTAAGAAGATACATCCCCATTTAGAAACTTTTAGCCCAAGCCTCATCTGAGACTCTTGTCTTCCTCATCTCAGGATTTATCCTGCAGATATTTTCATAGAAGAAGGCATCATTCACCCTCCTGAAATGGTCTTTGGACCCCTTCTTTGTCAATTGATGGAAGTATTGATACACCTGGTTCGCCATTTCTGCTTCCCTTGGTATCCAGCCCGGGATAGTTCCTCATCCCGGCTGCTGCGTATGTGACATATGAAGACATATAAAATTTCCCAATTGACAAGACCATTGTCATTTGGGAATCAATCTCATTACTGATGAGAGTACCCCAGTTCAATCCCCTTGCTGATTCTTCTTAATGGTGATCATAACTTGATACATCCATCCTTGAAATACATTCGATTCAGGCAAACCAAAAACCCAACTCAGCAGGGTGATGATGTCATTGATTTCTTGGATGAAATCACTCCTGGGGATAATCCTTGGAAATCTGGAGACAACTGGTTTTGGCCCTTGATCAGGAACTTGTTGTTCACATGTTTGATGTAGTCTTCCTGATCGTTGTCCCAGGCTTTCTGAGCTAACTTGATGTCCAACTCTCCATACTCTTCAAAATTGGGTAGTTTTAGGAGATCATCAAAGTAACCTCCATCCAATTTGATCACTACTTCACCTGATTGACTTCTCACAGAACAAGACGCCGAGTCATAACTGGATGCACAAGCCAAGATGAATTTTGGACACTGGGTGGACATGGGAAAGCCCGCTGCGAGAGGCAAGCCACTATCGGCTATAGTTTTCATCCATGGAGTTTGGGAGGAACTCCTCACCCTACTCCAAAAATCTTCAATGTCTATATTTTCTGAGTTCGGTGTCTCGGATGTCGTAGTTGCAATCAATATAAGATGGAGATTCCATCTTTTTAAACTTGTATTTCATTCTGCCTGACTTCTCGGTCTTTTCCTGAGATGGACCCAGGGTCCGACATGAAGGACATCGAAGGAAGAAAGTTTCAAAGCTCAGGAGATGTTGCTCACTGTGAGAATCCCGACCTGCTGGATATGCCAGAAGAACAGAAGAGTCCGACACTGGCGAAGATGATGTCGGAAAAATCCTAAAAACGCTGATGCACTGAGAATGTCGGAAACTCTGGAAAGTCCGGTACGTTTGATAATGTCAGAACTTTGGGAAAGCCCGACACTGCTGATGATGTCGGAAACGGAAGAAATCCCGACACTTGTGTTGATGCAGGGAACTCTGGAAAGTCCGGCACACCAAAGCCTTCAATACACTTCGGGTCTTCGACACTGCACAACAGCCTTCAAAACCTGAGAAGAGAAAAAATAGGGTTTTTTCATTGAATTTCAAACATGCAATCTCCTTTTAACCATTCATGTACCAGGCACATAATAAAACTTTGAGGAAATAGCACCAAGTGGTAATTTAGAAGAGATAGACCCTAAAACCTAAAACCCCTTTTTTCAAAACAACTCCAGAAAGAAGAAGAATAAAAATATTTCAAAACCCAGCAAGAAAATGGGAAGAATTCACCCGCAATCAATCCATAAAAACTAGGAACAAAAAGTGGAGAGAGAGAAATACCTTCAACCAGAGAAAGGGAAGATCGAAAAAATGGTGATTCAATCGGGCACAGGCGAGCCTTTCGGGTTTCGAGGTTGGAAGAGCATGTACGAAAAATCCATGAGTTAAAAATATGTCCGGTAAAAAATGACATGGAAATCCGCGTATTTATAAGAAAAATTGTAATTAATACACTTCAGCTCAACACGTGCCAACTCACCTACAACTCAGCATGAATGCCATGTCAGCATGTTAGAGAGGTCCGAAAACCTGACACAAGGGGGCTTAGTGCAATTCGGGTTTCGGGTTTTCGGGAAACACAAGACATAAAGCATGAGATGTTTAGATGCTTCACAGCTCCCAAAACCCAATACAAAGGACTAAATCGGACTTCGGGTATCGGGGAATAGGTGACACAAAACATGTTTTGAATTAGGCATGTTCCGATGCGCCGGAGGTCCGAAAACCCGATTTTCTTAATATGAAGCAGGTTTCGGGGTATCAGAAAATAGGTGACACAAAGCATTTTAAAACTCATGTCGAGCTTTCAAAAAAAACCCGAAAACCTGAATTTCTCTAAAAGAGGCCATAATGCAAAATCAACTTCAAAAATTTCGTAGGGGTTATCTAATCGTTTTGTCGTGAACTCTAAAAAACGGAGATAACAACTGGCTCCAGCTGGGGAATTTCTTTGTAATACCAAAGGAAGAGAACTCAGAATCTCTGGTCTTTATTCATTGGTCTACGAAGAAAAGAAGAAAAAACCAAAAACAAAACAAAACGAAGAAAGATAGAAAGAAAACCAAAAGCAAACACACTACAAAAAGTAAAATATGTACAATGCAAGAGAGCATCTTGCATTAATGGTGGAACAGCTTTAGATGTTTTCCATTGAAAGGCAAAGGGAGTAACCCTCCATCCAGATATGATAGAAGAAAAACTATTTTTCACCATTCAGCTCGTGGATCTTGAAAGGTCCTCTCCATAAAGAATCAAACTTCCCGTGCATTCCTTTCTGTTCTCTCCTCTTATCCCAAAGGAACACCAGGTCTCCAATCTGGAAGTTACGCTGCTTTGATTTTTTGTCAAAAATTTTCTTCACTCTGCTCTGATGATCTGCGATGCGATCAACCACCTTGATTCATTCCTCTTCTAGCCTGGCTAGGTACATAACCCTCTTCTTGATAGAATTCTGAAAAGCCACATCTTCAACCGCTTTTTGCCAACTGCAAAGGCCGGCAATTCTACTGAGATAGGAATTTTCAGCATCAATCCTGTATAGCAATTGGAAAGGAGACATCCCTATGGCTCACTTTAGAGTGATCCGATCAGCCCACAATGCATCATACAATGCTTTGTGCCATGTCCTCTGATTTTCATCTACTAGTTTCCTAATTATGGTAACCAGATTTCTTATTACTGGACTCAGCTTGCCCATTACCCTGGGGATAATAATCAGATGAGTGAGCCAGAGTGATGCCAAATCCATAGAAAAATTCTATCAACTCATGTGATGAGAAATTAGAGGCATTATCATCTACAATCTTATGAGGCACACCGAATCTGACAATTATATTTTCTTTAAGGAACTTGCAAACAGCTTCAGAAGTTGCTTGCTTGATTGGTGCGGCTTCTACCCACTTGGTAAAATAGTCTGTAGCAGTCAGCATGTAGTTATGTCTGGCACTGGAAGTAGGATTCAATGTTCCGATGAAATCAATCCCCCATTGGCGAAAAGGTTCTTCAATCACTACAGGCTTCATAGGAAGAGCTGCTAGCTTGGGGTGACCAACGAAATGTTGACAAGCTTCACATTTGGACACCCATTCTGCTGAATCCCGGAAGAGAGTAGGCCAATAGTACCTATCCCATAGGATCTTATACACTATTACAGAGGATGAAAAATGTCCTCCGCATGCTAGGATATGAAAGGATTCTAATAAATTTTCCTGTTGTGATTTATCAACACAACGCAGGAAAACACCATCAATACCTTTCTTGTATATTGCATTATTCCACAAAAGGTATTTTGCAGATCTCAACTTGACAGTCCTCTTCTCCTTTTGATTTAAATGCGGGGGGCATTCACCATAAGTTAGGAAGAAAGCAATGTCCGTGTACCATTCATCGGTCATAATCACAAAAAGCACCATGGGCAGCTCTGAAGAAGTGTCTTGAGTCTTTTCATACTCTACTTCGGCATGATTTTCTGCAATTAATTGGCACAGGCCCCTTCCTCATACCAACTTGGTAGGCCTGATGTCTAAATCGTACTCCTGAACCTTAGCTATCCAAGTACCTCGTTGACTTCCCAGCTCTTGTTGAGTTAGAATGGATTTAACAACAGTATCAGGAACGAGAACGAGAGTATGGGAATTCAGCACATAGTACCTGAAATGTTTTACTGCTCATACCACTGTGTAAGCATGCTTTTCAATCTGTGATATCTTCAATTCATGTTCTTTCAACGGATAGCTCATGAATGTGATGGGAGCTTCGATGCCTTCCCCATTTTCTTGCATCAGGATGGCTGACACTGTGTGGGCAGAGGCGTAGCTGTACATGATGAAATTTTTCTTGAAGTCTGGACATACTAAGATAGGAGCGCAAGCAACTGCCCTTTTGATTTCTTCGAATGCAAGCTTCCCTTCTGTACTCCAATGAAATGGAACTTTTCCTTTCATCATTCCAAGGACATCCTTGGTTTTGTCAGTGAAATCAGGTACAAATCTTCTCAAGAAATTAACCTTTCCGAAGAAAGAATGAACTCCAGTTTTACTTGTGGGTAAGGTAAGGCTCTGAATAGCCTTTACCCTTTCTGGGTCAATTTTGGTTCCTTCTTTAGTTCACAATATGACCCAGCAATTTTCCTTCGGTCACCCCGAACATGGACTTCTTGGGATTCAATGAAATCCCGTGACACCTGCATCTCAAAAGTACTTGTTCTAAATGATCATAATGATCACTCCATTTTCTACAGAAAATGGTCAAGTCATCCAAATACACAACTATGACCTTGCCCATCAAATCTCTGAATGCCAAGTCCATAGCTCTCTAAAAAGTGGCTCTGGTGTTGATCAAGCCGAAAGGAATCCTCCTGTAAGCAAAGGTACTCCATGGGGTCGTGAAGGCCGTCTTGTGTTGATCCTTTGGCATTACCTCGACTTAGTTATATCCTGAAAATCCGTCGAGCATGGAAAGCATTTCTGATCCAGTAACAGTTTGTAATACCTAATCCATGATAGGCAAGGGATAGTTATCCTTCAGTGAGGAATGATTCAAGTTCCAGAAGTCAACACAGATCCAGATTTCACCATTCTTCTTCCTGACATGAACAATGTTAGCAATCCA
Organism: Taxus chinensis; assembly: GCA_019776745.2. Lineage (NCBI taxonomy): Eukaryota > Viridiplantae > Streptophyta > Pinopsida > Cupressales > Taxaceae > Taxus > Taxus chinensis. Next base: position 656,241,099 of record CM034148.1, read on the forward strand.
AGTGGAGTGATGGATTGGGAAATAATTCTAGCATCTAACATCTTCTGAATTTCTACCAGGATAGTTCCTAAGATCTTTGGATTGTAATGTCTTTGCTTTTGTCTGTACGGCTTCACATCAGGATTCAAAGGGATACTGTGTTGTACATCTTTGGGCTTGAAGGATTTTAAATCTGCATAAGACTAGGCCAACACATCGATGTATTTCTTCAAAAGTGAAGTGAATATCACCTTCTCTTTGAGAGAACAACATTTCCTGATATTCACCATCCAAGGTTGATCAGATGAACCTAGATTGATTTGATCTACTTCAGAGGAAGAAACTCCTTCGAATTGCCTTTTGTTTTGAATAAAACGATCATGCTTATCAAACAAGCCCTCCAAAGAAACCAAACCTTTTGGTATCTTGTTGCCTTTTAGCTAAATAAATTCACCATCAACCTCTTGATATGGATCTGAGATAGTTTCACGGAAGGCTGATTATGAACCTTCAAAATATAACTCACTAAAATTGTCAACCTTTTCTAGAAAAGCCAACACCTGTTGATCATCATTGAACACTTGCCAATGAGTTGCATTATCTGGGATACTGGGACGATACACAATCTCAATAGAGTATGTATCTTGCTTGAACTGAGGATGAGGAAGAAGAAGGGATGTAGATATGGCCAAAGAATCAGCCTTGTCATTATAGTCTCTCAAAACTGCCCTAATAGAAAATGCATCAAAGCATTCTATACTATCCCAAACTTTATTCCGGTAATGTTTCAACCCGATCATTTTTCACTTGATATATACCCCTGACCTGATTGACAATTAGTTCCGCATCTCCCTGAACCTTGAGATTTCAGATTCCCTTCTGTCTAGCCATTTCTAATCCTAATAACAGGGCTTCATATTCGGTCGTGTTGTTAGTATTATCAAATTGCAACTTGTAAGCTGATGGGAAAATCTCGGAGCTAGGAGATATAAGGACAACACCAGCACCTGATCCAGAGGTTGAGCAGCTACCATCAAATTTGAGCATCCAAATAGCATTGGGATCTTCTTCTTCAACATCTACAATGGGTATCTCTGAAGTCATGAAATAATTCCCAAAGCTAGCATCTTCGAAAACAATCTGAGCTTTTGGATCATCTGATTTGGTCACCAAATACTTCACCTATGGTTCAGGATGAAGAACCTGATAAACCCCATTGACCGGGATCTTAGCTTTGGTCCAATCCATATTAATCTCTCCTCCGACATCTTTACAAAATCCTCTACCCAAGAAGATACCGTAAGGTGCAGGAATGTCGGTAACCAAGAATAGTCATTTTCACTCTCTTCTCAGGGAAGGCAACAAATGCAAACTGTGCGTCCTTGATTTGACCAATCAAAGGGACTTGTTTTAGTTTTCCATGGAGTAGCATTGTCCATATGACTTAGTCAAAGTAAGTCCAAGGGCATGGGCCCACTTTTGCGGGCATAACATTATCAGAGGCTCTTGAGTCGATGATGCAATTGCTGAGTTTAAACCCATTTATAAGTAGAGACAAATAAAATGGTTCAATCTTTCCTGAAGAAGAAGCAAAGGTCAGATTGTTCTATGGTGGGAGTTGAGTAGGATTTGGAAGGAGACCTTTTGAAGGTGATGGAACAGCCGCTTTACTTCTGATGAACTTGGCCAGCTTTTCAAACTGTTCAGGATTCGACTGAAGGTATTCTGCCTCTGACATTTGAATTTTGGTTCTCTTTGCATGATCAAACAATGTCAAAAGTAGTATAAGAAGGAATGATGGTAGGCTCAGTCCTAATTACATGAGCTTGTGCTGAGGCACTGATCTTAGGAGAAGGAGAATAAGGAGCTGCTACCTTTTTGGTAACCTCTCTTTCAGTTTGCACCGAAATAGGGGTACCCCTCTTAACTATGGATATGGGAGGTTCCTTATTCTTCTCCTTAGTGTTTTCAAGAGGTTTTCTGGGATTCTGAGATTGGGACCGAGTGAAGACAGCAAATGACTGACCATCTGGCGCACATTCATCTTCATCGTATTCCAAATACCCAATGCTGGAGTCGCCCAGCTGACTCATCATAAGACTCATCAGCATATCCTGAAGCTTCGAAAGCATCACGGGAATCTTGTTCTTCTCCTTCATTGTCTTCTTCAATTATTTCTACTACTGGATTGACGGGAGGAGCATCAATTGCTAGTCTCGGTTGAGCAGGAGTTAACCGTGGCCTATCTCTGGCAGGTGCACCATTGTTGTTATTGAAATTCTGTCTAGGGTTATCCTGATACGGAACATTGCTCACCTACTGGGACATTTACTTTTTTAAAGCAATCAAATCGTTAGCCATTTTTTGAAACATAGGATCAGTGTTACCTTGAGAAGAACCTTGATTTTTGAGTTTAGGTACGTCTTTCTTGATCCTTCCCGCCAAGATGAGATCATCCTCTATTTTCAGTAGCTGTTGACTAAGCAGTAGCCAAATCTGGGATAACCGACCTTCTTAATAAAAAGCTTATATCAGGAGGTTGAGCATTGATGAAGAAGCATTTTTGGTTTTCTGGAGTAGGTACAGCTATTTCAGGAATCTTCTGGATCAGCTTGTTGAACTTTTCCACGAATTCCCACATAGGTTCATGCAATTCCTTCTTCAAATGTGTGAGCTGAGCTAACAAAGCATGGGAATCTTCAGCTGGTCTTGAAACATGCTTCGAACTTAGTCCGCATGGTAGCCCAGTTTGTGATGCATGCATTTGGGAGGTGATAAAACCATTCAGCTGCTGCACCCTGCAATGTTTCAACAAAGAGTCAGATGGAGACATCTTCATGGGCTACTCCGAGAACACCGCATGCAACAAAGAAAGATGCAATGTGCTCGTCAGGATGCTACTTTCCATCCCCATTGAACTTGGGAATGCTTTTACGCGATCCATGTGGTAACTCGTGCAATGGAGGAGTCAAAGAAAGAGGACCAATAACTGTGCCAAAAGGCACAGGTTGAACCGCCATCCTCCTGAAAAGAAGTGCGTACAGGGATCCGAGTATCAGACAAGAGTAGTGCACGACAAGTTGCATATGCTTCCCGTTCCAAAGAGATCTGGTTTCTCCGAATAGGCGAAGAACTTCTGCTTCGGTTACAGACAATGTCGTTGGGAGAAAGACTGAAATTGTGCTGTTGGAGTAACTCAAAGAGTGGATCAATTTTCACCTTGAGCTTGGCAAGACTGAGTGAAGATCTTCCTGGCCAGCTTGAACTGAAAGGAGATCTTGTTGAAAATAAGGCAAATACGGAGTCGCCAAACACCGAGAGGATAAGCTTTATACTATTGATCCGTAATTCCCCAGCGGAGTCGCCAAAAACTGTTGGTTGGATATTTTTTCAAACCAACATATGAGGTTCAACCACAATATATGAGATTAAATCCCTCCTCAAAAGACAGGTGAGGCTGCCTGCTTATTACTAATCTAAAACACAGTAAAAAATGATATATACAATATTCACACTAATCTAACCATTGGGGGTGGGATGGAATCCCGAAATCCACATTCACACGATTCAAGGATATTTCTTTCGTAAATGAACTGGGTTAGAAATTGTTACAATGAAAGAAGCACAATAGAAAGGAAATGAGAGAAATGTATTTTCTTTCGAGTAAACACAGAGCATGAAATAATCATACGAGCTTTAGATCACAGATATAATGTCTGAAATAATTAGAAACACTAAGATGCTATGCAAAGAATAGCTTAAGATCATGAACATAAGAACACTTTCTTGAGTAAGATATATTCCACAACACAAAGTCTGTAAAATAATATCGACTCCTATTCTTCAAAATGATTGAATGAAAACACAAAGTTTTTCTTCTTTCCAATAGCCCATAAATATTCCAAAAAATCTCGACCCTTTGGAATGCATAAGAATCCCTTATTTATAATAAAAGAAGTAAAGATAAAATACGGCAGATCCTAAAAAATAGCATTTTAACAAGAGTTTTGTTTTGCTTGATTCTCACGCAGGAGATCAAGTCAAAATATGATTCAAAAATGGGACGAAATAGAAATGAAAAAGACATGTCAATTTCAAGATTGAAATGACATGAAACGTTGGGAGTTAATCTGAATCATCATCCTTTGCTCCTTCCTCTTTTTCTTCCTCCAGCTGAGACTGTTTGCTCTAAAATTCCTGGAACTTCTGAATTATGCCTTGCATTTCATTCTCATCAGGCGCAGTGGAATGCTCATTCCAAATTTCGCAGGTCTCATGAATATCGCTGGCATTGCCGGGAAGCTTTTTCAATCTTTTGCTGAGCTTTCTTAAGGCCTCCAAAGTATGTTCAACCCTTACAAACTGATCAATGATCTCAAGGCCAAATCCGTGTATTGGTTCATGCTGAACAGACTCTTGGATTTGTTTGAAGAGATCATCTGCTGATAGGATACCTGAGTTCCCAACTGACACCTTTGGACAAATCTTCAGCAATTCTTCTTCCAGATCACTTTTCCCATCAATCAGTTTATCCCTTGATTCTCTCAACTTACTGCAGGCTTCATTGAGAATCTTTATTCTGAACCTGATGGTGTTGGTCAGATGGAAATGCTTATCTATATGTGGGAGAATACCTTCTTCCACCAAGAGATGTGCTGGTATTTGCTTTAACACCTGGAGAGCTTCAAATGTCAAATCAAGATGTCTAATTTCCTGAGAGAATTCTTCATCCACCTTCTCTCCATCCTTTTTAATGTCCCCCAAGGACTGATGAACTTTCACCACGTCTTGAATTACTTCCTTCCCCTGTTGGAGCAACCTTTGGATCCATTCATCAACCACCCTTCCTTTTTTAGCAATCTTCTCAATCGTAGGTACTTATGAGAAATCAAATCCGACAGAAATAGAAGAAGGTGGTATGGATTCAAGGGGTTTTGAGAGTTTAATCAAAACCTCTGTCAACTACTCCACTTTTTCCTTAAGCTCATCTCTTCTGTCCTTTGTTTCTTTCAACTTTTGGCACAACACATTTATGGAATCCCGTGCATCTTGTTGCGCCCCTTCTGCTGTCACTTTCCCTAGAGCCACCCTGGTTACCTGATAATCAGAGGCTGTTATATCCTCTCTAGTTTTGTCAGCCGAGGGAGTGGCAATCTCTGTGAACTTATCTCCTGAAGCATCCACCAAAAACCTTGAAACTGTTTTGGGTTTCTTTGCTGATTTCGCAGTAGGAGCCTTGAGTGAGCTGAAATCAAAGGCTAGTAGGGGTACAATCACCTTCCTCTTCCTTGGAGTTTGCTTGAGTAGCCATTGTGGCATACCAGAGGAAGTTGCCCATGTTGTATAAATTGGTATTCTACTCTCAAGAGGAGAAGATTATACTATTGGAGGGGGAATAGTTGCCAATGTGGTAGTAGATTCAATAAAGAGAGGCATAGGAGGGGGCGTGTTGGTGATCACTTGGGTTCCAGCAGAGAGGGGTGAGAGTCTTGAGAAAATACTGGCCATGCTGGAAGAAGTGGATGGAGAATGAGGAGGTAGGAGTGGTTGTGAGGGGGGAGGCACAGATTTAGACTCCAAAGCCTGGGATGCAAGAGACAAGGTCTCTTCAGTTTGATAATCAACAAATGATGAATCCAGAAGCTGGCTTCCTCCTTCTTCCAAATTAATTTCTCCTATTTCTGGTGGTGTTGGTGATTCTAGAAAATCCACCATTTCAGCTGGAGAAATAATTGAAGAGATTTGTCTTTCTTTCCTCTTCTTGACAATCTTGACTTTTATAGGCGCCCTAGAAGATTTTCTGTCCTTTTCCTTTTTAGAGGGCCCCGCCTCTGAAGCAGCCAACTTTGAAAACTCATCATCTTTAAAATTCATTCCCCAAGAGGAGAGCCATGCTTTGGTGCGAGCAAGGATTAGAGCCGACCTATCTGTAATAGAGGCTTTTTCGCTGGCTAACCAATTAATAGGTGGGAAAACATATTGATCCTCATTTAGTCCATCATAGGAAAGATCCAAAACACTTTCATTGTCACTCGTACCTTCTGGTAAATCAGCAAGCTCCAGTGTTTGAATCTCAGCAATAGTCAATCTTCTATTATCCTTTATGCGAACAACAACCTCATTACGCAGATCCACCCAAATATCCTCTATGTTTGGCCTGTGTAGATGCTGGGTTCCATATGCTCTCAGCACTCCTCGGATGTCAAAATCGTCTCAAGGCTTCATATGCTTCTTCAATTTTTACTGAAGTTCGTGGACAACATTTTTGGCTTTCACTACTGTTGAGCAAGTATATCTCCCAATATAAATTGGGAAGGATACAACAGCCTTATGTTTGCTTTGTTGGAATTTATGGAAATCCAACAGCTACCTAACCAACTCCATCAATATCAGTCTATCCCCTAGATATCGGGGTAGGTGAAAAGGATATTTCGAGTACATGACCACCTGAAGATATGTAAACTTCTTGAATTGTAAGAAGATACATCCCCATTTAGAAACTTCAGCCCTAGCCTCATCTGAGACTCTTGTCTTCCTCAGCTCAGGGTTTATCCTACAGATATTTTCATAGAAGAAGGCATCATTCACCCTCCTGAAATGGTCTTTGGACCCCTTCTTTGTCAATTGAGGGAAGTATTGATACACCAGGTTCACCGTTCTGCTTCCCTTGGTATCCAGCCCAGGATAGTTCCTCATCTCGGCTGCTGTGTATGTGACATATGAAGACATATAAAATTTCCCAGTTGAAAAGACCGTTGTCATTTGGGAATCAATCTCATTGTTGATGAGAGTACCCCAGTCGATCCCCTGTTGATTCTTCTTGATGGTGATCATAAATTGATACATCCATCCTTGAAATACATTCGATTCAGGCAAACCAAAACCCTGACTCAGTAGGGTGATGATTTCATTGATTTCTTAGATGAAATCACTCCTGGGGATAATCCTTGGAAATCTGGAGACAACTGGTTTGGCCTTGATCAGGAACTTCTTGTTCACATGTTTGATGCAGTCTTCCTGATCGTTCTCCCTGGCTTTCTGAGCTGACTTGATGTCCAACACTCCATGCTATTCAAAATTGGGCAGTTTTAGGAGATCATCAAAGTAACCTCCATCCAATTTGATCACTACTTCACTTGATTGACTTCTCACAGAACGAGACGCCGAGTCATAACTGGATGCACAAGCCAAGATGAATTCTGGACACTAAGCGGACATGGGAAAACCCGCTGCGAGAGGCAAGCCACTATCGGCTATAGTTTTCATCCATGGAGTTTGGGAGGAACTCCTCACCCTACTCTAGAAATCTTCAATGTCTATATTTCCGAGTTCGGTGTCTCGGATGTTGTAGTTGGAATCAATATACGATGGAGATTCCAACTTTTTAAACTTGTATTTCATTCTGCCTGACTTCTCGGTCTTTTCCTGAGATGGACCAGGGTTCGACATGAAGGACGTCGAAGGAAGAAAGTTTTGAAGCTCAGGAGATGTTGCTCACTGTGAGAATCCCGACCTGCTGGATATGCCGGAAGAATGGAAGAGTCTGACACTGGCAAAGATGATGTTGGAAAATCCTAAAAACCCGATGCGATGAGAATGTCAGAAACTTTGGAAAGTCTGGAACGTTTGATAATGTCGGAACTTTGGGAAAGCCCGACACTGCCGATGGTGTCGGAAACAGAAGAAATCCCGACACTTGTGTTGATGCCGGAACTCTGGAAAGTTCGGCACGCCAATCCTTCAATATACTTCAGGTCTTTGACACTGCACAACAACCTTCAAAACCCGAGAAGAGAAAAACAGGGTTTTTCGTTGAATTTCAAACATGCAATCTCCTTTTAACCATTCATGTACCAGGCACATAATAAAACTTTGAGGAAATAGCACCAAGTGGTAATTTAGAAGAGATAGACCCTAAAACCTAAAACCCCTTTTTTCAAAACAACTCTAGAAAGAAGAAGAATAAAAATATTTCAAAACCCAGCAAGAAAATGGGAAGAATTCACGCGCAATCAATCCATAAAAACTAGGAACAAAGAGTGGAGAGAGAAATATCTTCAACTAGAGAAAGGGAAGATCGAAAAATGGCGATTCAATCGGGCACAGGCGAGCTTTTGGGTTTCGAGGTTGGAAGAGCATTTACGAAAAATCCATGAGTTAAAAATACGTCCGGTAAAAATGACGTGGAAATCCGCGTATTTATAAGAAAAATTGTAATTAATACACTTCAGCTCGGCACTTGCCAATTCACCGACAACTCGGTATGAATGCCATGTCAGCATGTTAGAGAGGTCCGAAAACCCGACACAAGGGGACTTAGTGCAATTCAGGTTTCAGGTTTCAGGAAACACAAGACATAAAGCATGAGATGTTTAGATGCTTCACAGCTCCGAAAACCTGATACAAAGGACTAAATCAGACTTCGGGTATCGGGGAACAGGTGACATAAAACATGTTTTGAATTAGGCATGTTCTGATGCGCCGAAGGTCCGAAAACCGGATTTTCTCAATATGAAGCGGGTTTCGGGTATCGGAAAACAAGCGACACAAGGAATGTTAAAACTCATGTCAAGCTGTCGGAAAAAACCCGAAAACCTGAATTTCTCTAAAAGAGGCCATAATGTAAAATCAACTTCAAAAATGTTGTAGGGGTTATCTAATTCGTTTTGTCGTTTCTCTAAAAAAACGGAGATAACACCCCTTGAACTAGGGAAACTTTCGAAAAACAAAACACACGTAAGCAATTGGTGTTTTCTTGTATTGTGCTATAGTTAAATCCCACATAAAACCAAAACACTCTCAATACTTTTTTCTAACACCTTTCTAAAATGTCAGACAAAAAGGGGAAAATGTAGACAAAAAAAAATCACACATCCCATTTTTACACAAACAATCAAGTAATATTCGTGTATGTTTACCATTGAAATTATTTTTTCACATCATTACAACTTCCATCACTACCACCACACCCCTTCAATTAATTAATTTTACCCGATAGGTCCTAATGTCAATATTACCCTTCTCATAATTAATAATTTAAATAAGTAAACTAATTAGTTAATCCACTCACCCTCACACCTCACCATGAGGACTCATCCTAACTCACTAGTTTGTAACTAGTCTAAATAAAAAACCTTCTAAAAATGTTACCATAACCACCTCTAACTTATTCCTATAACCACTTCTCACTATGTTAAGAATAGATTAAATTTGGAATACCTTCATAATTATCCCTATTCTATCCTAACTACCCCTATTCACCTCTAAACCCTCACACTCCACCTCTCGAATTTATCTAGCCATAATTCCCCCTAAATCCTTTGCACCTAAGTTCAAAATAGAAGGTTTTATCACTTTGCATCTCACCCTATCTCTTACTTCCTGAAAAACAATGGATATTCCCTCGAACACTAGTGATCTATAAATACCAAGATTTCTTCCTCTCTTCAGGACCATTCATGACCATCTAGATTAACTAGATAACTATCAAGTTTTTTCAAGCATTCAAGAAAATGTTACCAGGTTCTTATCAGCATCATTTTCAATAAAATACACCATTTAAGCATTTTGGGAGTTTATTCAGGCTCATTCACCATCCAGACACGATCACAAGAAATATCTCATCACTCATCATCGTTTAAAGGTTTGTCTTGCTCTCTGATTTTAATCCTTTTATTTTAAATTTAATTTTTTTTATCATCTCTAGTCTCACTTTTTCTCATAAAAAGATCACAATTTCATTTTAGAAAATCACATTATCTCTTTTAGTAGTATGTTAATATTACATAGAATCACCTGTGATTAGCCTAATTCCTTGTGATTCATGTCCTTTCTGTTTACTTAATAATCAATTGTCTTTAGAATTTGTTATCAATTAATTCATGCTTTGTTTTTACTAATATTTGTCATAAGAATGGATTTTTTTAGATATCCATATCAGGAAGTAATCACCCAATCACATGCATTAATTCACTTCCAATCATCCAAACACCCTTTACACTAGGAAAAATATGACCTACTACATGACTTGGAGTTGTGTTGCTAACCATTAAACCCCCATTAACCACCTAGAAACCATCTTCAAATTTAGCCAATGAATTTGTGATGCCATCGAAGAACTTTAGGAAGCATTCTACAAGGTACAATAGATAAAAGCCAACCTTGCATGGTTCAAATAAAACCATGAAGTAGAACTGGACATACCTAAGGACACCCATAGTGCATCTAAATCTAAAGTTGAGAGTAACACCAGCCTTGTAGACTTCTTATTCTTTCCTCGCATGTCTGTACAATACCAAGGAAGAAATTTTAAATTCCTTCGTGGATGACTACATCGTAGAACATGATTCCTTCTTACTACAAGGATGATGACTTAGCCTGTTCAATGGGCTCTAAATTTTTGTAGAAACTTAGATATTGACCTAGATTTTTATTTCAGATTCTAGGCTTGTTTCTTTTAAATTTTATCATTATCAGATGATGTATGTAATAATCTAACTAAGGTGATAATACATTTTATCACATGTTCACATATCACATATTTTACTCCATTTTCATATATCAATCTTGAATGTTTTAAAATAAGGATGAAATCCACATAATGAGAGTCCTTTGGCTTCTTAGAACTAGCCTTTTCTAGGAAACCTACCTACCCATTTTACTAATTCCATTTTGTGTAGTTTCTTTAATTTGAAGGTTTAATTACATGGAAAAGATCTTATTTACTTTATTGTTCATGGAGGTGCAACCAATCATACACCTATCACATCCCGCAAGTATCTTGGGAACCCTTCCATACTCGAGGTTGAGTAATTTTTTACCTCTTTCTAATATCAACCCAACCCCTAAAATAAAATTGTACTCAACACCATCCCTTCCTAATAATAAAGCAATTTGGAAAGTCTTTGACAATGAAGAACAAATAGTCCATCTCATCCAAAATGAGGAATAATTCTCATCAGAGCTTTAGTCAAGGCTATAATAAGGTTATAACAGTCATATTATTAAGTTGAACAAGACCAATCTACTTGGAGGACTAGTTTATACCTGAAGACATACTCATATTATATGATGATTTTAAGAGATATAAGAAAAAATGATAAAAAAGGTGGAAGAATATCAAAAGGATATCACTGTGAAAGATAAATATATGCTAATAGGAAAGGTATGTGAAGTAAAATAATAATAAAATTTCATCTATGTTAAATTTATAGTGATATCTTTTCATAGAGTTATGAATACTTTAAGGATTTTGATCCAAATATTACCCAATATGTCATAGAACTTGATCCCAATGCCATGCCCATTAGTAAAAAGAAAAATACCAGTAAACCTCAAAAGTGATCCCCTCATGAAAAAAAATAATTATCCAAGCTTTAATAGAATCCAAAACCATATTTCCTATTAATTATACATTGTGGGTTGCAAAATTTAGTCCCCTATTAGGTATAGAAATGGGGGGAAATCAGACTTTCCATGGACATTAGGGACCCTAAATAAAGACTCCCTCAATGATCACTATATTTTTCTTCCATAGATCAAATTTTTCAAACAAAATAAACGGGATAAAATATTCTCCCTTTTGGAATGGGTATTTTTAGATATAATCAAATAAAGATCAAGGAAGAAGATCAATATAATACACATTTAATAACTAAATGGGGAACATATGCCTACAAGAAAATTCCACTTGGGTCAACCAGTGTTGGTGCCAATTTTAAAAGGTTCATCATTATTGATTTCAAGGGATTCATAAAAATATTTTTCCTTATTTAATTTGGATGATATGACATTTTTCTCAAAATTTGATGAAGATCACAAGAAACATTTTGAGAAAATTTTTAAAAGGTTGTAGAGAGTTTAGGGTGTCAAAACATCCACATAAATACTTTTTTTTTTGTTCCCCAAGGCAATATATTGAGTCGTAAAGTCTAAAAATAAGGTGTTTCTATATACCAAGAAAGGATCTCATCCAATCCCTCTCTTTCATTACTCACTCACAAGAAGGCATTGTAGTATTTCCTTGTTAAGACTAATATTGTTCAAAAGTTCATTCCTAACTATTACATGGACTAGTCAAGCATATTATCTTGATGTTCAAGAAATATGTTTCTTGTAAGTAGACCTTGGGAAGGAAAGGATATATTTGATAAGATCAAGGAATTAATTGTGTGAGAACCCACTCCCATCAACCCAAATTTTGAGGGAAAAACTTCTTTCTTTATGCTTATGAATCCTAAACAAGTGTTGATGATGTTTTAACATGATAAAATGATGACGGTTTATGTTAAAAATAAATAAATAGGTGTTCAGTATCATGATATATCTAATAAAATCAAGTTTATGTTAAAAAATAGCCACATCAAGGTGTTTGTATCCCATTTTAGTGCAAGAGATATCATCATGGGAGATGAGATTAGTGAGAATAAAGTCATATAAGGTAGCTAAAATTATGGAATATGCTGTGATTATCGAGGATAAAATTTTCTTATGGGTTGAGTACTATAAAAATAACTTTCTATAGATGTTATAAATGATTAAGGACCTTCCTATGTCTTGGATGAAAAGACGGAACATGAAAAACATGAATAGATAATAAGACCTCGTAATAACATCTAGAAAACTAACATGTAAATATTCTTGTCCACTTGTGAGTATCCTTTTTGTTTGAATAAAACCAAGCGATAACATTATATGATGATATACACTCCTTATGTATTAATACATGGAGTTATTCAAAAATAACCTTGATATAGTGTTGTTGAGGTGTTTTTAAGGAGAATAATAAAAAAAGGTTCTTGCAGAATTCCTGGTATCACCAAAAAACTGCACCCTCTGATTTGATCATGAATTGGTGAATGAAAATCCATTATTTTTTTAGTAACATGGGATTCTATCTAAGTGTGGGAAATTTATACTGAGACAAGCCTCTGGAGAAGGATGAATTCCTCTACCTAATCCTACTAAAAATACTCTTAATGCAGACATAAAATCCTCAACTAAACATACCAATGGACCAGGGTTAGAAGGAGATGCAGAAAGGGAAATCCTAAGCTAAAAGGGTTGTGATAGCACTAGAAAAGGGGTGAGAGCTCTCCAAAAGAGGAAGAACATTTAGAAAACATGGCAGACAGGGCAGAAAGATGTTCCACAGATAAAAAACATGTATACTAAACCTTTCTTCACATTGATAACACAAAAAAATGGAACTTGGAAGTAGAAGATACACACAACATGCTAAAATGGAATAAAAAGGACATAAATGGAAATAAAACAAGGCCAAGGTAGAAAAATGTGCCACAAAATAGATTCTATATTGCTAAAAGTATGCATAGTTCCATTACAATCATGGTAAAATTTTAGATTATATTACAGAGACCAAGTTAGAGGTCTGAAACTTGTGGGGTATTTGGACACAATTTTGACATAGTGTCGTTACAACAAAGAGCCATGATTTTTATGTAAGTTATAGTTACAAATAATAAAAGGAATATGCGAGAGAAGACGGGAAGAGAGAAGACAGAATATCCAATTTGACTTGTCATGATTAAAATATCTTTGTCCTTCCTAACAATATGACTTGTCAAGTGTGTTCCCTAAGTCTATTTTTCTTGTAGAAGAAGGAAAAGCCCCATACTTCATTAAATTAAGTGGTTGAGCCATCTTCAACTATTCATAATTATCTCGAGCCATTTTTTATCATTTTTTCCTTTCAATTCATACCAAAATATGATTCTTATGATGCCAAATTCGAGTGCTTAAGGAAATATTTTGAATGAGACTTATTTTGATTGCTTTGGAGTAGGGAATGAAAAGGTATCATCATTTTAATATTTTCATGCAAGGAATTACAATAATTTGACAAGTGGTAACCTTTGATTGGCATGAGGATCTCCCTCCACCCATATGTGTATTACTTTACCCTTTTCCAAGTGTTAATCCCTCATTGGGTCAGGTTTCGGGCTTTCACTTCCCTGTATTTTTTTCATTTGTTAGATTTTCTTTAGATTCAAAAAGATCTACCATATTAAAAAATAAGGACCAATAGAAATTTTCCATGCCTCTTCACAATGACAAAAATTCCTTTGCTCCCCTCCCATTCTTTTAGAAATTTCATCCAATGAGATCTTTCCATGTTCCTTTGGGGAGTCAAACTATACTTTTTCCCTTATTAGATCTTGTCACATGTGGACCAATGAGATATTCTCATGCCTCTTCATATGTCAGTATTCTTTTGATTTCCACTAACAATGTGCAAAGTGTAATCCAATAGAAATTCTCCATGCATTTCACAAGGTTAGTCCCTTTGAAAACTACCTATTTCACTCGTGAAACTCTGGCCAATAGAAATGATCCACGTTGCAACATACGATCAGGGCTCTTTAGCTCTTAATTGATAACTTCAAAATGTGAGCCAATCAAATGACTCCATGTGGCTCTATCGTCAGACTTGTCAAAATGTGAAATGTGAGCTAGCAAAATAGCCCCACATAGATCTTTGCATCATAAATTTTAATTTCAAGGGATTTATAAATTTTTATCTCTTCAAAATAAATGTGCCACATGTCCCCCCTTGACTTTGTCTGACTTAATGGACCCAAAAAAATATGAATTTTGGCTTATTCCACAGACTTGATGTCCATGAAATTCATCTTTCTTGGATACTTTTGAAATGTTGACATGTAGCCTACTTCAATCGTTGATATTCTTCCACTTGTCCTCTTGATTTCCTTTGTACCATGGCATTAATCCAATTTCTTTTTATTGTAACTTTTTAAAAAGAATTTTCCAATGCTTTAAGACTTAGTCTCCCGTGGGTCTAAGTTAAACCTGCCTAAGTCTTAGATTAAGATAATTTGTTTCATGGGTTTGGAGAACCCACATAACACTAAGTCCAATGAAAACCCATAACAAACTAAAATAATATTTTTCAGTTTTGAAATCTAATCACCAATGCATTTTTGGAAAGATAATTTGACCATCATTTAACTGTCTCAGGCCTATTAAAAATGGATAAGTCCATTTTGATGTGTTATCCAAATTAACCTAGGGGTAAATTTGAGATAATAGTTTGGAAACCTCCAAGGGTAATTTTCCTACTAAATTTGATTAGTATCCTTATACATCCATTGGGCATGGATTCAAGCCCAAAATTTTGAAAAAAACTGATCCTTCTCTTTGATAACATTATCCTGAGCCATTATAAACTTAGCACAATCTAGAACTACATGGAAATGATATGTGGACTCTAAATGAAGCATTGTAGTTTCCCAACTATATTATTTTACCATTAAACCTACTCAAAATGAGCTGGGGATACCTTGGTTTGTTCTTGAAGATGATTTTTCATAAATTTGTACATATCATGAAAACTTTATAGAAAAACTAAAAAAAATTACTGAGGCATGAAGAACTCATAACTGCAACTTATATTTGGGGGTCTTAGTTGGAGTTTCACGTCAAGTCAACACCATTGGAGAAAATGGTGTAAAAACATGCCCCAACCTCGATGCAAGCACATAATAAAACCCTAACCTAGAAAAACTAAACCGTGATCTCCCCAAGCTAATCGAAAGCGAAGGGGGGAAACCAAAAACACAATCCAATGAGGACCAATCCAATGAAAATGCAAATGGAACCCCCAGACTTGACATGAAGCAGCTTGGTGACTGAGGTAAGTGGTGATCTGGGAGGTGGTAGGTGGCAAGCCATGATGGGGAGAGGGTGAGATTTACCCTAAAAATAACTTTTACTAAAAATTGAATAAGTTTTGTTCTCCTTATCCATTTTGAGAAAACATACAGTCATTGGAAAGCTAGTCTAGATCCCCACGTGATGATATTTTTAAAATTGAAAAATTTAGAGATTATGTGTGTTAAAATTAGAGGTGAAAATATATGACAATGGAGGCCATACCAAGGTGTGTAAATGAAATGATTGGAAGCATATAGGCCATTCCTCCTCCCATAAGGTAGGGTACAATGGACAGTGGACTTTGTAGACTTTCCCATCACTACTGTAGGTGGAAAGATGAATTTTGGGAATGATTGGAGCTTTAGTTTTAGGTTTATTTCACTCTCTCTCTCTCATCTCTTTATCCTATATAATGTAAAGGGGTTACACAAAACAAGTTGTTGGTCATTTTCCCTCCTGTGTACCCCTATTCCTCATTCCTTCAGTGGGGCTATTGTTAATTTCATTTGGTTTAAGGCCTTCCTCCAAAATTTGTAATGGAATTCTTTCCTTTCCCTACTACAATGTACTTTGTAAATTCATATGGAGTAATAAAACTCTACTTTTGTTAAATTTTCTAGTATTTCATGGTTTGATTGTTCTTTCTTGCCTCTCATTTTTGTGAGGAGTTTTATGTAACTAATGTTTTCAGTACAGGTGTTTAGTTTTTTTGTGTATTTTTGGAAATGGTGTAACCTGTTCAAGTTAGTATATGGTGCTTTATCACCCTCTCCAAGTGCTCTCTTCTTTATTTTTCAGGGTTGGGAATATGTCTAACATATCCTTTTCTTGGTGTATCACCACTATTAGTGTAGATTTGATATCATGTAATCTATCTCCAGGTCCTCTTGGTATGTTTAGATAGGTTTTTTTCATGCATTAGGAGTAGTTGTGGTAAGTAGGATTAGGAAGAGGAACCAACCTTCTCTAGAGAGATATCCCATTTTGTAATGGAATTATTTCCTTTCCCTACTACAATGTACTTTGTAAATTCATATGGAGTAATAAAACTCTACTTTTGTTAAATTTTCTAGTATTTCATGGTTTGATTGTTCTTTCTTGCCTCTCATTTTTGTGAGGAGTTTTATGTAACTAATGTTTTCATTACAGGTGTTTAGTGTTTTTGTGTATATTTGGAAATGGTGTAACCTGTTCAAGTTAGTATATGGTGCTTTATCACCCTCTCCAAGTGCTCTCTTCTTTATTTTTCAGGGTTGGGAATATGTCTAACATATCCTTTTCTTGGTGTATCACCACTATTAGTGTAGATTTGATATCATGTAATCTATCTCCAGGTCCTCTTGGTATGTTTAGATAGGTTTTTTTCATGCATTAGGAGTACTAATAAAACTCTAGAGATATCCCATTTTGTAATGGAATTATTTCCTTTCCCTACTACAATGTACTTTGTAAATTCATATGGAGTAATAAAACTCTTTTGTTAAATTTTCTAGTATTTCATGGTTTGATTGTTCTTTCTTGCCTCTCATTTTTGTGAGGAGTTTTATGTAACTAATGTTTTCATTACAGGTGTTTAGTGTTTTTGTGTATATTTGGAAATGGTGTAACCTGTTCAAGTTAGTATATGGTGCTTTATCACCCTCTCCAAGTGCTCTCTTCTTTATTTTTCAGGGTTGGGAATATGTCTAACATATCCTTTTCTTGGTGTATCACCACTATTAGTGTAGATTTGATATCATGTAATCTATCTCCAGGTCCTCTTCGTATGTTTAGATAGGTTTTTTTCATGCATTAGGAGTAGTTGTGGCAAGTAGGATTAGGAAGAGGAACCAACCTTCTCTTGAGAGATATCCCATTTTGTAAGGTCACACACTTAGGATCACTCCATGTTATGGAATATTACACCAAATTCACCATTCACATCCAATCCATTATGGGGGTTCTATAAGTTTGCACTAACATTTTTGGCATGCTCAGTGGGATTCCATTTAAAGTCAGTGTTCTATTTTTTGGAGTTATCCCATAACAATATCTTAGCTTTGGAGGCATCTCTAGGCATTTTAGGAGTTTAAGGTCTAAAATCATAAAAAAAACCCACTCTTTGCATTTTGGGTTTCAAGGGTGGCATTTTATTCCTCTAGTTCTGACAACTGAATTTTAGGATATCATGCATGCAAAAAAAGGCCCAAGTTATGACATAAGGAAATTCAAGTTTTGCAAGTTACATTGCATGACCTAAATTCCAGCCAATGTATTTCAGAGATTGATAGCCGCTCAACATGATCTAAAACCAAAAAATTAGGTCCAGATTCCTTTAAAGTGAAACATTTCAAGTTTTATCAAGTTTTTTTTCTCTTGATAGAATCTCAGCCTTCAGAGGCACAATAAAACCACAACTATTGATTCCATTTGATAAACAACCCACTCTCTAAGTTGCATAACTTCCTTAGTTTCCACCCATTTCCATCCATTTTTCTTACATATCTTCCCCATTTTCTTCCATTTCATGAAGTTGTGCAATCATGAATTCATTCCTTGCATGGAATTCACATATTTGGAAGTGCATTCCACCTCTAATATACTCTACAAATTCTCCAGATTAGTGTTATGATTGAATTCAAAACCAGTATACTTACCCCTATGAGCAGTATCAGAATAATTTTGGCTATGGAGCTTATCAAGAGAAAGGGTATGCATGTAATGACAATAGTTACAGGGAGAGAACTTATTTTCTGGAGAAGATTTAAATAATAAAGGCTAATATGGTGCATTCCTAGGCAACATCTCAGAAGAAAGCATTCAGAATTGGCTATATGGCACCTTGTCCATGGGAAGGCCCTTTTCCATGATATTATAGCCCATAGTAGAAGATTGATTTCATGGTTGAAATGTTGCCCCAACTCACACAATGGACCAAGGAGATTGAGGCTTATGAGCTTGATGCAAGATAACCTTATCCATGGATAAATCAATCACCATCTTTTTGTTCTTCTTTTTCTCATTCCCAAGCTTTATCATTTCAATAGTGTCATGAATCTCATTTCTTACATGTTTCCCCAAGTGTTGAGTTACCTTCTCCATCCCGTAATATTCCACCTCATCTCAAATTATGTACTCTTTTCCCTTCTAAACCCAAGTCCCCTTCATAAGAGAAAAATTTCAAACCCCTTGCACAATCATCAACAATATACATATCGATTGAACCCAAACCCACCCCTCCTCTTTCATTGCCAAATCCATGTCAGGAAGAGAGTCACCCAAAAATTCAAGAAGAGAAACAATAATAAGATCCCAACAGAGAAGAAATTACAAGATTCTTAAGGAATTAGGGTGTAAAATTTCCAATATAAAAGATTACCTTGCTAGTCAAGCCTTCAGATGAGGCTAAGGTTAGAGAAGAAAAGGTGATGAAAGATGAAGTTGTAGTAGTGGAAGAAAATCAAGAATAAGAAGAAGAGGATCAACAATTAGTCTATTCGGAATGAATTTTCCATGAGGGTAATCTACTTTCAGGAAGTATTGATCAACCACCAACTACAGAATCAATAAGATAAGAAGCAAAAAATCCAAATCCACAAAAGAGGAACATGATCATACCCTGAGGGAGAACTATAAAATCTCAGAGGTTTCAAGACCAAATAATGCCACAAAATATACTTTAGTCCTTCCTCCTACTTCATCGCCTCAATATTTTGATGAAAATGATAAGTTTGAGCTCTCAAAATTCAAATTCTACGATGAGGGGAATCATGGTATACAAGCTACAAATATGAAGAACACGATGGAGAATATTGAGCTGGCACACCAAGAAAATGAGGAGGTATCCTATTTATCTACCTTGGAGGATTGTTTTAGTGGAGAAGAAACCCTAAGAATCACAACATTTTCTCTTCCATCATCAACCTTCCAAGCACAAGATCCTTCTCTCATGATGGAAGGAATCAACAACTTGTATTTCATAAAATTCCTTTTGAGATAATATTGGAGGAATTGAAACTTCCAAAATATTCAGTGGATAAGGGGGAGTAGCTCCCAAGTGAGAAGAAATGTACAAATACTTGCATCAAGCCACCAAAGGTTCCATTAAGTGCTGCAGAAAATCATAATGAGCCACATGTTGCAAAGGATTTCCATAGTACCAAGGAGTTAAAAGAGTATTAAAGTGCCAACCATTTCATATCATTCACTAATATGACACATCAGTTGTCTATAGATGTGCAAAAAAAGTAAAATCCACTTATAGACAAACACCTTTTGAAGGAAAGTATGCATAAGGTCTTTCTTATTCAAATTGAAACTCAGAGTAGTGGGCACATCTGATAGACCATACCATTCCCCATCAGGTATGTAGCTTTGTTGGAGCTAGTATCAAATTTTCCATAACTAACCATGGGAATGAGTCTTAAAGTGTTGAGAGTAAACACTAAATCCTCTAGGACCAAAACAATGAGTAGCTTGAGGAGGTATTTTAATTTTTTTATGCTAATACCTTGGCTATATGGGTGGAAAGTTGTTTCCAAGTCCTTTTTTCACTCAAATACATGATCATTCTCACTACCAAATCAATTTCATGGTCCAAAATCATGAGAAAGGGAAACTACTTTGCCTTGTCAATGTCAGGGTTCATGTGAGGTTGCTCATTTATTTTTCTAGTGTAGGGTAGGTAGGTTCGTTTTAATAAGAAGAAGTGTTTTGCACACTCTACATGTCTCACTTGGGGTATGTATGATTTATCATTTTGTAAATAGTTTGTGGTTCATGTTACTCTGAGTGTTTTCAATGTTTCATCATAGTAAAACAATCCAGTATGCCTTCAACAAGCCATGAAAGAAGCTCAACATTATAGGGAATAGTTGTAGTTATCAAGACAATGAAAATGTAGAGAAACCAAAATATGACAAGGGACAAATTTCAATGACTTCCATCCTCTTGTTCCTTAAGGTCAATCAGTTGAGATTCTTAGCCCCCTTGCAGAAATCAAAAAGTTAGTAGATGCAATGGGTGCCTCAACCCCATAGTAGTGTTTCAAGCATCTCATGGATTGAAAAGGAATTAAAATTTAATAGAGTTCCATGATGTCCAAGGAATGAAGGTGTTTATCATGCGGTCCAACATGGCATATTTATTGAAGGAAAAGTGGAAACCCAAGCTCAAGACAATTTTCCACTCTCACAAAAATATTAATTCAGAAATATTTTAATTGAGATGGTCAATGCAGGTCAGCTTCTGTTCAACGTTGTTCAAGTAAACTGAGGATCATAAATTCAAATTGTTGGATTAGTTTCAGGCTATCAATGATGACTCCATGCCTAATGGAGGCATAAATGTAACTAGTCCATCCCACCTAGCAATTAGATGGCCCCGTGAGTCACCAAATTGTCATGGTTTTTACCCTCGAGGTAAAATGCACAATGGGGGGTAGAATTGACCCAGGCACTAGAAGGGTTGTCATAAGTGAATTATGGGTTTCATAAGTTAATTTCATATTTAAAAAGATTTTAACATCATTCAGGTAATATTTGGGGCCATTCAGGTCAATCAAACCAATTTCAGACCATTCAAGGTCAAAGAGCTTTGCCAGGTAAAAATGGGTCCCTAGGCCCACTTTCAAGAAAAAGGGGAAAAAATGTAAAAAATGGAAAAAACAGTCTTAAGGTATTTTATGACCCCTCCATGGTCTCTAGAATCTAAGAATTTTGAGAAATCCTCACTAAATTTGAAAAAATGGTTAAAAATGTCCATGGGGGGCCAATTAAGGTGATAAAGCTAAAACTTACTTCGCTGAGCTGACGCATTTCACTGGCAAGTCTACCTTATATATAACTTGGTCAAGCTATTATAAATGTGGAGGGGTCGAGCAATGTAAATGGATCAGCGAGTTTAGATCATGAGCAAGATCATTGGTGATCAACATGGTAGTAGGGGGTTGGTCAGTGTGGTAGTATATTGCCTTACCAAGGCAACTTGATGATCCGTAGGCCAAGCAATAGTATATGAGAGTGGGTGAGTTTTTTAGAAACTTGGTGAGTCACATTGGTTAGTGTCAGTAATGTAAGTGTGTTAGGTAAGGGTTGGAGGATGTATCGACATGATGCATGGATGCATCAGGCCATGAAATGTGCATTTCATCTCCCGAGCCTGCAAATCATGAGATCTTGGTAGTGTGTCAAGGGTCTCTGTTACATTTTCACGTTGAGTTAACATATTGGGAGAACATGGTGTAAAAACATGCCCCAACCCTAATGCAAGTGTACAATAAAACCCTTACCTTGAAAAACTACACCATGAGCTCGCCAAGCAAAGTGGAAGTGAAGGGAAGAAAAAAAAATGCAAGGCTGACCAATCTGATGTAAATTTAAATGGAACCCTTGAACCCAACATGAAGAAGCTTGGTTCCTAACATGAGTGATACACTGGGAGGTGGTAGGTGGTGAGAAATGATGGGGAATCAGTGAGATTAACTGTAAAATCAACTTGTACTAAAAATTGAATAAATTTTGTCTTGCTTATCATTTTTAAGAAAACTTATAGTCATTAGAAATCTGGTCAAGAGTGGCACACGATAGAGTGATTAAAATAAAAATAAAAAAAAATTTAGGATGGTGAAAAGAATAGGTGAAGATAAAGAACAATGGAGGCCATAACCAGGTGTAGGAATGAAATAATTGCAAGCATGGAGGTCAATCCTTCTCCCACAAGGAAGGGTACACTAGAGTATGGGATTTATAGACCAGTCCATCACTACTACATGTGGAATGATAAGTTTTGGTGATGATGGGAGCATGATTTTTGGGTTTCTTTCTCTCTCTCATCTATTTCTCCTATAAAATTAAAAGGGGTTGCACAAAACAAGTTTTTGGTCATTTTTTCTGCTTTGCACCCCTATTCCTCTTTCCTTCATCTTGGATGTTGTGAATTTCATGGGGCTTAAGCCATTCCTCCAAAATTTGTAATGGCATTCTTTCCTTTCCCTATTGTAATGTACTATGTAAATTCATTTGGAGCAACAAAGTTGTGCTTGCGTTAATTCTTCTAGAATTTCATGGTTTGATTGTTCTTTCTTGCCTCTCATTACTGTCATGTGTTATGTGCACATAATGTTTCCATTTTATGGTTTTGGTATTGTTGTATCTATTTGGAAATGGCGTAACATGTGTAATTCAGTCTATGGTTCTTGATCACCCTATCCAAGTGCACTCTTTTCTATTTTCTAGGGTTTGAAATATGTCTAACATGTCCTTTTCTTGGTGTATCACTACTCTTAGTGTAGCTTTCATTTCATGCAATCTCTCTCCTTGTCTCCTTGGTATGTTTAGAATAGGATTAGATAGGTTTTTTCTTGCACTAAGAGTAGTTGTGGCGGGTAGAATTAGGAAGAGGAATAGACCTTATTTGGAGAGCTATCCCATTTTGTATGGTCCCTCACTTAGGATAGTTCCATTATATACAGATTACAGTGAATGCTCCATTCACACCTTGGCCATTTTGGGGTTGCTGTAATTTTGCATGAATAGTGCTACTTCTAAAAATTCTTCTAATTCTGAAACAAAATCCTAGAATAAACATGCCAAGGGACCAAGCTTAGAAGGATATGCAGAAAAGGAAATCCTAATCTAAAAGGGTGGTGATAGAACCATAAAATGGGTGAGGTCTCTCCACAAGGGGGAAAATTTTTAGAAAACATGAAAGAGAGGGAAGATAGATGTGCCACAAAAAAGAATCATTTAAACTGAACCTTACTTCACATTGACAAAAATATGGTAGCTAAAAGTAAAAGATACACACAAAATGCCAAAATATAATAGAAAGGAAAGAAATGTAAATAAAATGAGTCAGGGTAGAAAAATGTGCCACAAAAAAGAATCTATATTACTAAAAATATGCACAATTCTATTACAGTCAAGGTAGAAGGTGAGATTACATTATAGAAAAAAATTTAGAGGTCTGAAACTTATGGGAAGTCAGCCATTATTTTTACATAATGTTGTTACAATAAAGAGACATCATTTTTACATAAGTTCCAGTTACATATATAGAAGAAGGAAGATGGGAGAGATAATATGGGAAGAGAGAAGTCAAAATATCTGATTTGATCTTTTCATGATTAAGATATATTTGTCCTTCCTTCCAATACGGCTTGTCAAGTCTGTTCCCCAATTCAGTTTTTCTTGCAAAAGAAAGGAAAATCCCCATGCATCATTAAATTAAATGGTTAACCCGTCTGTAATTGTTCATAACTAGCCCAAACCGTTTTTTACCTTTTTCCTTTAATTTATGCTAAAATATAATTCTAATGATGCCAAATTGGATTGCTTAAGGAATTTTTTTGAATAAGACTTATTTTGTTTGATTTGTAGCAGGGAATCAAAAGATATCATCATTTGAATATTTCCAGGCCAGGAAGTATAGGAATTTGACAAGTGGAATCCTTTGATTAGCTCATGGATCACCCTCCACCTACGTGTGCATTATTTCACCCCTTTCCAAGTATCATTCCTTCATTGGTTTGGGTTTCAATATTTTACTTCCTTGTCTTCTTTTCCTTATCTTTTTCTTTGGCTTTAAATATATCTGATGTATTAAAAAATATAGAACAATAGAAATATTCCATGCCTCTTCACACTGATAGACTATCATTTTCTCCCTTCCAAATATTTTAGAAATGTGATCAAATGATATCTTTTCATGTTCCTTTGGGGAGAAAATTTTTACTTTTTCCCTTGTCAGATCTTATGACACGTGGACCAATGAGAGAGTCCCACACCTCTTTGCATATCTGTATTCTTTTGATCTCCACTCAAAATTTGTGAAGTGCAAGCCAATATAAATTATCCAAGCATTTCATAAGGTCGGTCCCTTTGAAAAATTCCTCTAACACCCACAAAAATCTAGCCAATAGAAATTCTCCATGTTGGATAAGACTCTCAGGACTCTTTAGCTCTTAATTGACAACTATGAAATGTGAGCCAATGAAATGGCTCCATGTGGCTTTGTTGTCAGACTTATCAGAATGTGAAATGTAAGTTAGTGAAATATCTCCACATAGCTCTTTGCATCAAAAATTTTAAGTTTGAGAGACTTAGAAAATTTTATCTCTTCATAATAAATGTTCCACCTATCCCCTTTTGAATTTTTCTAACTTAACAGACCCAACAAAAAATGAATTGTGGCTTATTTCAAAGACTTGAGGTTCACGAAATGCATCTTCCCTAGAGACTTTCAAAATGCCAACACATAATATGCTTGAATCATTGATCATTTACAACTTATGCTCTTTCCTTCCTTTTCACTGTGGCCTTAATCCAATTTATTTGTATTGCAGATTTTTAAAAGGAACCCATCAATGCTTTAAGACTTAGTCTCCCACAGGTTTAAGTTAAACCCACCCAGGTCTCAGACCGAGCTCTTTTATTTCATAGGTTAGGAGAACCCACAAAATACTAAGTCCCATGAAACTCCATAGCAAACTAAAATAGTCTGTTGTAGTTTTTTAAAGCCAATGGCCAATGCATTTTGGAAAGATAATTTTACACTCGTTTAACCGTCCCAGGTCTTCCAAATATAGTTGTCCATTTTGATGTGTTATCAAAATTAACCTAGGGGGTAAATTTGGGATAAAAATTCCCTAATGGATTCTTCAGTGGTTATTTGTATCGAAGAGATAATGCTATAACAATAATAAGAGTAGGATAATTTTTGGCTAAATTTATTCATAGATTCACATAAACGTGTTAGAAAATGCAAAGAATGTGCCCTTTTTATAGGAAAACACAAGATGATGGACCTTCCACTTCACCCATATTAATCAGATTATCCTTTCTCTTATTATTTAGTATTTCCTTCATTTGATGGTGAATACCACATCTAACATAGGTTGAAAATGGTTCCTAACATCAACTACTTACTTTAGAAAGCGGATAGACGTTGCATCACTTAACAAAGGAACTGAATCATCGATCTTAGAGTTCTTAGAGGATATTGTAACAGGGTTTGGAGTTCCTCAAACTATAATTTTTTATAATTCTAATTATTTATTGGGTTTTAAAATATCTTGTTCATATCCCATACATCATTTCTATCCGAATATCTACTCTAATTATTACCCTTGAGTTAATAGCATCATTAAGTATACGAATAACAACTTGATCAAGATAATGAAAAATATAATAAAGATGAACCATAAGTAGTGGCATATAAATGTCAAGAATGTTATTTGGGATGATATAATTATACCCAATAGATAAATATGTAACTCTCCTTTTATTTTTTTATATGGAGGGGAGGCAAGGCTTCCATTATCTCTTGAATTATATTTATTACAACTAGCTAAAAAAATTAAATTGGAAGATAAAGTTGAAATAATTTTTAGTATTGTGGAGTTTCTTAAGCTATAATAATTGAGGTAGTATATCATGGTAAAATTATAATAACACCAAATGATTACTAAGAAATGGTTTTATAAGAAATCTATTATATGGAAGTTCAAAAGGGGAGACATTGATTTTAAATTAGATGCAGACAGAACAAAATCAGGGCATGACACTCTAAATTTAATGAATTGTGGAGTGGGACATATAGCATTACATATTTTAAATAAGAAAATTCAATTTATCTATAAAAAATCAATGGGTAGGCAATCCAAATACCATTTAATAGGATTTCTCTTATACCTTTTTAATGACTTGGTCTCGTTACATATTATACATAGTAGTTTAGTCTTCCTTGAAAATTCCTTTTATTATTTTTATATTGGGGAGTCCATTATTTTTTGTTTTGTTTATTGATCACTAATTTATTTTCCCCCCCTTAATCCTTGTATGACGATTTTCCCTTAATAAATGTTGTGTTGCATAAGTTGTTGGTTCTTTTTATGATTCCCACATGTTAAAGAGGCTGGAGAGAAGATATTAGATGTTGTGGCAAGAAAAAAATAAAATATTTGGAGTGAATAAATGTAATAATGTCGAAATTAATACCAAAAATCAAAGGAGAAACCTTCTAGGAGCATGGAGAAAGTTCATTGTCTCAGTCAAAGTTCTAGGTATATTTTTAAAAAAGGATTTTAGAATTATTTCTCAAAGTTATATGTTTACTTCATGCCTAATGGATATTCTAGGATACTAGTCAGTTCATCTAGTAAGGAAATTCCCCCTCAAAGTCACCAAACAATTTCCAAATAAGAACCCACGCTTATCTAGACAACTTACTTCAAATCCTAAAACTTATGTGGATTCAATTAAAAGTTGTGGAATGAGTGAACAATGATGTACCATAGAAACAAAGAAATAAGTGAAACAAGGAAGGCCATAGACAGTATAGGTCATTGGAAAGAATTAAATCCATAGAAATCCATGGATTGAAAGAAATGAGTAATGCATGGAGGAAACACATGAATCCCAAAAGAAAATAGAAGATTATGTGGAAAAACCTAAACATGTATCAAAGTTTCTTGAATTGTCTCAACTTCACATAGGTTTCAACAAATTTTCAACCAATTTAACCCTAAGGAACAAAGTTCATTGTGTTTATATACCTATTGTGGTTGTTAACTATGTGGAATAACATGGAAATATGTAGGAAGGCATATATTTTTACTTAGGGCTAGTAAAAATCAATATTATTAGAAATATCTCAAGAAATTGTATTTATTGGGAAACTTTTTTTTCCATAAAACCTTGTGTTTATTGATTAGTTTACATTAAAAGGATTTTTTTTCACATTAAAGATAATTAAAGAAAAAAATTAAGATTATAGTTTTGTTCGGCCCAACACATTGATCCATTGTATAGAACTATTATACATCAAATCACCTCCCATTTTAGGAAGATTTAGGGCCTAACATTCCTTTAGGAAAAATATTTTATAAATAATAGTTATATTTGGGTATTTATTATCTATAACTATAATTGATTAGATTTTTAATTCCAAAAGATGTAATTATCGCTCTCTTATCTCCTTTAATCTTCTCTACTTCAATAATTTGTAATTATTCTCATTATAAATGAGTCCTCACTTATAGATATAGGGAGACTATGCCCTTTTGATTTCAATCCATTTCCAATTTTCTCTAGCCTCTATGTTGAGCTTATAAAATGCATGCATTACCTCTCCTCCTTATTCCATATTAAATTGTGTGTACTTTGTTATTACTTCAATCATAATTATCACTTATATCAAACCTCCATTGTGATATAAATGCCTCCTTTAATTATGTTCATTATGAGTCATGTTCTGTGTGGATTATAGTTGTAGAGATCTAATGCATTGTTTATTTTATGATAAGGATAGAGTTACACTTTTTTATTCTAGTGCCTCAAAATGTTTATTTTTTTAATTTATTTATTCCTCTCTCCCTTTTCCCATGTAAGTGTTATCTTAATATTAGTATTAAAATTAAGGGTATAGGAATTAGAATATAAGAGCCAATTTTTTCTGTATGTATAGTTCAATGAAGCCAAGTTCCCATGCTTTGGAACCCATCCCATGGTATTGTTTGATTTTTAACACGGTGTACACTTTTCAGGCCAACAACTCTTCTAGCACGTTCAAAGGGAAAATTTTGTTCTTTTGGGGAAGTTTGTTAAATTTATAGAAGAAAGAACACATGATTTATGTTTTTCATTTAATATGTTTGTGATTATATTTCATTTATTTACATTTATAATCATAAACAATTAACATGGAAACTCTACTCATGAAATAATCTATTCTCTCAAATACATACCATTCCCTTCATAAGCCTCCACCTCCTAATGTTTATACAAATCCATGGTCATTCCTAAATATATTCCTTTCCCTTAGTGGACAAAAATCACCATCTATTTATAGTATTGTAACAATATCCCTATAACATCCCTGAAATATTTTCCCCCTCTTCTATAAAAATAGTATTGTAAGCCTCGTGGAGCATATTCAACATATAGCCAATAATTGTGAAATAAACAATATCACATAGGAGATTATATGTCTTACACTATTTATTTTTTAATTTAGAGGTAAATATTATATGTTTCTTGGTACACATCAGCACCATAAGGAGGAAACCCTTGGAGTATGTCTCAAACTTAAATATTAGATTAAAGAAGACTTGGGAAATAATTCCTCAACAATAGAGACCCTTATAGGTATGGAGATATCATTTTATTTACGATCCTTATATCCTACTCTTATTTTCATGATTCAGTGTGATAAGGGAAATTTTATTCCTTGTGAATGTGATATTTTTTTAAGATGAGAATATTCTTATTCAAGATGGTTATTTTTTGACTTATCTTAATTCTCCATGCATTTTTGGATCCACCTTTTAATCTACCTTAGTTATAAGAGACCCTTATTGTCCTAATCACCCCTTTTACATTAAAAAATGATATATCTTACATATTTATCCCATATGCATTAAAAATACCTGCCACCTATATCTAAATCTATTCCCAACCCCCAACTTCTTGTATATAATGTTTGGTAAGTTTTGGTAATTCTCATTTTTTTCCTTTCAAATATCCAACCTTGTGTAGGCCTGATTATGAGTTTATAATGATGGTGGATAGAGGTGTTTTTAATTTACATGATGATGATGATATCATGAAAAATAAAATGAATGATTTAATTATTAATCATTAAATTAGATTGGTATATGTTATCAAATTTTGCACCCCCTGCAAATTAGCTAACTTGAAAAACATGAACTTAAACAGTCTGATGGAACCTCAATGAATAATTGGAAAAGATAGGTAAATTTCATGTTTTGGGGATCATGCATTTATTCCTAGGTACTTTTCTCCTCTTTACATAACTCATTATTTCTATGCTTAGCCAAAAACCAAGGAAAAATCAAAATTTGGGTCATTTCTAGTGTTTTATGGGTTTTACAAGTTCTGGTGGAATAGAAGGATAATTTTACAAGTTCCTTGAAATCTGCCAATTAGGCTGTAAATAAAAAGGATTTGAGGAAGAGGACAATTTATTACAGAGATTCAAGTCACATACGAAACAATGGAACAAGTTCCATGGGCTGAAAGGTCCTTTGCATCGGTGTTAGAGCAACAAAATGAAGGTGAAACAATGTTCTACTGGTGAGATCCAATTTGGGGGATCCAAAGCAATGTTGGGAATGGTTCCACCGAATCGATGGTTCCCCATGGAGTTTTTTGGACTGAAAATTAAAGGGAAATGGGGAGATAAACTAAGTGGATTGAACATGGTGTTGCACAGTTAATGTGGTTCAGGGGAACCATGTGTGGACGGAATAGTTCCATTGGGGAAAGAGTTCCTTGAATCACCGATCGAGCCGACTACAAAGAAAATAAGGTGGAGTGCACCATAGTGTTACAAAAGAAATGGGGGATGTGGAAATAAATATCCTAAGTGGAATAGTTCTTAAGTTCCACCCGAGAGTCGATTATCTACCTAATAAACAAAACAAAACCACTTTAGATAATGCAGACCCCAAGAGAATTAACTACAAGGTTCCTCATTTCCTCAAGTGCTCCGACCATCTAATCTACCCACAAAGAAAAGGAAAAATGATTAAATATGGAATGTAGAAATACACAAATACCTTTTGTTCCTCCTCGACCCCCTGAGATTTGCATGGGCATAAATTTCACCCAAACACTTCAAATTTGATGAACTTGAAATTTTTGAAAATTTCTCTTCATCCTCTACACCATGAAAACTTGAAACCTTCAATTAGTTAAGTGTCGATGGGTGAAAAAGAGGAAAATGTATCCAGCTTTGAAAGACACATTTCGAGGTAGCTCAACCACAAAATTAATGAAGTATGGATCCCATTCATTCTCCCTCAAGTAAAGTATTGGGGGATGGATTTGTGAGGGTGCCCATATCTATTTTTAAATAATTAATGCATGTTGTTGATGGGTGGAAGAAAAAATTAAATTTCCTTCTATATTCCCTCCTCTCTCTCTCTCTCTCCCCCATTTTCTATAAATATTAAAAGAATTATAATTTATAAGGGTTGGACATTCTTATAATGCTAGTGCATCCTTCTATGAATGTTACATGTGGATATTGAGATGCAGGCCTCATATTTAGACATTTGCAAGGTGATTCTTGCCTTCCTTCTTGATTTTAATGAACTATGCATCTATTTTAAGCAATAAAATAATTTTTTGTGGTTATCATCTTCCCTAGCTTGTGTTATATTGCATTTTTTTCCTTTCATTGCATTTCTAGGTATATTGTGCATATCTTACTCTCTTTGCATGGTTTGTATCTATTGTTCTGTATGGAAATGGTTCTTTGAATGTTGTTTTAGACTATGGAAATCATTTTTACTCTCTCCTTCCTCATTTTCCTTCCATTTTCCCTCATTTGAGAGTTTCTTTCCCCATCTTCTTAGTGCTATCACCTCTCTTTAGTCTAGGATTTCCCATTTTTATTAACTTTTCTCTCTCCATGAAAACTAGGAATGACAAAGTATAGTTATATAGTTGTATTTCCATCCTTAGGAGTATTTTAGCATTAAGAATAGGTGAAGGAAGCATCCTTATATCGAGGTCTATCTCAGTGAGAGTCCCACAACTTAGAGATAGTCCCATGTTTTCTCAAAGACCTTGATCATTCTGATTTGGGACAAGTGTAATTTTGAGCTTGAATAGTATACTACCTGTAGAGACCCACAAATCAGCTCTTTGAACAAATGTCCCTATTAACAAATGGGCTACACAATTGTTTACAATAATATATGAACCAAATTTATTGAAACCAATTCTGATGAACGTAAATGACTCAAGTGGATATTATGTTTTTAGTTACATAAACACGTGAATATTGAGCTTGAACCTCTTAAACCCATCTCAAAAAAAAGTGACAGCTTAGCAAGAAACATCCAAGTTACCTTGAGTTGCATGATGGTTGTTGGAGATAAGGGTGTATGATTACTCTAGTTGTGACCTTAGAAGGGTATAGAATATGGAGAGAAAATAATTTAATTAATTGTAGTACCTCCTTGAGGTTATCGGTGAATGAAACCTTGAAATACATTACCGAATGACCATTTTAGTGTCCTTAAAGGACTTTAGAGGTGTAAGGTGAGTTGGATCCCTCATTGTAGTATGTTCTTTATGTTAGAATGGTTAATGATAGTGAAATGAAATTTTTGTCGGGAAATCACTTCCCGTGGATTACATTAGGACCCTAATGGTTAATCAAGTATTTTGTAACTTGACATTAATTTAATAGAATGTTAACAAGAGAGAAAAGTAATAAGGTAAGTGTAATAAAATAAAGATTAAGTGAGGTGTCAGTTATGGGAAAATGGATACTGAGAGTTCTCCTCATAAACTTATTAGAATTTTTCTATGTGTTAAAAAGGAGGGGTAAATTTCTCCTAATGAGATTAAAATTTCATGAGAAAATGAATTCGTATGGAAAAAAAAGTTATGATGTGTAACTTTTAACAAAGAATCAAAAAATGAATTGAATAACAAATTATTCAAATAGGAAATAAACATGCCCTAATGGATGAAATATTGTATGGAAAGGGAACTTTGACCCTAATCTCATTTAAATATTAAGATTACTTTCCCAACTTTATGTCATTTTTGATTGTGTAATGAAGATAAAACTATACTTCAAGTAAAATTATTTCGGGAGCAAACCCTTGGCATAAGATCCAACATCAAGGTATTTTATGTGTTTAAAATGCATAAAACTAAAAATTTATTCATGGAAATTATTATAATGGAGAATGAACCAAATTTAAGTGTACTTATTAAATAGTAGATTTTTAATTGAACCATCATAAGTAAAACATTGAATGTAATACTAGAAAAATGCAACCTAGTTTTAAGGTGAATAAAGGTATATATGTTAAGTTTTATACAAATAATTAAAGTCAAATTATGAAATTCAGAATTATATATATATATATATATATATATATATATATATATAACCATGAAAATTATGTGTTGTGGAAGGTGCCTAAGCGTAAACTTATATTTTGGTTGGATAATTGTATTTACCTTATCATTTGGGGAAAGTGTCTTTAATGTGCATCATGTGTTTTCGTGTTATCTATGTGGGTTCATGTTTTTGAAAATGTCTCATGTGTTGTGTGTTATTCCTAGTAATCTGATGTTGTGTCGTGTATTATTGTTGTTGTAAGAGGAAGAGGAAGAGAAGTTATAAGAGATCATTTTTTGAGATGAACTAGTTATGGTGCCCAAAACATTTTTGAGATGAAAGTAGAGGAAGCAAAGTTATAAGAGATCGTAAACCTTCTCTTAAAGGATTAATTCATAAATTATAAGGAGAATTCATCCATGTTGTTTTGAAAAATGGATGTCCCATCAAACATCTAGCTATTTCCAGATTAAAAATAGAGTTTAAACTTTACATTCTCATTTATAACCATGAGATTGAGCCAAAATTTACATATAATTATTCCCTTGCCTTCAAGATAAAAGTAAAGATTAGGATTTTTATCTCAACATTTAAGCTTATATTTGGAAAAAAGTACTTTTGGACTTTTTTTCACTATTATTGTAACTTTCCACATCCATTGTAAAGCTCATGCATGGCCCATGTTTATCAAAAATGGGATTTACTTATTTCAATTGATTTATGGTATTGTATGATTTTTATTTTTAAATATTTAGAGTATGGTAGTATATGTCTATTAATGGAAAAACAATTATTTTACACACTCTAAATATTTCATTTGAATTATATATGATTTTTATATTTCTTACATAAGTTTGATATTCCACTTTTGCACAATTTCAAGAGCTATTTGTATGTTATTATTGTAAATTTTAAGCTAGAGATCCAAGGTGGAAGGTTTAAGGGGTTTCCACACACACTTTCAAATATATTTTAGGTGTTAAAAAAATTCCATGGCCAATACATTTCCAATGATACTGGTATTTACATTTAGTAGGAAAATGTCCCTTGCATGTCCCTAGAAATGTTATCCAAATAAGCCATTTTATTATTTTTTAAGAAACTAAATAAAATTTTACCTTTTTTCATGTTTTCATATTCCTTCACAACCTCTATTGTGATATCTCATGGTTCTTATGTCTTATAACATCATGCACACTATAATTAGGGTATTTTGATCCCTTATTCATGGTTTCACAACTTCGTGTCAACATATCTTCACAAGAAAAAATCATTGACATCCTTTAAATTTGGTAATTTTTGGATTTGAAGGATTGTAATTTATCATAATGAACCCTTCTATTTTTTAGCATCTAAAATTATCTAGAGAAGTCGGGAAAATAACTTAAAGAAATCTATTTTCCCCTCCTCTACTATATGTTCAAATTTAAATAATTTGGGCCAATTGTAATTTACCATTAGCATTTATACCAAATTCATGGGAACATGAAATTCCTAAGAGTTTATATACGAAAAATCATTATTATTATTATAGTTGATAAGAGGATTCTTGGAGTTAACCCTTTGGGAAAATCTCAAAATAGGATAGGGAAGAAGGGATGGAAAAGGTGGCCCATGATTTGGCCACATAGTAGGCTCCCATAAAATTTAGGTCCTTAAAGGGTTGATCCAAAAATAATGGAAAATAGGAAAAGCTTTAAGGGTTTAAAGAAAAAAACCCATCATTTATGCCATGTGGAACTAATAAAAAAGATCTAAATGGATGAAAATGTTAAATAGAAGAGGAAAAGTGGAATAATTATAGAATGTGAAGTGACAAGTCTTATGGGTGCATAAATGTGGTACCAATGAGTGGTTGTATGTTCTCTAAAGGTAGAGTTCAAGAATAATTATAGAATACTCAAGACTATGTAAGAAATGATGGGATGTCATGATATACTAATAGAGTGAAACACTCATGTATCATGTAGCCAATAATTTTTTTCCAAGTATCACCAATCATAAGTGGTGAGATGTTAAGGAGGAATTATCTTGGGTTTGAGGATAAAACAAAAAGAAAATGAAAGGGAACCTATAGCCAATGAGAGAGACATGTGGAAAGGGAAATTGTTATGTTTACTTTGATGGACTCATGGACATCATCTATATTTTAAATTTTAGAGAGCCCCTAACCAATGAAGGTAGACACATGGTAGGGTAAATATCAAGGGTTTATATTGATGGCCT
Source organism: Taxus chinensis (assembly GCA_019776745.2). Taxonomy (NCBI): domain Eukaryota; kingdom Viridiplantae; phylum Streptophyta; class Pinopsida; order Cupressales; family Taxaceae; genus Taxus; species Taxus chinensis. The sequence goes on from CM034148.1 coordinate 656,275,863, forward strand.
CATGGTTGTTAATGGTGTGGAATGATATTTTCATAATCAAGTATCCATAAATTTTGAATTAGAGCACTAAATAGGAAAAAATAGTCTCATTAGAAATCTCAAAATAAATATTATCACTGGGACACTTCCCGAGCCATGAATTATTTTGTTTATTGAATATTTCATATTCAAATATCTTGTAGATTGTTTCTCGCATTAAATATAATCAAGGAAAAATTAAAATATTGGTCGATGAAATTTTTGATCCAAATGCCCTAATCAAGTGTGAAGAATTATTCTACATTAGAGAACTATACACACACAAAAATTACATGGTGTAACATGGAAAAATGAAATATGTTCCTATGATGATGAAAACCTCTTCCAAGGTAAAATTAAAATCCATATACTTCCCTCTCTCCTTTCTATTCCTCTTGTGACTGAGGTCAACCTCTTTTCCAATCTAATAAGTTTTATTTTTATTTATAAACAACTTTTCATCCCATTTTGTACTGATTTCACTATGAAGTTTACACAACCACCCTAGTTGATAGCATGGTAGATATGTAACCTCTGCGAAGGTCTCACAACATCCCCTTTGTTAACATCGACGATCACATCGCCTTATAATGGAAAATTTAAAAAAAACATTTTGTAATGCATGTTTTGGATTTGGGCTTGATTTTATCCCATGTTTATTAGTCAAATTAGCTAATTTTGTACTTAGATCAGTTTTGAGTTCATCCTCCTCATTTACTAAATTTAAAATTTTGGATCTTCCTCCTTTGGTTGAGTTATCAAGTTTTATTCAACACTTGAAGTTGACATCTTATTTACCATCAATATATAAAATTCACATTTTTAATTGTATCATGGGTTGGAAATTTGATATTTTTAGTGATGTGTTATGTTTCTGAAATTTGGAGAGGGATCACATAGATAAAATAATATGTTTAATTTTTTATTCCTTTATTCTCACATTCATTTATTCATTTTCGCAAAGCTAGCCAAAATTAATTATATTCTTTTCTTTTCTATCAATCATTGTTCTTGTGTCCCTGGATCAATTGGATTTCACCACTAGAAGAGAATATAAAGTTGAGGATACAAAAAGAATGTCTCACCTTTGGGAGGATACCACAATATAGTAGTAACCAGGTTGGGGTTATCTTTAAATTCTTTCAAGCTTTGAATAGTTGTTAGTTAAAGACATTATCTATTTATATTATTAGAAGTAAAAGGTTTCATCACTTCCTATACCTACTTTTGATTTAGCATTTGTTACATAAATATTCCCTTAATAACTTCAACCCAGCTCATCCCTGTGGATTTTCTCAGGAAATTAGTTGGAGGAATAAATGGCGAAATCCATGCACTTCTTTTATTATTTCTTTCTTTCGATTAGTTTATACTTACTTCTGTCAAGGAAAATTCATTTGGAAAAGAGGAAATTTCTTTCCAAAAGATCTTCCCTTTCTAGAAAACTTGAGGTAGAAGATTTTATAGAAGAATTTTTATTTTATTAGATTAATAACTACTAAGTACTTTCTCTCATAATAGTATTATCAAAAAATCCTGCAACAAAGGAATAACCACATCTGAGTATTCCCTGTTTTATTTTGATTTTATTATAATAAGTACAAATTCATTTTATATTATTTTGATGTGTCTATAGTTTTATTCTTTTGTTTATTTTAATTTCTCTTGAAAAATAATTAACATTCGGAACATATATTTTTTTAATTGTTCATTTCTTTCGAAAATCTTTATTGAAAAGGATAAAAGAAAAGAAGTTAGACTAGCTAATGTGTTTATTTAATTTGAGTAATGGTTAACGTAGTTTAATTATTCAAACGAGAATTCAATTGTCATTTTTTTAAAATTAGGCTTCCTTACATTGTGTAATTAAGATTAGGTATTTAAAATAGTGTATATATTTAGAGTAAAACAAACAATCTAACCATTAATGACTTAAACTACATGTCCTTACTTCTTAAACCTGTTCAACAAGTTCTATACTCTCAATTACCTTATTCATGAGTTGGTGTCCCACGATAGGTGTCATTATTCCCTCCATTTAATCAACTCTCTGTTGATGTCATATTCAAACTAGGGGTGTGTCTAAAGCTATATGCAACAAGAAGAATCTTAGTGATATAGTAATTGATTGTAGGTATTTTGTATTTTTTGGCGAAGCTTTTCAATGTCTTAAGTACTTCTTGGTAAAAAACCTTATTGGAATCAAACTATGAAAACCTGTTGGAAGTAAACACACTTTACAGAAATGAATTGCTGGAAATAACACACTTTGGGTTGGAAGTAAACACACTTTTCATAAATGAATTTCTTGGAAATAAAAAAACATTATAGAAATAAACACACAATTGAGAATGCTTGGAAAATTATTGTAAAGAAATAATAACATAATCTATAACACCTACAGTGACAAGTCCACAATGGATTTCAACTTTAAGGAATTAAAAGCATTTACAAACTTAACAGATCTAAACTATTTACTCTAAAAATATAAATTCCAACAAAAACAATGATCATGGTTCTTGGAGGAGTGGGCCCTTGCTCCACCTCAAAATAAGACTGGACAACTTAATTTTCTCTCAAAACAAAAATGGTTATTTTATTGATAAAATGTTTTGCATTACAAAAATGTGTTGGATATGTTTATATCAATCTATATCTATTCATTTTGTTCTATATCTATATTCCTCTCTAATCTATCTGCAGGTCTGTATGTATATACTTCTTCCAGGGGTGCATTTATGGTCGTAACTGTTCCACTGATACAATGGAACTGAATCGTGCTTAGAATAGATGTTGAATTGGAACATGGTTGGACATACAACTATGTGATAATTATCCTAGATCTATAAGTATGGAGATTTGGAACTCTTCTAATCTACTCCTAATTGATAGGATCATTGATTTGACAAATTTCCAGCCATTTTGAATAGGTTCTTATCGGTTCTGGAACTTTAGAATATTTTTAGAACTAAATGAAATCGTTCCAGGTCTAACCAAGAGAGTTATAGAGCTATCTTTAGCAATTCAAGAACTAATTTTGATAATTCCGGAACTAAGTACTAGAGTTTTGGAACTAAGTCACAAAACTCGTAACTAAGTGGTGGAGTTCTAGAACTAAGTATGACAGTTCTGAAACTAAACTGTATTGATGCCAATGCTTCCAAAAACATGCAATCCACTTCATATTTATTCTTCCGCCTAATTGTGACCGATTTTATTCCAAAACATTTTTTTAGGAATTACAGAGATTTTAAACATTAGAATCATAATCAACAAAAGATGGACAATTACATCCTAACTTATATCATATCAAAAAAAAGTTACAAAATGCAGTCAAACTTAATAAAAAGGAGAGTAAGATGAGATCATTTATTGTACATTTAACGAGCATATTCTGACTCATCATTTTCCCCATACTTACTTATTTGTAAGTCCCTTTACAAAATTTACTCTTCAAATTTGGGGTTATATATTTTGTATACCATTTGATTTCCTAGATCAAATGGCTAGAACTGAATATCCCAATGCTTTAATTCAGAGGTACTATACCCTTCTCCTTCTTCTACTTTCCTCTGCCATTCCTCAAATTGAGTAGGATCTTGAGGTTCTCTATTTTCCCATGGTGACATGGGGGTGAGAAGGAGTGGAGGTCTTGTTCTCATTCCCATCCATATGCCTCGGTGCTTTTCATTGATCTAAGGAATTAGAGTACATAAGAATTTTGCTCTTTGCAAACTCCAAATTAGGTTTATGGGAGATATTAATTCCATTCTTCTGAATGCCACCGTGAGAAATTCCCATATTTTCAAACATGCATCATAAATATATTCAAAATTTTCCTCTTCATAAGAGGTGAAGGCTTTAATACGTCTCTGTAAATTGGCAAGATAAGGTTCCTTGAACCTTTTATCAAATGCATGGGATCTGAAATGTGTAACAAAGGTTGATGTTTTACGATAATGAATCCTCATACAGAGACCAAATGAACTATCCTTTAACAGATGCTTTGACTCCCTTTCCTTCCATGCAATCTGATTTTGAATAAAAAAACAAATTCATTAAGATGGCTCTCCCCTACAGAAAAATTGATCATAAAACTTGAGTTCTTTTCCAGCATGAAATTGTAGAGATAGAATTTGCAGAGAATTTTTTTTTACTTTACATTGGATAAGTAATAGGCTTCTGTGAAATTAGCTTCATCTTTTATTTCATGTGGAAGGCCACATGCTATCCTTGACAAATTCTAGCAAATGAATTGTTCCTCCAAAAACACACTATATGTAGGAGAAGGTCTCTTGCATGCAAGCAATTTCTCACTCATCATGCAAACCATTTGTATTTTCACAAGATATTTAAATTTGTCATTTTATTCTTTGTAAAAAAATTTCCCATTATTTTCTTTCTTTCTTCTCTTCTTTTGTCTTGGTTTTCAAGTCCTCATTGGATGTCTTGGCTTCACTTAGTTCTCTACAAGTATCATCCCATAGTTGTCTAAGTGGCCAATAAGTTAATTTATTTTATGTAGAGATTGTTGACAAAGCAGTTTATTTCCTAGAATTTTGATATTCCTCCTCTTTCTCGATTATCTGTTGTTTAAATCTTGTCGATTCTTCAATCTTGTTAATGAGATAAGTTGTTAATTCCCCAATAACCATTTCTCTTTATTCTAATTTAAGTTTGAGAAAATTCAACTCATCATCCTTTTCTCTAATAATGAGTTCTGCTATGGACAAAAATAGAGCTTGTTTAACTTGTTTTTTCTCTTCTTTCTTTGAAATTTCCTTGGGGGTTAAACATTCTTCTTCTACCATAGGGGATTTCCCTTTCCATTTCCAAGATGCTAATTCATCTTCTTCATGTGATAGTGCTGTTAATTCACCCATCTCTTGGAAAAATTGTTCCCCAAATCTCTCATCTTATTTTTCTATCTTTGTTTGGCTTGGTCTAGGAGGAGTCATGGCCATGCTACCCAAGATATCAATAGCTTCCTTTTCAACCCCTTCTTAATATTCCATATCCTCTGGAATTGCTCTAGACATTTATGAATTCTCCTTCTTTGAGGAGCCTCAAAATGTACAGAAATGGGTCTCCCCCTAGAGATTCTTCTAATTTTCACCTCTTTCTCTTGCCTAGGTGAACTGTCACTGTCAGATACAAATATTAGCTCTCTTGTAGCTACTGCAGGGGAAGGAATTTCTTTACAAGGCACAATAGGTTTTGCAATTTTAATCCTTCTTCCAAATATTCTTCTTTTTGGTATTTCCTCTCCACATAGTTCTTTATTTGCCTCTATAGTGGCATCAATTTGTAAATTAATTACATGAGCAGAAGGAGTTGTTATTACTCTCCTGAGAATATCAGGGCTCTGCTTATACTTGCTAATAAATTTCTCCCACATTTCCTCTCCATTTTTCTTCAAAAGGAAATGGTGCTGGCACATTAAATGCACTAACCCATGATGTCTAATTATTCCCACACCTAAGGAATACCTATGGGCCATTGTATGGATGGATTTGAAAAGAAACCCTGGAAGGTTTACTATATATTATGGTTTTGTATCTCCATATCTAAGGTATATGAGGATCTTTAGATCTTATCTTCCTACCAAACCAAATAGACCATCACATGTTAAATACTTGACTATCCAAAATGCCAATCTGTCAAAGGGTTTGGGCAAGCTGGCCCTTTTATGATTTTCTTCTTATTGTAAATATATTAGGGTTCAACTTCCCCCTTTTTCACTAGGGTTTCAACCAAGTCTTTTAATGTCCCTTTGGTATGGTTTGGGACATGCACAATTGGAACTCTAGATACAATACTTATTGTATTCACAGAAAAAGGAATGAAAAAATTTCTAACCGTTGTCTTGGATTGATCTAAATTTATAACAAATTCTCTTACCAATTCGTTGTTATACTTGGGAAACTTCCACAGAAATTCCAACCATCCTGCCTGTTGAAAGATAGCTGCCACTTCTTCCTCTGTAATGAGTAGGGTATCATCCTCTGGTTTTGACTTATTTTTAATCCCCATGATATAAAGGTGATTCAAAAAAATTCTCCTTTTATCTTGTGCAAGTTGGATGAAGAACCTTTTGCTTAGCTGCAGAACTGACAAATTTAGCTACGAAATTATTGTACTTAGCTATGGAAATTTTGTGTTATAGTTGCGGAATGCAAACCTAATTCGTTGTTTGTTCCTTGAAGTTTCTCTGCAACTATTTTTCACTTTTTTTGTTCCACACTAATGATAACTCATTATAACTATGCCACCAATTTATTCCATCAATATATTTTTCATGATTACTCACTTTTAATCATGATGTACAATAGATGACTCATCATATCAACTTTCAAATCAAATCTAATCACACATGTGAACTTTTAATCTAACCTTTAATAAGTTAAAGACATAATTACCATCCTTTATGATGGAATCCCTCTGTCATGATGACTCATCATTCGTAAAAATTGAAATAAAAGGAAAACGGTTCTAGAAAAACAGATGGAATTCCAAAGAATTTTTTTTGTTTTGAATTATCCATTCATTTAAGAAGATCAACTACCATTGCTGGTTTTCAATTGATCTCTGAGAGAATTGTTTTTGGAAGAGAACACCATTTACTGGTTTTCACTCTCTTCCCTTGTTTCTTTTTTCTTTTATTTTTCTTTTTTTGTGGAAGAGAACGCCATTTACTGGTTTTCATTCTCTTCCCTTTATTTTGGATTTATCCATTCGATTATTTGATCATTTTGGAAGAATTGAGTTATTCCATATGATCAAATTATTTATCTGTTTCAATCTGCCTCAGGAATTCATCGTTAGTAGGAGGCTTCCTATAAAGATTTAGCCTATGACCATTGACCAAAAGTGTTCTTCTACTGCCATCAATGGGAAGTAACTGAATATAACCATTGTCAAATATTTTTTCAATCTAGTAGGGTCCAAAGCATTTGGTTCTCAATTTTCCTTTGAATTATTAGTACTTAGAATCAAACAACAATTCCCAATCCCTACTTTGAATTGCCTTCTTTTGATATGTGTATCATGCCATTGTTTCCTTTGATCTTGGATTATATCTGTCTGCTGAAGTGATTCCATCCTCAATTCATCCAAATCATTGAGTTAAAGGATGCTCTCCTTTTAAGTTGCATCCAACTCAATACCCAGCTTAACTGTTGTCCTCAATGTCTACATTTAAAACTCAATAGGCAACAAGGGATTTTTTCCATAGACTAACTCATATGGTGGAAATATTGTTATAGTTTTTCAAGTTGTATTGTAAGCCCAAACAACTTCAGGTAGTCTCTTCACTCAATCTCTTCTTCCCACTTCAACTATTTTGGTAACGTTTTTTTCCAATTCTTTGTTTGTTACTTCATCTTGTCCATTTGATTGTGGGTGATAAGGAGATGACTTCCTATGATTGATCTAATAATACATTGTGAAATCCTAGATCATATTAGACATAAATTGTGGTCCCTGGTCTAAAACTATGATTCTTGGTACTCCAAACTTTACCATAATTATGTGCCTAAGGAAATCAACAACTGCTTCTTCAGTTACATTTATTAAAGCCTGCAATTTTTCCCACTTTGTTACATTATCAGTACACAAAAGAATATGTTCCTTCCCTTAAGAAGAAGGATTAAAGGGGTGAATAAAATCCAACCCCCATCTCTCAAATGGTTCAATCACTACTTGAGATTATAGAGGCATTTCATTGGTAAAGGTTGGTTGTCCCATCCTTTGATAAGGATCACACCATTTGATATATTTCTTCACATCTTTGTACAGAGATGGCCAATAATAAATAGTACCAAGTATCTTGTGAGCTATTCTTAGTGTCCTCCACTTGGTTCATCATGACATGCTCGGAGGATGTCAAAGATTTCATCTTCTCTTACATACTTGAATAAAACCATACTAGGACCACATTTAAATAGCATTCCATTTAACCATTTGAATTGTGCACTAGTTTTGATTAACTTCTTTATTTGTTTCTTGGTGAAAGAAGGAGGAAATTTCCATGTTACAAGATGATTTACCATATTAGCATACCATGGTGTATCAGCTGAAATAAAACATAATTGTTCATCTGGAAGGTTGTCCTTGACTAGATCTTGCTCCCTTGTAGTGGTTAGTCTTGACAAGAAATCAGCTACCACATTAGATTTACCTATATTGTCCAAAATGGTAATATCAAATTCTTGTAAAAGTAATAACCATCTAATTATTCTACCTCCAACCACTAGTTTTTTCATTAAATAAATAATTGTTGAGTGATCTGTATGTATAAATATTTTGTACCCTGTAATGTAATGTCTAAACTTATTAGTTGCATAGATCACAACAATAAATTATTTTTCAATGGTGGTGTAATTTCTTTCAGTGGGAGTATGATTTTTGCTAAGGTAATAGATAGCATACATTTTCCATTCTTCATCTTTTTGTCCCAAAATCGCACCAATGGAATTATTTGAAGCATTTGTCTAGATATGAATAGGTTTCTCCCAATTAGGTCCTCTCAATATTGGGGAAATGACTAATATTTCTTTGATTTCTTCAAAATCATGTTGACACTTTTCATCCCAAATAAATTCACAGTCCTTGGTAAGTAAATTTAACATGGGGGCACCAATTTTACTAAAATCCTTTATAAAGAATCTATAGTACCCAACATGTCCTAAAAATGACTTGATATCTATGGGGGTTTGAGGAAAAGGTAAACATGAAATAATTCTGATTTTGTTTTATTTAACTTGAATTCCTCTTTTTGAAATATGGTGTCCAAATACAATCCCTTCATCAGCCATCATTAAACATTTTTCATAGATAAGAGATAGATTGTGTTGCTCACATCTCATTAATACTTTGTCTAAATTTATCAAAGCATCATAAAAATTATCTCCATGCACAGTAAAGTCATCCATGTATACCTCTACATAGTCATTTGTTAGATCTATAAAAATTGCTAATACATCTCTTTGGAAGGTTGTTGGAGCATTGCATAATCGAAATGGTAATACCTTGTAAGAAAAGTTACCCCATGGACATGTAAATGTAGTTTTATCTTGATCCTCAGCAACAACTCTAATTTTATTGTATCCACTAAAGCCATCCAAGAAGAAAAAGTATTGTTTACCTGAATGGTTGTCTAAAACTTTATCTATGAATGGCAAGGGAAAATAATCTCTCAGTGTGGCTTTATTCAGTTCCTTATAGTCAACAAAAACTCTCCATTTTCCATTCTTTTTAGGGAAAATTACAAGAGGATACACCCACTGGCTATCTGAGATAGGGTAGATAAAACCTACTTGTAATATTATTTCAATTTCTTGTTTGACTATATCCCTTAAGGATAGATTAATCCTTCTCTAAGGTTTCCTAACTTGTCTAATGTTTTTAGTATAGATGTGTTGAGTGCAGATACTTCGGTAGATTCCTTTCATATCTTTGTAATCTAGAGAAAAAAATTTAGTATGATCTTTCAGAACATCAAATAGTTTAGCTTCTTCATCATTCTTCAACCAACTATTAATATTCAAAATTTTACCTGGTTGAATCTTAACATGTTTGGTTCCAGTGTATGATGAACTGATTTGTTGAAAGGGTTCCATTAAAGTATTTAGTGGACATGCACGTGGCAACAACATAGGATATTTAACAACATCTCCAAAAGTTCCTTGAGACAGAATGTTGGACAAATGAGAGTAAGAAGAATTACGATACTTATCTTGTTATAGGTCGAACTCTTCATCACTGCTGCTTTCCAGAAATTCTTCATCATCTCCTGATATATGTGAAGCTGAAGCTATAGATTATTCCTCTCCCCAAGAGAAATATCGGTCCTCTGGATCGAAATTATCTTCGGGAATCACTATTGGTGTGGTTCCAAAACTAATTGTGATGGTTCCAGAATAGATTCTACAGGTTCTAGAACTAATTTCATAGGTTCCAAAACTATTCTTGATTGCTTCAAGGATAATTGGTGTACCTTAAATGGTGGGTTAATCATATCTTATATTTCTTGTATGTGATCCTATAATGTGATCATGGCCAATGAAGACAAAATTTTCTCACTAATATCAGGATTATCAACCCATAATTGCTCTTGATTATCACTAAAAGGATTTACATAGGGATATAATGAAAATTTCATAGAATTCTTACCATTTGAGATAGTCATATCACCTGACCTACAATCAATTAAGGCAATAACTGTAGCTAGCCATGGTCTGCCCAAAATAATTAGATAACCCAATGTTTTACCTTTTGGCTGTAATATAAGAAAGTCAACTGGATATTCCCATGACTCCACCATAACCACCACATCTTCAATAACTCTTGGTTTTGCTACAGACTAGTCTGCCATCTGTAATATGGTGTTAGTAGGTTGAATACGTATTAATGGTAATGTTTTCAGAGTGTCTACTGTCATTGCATTTATAGGTACTCTCAAATCAACCAAAATGTTATGTATATCTTTATTCCCTATAGAGAAAGAAATAGCAGGGCTTCTTGGATATCCATTTTTGGCAAGAAGGATATTTCCTGCTAACAAATTAGCAAGTTTCCTATCTACCTTAATAGTCCTGGGGTGCTTCTTCTTTCTTCCAGGCATTTTAAAACATAGCATTTTGATTAATTTGTTTAATTCTGGAATGTCCTTAATTGCTTGTAACATTGGTATTTCAATATTAAGTCCCCTTAGTTCCTGCACAAATTTAGATTCCTTGATTTCTATAGCTTATTTAAATCTCTTTGGAAATGGAGTTTCAATAGAGTTTATTTCTTGTTCCTTATCTCTTTTTCTTCATATTTCTTGGGGGAAAGTAGACTAGGGGTTTCAATTTCTTCTATCATTTTAGTGATGATAATAGGTGGAATGCTAACTACTTTTCTAGATCTAGTTTGAATATCCTTACAATGCATGGAATTTAGATCAACTGATTTTTCTGGTTTTGTTCCGTAGACAAGAGTTGTTTGTTTGTTTCTTAGGTTTACTACTGGCTATGCTGGCATTTACATTTGGACAACATTTTCAGCCTATGAATTTTATGTTGGGGCACCCATTATGGATTTTTTATTCTAATTAGGATATGTTTTCCCTTGAGCATAATTACTAGGGCCCCATCTAGGTTGTGACCAAGAATAAGGATTTCCTTGACCAGCCCAAGGTTGTTGATGTCCCTGGGTATACCAAGCTTTACTTTACCAATCTTGGGAATTCCAAGTTGGATGAGGGGCTCAAGGTGGTTGTCCCTAATTTTTTGGTACTATTTGAGCAGCCCATGGCATCATCCAAGGATTAGGAGATGACCTTAGCATGAACTATCCTTGGGTAGGTTGTCTCTAGATAAAAGTAAATTCTTTTGTTGTGGATGATGTAATGGTTTGTTTGAGCTAATTATCTAGGAGTGGAAGAAGAGAACAAGCATGAATATCATGTTATTTTGATTCACAAATAAGACATACTTCTGTTTTATCCAAAATACATTCCCTTATTGCATGCTTCTTCCTACATTTAGGACAATACATGGCTAATGGTTCAGTTTTGGAATTTTCTTTAGCTTATAATCCATCCATAGTAGAGGATAATTGAACTAAAATGTTTGTTTTAAAGTTTTCTAATTCATCCAATAGTTTGTTCATATCTGGATTCAAACTTTTCACTGATTTTCCTTTCCTAGATCCACCCCTTGTTCTATAATAGCGTCTATAAATGTATTTAATTTCATTCATCCTTAATAGATCAATTTTTCCACATCCTATTAAGTTAAGAGCTTCCACATATTCATATTCCAAACCTTTAAGAAAAATGGTTTTACTTAAATCTTCTTGAAGTATAAATTCACACATTTTACTTACAAAGAGGAATTTGTCCAAATAATCTTCTATATTCTCATCCTCCTGCTTGATTTTGAAAACCTCTTCCTTCCTAGTTCTCCCTCTATAGTAATCTTGATATTTTTAGAGGAAGGAAGTTTCCATTTGTGCCCAAGTGGTAATATATTTGGATGTTAATCCCATGAATTAAAACATTGTTGCATCCTTCAGAGTGGATGGAAACAACTTGAGTTTCTAATTATCTATTTTACAGTCATAGGTCTGACATAGTACCTTAAACTCAAACAGAAATTGGTCACGGTTTTTAGATGACATCCCTCTAAATGTGGGTAAATGTGCAGATGAAATTATTTTCATTTGTGTATCATCATCATCCAATTGAATTGGATAATTAAATGTCCTATCAGGTTCCCTTTCATCTTCTCGTGCCATTTTTGAATTATTTTCTAAAATTTTCTCCCAATCAATGTGGTATGTGATCTACTTTAGAGAAGGTGAAAAATCAAGAGTTATAGGTTGAATACTCAATTGAGAATCAAAACTTACCCTAAATGGATCTTGAGAAATAATCCTTCTCCAAAAAGTTCCACTTTCTTTTGGCGGTTGATCTAAGAATTCCAAAGGTGGCAATTTTGCTTCTTGTCTTACAAGGGATAATGGTGCCTCAGATTCTTGGTTAACTTCCTTATTTAAACTAGAGGATGATGTTAATTATTGTTCAAATATTTTTGGTAGAAATCTACCTTTGGAGTCTCTTGGTCTACTCATAAATTTTGTGATAGCTTAGGAAAGATTTCTTCAACTACTAGATGTATGATTGTTTCTCTTTTTGACACCTAGTTAGAAAATTCTAACTAGTGGTTCCCCAACAATAGCACCAAAAATGATGGGTGTCATTATTCCCTCCATTTAATCAACTCTCTATCGATGTCATATTCAAACCAAGGGTGTGTCTAAAGCTATATGCAACAAGAAGAATCTTAGCGAGCTAGTAATTGATTGTAGGTATTTTGTATTTTCTAGGGGATCTTTTCAATGTCTTAAGGACTTCTTGATTAAAAACCTTATTGGAATCAAACTATGAAAACCTGTTGGAAGTAAACACACTTTACAGAAATGAATTGCTAGAAATAAACACACTTTTCCTTGGAAGTAAACAAACATTACGGAAATAAACACACAATTGAGAATGCTTGGAAAATTATTGCAAAGAAATATGAAATTAATCTAGAACACTTGTAGGGACAGGTCTATAATGGATTTCAAATTTAAGGAATTGAAATCATTTACAAATTTAACAGATCTAAAGTATTTACTCTACAAATATAAATACCAAGAAAAATGATGATCTTGGTTCTTGGAAGAGTGGTCCCTTGCTCAACCTTGAAACAGGATTGGACAACTTAATTTTCTCTCAAAACAGAAATGGGTATTTTATTGATAAAATTTTCTACATTACAAAAATGTGTTGGATCTGGGTATATCAATCCATATCTATATTCCTCTCTCTAATTTATCTGTAAGTCTATATGTATATACTTCTTCTAGGGGTACATTTATGGCTGTAACTGTTCCACTTATACAATGAAACTAAATCGTGCCCAGATTAGATACTGAATTTGAACATGAATGGATGTACAGATGTGTGATAATTATCCTAGATCTGTAAGTATGGAGAGCGAGAAGTCTTCTAATATTATCTTGATTAATAGGATCATTAATTTGACAAATCACCATCCATTTGGAATAGGTTCTTTGTGGTTCCAAAACTTTAGAAGAGTTCTAAAACTAAAGGAAATCATTCCAAATCTAACCGAGAGATTTCCATAGCTATCTGCAAGAGTTCTAGAATTAATTTCGATAATTCTAGAACTAATTACTAGAGTTCTGAAACTAAGTTTGAAAGTTCCAAAACTCGTAACTGTGTGGTGGAGTTTCAGAACTAAATATGGAAGTTTTGGAACTAAATTATATTGATGCCAATGCTTCTAGAAACATGCAATCTGCTTCATATTTATTCTTCCACCTGATTGTGACCTGTTTTATTACAAAACTAAATTTCCAAAACACTTTGTTAGGAATTACAGAGTTTTTAAATGTTAGAATCATAATCAACAAAAGATGGACAATTACATCCTAACTTATATCAGATCAAACAAAAGTTACAAAATTCAGTCAAACTTAATAAAAAGGAGAGTAAGATGAGATCATTTATTGTACATATAACGGGCATATTATGGCCTCATCATCCCATATGACCATTGTGAGCCTAAGAAAACCTCATATAATAAAATTTGAGCCGATTATTCACCCTCCAAGCATAAAATTATTCCAAGGGGATATAGACATGAGTTTGAAAGAAATAGTCTTTAGATCCACCCCTTTACCCCCTCAAATCATTATCCAATTATATGTAGCAAAAAACTAACTATAGATGAGCAACATTGGGATGACTAAGAAAATCAAATCCTACATCATAATCCTTAGGTTTTTTCCATGTCTTTCATCCTTATTCTTGCATGACCTTTCATGAGAGGAATACTTGGAGACGAACAAACATCTTCCTCGAGTTTTGAAACCAAGTTGAGGAAATTTTGGTCTCACTGATATAGAACAATAACTACGTATAGATATCATAATTGATAATAGTATTACTCCCATAGAGGTTAGGAGATCATTTGTTACCCTTGATGAGAAATTTCATAGATTTCAATTCATTCTGGTGTGTTTATCATGACCCTAGATCCTTGAATCATTGTCATTTCAACATAATCCATCTTTACCACATATAAATATCCCATTCCTATATCATTCCTCACATTTTGGATGTCTCGGCATGACCTCAAGAAGTCAAGTGCATTTAGAATTACATGTTGTTTTTCTGGTGTACAAATTCTAGTGAATCCAATGTGAAGGACTAGTTTCTTCTCATTTTCATTGTTTGTATCTTTCTTTCATCCCATATTATTTGTCTTCCGTTATTTTTTGGGTGTTCATAAAACCCCTAAATATTGAGGTTAATAATTATAGTATACATGTCTTAAGATTTGAATCTTATTACAACAAGGTTAATGCTCAATAGTAACACTTGTTGTCTAGGTGCGCTGATAACTATTCTCATAAATTTCTATTACCACATACATCTCCCATCCTAGTTTTGAGTTCTTCCTGTAGTGTAAGGATAAAGGATATTTACCAACCATATCAAGGCCCACAATAGTATCTCTCCAGATCCAATAAAATCACCTATACTAGAGAATATGACATGCATCCACAAGTTCTATCAAGACAATAGATTAATATGCAATCTGATTCTATCTCGTCTTATTTACATCCTAACTATAATATTTTGGTGTGGTTTTCCTAAAATAATTACATGTTTAATGCCATATATGTATCCTTAGATAGGATATAGTTATATATTGAAGTTATTTTACAAAACAATGCCTCCTCAACCTAGCCAAAATTAGAAAAAAAACCACAAAAGGGCATATAATGAGCGAGTAATTTATAAAATGGTATCACACACCCCCTTTACCAAAAAACACACAAGACATACCCAAACAAGGTTCACAACCTCCACCTAATGATGTCATCTCTATATTGGTAGGAAGGATTAGATATTTCCCAAGCCTCACAACTTACACAAATAACTAGGAAAAATACAGATTATCATGCAAATAAGAAAAATTACATTCATGCTACCAGTGCTCAACCATGGTAACAACCATAATAACAAAGTTATGTAGATAATCCTAACCCAAGTGATATTATTATGGGATCTTGTACAGTAGGAATGATTCCTTATCTATATTACAAATATCACACATAAGGGTTATATGGAAATGAATTTCCAACTACTACTCTTCCAAATAATGTAATTTTCCATAGTGTGAAACCCATGAACTCATTTTCCTAGTACTACCCCTCCTTACATACACTTGTATTTGAAGTCACCACAACCAAATGCGTATAATTTCTCTAACCCATTCACATAGTATCAAGGGACTCCATATGCAAATTAAAATGCTTATGTAACAACTTTCCAATCTCTTCCTCCTCCTCCCCTTCATAAGGTAACTTTAATGGTTGATTCATATGTAATTGGCACATATGGAAACTATTTGAAGTAGTTCCTCGATTTCACCATATGGGATGTAATGCTTCCACGTCCCTTTCCATATATTCCTAATTTTAAAGGATAGGGGGATCCAAATGCTCACATCAAATCCTACACTACTACTATTAGAGAACTCCTTCAATGAGATGTAGTGGTGGTAAAAATATTTCAAAATAACCTTGAATGGATCACATTACATTGGTAATATCACATCCTCAAGTCTTCCATACACTTTTGAATAACATGTTTCTAAGTTCTTCAATGCCTTTGATATGATTTTTTTTCATAAATAAAAATTAGTGAATTCATTCATATGAAGAAAGAGAAAAATGAATCCAACAGTCACTTCATTCAAAGGTGACATCAAGTCCTATATTCTTCCATAAGTACACCTAACATTGATCATATGGAACTATGTGACCTCTTTCTCTAATATCTTACCTGATAAACAAAGGAGGAAGTGCAAAAGTTCCCTTTCCCCAACTATGAGGAAGTATGAGAGGATGCACATTACATTAACGAAATAGCCATTGATAGTAGATGAAAAACATACTTCCTAATGGGATTTTGGTGACCTCTAACCAGAAAAAAACAAACTATCAAAGTAATACAAATAATAATCAAGGACCTAAAGTTTTAAATCAAAATTTTGGTGCTACCATAGATGGTGTCACTGACTAACTAAACAACCCTAACATCATAAACACCAAAAACATGAACAAAAACAAGAAGAATATAGGGAATAAAAGGAACAAATATCATGCCCCTACTATTAATGTAGATGACTTTAACCATCTTCCCCCTCAAGAATTTTAAACGCAAGGCTAAAACCAATATCAAAATCCTAGAAAAGGGGCATACAAATAGAACTATAATAAGTAATTCTAGATTAATATCTAGGGATATAAAAAATAAATCCAAAAAAAAAAGGTTGATCGATGACAAATCTTTATTGACATGTTCCAAGAAAACTCTGAAGGTTATTTCCAACCTAGTTATACAAGGTCCGTCATGCCACAAAATGAAAACCTAAGAATTTATAGAGATCCCTTCTCAGAGCATCCATAAAATGAGAAATAGAAACCTTAAAATCTAAACTAAGTTATTCATGTAGGAAATCACAATCATGAATCTTTGAATTATGATATACCTCAGGTCACACCAAATCTAGATTCAAGGAATACAACGAAAATTATATGTTTAGTTCAGTTAGAGACAAACTAATAAATCAATGAAACTACTTGTATGATGGAATACACTACTCAGCCCCTTCCAACTTATACTCCAGCGTGAGATGATATACCTACATTGCCCAAAAATTTTGGAGTATATGATTTAATTTTATATTTTAGTAAGACATTATCTCATATCTCCTTTCTAGATGTGTTGAAGAAATATCTAGCCCAACATTATCTTTATTATAAGTGTTGGGTATTGGCCATCTAATTCACGTTTTACCTCCTCCAAAATCTCATATTAATCACATTGACATTGATGTATATCCTTTGGGACATAATGATAGGGATACAGGGTTCATATTTGAAATAAATTGAATACCTTTAGATATCGAGAAAACATGAAGGGGGATCTCGCATTATTTTTACAAATGTGGGTGTTATAAAAATTATGTTAAGAGAGTTATGATTAATGAAAGATATGTGGTAAACATAATTACATTTTGTTTCATACAAAAATCATGATATGGGGAAAATAATTCATGTTATACCAGGAAGAAGGTGTGAGGTTATGATAGCATGAAATCCACTTCAATTGGAACCATATTTCTTCCAGGTACCCTTGGGAAAAAAACTATTTTAACTAACTTTTACATCATAGATAGGGAAAAAAATTACAACATGATTCTAAGAAGGCCATGAATCCATAGAATGAAGGCTATTCCATATACATAATTCTAAGAGATTAGGTTCCTTCATTTAGGAAATGTTTTTTGTGGCTCACGGTGATCCTAAAACCTTTTACATTCATCTAGCAAATCTCAAGAAAAAACTTAAAGTCCATTCAAATTTTTAACTCCCTTCCAATCAATTAAACAAACCATCTCCTTCGAAGGAGCTAGTTAAGACTATAAAATCAGTTCAGAAAGGTGAAACTAATAAACCAAAGACAACTGAGAGTATAAAAAAAAGTGATGGTAAGGTCACCGTGGTGGAAATTGTATCCACTAAAACAAAAGATAAAATTGTAACACTATTAAAAAATTGAGTTACCTATAAATCTCCCTATTGAATATCAAGAAATTGGGAACATTCTTTTTCTATTCTCTCTCGCCATAGATGGTTTTATAGACATATGCATGGTAGAGGTGTCAAAAATTTGGAAAGAAACTTTAAAGGCAATGATGGGTTGTTATTTCATACAAACTATTGGATGATCCATTATGATGGAGCCAAATGTTGATATGGGGTAGGGGAAGCAGTGGTTTTAACTTCTTTGAAATGGAATATTATTCCTTTTACTTTCAAGTTATATTTTGAATGTTTTAAATACATAGCATAATATGAAGAATTACTCCTTGACCTTGTTATAGCCAAAAGGATGGGAGTTACAAATTTGATATTCCTAGGAGATTCATAATTAATATCCAATGAGGTCTTGGAAGTTTATAAAACTATAATGAAACATATCCACCTCTATAATATTGTTGTGTGTGAATTAAGGAAATATTTTGACTTCATATCTAATAAGGCAATTCCTAGAGAAAGAAACTAGTTGGATGATTATATGGCCTCTTCATCTTCTCTCTTTTTCCTAGATGAGGGTTAGAAGGAAATAGAAATTTTTTTCTCTATTAAGGTTGAACCTCTAATTCTAAAGATTCCAAGAAAAATGATACTTCCCTATATAGAAAAGAAATACACAATTTCCACTATGGACTTCTCTAAAAATGATGAGGTGATTCTAGGACTCTTACTTGTGTATAGTGATATTCCTTCCATAGATAACAAGTGAGGATTTTCTCTCACCGTGCACCCTTCCTAATTTGGGGATAAGACTATGTCCATTTTCTTCCTGTGAGATTTAGAATTTTATGAGGTGGAAGAGTAAAATCCTAAATGAACTCTCACTTTCCCTGAGTTTGAAGAAGGGAATGCCTCCTTGATAGAAGGAAAAATTGACATTAACATTGGAACGGAGGATGAGCCTAAGATTTTTAAGCCCTGGTTCTTCATTATCACTAGAAGAAATAGAAGAGCATACCAAGGTGATCAAATAAATTCTCAAACCTTTGCATTTAGTTACAAGGACATGAAATGAGTTTCTCTTGGTGTGCTGGTTCAAAATTTGGTCACTAAACCTGATGTCAAACCCATAAAAAAAACTTTGAGACCAATGATGCAAAAAAATTCCTTAATAGTCAAAGAGGAAGTGATTAAATTTATGCAAGTAGTGTTTATCACACCAGTGGATTACTCCATGTGGTTATCTAATAATTTCCCAGTTCTCAAGAGAAATGGAAAATAAGGATTTGTGTCATCTTTAGATATCTTAAAAAATATTATCCAAAGGATTATTTTCCATTACCATCTATTGATGTAATTGTTGGCACAACAACCAATTACGATTTTTTTTTTCTCATGGACATATTTTTGGGATATAATAACATAATAATATTTGGTGAAGACCAAATAAAGAGAAACTTTTTCACTCATCTAGGAACCTTCTTGTATGCGGTCATGCCCATCAACCTAAAAAATTCCAGAACTACTTATCAAAGATCCATGACTTATATATTACATGATCTCATCCAAAATATTATTGAAACATATATTGACGAACTCTTAGAAAAGGATAAAAAGAGGAAATAATCATGAGGTTCTTCGGATCATTCTTTCACATTTAATCAAATATGTTCTTACTATAAACCCCAAAAGTGTGTTCATGGAGTCACAAGATAAAATCTCTTAGGATACATCATATCTTATCGAAGGATTGATGTAGATTCAACAAAAATTTACATAGTCCTTGAGCTGACTCCATCTACGGATGAATCCGATATCAAAAAATTTCTAGGCAATCTTGGGGAAATTTGAAATTTTGTTCCTAATCTCACATATGCCATATACCCCATTAATGGGTTATTAAAGAAAAACTATTGTTAAATTTGGACTGACTTGAGTGTCATGGTTCTTTTGAAATAATTAAATGGTTATTACTCTGTCAAAAAACGCTTATGCTACCCAAATATCATCATCACTTAATTATATATTCTATAGTTACGAACATTGAAATTACATGCATGTTAACATAGGAATATGACGAAGGTCATGAGAATTACATTTATTTCATCATTCATGTACTTCAAGATTATGATACCTGATATACTCAAGATAAGAAATAATGCTTGGATAATTTCTTCATAACCAAATTATTGAGACATTACATGTTGAATCAAGAGGCAAGGGTTATCATCAAATCTTATCAATTACAAGCCTTATTTATGCAAGAATCCTTGTCCAAAAATATTGGTAGGCTCATAATTCTAATGAATGAGATTGAGCTCACCTACATCAATTAGAAATCAATCAAGCGAAGAATCATCGTTGACTTGTTGTCTTACAATCCCTTAGATTTTAGATAATTAGTTGATCTGGAGATCCATGATGAATACATATGCTACATTAAAAAACCTCCAATTTATTCATTTCCATTGTATTCAGACATAATAAATCACATTATATATCGAACATATCTGGAAGGGACCAATTTTAAACAAAGGTAGTGACTTTGCATTATAACCTCCAAGTATGTGGTCATAGAAGAAGTATTATACCAAAAGGCCTTTGACATGCTATTTATTAGATGCATGCATGAGAAAGAAATTGAAATAATTATTTTTGAATTCCATAGTGGAGTCTGTGGTGCAAATTTCAAAGGTATTTAACTGCTTGAGAAATTCATCAGATGTGTTACTTTTGGCCCACATTGAAGCATAAAACCATGGAGTATGTGCAAAGATGTCAAGAATTCTCACACACTATATATATCTTGGCCCGATCTATCCAACCTATAGTTACACCTTGTTCATTATCCACTTGGGGTTTGGATCTGATAGGAAAAATATCACCTACTTCCATAGATGACCATAATTTAATTATTACGGCCATATAATACTTCACAAAGTGGGTTGAGGCCATGCCTCTAACCATAGTCCTAAGTTATATCATAGAAAATTTCATCTTTAATCAAATCATTTACAAATATGGCATTTAATAAGTCATTATCTTTAATAATGGTTCTCCTTTAAAACATGATGAGGTGCGTGAATTGTGTGGGACGATTAAAATATCTCATCCCATTGCTTCCTTCTATTATCCTCGTGCCAATGGTTATGATGAGGCTAAAAAATAAGACATTAAAGTCCATTCTCATCAAAATGGTCAAAGAGAATACAAAATACTAGAGCTTGAAGTTATTTCCATCCTTATGGGCATATAGGACTTTAATTCGCACGTGAAGAGGGACAATGCCATTTTCTCTAGTTTTTAGTACATGAGAAATTTTACTTTTAGAGGTAGAATTACATAGTATTTGTGTCTCCTTGCAAGGAATTTTAGATTAAAATGAATATAGACATGCATGTTTAACTGATTTAGAGAACCTAGATGAGAAGAGGATTAGAGGTGAACAACATCATTAGGTTTATGCAGATAGTATGTGTCAACAGTATAATTAAATGGCTTATGAACATCCAATCTAGGTAGGTGACCTTTTACTAAGACTTGATAGTGGTATAGAAAAAAAGGTTTCTAAAGGTAGGAATTTTAGACCAAAATGTTTAGGCCCCTACCAATTATTTGAAGTTTTTAAGAATAGAACTTACCATTTATGCACTCTAGAGGTAGAGAATTATGGAAAATCCATCAACTCACTTTACCTTAAACATTTATTAAAATGAATATTACATCCCAAAACTTTCCTCATTATATTTATATAGTATTTATTTTTTTTTTCATCATTTTATTTAAATCATGATATGGATTCTCTTACATTTAGGTCATTTTAAAATTTTCATTTCATTACAAAATATCTCAATCATACATCTCTAAAATTTCTTCATATTCTCCAATTATATATTTTATATCATCATCATCATCAAACATTGATGTTGAGAAAATATATTCAATCACACATCCAACCAATAAAGAATCTTCATACCAAATAACTTCACTTAACTCTACATTTGTGGATCTTAACCCAATCCTAAGAACAATCCGACTGAGATTTTATTATAACTTTTCATATAAGAGTCAAATCAAAAAACTGTTAAAACCCCACTTGAAAAATGTTTTAAATATTATACTCTAAAAATTTATAAACTCAATTCCTCAAAAAACTTTAGATATACTCACTTGACCAGAGAGACATTTTGTCAAAACATTTGTTTGCATCCTCGGTCCAGCTAGTAAAATGCATCATAACACAAACATTACTGATCCTAAAAAAATTCTATTGAAAACACATATGAAAAATACTCTTATCCTAATATGGTCCAAATTTCAATTCATTTGGAGATAAAATTAAAAATTTATGTTAACTGATTCGAAACAGGTCACCAAACTTTCACATAGTCTTATCTTGTAAACACACTTAATGATTTTATCATGAAATCTATGAACAAAGAATATAAATTCAAATGTCCCTATATTATTATCTAAAAATCAATAAAATATGCATGCTCTTTAGTAATGTATAAGTTCTCTAATCATAACATCAAGGAAATCTCAAAATGACACAAGAAGAAGATCCATGTATAGTGCCAAAACAAAGTTTATTGCATGATTTTAGTTATTAAAAAAGTTATTCTCTATATATCTCCTTTGCTCCTCCTTCATGAGGAATTTTTACTATCTCACATATTCACCCCAATATACTCAAACTCTATTCTTAAATATAACTCCTCTTGAAATTTAACTCTCTTCCAAGATTCATGAGTTATGAACCTTCATCTTCCCTATTTGACCCCTATGACTCATCACTCACTTCTAGAAACTTTGCAAACACTCTTCAAAAATATAAAGATCCTTTCAAAATTTACAACCCTTCTAGCAACCTTACAACACCTTCAAAACTATACTTCGTTATTTACATCCTTAAGACATTTGAACACAAAAAAGGAGGGAAAGTTGTGAATTTGAAAATTCAAAATTTGAGACTCAATATAGACCTCATAACTCAACCACTTTGATCTCATAACAAAGGAAATTGTACCTTTAGTATTCATTCAATGATGCCCCTACATCATACTCCCAATGAGGAAAAAAAATGTCCATGTACTTTTCTTGCATATCCTTGTCTTCTTTGCATGATTTTGTCTTCTTTCCATTCTCTCACTATGCTTACTAACTTTAGGACCCCTAGATCCCATACTTGATTCCTTATCTTTGAAAATTCTTTGAAATGTACTTTTCCTTATTGATTTCCTTCACCATCTTTATCATTTCCAAACTTTCATCAGCTACACCTGCAAAACCAAAGAAAAAAACAACAAACATGCATTATTCTTCAGGATATTTGATGTTTGTCATCTCTTCAGAGGATTTTCCCAACATAATTTCATCATTTGCTTTTCTCAAATGAGCTAGAAGCTTCCCATACTCTTAACTTTTCTTCTTCTCACTATCTTTATCTTATTCATCAACTATTTCTTCCTCTTTTAGAGCCTCTTCTAGGTCCATAAGCTCTTCATCATGAGCTTCTTCATTCTATGTTTCATTTTTCACTTCTCTCTCTTCATCACTTTCACTGTTTTTGACCTCTCTTAACCTTGAGCACTTCTCAACTTCTGTACTTGCCTCCTCATACTCAATTTTTGTTTCTTTCTCTTTTACTCTCATCTGTTTCTTACTTCTCTCTTCATATTATTTTTATAGTGCCTTCTTGGGCAAAATACCTCTCTTGTTATCATCAAGTTCCAAAAACATGTCCAAGGCCTCTTCTAGGACCTTATATTCTTATTTTTTACCTGTTTCAAACCTTTGACTTGCCACTTATCCTTGTTTTTCCTCATTTTCTTCTACCTGCATACCTAATTTTTTATCTCTCAACAAGAGCATCTTAATGGCCATCATCAAAATCACATTCCCTAGACTCATTTCTTCCTTTTCAACATTCATCTCACACATTTATTCATCATAAACAATATTTTCAAACTTATATTTCTTGTCCTTTTGAGTATTTACAAATAGTAAACTTTCATCTTACATTTGAAATGAATCACATACCTCATTCATGGAATCATATGATGTTGTTGCACCTTCATTGTCCTCATCCATCCTCTGAATGCTCTCATACACAACTTCCTTGACTATCTCTTCCTCTAGTTTTCTTACATGCTTTCTCATTTTCTTTATAATTTTCTCTTCTTCTCTAATAACCTCTCTCAACTACATCCTTTTTTTCCTCTTTACAATCTAACCTATAGGCCATTTGACCCATATATTCATCACATATCCCACTTCTATATCTTATCTCATTATCATCTCTTCTAGTTTCTTTACATCCTCTCTCAACTCCTTCAACTCTCTCTCCATCCACGACTCTTGTATTCTTTTATCCTCTCTTTTTATCTTGTATTTATCTCTCCTTAGTTCCTATCATCTTCACCAAATCCACCACTAGTTTTTCTTTGTCCATTATGGCTTTTTTCTCTTCACTTATCACTTCAGAGTCAAAAAATTTCACAATTTCTTGTTAGCAATCAATTATGAAAATTCATTCAAAACTCAATACGAGGCTCTGATACCAAATTACTCAAAGAAAATAAATTCAATCACACATCCATACAATAAATAATATTCATACCAACTAACTTCACTTAACTCTTTATTTGAGGATCTTAACCCTAGCCTAAGAATAGTCTGACTGATGTTTTATTATAAATTTTCATAGAAGAGTTAAATCACAAAAATGTTAAACACTTGCTTGTAAATTTTTTTCAATGTTATACCCTACAAATTTCATAACTTAATTCATCAAAACACATGATATATACTCACTTGACTAGAAACATTTTTGTTGAACAATTATTGTACATCCTCAATCTAGCTAGTAAAATGTATAATAACACAAAAGTTACTAATGATCAAGGAAAATTATTGAAAATACATTTGAAATTTAATTGTATCCTCATATAGTCTAAATTTCAAGTCACTTGGGTTTAAAATAAAAAAATTATGTTAACTGTTTCAAAACACGTCACCTAACTTTCACACATAGTCTTATCTTACAAATACAGTTAATTTTTTTATCATTAAATCTATGAATAGAGCATATAAATTCAAATTTACCTATACTATTATCTGAAAATCAAGAAACTCTTCATGCTCATTAGTAATTTATAAGTTTTCTAACCATAACATCAAGGAAATATCAAAATGGCAAAAGAAGAAGATATATGTAGAGTGTCAAAATAGATTTTATTGCATGATTTTAGTTATTACAAAATTTCTTCCCAATCTATCTCTACTCTTGGGTTAAAGCATACAAGTGTGTCCCACTTTTTGGCCATAAATATTTTAAAATCTGACTAGTAAATAAATAATTAAAAAATACTATAAAAATTTAAAAAATCAAGTAAATTTTGGATGCCCTGCACCTTGGTATTTATAGCCTCTTAAAAATGCATGTTTGGTCATTTTATATGTGTTTGGTCATGTTTTGGTTGTCATACATAGTTTGCTGAAAGTACCAAAACTACAAAAAAGTGGGACACAATTATATGCTTTGACCCTCCTTCATGAGGAATTATTCCTCTCTCACACCTTCACCCCCATATACGTGAACTCTCTTCTTACATATAACTCCTATTGAAATGTAACTCCCTTCCAAGAATCATGATGACTCACTATGACCCTTCATCTTCCCTAACGAATCCATATGACTCAGCACTCACTTTTAGACAATTCACACACACTCTTTAAACTTATAAACATCCTATCACACTTCATAACCCTCCTAAAAACATTACAACACCTTATAAAACCATAGTTCCTTATTTACATCTTGAATACATTTGAACACAAAATGAGGGAAAGGTGTACATTTGGAAATTCAAAATTTGAGACTCAACCTAGAACTCCTAACTCACCCACTTTGATCTCATAAAAAAGGAAATTGTACCTTTACTAGTCTTTTAGTGATGCCCTTGCATCAAACATGATAAAAGTTTTAACTTTAAACCTACAAGGTCTTGTATACTTCACTTATTTTATAATTTCTTACAATTAAGATTTTTTCACTTGTAAGCTTTTCTAGAAGCTTCCTAATAGAAAATCCCTCCCTAAAAGGTCTCTCCGTTGCAAAAAAATTCTAAACATTTCACCCAGGCTTCATGTTCTTCCATCTTATTCTTTGGTTATGAGACCTCACATCTTACTAGTTATGTGGGGTTGAGATTAGGGAGTAGATTTTCACTCCCAACAAACATAATGCAAGATTAAGGATAAATAAAAGAGAGAGAGAGACATTAAATATACATTCTTTGAAAATTAATCACAATTTTCATCCCTCATAGTATTTTCTGGAGATCTCATGCTTCTTACTAGAATCATGAGTCTAGGAGAGGAGGAATATCCCTTACTTTCCTACACTTTATACTCGGTGATGACCCTATGAATTTTACAAGTAGCATCGGTAAATATGTAGGGGTTCTATTTTTTTTTGTGTGCATGTGTATAAAGAGACATAAAAGAAAAAATATGAAAAGAGTTTGAATGTAATTCCCAAAAAAATTATTTATATCTTCATGTAAGGAGATATAATGATTCCATTTGAAACAATATTTTAGTAATCAATATGCCATCCTTTTATCTAAGTTTAGTCGATGTTTATAAGTGTAAAATATCTCGAATTTGGTTATTCAACCCTAATTGGATATAAGTTATGAATTTCCTCAAAAGTTTATTATTAAAAAAAATTATCTTCTTCATCATTCACATGTTGTGTGAATTTGATGCATACTATAGACACCAAATTTAGGTCACGCTCCCCTTGGTTCCCTTCAATTAATTAACATAATTCATTTACCTATCCATGATCCCTGGCCCCACATTGATATTAATTTAATTACTTGAAAATTGAATTAATATTCCTCCTCACATTATTAATTATTTGAATTAAGTTAATTTTTCCCTCACACATCCACCTAATTAGTACACCTCACCCTGGACCCATACTAGGGGCATTTAACTCACAGTGACCAAGTCATCACTCTCAACACTGAGTCATCACTCTCAGTGGTGAGTCACTACTTGACCTCAACTAACTAAGAATTCTTCCTAAACCTAATTGGACTTATTCTATGATCTTCCTGTATCTTCTCTCACATGAGAACTCTACTTCCCTAAGTAGAAGCCAACAATACAAAATCATTCCAAAATTGGGTAAGATATTATGCTATTTTTAGTAACTTGGACTATTTCAGCCTAACCGACACTGTTGATTTATCCTCGGCCGGTGTCGGTCACCTAACCACTACCATTGGTTCCTCTATATATAATTTTACAACCCTTTACCTAGGTATGGTCATTCATTTAGTTAATGGAGCCTATATTGCATTCACGCTCGTAAATCTGTCAAGCCCTCCTATACCCAGATGATGATCACATATAACCAGAGTACAAGACAAGCAGTAGGTTCTCCTTTCAGAGTATTGGAATACTCACAGGAGCACATAGGTTATACTGTCATGTAACTAGACTTGATCACCTCTTCTTTGACCAACCATCAACCATCTCAACTCACATGATTCTACAAAACACCAAGTAATTACTGTGATTTTAATCATTTGTGCTTATACCATTGTAGATATCTTACTTCTTTCAGTATGTTCATTTCTTCTGTTACTCTGTACATCATATTATTCCCACCAACCCACTATTCAACTACCCTAAGCCTTTTCAACCTTCTAAACCTTATTCTTAGTATTCTTGAGTCTTCTCAGCCATATCACAACCAAAACCACACTACCCTCAGTCTCTGTGCAATCACAGAGAGCCTAAAAACCCATTTCTAATATTTTATTTCCTATTGCCCCTATTGACGTTCATTCCCTAATTAACCATCGTCGGTTTCATCCCCATACCGGTATCGGTCATCCTAGACCGATATCAGTATCTCTTTGTCATTTTAATATTCTCAAGACCACCAAGCTTCCCACTCTACTCAAAACCAATCCTAAACCTCAAACTAATCAGCCCCGCACCCTTACCAGACCTTTGACAGACATGTCCTAGACCTGAAAAAACCCCCCATTGTAATTAGATTTATTGTTTCATTTTGATATCTAGCATAAAATTTAGTGTATTGTGTGTATGAGAAACCTAAATCATTACATTGTCAATAGGACTTATTTATTTTAGTTTCTTATTCACATTAAATTGTTATCAAACTGTGGATTGACAACCTCTCTAGGATGCACCATGCTTCCGTGATCTAGGATACGCTAGGTAGTCCACTATCATGGTGTTATTTAATACTCTTCTTGTGGTCTTGCTATTTGCATCTACAGGTAGTCCTTCCTATAACAAAAAGGAGTCTCTCTATGATCAGCATTGGATAATTTTAACAACGTGCGCATTCTACCTTACACCATTCACCTCACATGTTATTCCTCCTTAACCATTTACCTTCTCCTTCTATCTATTTCTTCCTAGAAAGTCGTTAATACGTATTGGTGAAACATTTTGGTACACCTATTGGAGACCTCAAATGGGTCATTTGGCAATATGTCCAAATCTTAGTGAAATAAGTGTTGAATGTAATATTAACCCTAAAATTCTGAAATGCAGTTCAAATTGAAACTTAAGGCTCACCTTTGTAATCTACAACCTCTAATCTACCCTTTTCTGGAACACGAAGAATCATATTTTTCACTAATATGAACATTCCATTTATATCCTTTGTATCGAATTAGGGACATGTAATGCATACTCTTTCCGATTCATCATTTATGAAATGTAATTTCATTGTGGTCTATTTTGGTGTTTCACAACATCTGAACATCTCAGATTTCAGCCTACTGCACATTAGCTCATTTAAATTGTGGGCTACCTATAAGATATGGACTTCTATGTCCCAGCTGATGGTCATGCCAAAAATTCAATTATAGATCAAATCATGCACACCCTTCTATTTGCTGCCATGTGTGAAATGAGGTAACTCAGTGTGATTAGGTAACATGGAGTTCCCTTTAAGGTGGGATTTACCGTTACAAATGAAACTAACTAATCTGGATTAACGGTTGGATTCCTATTCTAAAATAAGCACTACATCATACATCATATCATGGAGAAAAACATTGCATAATATGATCCCACCCTATACACTTCCAAGGAGATCCCAGGAGAGAGAAATTGCATAAACATAGAAATCCATACACTAAGGGGTGGTGATGGCAGTTTTTGAAAAGGGAATGTTGAATAATTCTCAAAAATTCCTATTGAATTCAAAGAGATGAGCATCATAGGATGATGTTTCTTCACAGATCACAAAAACTATAATTAACCATATTTAATAAAGATTTCATAATATTTAAACCTATAATAAAAATAGTGAAATGTAGGCACGAGTATCATCTTTCCACATAAAGAGTAAAGGTAAGCTGACAGACTCCAAAACCAAACTAGGTGTATACTAACAATCACAAGATATGATTTTATTGCTCTAATGATTATTACACTTATAACTCAGCACAGAGTTAAAATGAAATAGTATCATCTAAAAAAGTCCAAAAATAGAGTCTTGGGACTCTAAAAATTACTTACAGCTTAAGATTTTAAGGGAGAGGGAAAGTACAAAAATAGTCGGTAACGATTTATGAAAATTCCCCTCCTTAGAATATCATAGAAGAAGAGCTGCCATTGAGTTTAAAGACCATTGTCAGTTCCTTTCTATTTTCTTCAATCACCTACAAATAGTGTAATCAATTGCACCTACAAAAGGGATGGGGAGACCTACACAGTCCATGCTCCATTATACGTTGCCTTGTGGATTTTAGGAATGGCTTCCATACCTCCATTTTCACTCCATATTCTGGTACCTAGGTATAGACACACTTGTGAGATTCATCCCTTCAATTTTCCCTCACTAAATCAACATTTATTCCTCCATTTTAAGAAATTATCCTCCTAGGTACCAGAATTTGAATTACTCTAACTTCCATCGGTCTATAATGTGTTGTTAAATTTTCTATGAGTGTGGAGGAAGTTATCATCATTCTACCTTTCTATTTCGCATTAATTGATCCATATTTCTTTGAATGTCTGATGTCACCATACAAAACACCACCATTACTCATTTCCACCTACGTTAATCATATGGCCTTGACTTGTAGACAATCCAACTACTGTTATGTTTACATTTTAGCCTCCATTTGGACTTTGTACCTTTTTCATCACAACCAAGCAATTACATTCACCTATGGACCTCACCTCTGAAATATGATCTCATTCATTCTGATGTCTGAAAATGAGCTTGGTGAGATCTCCTTGATTAAAACTCCGTCGAAACTCCACTACATCAGGTTCCACATTTTTTAACCATCTGATGTCTTACATAGAAAACTCAAAAATTCACAAACTTTGCCTGTCTGACCCTAATGTTGACATTGATCACACTACATTACTTGCCATCACCATCCTTGCCGAGCTGATGCAGATGATCAGACTTTGTAGGCATCTTTGAAATCTCATCCACTCGTGACATTTGGTATAACATCCTAATTCATCTTTGAAACTACCTTTCCCTCTAAAAATCTAAATTCTTCCTTGCCAGATCTGTAATGATCAATGGACAAAGAGTCCTTGCACCATCACCAATTTACACTCGACTGTATTCTCATGGTGACTCATCCCCATGCAAACATTGCTTGTCGCCATGGTATCCTCCTAGGATGCGTCAAGTTCACTCTTAAAATGCACCATACACCATTAACCTCATTGTCATGAGAAAATGTGTTTCTCATAATTTTAGTTTCCTTATTTATTAGCTCAGTGAGCCTGTCAAACCTTATCCTATCCTTCCACTAATGATCGCAAGTTTAGTGCTCAACTATCTCTTGGCTTTTCGCACTATGCCTAGCCCATCCGTGTGAAATTGTCAGACACACACTACATGTTCATCAAACTTCCTAGTCATGCCTTACTCGGCTCACTAGAGACCTTCAATCATGTGAACTCACCAGTAGGGTTTAGATCTAATGTGAAAACGATCCACTCCTCATTCTTCTCAATTTCATCATGTTGATCGTAAGCGTAACTGAATACTACACTAACTGGGTAGAATCCGTAGCTATCAGTTCTAAAAAAGCCTCAAGCCATATTTTGACCCCTTTTCAACTTTCACTTCATGATTTTCACTTCATGATGTTTTTCACCATTTTCTCGCATCAGTGGGACAATAGAGACTACAATGAAATATCATAAGGATCGTTATGCAAACTTTTTTCCATTTTTGTGGAATGTGGGCCCATCGGAGCTGGTCCATTTTTCTTCACCTTAGGTGAACTCAAACAAATGGCCAAGCTTCAAATTGACCAACAAGAGGATTTTTTTTTTTGAATGATTCCCCAATTAGTTGACGATCACTGGTAAGGATTCTCACCTGCAAATATCCTTTTACCTTATTGGCTTGAAAAACTCCAGATCACTTAACAGAATCCACTTTCATAGACCCTAGGTTTAATTCTCTCTTGTTTTCTATCTTTTCCTGCCGGAAAAAATGGATAACAGTAAGATGGCCTTAAAACCTACATACCCTTCTTCTTGAACAACACCATGGTTTGTTGAATAACCATATGGATTGGAATTCACATTTTGGCTAATATGAATATCCATACCCATTTGATTTTTCTCATAAATATGAAATGGAGGGATCATTGATAGATTGAAGATAGATTTTGGAAATATGGGGAGTAATTTAAATGAGTTTTCTATTGCAAATTAGGATACCAATGAGGAATTGAAGTCATGACTACACAACATCATGGATAAGATAACTAGAACGATGGAAGGGTGATATGTTGATTTAGAAAATGGATTTTTTAAACCAGTGGAGTCGCCAAATGTGCCCAATACTACCTCCAGAGGTTGAATCTTTGACCATACCACTATTGAATCATGTATTATATCACCTTTCTATCCATTAAAATCTCATCCCTTGAGAAATCATTTCCTTTCACTTACTTATTTTAAGGACCGACGAATAAATAAGAATCGTGTGATTAACCGATACCTTTTAGCCATATCTTCAATATGAGTATCACGACTCTACTAATGGCATGATTCTCATGGATACTTTTTGTGCTTTTTAGAATGGAATCCCATGGTTGTTTGTCACTTAAAACCTCTCTTTCATAGTTAATATTTTATGGGATATCACTTTTCCTCCATAAAAGAAGCATATACTCCTTTATTGTCTTGCCCATGACCTAAAAATCCAAAAATTTCCAAATTAATATATTGGATTTTCAAATTCAACTCCTTGATTCAAACTTGTGCCAAATAGATGACTCCCTAAATAAAGGACATCTATATTTTTATCTTGCTACTATAAATAGACTGCTCCCTCAAAGGACAACTATAAAAAGCTAGCCATACTATACATAATCTATCCAAAAACAAGACTATTTCTATAAAATAAAAATAAAATATTCTAAAGCTTCCCACATTGATCAGCTTCACAAATACCTCAATGTCATTCTAGTCATCCCACATCGATTAGTCTATCGAATAAAATAAAAAATAAAATATAAAAAATTAAGAAAAATACAACTTTTTCAGCATGGACTTGCCTATTTTGGTTCAGGGTATCTTGCAGAAGAGGCATGTTTTCTCACAATAAGGTTACATTAAACAAACCATTTCACCTCACCTTCTTTTCTTTCTAATCTTCTACCAACTCAAGGGATGTGCCAAAAATGTGATATTTCATGATCATGCAACTTCCTTCACCCTTATAATAGTCAAACATGCATTGCCTTGAGGGGTTTAAGTTCATAAGGCCATCTTTGGTATGCTCATTATGGTCCTTGCCAAATCTGAGGCATGTTGCCTCCTCTACTACTCACCTCTTTTTTTACTTATTGATTTTGCTATATAAGACTAGACCTTCAACACCTACATTCTGGGATTTCTTCTCCTTTCACCTACCTTAGCACTACTTATCTATTTTTCATCAACTCATCTTTAAAACACTCAACCATGCCTATTAAACCTAGAATCTACCAGTATTTTTCAACCTAGACATCCCCATTCCTATTCCACCTAGATTTAACCATGCCTATTCAACTTGAACTCAACCATGCCTAAATGACCTAAACTTCATCATGTCTAAAATTGACCAACCTACCCATCCACCTCACCATATTCTTCCATATCCTATGGGATAACTACATCGTCTTAAGGCCCCTTTTCACTGGGGATATGTAGACAACACTCTGAGGGCATGAATCCCTTAGAGCTTATCTCAACCACTTTTATTCCTAACCAATTTCCCCCCTTTAGATTCACATTCTAACCTAGTTAGTTTCCATTTACACAATAACTTGAAGATTAATATATCACAAAAAAATACATCATTTCATCATACCTACAATTTTATAACCTCAACCCCATCACACCTCAATCATTTAACATTTCCATGATATCAATTACTTGGAAATTTAAACAAAACATACATACAACACATCATTTCCAAAAAACCATTAACTTGGAAATTTTAAACTCAATCATGCCTACACCTAGACTCCACCATGCCTATACCTGACTCCATCATGCCTATACCTAACTCAACTAGCTCTCATAATAAACATAACAATAGAAATATAACCAAGTACATCAATTAGTCCAATATCATCATCAACTATATAAAAGGGAGTGTCTATGTATCAATGCATATATACACAGAGATAAATAATCATAGTATCTCAAAAATATCATGTACATTCTCACACTATTCGGCACACTGGCCAGTATATATATAATTATATATATATATATATATATATATCAAAATTAAAATATGATACCACATCTCATAAAGTCTCATCTCCACCTAAGGCCTGTAGGACACCAAAATTGGGCCATACCATCCTTATAACCCCATTAATTAAATTAACCATACCTTACATAATCATATCTCATAGTACCACATGATTAATTGAATTAATTACTTTAATTAATTTAATTAACATCCCTCACTTGACCAACAATCACCTAGATACCCATCATCATGAACCTATACTTAGCATGTTTCATTTTAAATAAAACTCAATTTCTACTTACCTTAACTAACTAAGACTTAGTACAACCCTAAAATTAGATGCCTATTATTTATCTAACAACATACCCACTGATCCAAGTGCAAGATACCATTTTAGAACAGGACACAATGGGTAGAACTGGACAAAAAGATAGCCAATATATGCTATTTTTGAAAACCTAAGATTTCCCACCAAATCTCACGCCAGTTAAACCTAAACTAATAATGGTCACCCTAACCAATCGTCAGTTACCATATATTCATTTTAGAAACCTTATTCTAGAGGTTGGCAATTTTAAGAGGTTGGTCATTTTTTAAGTTTGGAGAGAGAGAGAGAGAGAGTGAGAGAGAGAGAGAGAGAGAGAGAGATAGATCTACGTGGAAGGAAGAACCAAAGCCTTCTCAAGCAACCAAATGAACCTAACCAGTACCAAGACTAATCTAAAGGGCATTGGTATTCCATGGTAACATTCCAAAAAGCATTTCCGCAGCACTAACCACCAATTTCACATATCAATCATTGCTATCTTCCACCATCTAGGCCTGCAAATACAAGTAAGTGTGTTTTTAATCTACATCATTTTATACTTTACTTAGATTGTAGTTTCTTTATATTTTTTGAATTAGATCCTATTCTCCTTTGTATTCCCACCATCCCCACTTTCCTATCAATCCACCCATCTAACCAACCACAACCGTTTAGCTCCCCATACCCAACTCCTAGGTATTCCTAAGCCTTCCTAGCATTTTTACGAACCTAATCATCCTCTTCCTTTCTCTATGCAATCATAGAGAAGCTCCAAAACAAAGTTCAATTTGATTTCCACTATTCTACCCCTACCCTCACTGGTCACCTTGACAGTCATTGGTATCCCCTTTACCAACATCGGTCACTAGACCGACCTCAGTTACTATGTCTCTTGAACAGACTTTCACTAAGTTGACCTTAACACCCCAAAAAACCTCACAGAACCTTACCCAAACCTGGTCCACCCCCCCCCACCTAAAGTATCAAAACAAGCCTTCTTAACTCTTTTTTGTAGACACAGAGAGAGCTTGGGTACCCATTTTAATTTTCTAACCATTATCCACCCTAAAATTGTCACTGGTCACATCTAAACCGTCATCGTTCATAACCTGAACAACATCGGTCTCTGTGTCTGACAACCTAGCTCAGGACAACAAGCTAATACCCATCCCTATAATATCTAGAATCATTTTTAGCCTTTACCAGATCTCTTGACAAACTGACAGAAACTAAAAAAACATGTACCCAACCTCCAGTTCTGATTATAAACCCTACATATTAAAGTAGATTTTCTTTTTTATTTGAATGAGATGCCTGAATCATATCAACTAGAGTAGGATGATATTTGATTATGTTATTTCTTTGCATTGAATTGTGTTAAACAGTGGATTGAAAATCATCTAGGAAGTATCACACTTCCTGAATCTGGCACAATCTAGGTAGTCCATTGACATATATTGTTTAATATTATTCTTGTGGTCTTGTTGTGTATTCGCAGGTAGTTCCTCTTAGCCAAAAGGAAGTTCTTCACCTGTCATCTAGGATTAGAAATCAGAAATGTGTGCACAACCTTCAACTGACATCACAAACAAGTATTCCTCCTTGGCCTATCACCTTCTATCTGTTTCATTAAATCAGGATTGACCCGTACATTCTAAAGATATGACTCAACCATTGAAGTCAATATATAATACTCAGGATGGACCCGTACATTCGAAAGATAATCTAATCTTTAGATGTTGCTAAGCAAGAAGCTTTTACTTATTTCCTCTAGGACCAATAGCAACAATTTTACTTGGGTCCTATGCTGATATAATCAGTATTGATCCAAACATTGTGGTCCACAATATCATCACCATTCCTGAAGCCAAACCCGTAAAATAGAAGCTGTGAAAAATGTATCCTCGCATTGCCCTTCTTGTCAAAGAAGAACTTCAGTGCCTTCCTCTCAGTTTCCTTCATCCTACTCATCTGACTATCACCAATGGATTTCTAACATTGTTCCTGTCACAAAATCGATAAGGGGACTCTACATTTACATGGATTTCCATGACCCTCAACCTAGCTTTCCCCAAAGATGACTTTCCTCTACCTAGTATTGACCAACTGGTTGATCGTACCACTTTGTCATGAGATGTTATCACGCATGGATGGTTGCTTAGGTTATAACAAAAATATTACTCACCCCAGAAGATCAACACAAAACTACCTTCATCACTCCTTTAGGGGACCTTCTGTTGTCACATCACGCCTTTTTTTCCCTTAAGAACGTTGGTGTTACAAATCAACGGGCTATGACCTATATCTTTCATGACCTCATGCATTATATATTGGAATATTACTTAGATGAAATTTTTTACCAAATCTAAACATCGGTTCAAACATCTTACAATCCTAAAATTTATCTTTGATTGTCTCATAAAGTATTGTGTTTTCCTTCAACCAAAGAAGTTTGCCTTCACTGTTCTCTCAAGCAAGCTCCTTCAATTTAATCATTTCTTTGCATGGTATAGAAGTCAAACATACTAAAATAAAGGCTATTCTCTTAATGCCTCCCCCTACTAACCTTCACCAACTACAAAGTTTTCAAGGTAAGTTACAATCTATTACATCATTTTATTTGAAATTTTTTGACTACTCCTAACCATTTCACCATCTCCTTAAAAAGGATGTCTCCTTCAAATGAGTTGATGAATGCCACAAATCCTTTGACACCTTAAAAACAATACCTTCTCCAACCACCAGTGCTCATTTCTCGTAAGGAGGACCAACCATTTTACTTGTACATTTCTTCTACTGATCATTCTTTAGGTGCCATGCTCGCTCATCATGACAAACAACACAAGGAACATGAGGTCTATTATATAAGTCATACACTTCTAGACTACAAAAACCAGGTACAACCCCATGCCGAAAAACTTTGTTTATCCTTATTTTTTTTCGCCACTAAACTTTGTCATTTCCTACTCAATCACACAACGTTTTTTGTCACCAATACTAACCCCTTACATTACATGTATGCCAAACCCTTCTAACATCAGCATGTTGCGTATTGGTTCATGCTTCTCACATGACCTTGACCTTGAATTCATCCATAAAAAATATAATCAAAGGCCAAACCATCGTTGAATAACTTGTAGATGCACCCCCTCTCTGGAAATCAATCCTCTAACTTTAATTTTCCTAGAAGAATCCCTTACTACCCTCTCGTTTGGACAATACCGTTTACAAAATTACCTTATTCTTTGATAGTTCCAAATGTAAGCCGTGGGGGTGGTGTAGGAGTTATCCTCATTCCTCCTTGATAGTGAACCTATGCCTTTATCTTTCAAACTATATTTTCATTGTACTAGATAAATATCACTAAATATGAAGCATTCATGTTATTCCTTCAAAACTTCCATCGCATTAGACGTTAAATGAATTAATAGCTTTGGTGATTGCCAACTAGTTGTAATACCAATTCAATGATATATACCAGTGTCTTAAAAAAAATAATTCATAAGTATAAACAACATGTCAACATACTTTTGACTACCTTTTTACCATTACGAAATACAGACTACTCCACATTCCACTTAAAAAATTTATAGATACCATGTCATGCATGGCTTCTTAGAAACCTGATTCACCTGCTAACTCTAAAATATTTTTCACAGTACAGAGGTTGCAATCACCTTCTTATTTATTTTGAGATGTCAACTTCGTCGAAACCATTACACTTGACCCACGTGACCTTTGGTATATGAAAATTTCAGACTACCTTTCCCTTTCAACTCTACCTCTAGATCTTACTTGTAAAGGACAACAAACCTTTCTCAAAAGTGTCTCTCCCTATGTCATCCTGGGTGGTCCTCTTTATAAATGTAGCTCTGATGATATTCTCTTATGATGCCTTACAAGTTATGATATTCCTTATACCATCAAGGAAGTTCACGATGAAATTTTAGGAGGTCACTTCAGTGTCCTGGTTGTCACTAAATGCATCCTTCACCTGGGCTATTATTGGCCTACCCTCAACCGTGATTGTTGTGACTATGTCAAACATTGTGTTAAATGCCAGTAGTATGCTAATATTCATCACACAACTATTAATGGCTTACAGGTCACACAAGACCTTTGACCTTTCTCTCAACGGGGTTTGGATCTTGTCATAGAGATCAATCCTCATTATTTACAATGCCATCAAGGGATTATAACTTCTACTAAATATTATACTAAATGGGTTGAATCCATAACTCGTATTTCTACAAAAGTTGAGAATATTTGTGAATTTCTTAATCATCACATGATTTTTTGCTTCGACATTCCTCACCATCTCATCACTGATAACGTAAAATAGTTAAAAACAAAAACCTACGAAAACTTTGTGACATGTTTGGCATTCAACTAAATTTATCTTCACCTTACTACCCACAAACAAATGGCCAAGAAGAATCAACCAATAAAACCCTGAACAAAATTATTATGAAATTAGGTGACGATACTGAAAAGTATTGGCATATACACATTCCTTTAGCTTGTGGGCTTACCGTAGTAGTATTCACACCTCAACTGTTGTGACACCTTTCTCTCTAGTCTACGATACTAAGGTTTTCTTACCTCTTGAAGTTAAGATTCCATCTCTCCATATCTCACTCAAAGAAATGCTTAACGATGATGAATTTCTCTAGGACCGTTTGGCACAACTTGAGTTATTAGGTGAACATCATCTTAATGCTCTTGATCATCTCCAAATCTACCAAAAACATATCAAATGTTCCTATGAAAAAAAATTCCATGAGCGAACCTTTGAGGTCGGAAACCTCATCCTGAAGGAAAATCAATATGTAACTAAAGAATAGAAAAGTAAACGTGGAAAATTCACTCCTAATTTACTTGGGACGTATAACGTTACTCATACCTATGGATTAAGTGCTTATTGTTTGTATTCACTTGAACGTAAACACAAACCTGAACCCCTAAATACCTTGTATCTTCAACCATTCTATTGTTGAATCGATTCCTATATCACCTTCTGTCTATTTCAATCTCATCTATTGAGCACCCTTCAGCTTTCATATTACCTATTCTTGGGGTCAACGACTAAACAAGAATCATGTGATTACCCATCACATTTTATCCTTATCTTCAAAATGAGTACCATGGCTCTACTCATGGCATGATTTTCATCGATACTTTTTGTCTTTTTCAAGATGGAATCCCATGATCGTTCATCACTTGAAACATTTTCTTTCATAGTTAACCGCTGTGTGTTATAGTTTTGTCTTATAAACAAGAGCCTAATCTTCCTCTATAGTCTTGTCCATCACTTAAATGTCCAAAAGAAAAATAATTTCAAAATAAAAATGGGATTCAACTCCTTGATTCAAAATTCTATCAAATATATGAATCCCTCAAAAGAGACATATCTTCTCTCTATCTCGCCACTATAAATAGACTGCTCCCTCGAAGGACAACTATACAAAGCTAG
Organism: Taxus chinensis; assembly: GCA_019776745.2. NCBI lineage: Eukaryota > Viridiplantae > Streptophyta > Pinopsida > Cupressales > Taxaceae > Taxus > Taxus chinensis. The sequence goes on from CM034148.1 coordinate 656,315,631, forward strand.
CCATACTGCACATATCCTATCATAAAAAAAGGAATATTTGTGTAATATATATATATATATATATATTCAGAAACTTCCTGCATCGATCAGCTTCACGAAGACCTCAAGGAGATAATATACTCATCCCACATAGACATCCCGCATTGATCAGTCTATCAAAAAAACAAGAACAAAAATAAAATAAATAAATAAATAACCTTTTTGTCATGGACTTGCCTATTTTTATATTAGGTCTCTTGCTAAGTAGGCCTACTGTCTCACACTAAGTTACATAAAAAACCAACCATTTTCACCTCAATGCCTTTTCACCCTAATTTCATACCTTCTCGAGGGACTTGCCACAAACAAGACATTTTGTGATCATGTGAATTTCTTCACCCTTAGCATTGTCAATCATGCAACACATTCAATGTATTTTTTTCATAATCCAATCTAAGATATGGTGAACTCATTATGGTTCTTATCAATTAGGAAGCTCTTTTGTCTCCTCCTACCATTCACCTTCTTCATCACTTATTGATTATCCTATACAGGACTAGACCTTTGACACCTACACTTTAAGAATTCCTCTTTCAAAACCCTCACCATGCATAACTGACCTAAAATCAACCATGCCTACAATCACCTAAATACAACCATGCCTAAATGACCTAGACTCAATCATGCTTAAAACCTACCAAACCATTCCTCTGCTTCAACATATTATTCCCTAGGTTACGGGAGAACTACATCAGCTTGAGGCCCCTTTTCGCCAAGGTTATGTAGGTAGCACTCAGAGGGCATGGGGCCCTTGGAGGTTAGCTCAGTCACTCTAAACCCTAACCAATTTCCCCCCATTTTTATATTCACATTCTACCTTAGTTAGTTTCCATTTTACACAAAACTTGGAAATTAAACAATCATAAAAACATACATACCTACCATTTTATAACATTATCATATCATACATCATAATTTATTTTCCATAAAAAAAAAACTTAGAAATTAAATCAAACACAACACCATGACCAAGCCATGCTTAAATGACGTAAAATCCACTATGCCTATACCTGAATCAACCAAGCCTAAATGACCTAAAATCCACCATGCCTAACTAACCTAGACTCAACAATGCCTAACCCACCTAGACCCCACCATGCCTAACCCACCTAGACTCCACCATTCCTATACTTGAATCGACCATGCATAAATGAAATAAACTCAACCATACCTAAGTGAGCTAAACTCAATCATGCCTACATGACCTTGACTCAATCATACATAATTCACCTAGTTTCCATCAATACACAATAAAAATGGAAATTAAAAACATAGGTACATCATCTATCCAATAAAAATCCTCAACTATATAAATGGGAGAGTCTATGTATCAATACATATATACACAGAAATAGATAAATAAAAAAACTCAAAAATCTCATGTACATCCTCACTATCTTCGGCACGTAGGCCGATATAAGATCAAAATCTCAAAAATCTCATGTAAATCCTCACTATCTTCGGCATGTAGGATGGTGTATATATCAAAATCTAAAAATAATAATAATTCCAAGTAGCTAATTGTCACCCACCCTGAGACCCTCGGGGTCAATCTCATCTGGCTCCTCCTATCTACCTATCTGGCACCCTGCCAACATCTCCCCCCTCGCATGGGTCTCAGTCTAGTCTCTGTATGGCCCATAGCTAGGTCTAGCCTCCATGAAATTATAGCCTCACCCTGACCTTATCTCTGGGTTCATTGGCCCCCTATGATCTCTAAGCTATGAGTGTCAGAGCTAGTTCTCTCCCTCTTTGCTTGTTGTGCCATGTACTCAACATAAGAGGGTACGTGTATCCCTCCAGTCATTAAATGATCCTGGTAATATTATGCCTCATTCAAGGCATCCCTAAACCTCACTATAGATATTGTATTAGGTGGTACCATCAGCCTCACTGCCACTTGTCCACTCTTCCCTACTACCATCATCCTCACGACCACTTGTCCACTCTTCCCTACTACCATCATCATCACAGCCACCTATTCCTATGATAGCTATACCATGGGAATCTATCCTAGTGATGACCCTTGTATGATGGGACCTTGTCTCGATGCCTGTTTCAGTCTCCCTTCTACCACCTAAGCTTGTAAATGCAATGTGGCTAGCTTCCCCTGTAACCCTATGACTTGTGCCTGTAAGGTGGCTATTTTTCCTCCATCCTATATAGGATCCTGACCTTGTGCCTAGGTAGCAATCAACTTCCCCTGTAGTATAGTCACCTACTAATACAAAGTGACTACCTCTACCTACGTTGTTATTAACTGTACTACCAGAAATTCCACATGTCCCTGTAGTGCATCTCTATGTACTATCACAGTCATAAAAGTAAGATGCCCTACACATGGCATTACTTCCTGTAACTTTACTTCCCACCAATGTCTGTATACATCAGATACCCCTACATCATTTATCCTACCATCGACTAGTAACTCCTCCTGACCTACTGGCTCTGTGCAACGAGGTGGAGACAAAGTCCTCTCCACATCCTCCAATCAGTACTATGGAAATGGCAGCAGAACATTCTACACTAGTCTAAACTATCATTAAACTCTATTTATGGGGATCATCTCATGCACATTGGCACATCTCCCTTATATCCATCGCACCAATTCCAACCCCTATAGCTCTCACCTCATGCCTCTGAATGCTGAAAATCTGACATAAGGCCTCCAAACTATGTCTCTCGCATATAGCCCCTTTGTGTCCCACCTTTAGTTAGCCACATCATATAACACCTTTGTTACTCATCGCTGAACTCATGGGACCACTCATCACCTAAATCCTACCCTCTGTCCCCCAAAATGCTAGTCTACTACTGGAAGTCCTCATGACCGAACTATCAAAATGTGCTCATAACACTAACAATGTAAAAGGAAGGTATAACACAGGCCATATCAGTGCATCCTATGATATCCCCATAGCTCCCTATATAACTCTAAAAAATAAGTTGGCACCCATGCAAAGTAGACCCGCTCCTCGATCATGTCTCATAATACTCCCATTAAACCCTTGGGAAAATTACCTCCCTCTGAATCAGGAAGTGCATAGCACCCTACTGTCACCATCATCATTATGGCTAGCTGAGTCTCTTGTAGGTGTGTGACATACATCACCACGTATACGAATCTCCTGTTGTGCTCGGTCAGCTCACTAGCCATCTCGCTAAACACTCCAATCATCATCTTGAAGGCACCATCTACATATACACTATAAACTAACTCCCTAAAAATAAAAAGTTGCAGAATACTATAGACATACTCTAGCATGATCATCATCTTCCAATAGGAAGGTGGATGTTTTAGGTCGCTTCATCCCATCTATTGATGAGAGTGACCATAAGACTAGAATCTCGTCAGATCCATCTGTACCTCCTGACCCTAATCAGCCCTACCTCCCACATGTGGGTCCACTCCATCACACTGCACCTCAATTCCCCTAGTAGGGGTGGTAATCTATCTCGCAACATCAACTATTTCCGTGCCTGCAACCAACCAACTCAATAATGTCAGGGCCTGAATTCATTTTTTGTCAACAACATAATTCTACACCTGGCTAATGACTAGGGGATCAATTTCAGTATTAAATATTCCCTAAACTTACCTAAACTATGCAAGTGAAGTAGATACTTCAAAGATATTTCTAACGAATGTAAGATTGTGAAAAAATGACACTCTGAGCTCAAGATATGTCTAGTCAAAGTTCAGTCAATGGGAAAATCGATTTTGGTCAACAGGTCAATAATGGACCAATAACACTATGTTACATGGCAAAAGGGAGTTGGAAAAATTAGAGGTTTAAGAAGTTTTCACTATCACTCTTCGATGATCATAAAATTCTATAGCTCGGCAGAACAAGAGGCTCAACTTTTGTTACTGATGGGAACCTGGTTGCAGTGAGGATGATTATATTATCACCGACGTGGTGGTTCCTCAAACCACCACATGGATTGCCACCACAAGTTTTATTTTCCAATCGAGGATCAATAAGTGGTATTTATTACCATATTTCATATGGAATATCAAATTATAATACTTGGGTTGAATATCATTTTATTACCTTTGTAATTATTTGGCATATTAACCTCCATGTAATTTTCTATGTTTTTCCAAACTACTCGAGTTCTTTGCCAATGTGTTTGGGATAGTATTATCTCCTTGTAGATTAGGAAAGTCAACATTGCCACATTATCTACCAAAAAATCTCCTATTTCCAAGAAACTCAGGGGTATCTCGGTCTATAATATGGCGAGCTATACTTATCTAAACCAACATTGAGCTTATCACACACCCCATAATGCACGTGGTCAACCCAACAAACTCAGCAAAACCAATAGTGTACAACTTGCCCCAATATTTGACGGATAACACCATTGTGTGGCCCAAAAAAATAGTGGGATGTGTGGCCAAATTCACGGTTTAATATGCATCCCGTTCTATATTTAAACCTATGTAATCTCTTTTTCCCTATACTTGTGGGACAATATCCATAGGGAGGATAAACCAAGTGGCAGAAAAGGAGTAGGAGGTGGGATTTAAACCCTCGAACTCTTAGTTAAAATACACATACGTAAACCAACTTGCCCAAGGAGCTCAATGGTTTACAAAATGGCCCACTGCAACTTATACAAGGGGTGCCAAGTATGTGTATAGGCAGAATAAGGGTACTTAGAGGAAAATGCAATTTTGAGGCACTTCCACTCAAAACCAGATCTCGATTTATATATGAAAGTTGATTAAAAAATTTTATATGACCACGATGTGTGATAATTTTTCTTATTTGGAGATTTTGTGACCGATTTATTTTCTATTAATGTCACATAAAGGCATAGAATTAAAGGTAGACACCACTGCAAGTGGATCAGGAAAGTGAGGGACAGAGGCTAAGCTTCATTAATGTCCTTCAAAGGTCTATAACATATTTTTGAAAGTTTTTGATTCCTTATTGGTTAATGTAAAGGTTATTCTATTTACATTTTTAAACATTATTAATGGATCAGTTCACCATGAACCTACGGACGTAGGAATTCCAAACCCCATAAACAATCTGATGTTGTGTTCTAATTTTTATTTTTAGTTTATGATATTTGCAGGTAATTTAAAATCAGAATATGAATATGGATGCAACTATAATTAGTAATTGATAAAATTGGGAAATCGATTAAAATCAAGAAATAATGAATTTAGGCTTCGATCAAATAGTGATTTTTAAATAAAAAAGAATTTAAATTTCAGTTTGAAATCTATATGAATCTAAATTTAATCAATTTTTGGAGTATAAAAGACTTCAAGTTGATTAAAAATTAACAATCCTTGAAAAAAATTAAAAGTGGAAAAAATAAAAACACCAATTTTTGGATCAAGTTTTGTGTCAAAGCAGTTAGATTATTGGATTATCTTCTAATTGTGTTTGAAAATTTGGCTTCAGTTTCAATATTTATTTATGTTTTCAGTGTGTAGAAATTTTGGGGCTTGTTAATCCTCATTTGTAGTGTGTAGTTTTGGAAGTACAAGTTATGTTTGCAAGAATAGGTAATCATGGGCAAGTCATCCAAACACGAGCAATAGGATGAGCTTGAATCCATAAAATGCCAACTCTAGGAAGAAATTTTTTTCGTAAGAGCTAATTTTTATTCCTTACAAGAGGAAATAGTGTGGTTAAAATCTGAGCCACAATCCTCTATAACCAAGAAAGAGGAATATGTCAACGAAATTCTTGTACATAGCAAGAAGTTGATGGTTTTTGTCAAAGAGTTGTAGGAAGAAATACAGACCAAAGATTCCCTCTTGGAAAATCTTCAACAAGTTGAACACAGAAAGGAAATGCCTTCCAAATCAGATGCAGGTACTATGATAGAATGCACTGTAAGTTGTTCACATTTTAATTCTTCCTCTCATTCAGTTTCAGATATTCCTTTGGGTCAGATTAAAAAGCACACTAAGGGAATTGGGTCTAAACTAATGGTTAAGATGGGATTTAATGGAAAGGGCCTTAATAAAAATGGACAAGGTAATGCTAACCCAATATAGGTAGAGGATCAGCCTCGATTTGCAAGTTTGGGTTATTCTAGTGGGAAAATGGAAATCAGAAAAATTTCCAAAGCAGCTGAAGGAAGACAAGCTTCCAACAACCAAGGATCAATGAATCTAAAATTGTAGGATTCTACCCTTAGAAGGAACAATGAAAGGTGTAAGAAAGTAGGTAAATGATGTAATGAAATTCCACCTCTTCCCACTTACACTAATAATAACACTAAGGGGAAATTAAATCCTAAAACTTCTAAAACTCTCTTTCAGTCTGAATAATATAGCTTTCGTAGACAAATGTATGGTTTCCTTGCATGTTTTGTGAAGGTACTAATCATTCTGCAGCATATTGTTGGAAGAGGAAAAATATGATAAAGAAGTTAATGCCTTTTGTGAATGCTAAGGCAGGTGCTAAAGACCAATCTATCCCTAGTAAGGCGAGAAATGGAAAAAAGGTTACCTATACTAAATAGAGGAATCATTTTCCTAGAAAGAGCTTAGGGAATGGAAAAATGGGTAAGACTCCTAAAAATAGGGAAGTTAAAAAAAAAATCCCATTGTAAAAGGAATGGTCACAATGTTAAGATGTGTTGGTATGTTCGTTCAGTGCAACATTGGAAATTTGTTAAAAAGGAAAATAATGTCAAACCAAAATTTGTTGATCTAACTCATGTAAATGATCATTCTGGTACTAGGGAAGTAAAACCACCTAAATGGAGAAATACAAGTAATTGGATGGGTAAAACATTCCTCAACTTTATGTTTTCATTATAGTAACTAGTGATAGTATGCAAACATTTTCAAAGCTATATTTTAAGGATTTGATCCTATGTTTATATTTATCTTTGAAATAATTTGGAAGCATCCGTGGAGAATATTTGAGTGATAGCTTCATAATACTCATATTCATCTTCTCACATTTTGGTTGGTTATTCCATTTCTAACAACAGTATGTAGGGATACGGGCATCATTGGAATGTCTATTTTAAAACTTGGAGTTTTATAGTGTTGTCATTTGTTCAAATTTATGGATAGATTTGGGTAAATTTGATTTTTGTAACTATCGGATGTGGTTGCAATTAGGGTATAAACTTATTACACTAACAAATTGGTTTGTAAAGGCATCAGGTGATCATTTTGTAGATTATGGTGGTTCACAAATTTGGGTAAGCATACAATTTATAATCTATCTCTTTAGAGTTCATTGTATGGATAGAATATTTACATATTCACATTGATTCAGATTTTAACTATAGCCATTTTTCACGTTGATGGTTTAATTATTCTGGATAGTGAATATTTATAGTTATAATCAGCATAACACAAAGTGTCATTTGAACACTAGCTTCCGTTATAGATGGGTGTTATTATTTGACTTATTATTTGTGATGGTGATATAATATTTTTGGTAGATGCATGTGGATTAAGTTGTTGAATATAGCTATATTTTGCATTAATAGTCTATTTCATTCTGGATAGTGAATACTTGCAGTCGTTATAGTTTTAGATGGATAATGGGCACTAGCCTAATTGTGGGTAGTTTAGATGTCTAGTATACTAATATGTGTTATGAAATAGTAATTTAAGTAATCACTCGTATCACAAAGTGACATTTGAACACTAGCTTTCTATAATAGAATGGGTGTTATTATCTGGTCATTTATTTTTTATGGAATTACAGTGGGGTATGGTAATTCAAAGTTTTGTGCAGAGTTGACAAGGTTACAACATTTGAGATAAACACTAGCTTAATTAGGTGTTATTATCTGATCAGTTATGTAATTAGCTAATCAACTATTTGTATTTTATTAAACTATAATGTTATTTCAGGTTATTGTATGTGTTTTTGCAATGCATGAAGAGATAGTGTGTTTTTTGGGTTAATACATAGTTTTTTTGTGGACAAAAAGCCTTCTCAGTAGGGAGGAGTGATCAAGGGATCAATTTAAGTGTAAAATGTTCCCTAAACTTCCCTAAACCATTCAATTTAGTAGAGACTTTAGAGAGATTTCTGACACTTATAAGGACGTGAAAAATGGACACTCTCAGCTCAAGATATGTCCGGTCAAAGTTCAGTCAATGGGAAAATTAATTTTGGTCAACACATCAGTAATGGACAAACAACACTGCGACATGTGGTAAAAGGGCATTGGAAAAATTAGATTTTTAAGAGGTTTTCGCCACCAATCTTTGACGATCGTAAAATTTTATAGCTCATAGAACAAGAGGCTCAAATTTTGTTATAGAGGGGAGCCCAGCCACCGTGAGGATGATTATATTATCACCGACATGGTGGATCCTCAAACCACCATGTGGCTTGCCACCACAAGTTTGATTTTCCAATCGAGGATCAACAAGTGGTCTTTATTTTCATATTTCATTTGGAATATCACATTATATTACTTGGGCCAAATTTCATTTTATTACCTTTGTAATTATTTGGCATATTAACCTCCATATCATTTTCTATGTTTTTCCAAACTACTCGAGTTCTTTGCCAATGTGTTTGCGATAGTCTTATCTCCTTATCGATTGGGAAAGTCAACATTGCCACATTATATCCCAACACATCCTCCAATTTCCAAGCAACTCAGGGGTATCTCAGTCTATAATATGGCAAGATATACTTATCTAAACCAACATTGAGCTTATCATATACCCTGTAATGCACGTGGTCAACCCAACAAACTTAGTGAAACCAATAGTGTACAACTCGCCCCAAGATTGGGTGGATAACACCATTGTGTGGCCCAAAACAATAGTGGCATGTGTGGCCAAATCAAAAGTTTAATAGGCAGCCCGTTCTATATTTAAATGTGTGAAATCTCTTTTGCCTTATACATGTGGGACAATGTCCATAGGCAGGATAAACCAAGTGGCTGAAAAGGAGCAGGAGGTGGGATTTGCACCCCCGCCCTCTTAGTTCAAATACACATCCACTAACCGAATCACCAAATGAATGTAATGGGTTATAATATGGCTCGCTGCAACTAATACAAGGCATGTCATCTCTGTGTATAGGTAGAATAGGGGTACTTGGAGGAAAATGCAATTTAGAGGCACTTACACGCAAAAACCAGATCTTGAGTTATACATGAAAGTTGCTCATAATTTCAAAATAATCACGATGGTGTGATAATTTTTCTTATTTGAAGATTTTGTGATAGATTTATTTTTTGTTAATGTCACACAAAGGCATAAAACCAAAGGGAGACACCACTACAAGTGGATCAGGAAGTTGAAGGACAAAGGCTGAGCTCCATTAATGTCCTTCAAAGGTCTGAAACATAGTTTTGTAAGTTTTTGATTCCTTATTGGTTAATGTAAAGGTTATTTTATTTACATTTTTAAACATTATTAATGGATCAATTCACTACGAACCTAGGGACGTAGGAATTCCAAACCTTATAAACAATCTGATGTTGTGTTCTAATTTTTATTTTTAGTTTATGATATTTACAAGAAATTTAAATTCAAAACATGAATAGGGATGCAACTATAATCAGTAATTGATAAAATTGGGAAATTTATTGAAATCAAGAAACAATGAATTTGGGATTTGATCAAACAGTGAGTTTTGAATAAAAAAGAATTTAAATTTCAGTTTGAAATTAGTATGAATCTAAATTTAATCAATTTTTTTAGTATAAAAGACTTCAAGTTGATTAAAAATTAACAATCCTTGAAAATGTTTAAAAAGTTGAAAAAAAATAAAAAACACCCATTTTTGGATCAGCTACCCCATATGCATTTATCATGTTCCTACTTTATCCCTGACCACTTATTTATCCCATTCCCACTTACTCGAACCTCATACCCACCGTGATCTAAGTCCCACCTATCCCCTACCTACAATTACCTACCCTCTCCTTTTCCCACCTACTTTTCTCCCTCCTTGATCCCTATTCCCTTCATTTCTTATTTTTCATACCCTCTCTTTTCCACCCCATATTCGCCGTCTGCATCTAACCTATTTTGGCCCTATCATGTTTTTACAGTGACCAATGCCTGTCACCCATGACCGCCATCGGTCACCTCTGAATGATGTTAGTCCCCTATGACTGCCATCAGTCATGTTTTTCCCCACCGATGCCAGTAATACATAAGCGATATCGACTGACCCCAAAATGGTGTCGGTCTCTGGTTCAGCCCCAAATCCAAACCCCCACTGCCCTAAAATTCTAAAATTGACCAAAATAATCCTAAACTACCCCCATTATACCCAAACCTCACCCAAATTCATTTCCTAACCTAATTAGCCTACATTCCACCCTCCCCATACAAAAATCAAATCATTTTACCTGCATTTTCAAATTTTTAATTCGCCCCCCTATTTGTTCATTTTACCACAAACACCAATTGAAAATACGTAATAGGGGTTGGGACCTACATCATCCCACTACCTCCTCCTCACTAGAACCTCTAGTATATATATTGATGGGCCTCTGCCACTCCATCCTGTTACTCGCCATGTCTACAACCAACCTCCCAATCCTCCACCGAATCAACTCATTCCACACACTCACATGGACCCATCTTCCTCACTCCAAAAACCACTCAACTCCCTCCACCTTGGTCTCATCCAATCACCTTTTCCTCTTCTCCTCGAAAACACCACACACTCCTCTCTTGTCACTTTCCAACAATATGAAATGTAAAATGAATCCATAAGTATACAGATTTTTACTTTTTAACCATGACCCGACCTGACTGATGTCAATTTTTCCATACCAATAGCAATCACGTTCCCTAGTCTATTGATATTGGCTTACAGTGACCGATATCAGTTTTCTATGACAGATATCAGTTATATTCCTTATACCCTATTTGACCCCTTCTCATTAATTTAATCACCTTCATACACTTTTACCCTTCACTACCTTCACCATTAACCCTAAGGTATTTTCTACCACTTAACCACCCAACTGGTACTTCTCGTATTTTTCCCTTCCACCTCTTTCTCTCTATATTGGCCTTACCCACAGCCTTACCTCCTAACCTCCACACCAAGAAACATTCATCCCTACCCATGCTCTTGCCTCTTGACCTCTCCACCACCAAATTTTTCCCTGAAACCCTAGCCCAAGACATTGTTTACCTTCCACATTCCCTCATTTTCCGTTGGGTCATACTTTGGCCCCTAACATGGCCTTACCTACGAGCTTTCCTAGCTCAACCAACCCAACCTTGACCCTCGTGACCCTCTCATTTTTGTACTCATTATCCCTTGCAATAATGTCACTCGGGTTGTTTAGCTCATTGCCCTTACCTTTCCTAAATGATATGTCTGTTATCCAAACCAACCCATAGCTTTGGTGTACCGGATCATACCTAATGTCATGCACCTAACCTTGTTGTGATTCCTAACCATATCCTATGCCTTAGATACTCGAATCACTTCACCCTTGCTGGATAGACCTACCGGCCTTTACCAATGTAGATTTTTTTCACTTGTAGGTCTGGTACATTATCACAATCTATATTTGGTATTCACTGTAACCCCACCCATTGTACCATACCCACCAGCCTAAACTACCCCTACATTTCCTTAATTGCATTTAGGGATTTGTTATTTTACCTATACCTTGCCCTTACCCATGTCATGACCTATATACAGTAGTGTGACCATTGACCTTGTGTACTCATTATACCTTGGGATGTCCTTACCCATGTTTTTTTAGCCTAACAAGCATACCTTTCTTATTGTCATGTTATTTATCCTAACCAAAACTTTAGTGTACTAGAACATACCTAAAAGTTCCTGCACCTGACATTTTTTTGATTCCTGACCATATAATATGCCTTGGATACCTGAATCACTTCAACCTTGTTTGGAGAAACCTATCAAACTTGGATGATGTAGAGTTTACAAGCTCTTCAATCTGGTAGTGTGTTACAGTCTATGCGGGTGCATGCCTTAGATTTCCATTTCCCATTACCCAATTTAACCCTATCCCATTACCTATTACCTGATTTGACCATTACCCATTCCCAATTTGACCATGGCCTATTACATATTACTCGAGTTTAACATCACCCTATCCAAAAGTACACATACCCTTTCCCACCTAACTTCACTTAAACCAACTACATATTTATCAAACCACTCACTGATTCTATATAACACCTTATCAGTTCCTAGTTTGACGGGGATCAACTTCACCCTCACATGGGAGACCTTGTTCTCACCCACACATGGGGTAATCACTTCCTATTTTTGTCAACATCACTTACCAATACAAGCTAAATGACAAAAGGGGAAAAATGTAGACATCAAAATTAGGTCATACTACCCTTATAACCTTGTTAATTAAATTAACCATACCTTACATATTCATATCCTATAGTGTACATGATTAATTGAATTAATTACTTTAATTAATTTAATTAACATCCTCACTTGACAACTTCACCTAGCCACATCACCTAGACACTTCATCACGGACCTATTCTTAGCATGTTTATTTTAACTAAAAATCAATTTCTACTTACCTTAACTAACTGAGACTTAGTCTAACCCTAACATTAGATGCCTATCCTTTCTCTAAAAACATACCCACATATCTAAGCACATGTTATCATTTTATATTAGGAATAATGGGAAGAACTAGACAAAAGATAGTAAAGATATGTTATTTTTGCAAACCTAGGATTTCCTGTTGTAACCAACGTCAGTTAACCCTAAAATTACACTAGTCACCCTAACCGTCATCGGTTACCATATATTAATTTTGGAAACCTTGTTCGAGAGGCTAGAAACTTTGAGAGGTTGGTCATTTTTCAAGTTTGGAGACAGAGACTATCACTAAGTTGACCTTAACACCCCAAAAACCTCACAGAAACTTACCCAAACCTGGTACCCCACCTAAAGTCCCACCTCAAGGCTTCACAACTCTCTATGCAGATAGAGAAAGCCTGGGTACCCATTTTTAATTTCTCCCATTATCCACCCTAAACCTTCATCAATCACATATAAAATGTCATTGGTCATAACTTGACTGGTGTCAGTCTCTATGTTTGACAACCTAGCTTAGGACAACAAGCTAATACCCACCCCCAAACTAACTAGAATCATTTGTAGCCTTTACTAGATCAACATAAACTAAAAACTACCTACCCAGCCTCCATATCTGATTATAACCCTACATGTTAGATTACATTTTCTTATTGTATTTGAATGAGATGCCTAAATCATATCAATTATAGTAGGATGCTATTTGTTTACGTTATTTCTTGCATTGAATTATATTAAACAGTGGATTAACATCCATCTAGGAAGTATCACACTTCCCAGATCATGCACACGCTACGTAGTCCATTGACATATATTGTTTAATATTATTCTTGTGGTCTTATTTTACATTTCCAGGTAGTTCCTCCTAGCCAAAAGGAATTTCTTCATGGTCATCCTGGATCAGAAATTAGAAATGTGTGCACAACCTTCAATTGACATCACAAATAGGTATTTTGTCTTGGCCTATAACCCTGAACCTATTTCATTAAATCTGTTAAGAATCCAATGAAATAAGGCCCTCATCACCGCTCTCACCTATATTCTCCTCTTTCCATGTCTCCCATCCACTCATCATATCTCCAGCCTCAAGGGGTCTCTATATACCCACCATCTCCTCCTCCTTACCCTCATCTAGGTTCAGTCTATTTAAGCTGGTAACCTCACCCTGACCCTATCTCTTGGGCCAAAAACCCCCTGTGCTACTTGAACTATGAGTTTGAGACCTGGTTTTCTCATTGGCTCCATGTTGGGCTCTGTGCTTAGCATATGATGGGACATCAATGCTAGCTATGGTCAGATGATCCTGCTACTAATGATCCTTGCTCAGGGAATCCTTGAACCTAGCCATGAACATTATCTGGGGTGGCATCATCACCCTGGCTCCAATGTATGAACCCTTCCCTAACAATAATGGCATTTGTACCTGTACTAAGGGACCATGTCCCAGTGTCGGAGCATATAAAATGAGACCCTATCTTGGTTCCTATCCTAGTGCCTACACTAGTACCTGAGTAGCTACTTGTGCCTATGATGTCGCAACCTATGCCTAGGTTGTGGTCAGTTAGCTCTGTAAACCTGTGACTTGTACCTGTAAAGTGGCTACATGTTCTCCATCCCCTACAGGAGCCTGTTCCTATGCTTGTGCTATCCGACCCTATAAATTAGTCACCTTCCCTATCAAGGTGGCCACCTGTGCATGTGGTGCTATCAACTATTCACCCAGAGCAGTCACTTGTCCCTGTATTGTATCTCTCTACACCATAACCGTCACCAAATGTGGTTTCCTTGGCCATGGTGGTACTACCTGTAACTTTGTTTCCCAACATTTTATATGTGCTATAGTGGTCTCTAAATCATCAAGTTTTCTTTCCACTGGCACCTCCTCTTACCCTATTGGGTCTGTAGGATGGGGTGGAGACAATGGTCTCTCCACATCATCACTGCGGTACTTTGGGGAATAGTGGCGGCACATACTAATGTAGTCTGAATGAGCATCAAACTATGTCAACTGGAATCATCTCGTGCTCACCAACATTCCTTCCTTATAGTCACCTCAGTAGTTGTAGCCCCTATAATGTCTGGGCCATCCCTCTATATGTGGAAAAAATAATATAGGGTCTCCAAACTATGTTCAAGGCATAATAACCCTCCAGCTGACATCTGTAGTATTCCACATTGTGCACTACCTCATCCACTCATGGATGACCACCTCCTACCACACATCTCTATATCCAACCCTCTATCCACCATGATGCCAATCTACTATCGGTTTCCTCGTGGACACACAATGACTATATTGCCCATATGCCCAGTAATGTGCAGGTAAGTACAACAGATGTTGTATCATTACATCCTCTAGTAGGCCCAAATATCCCTCTATAGTTGTGCTAGATATGTAGGTGTCCATGTAAAACAAACCCGATCTCATAGCATATCCTTTAAGACTCCCATAAAACCTCAAGGAGATCAGAAACCCTCTTAATATTTAAGTGCATAACACCCCACCGCTACCATCATCAACACTTCCAATCGAGTCTCCTATGGGTGTGCAACATACATCGCTCCATATATGAGACTAGCATTATGATCCATCAGGTCACTTTCCATATCTCCAAATACTTTAAACATCACCTCAAAACCCTCATCTACTAACATTAAATAAACAGGATCCCCAAAAATCGGTAACCGCAAAACCGGTATATATCCTTGAGCATGATCGTCATCTTGCCAGTGGGTAGATGAATTTTTTGGTCGTTGGATCCCATCTATCAATGAGAGTGACCATAATACTATGATCATGTCAGATCCACCTGTACCACCTGATCCTAACCAATCCACCCTCTCGCATGTGATTCCACTCATCCTCTGTAATGTTGGGTTGCATCTCCCCCAATAATGGTGGGACCCTGTCCCACATCGTCAAATAATGTCATACCTGCATCCATGTAATTCACCAATGTCAAATACATACCTATATTATTTCTTTCTTCCCATCCCACATCTACACTTACCTACCTCCTTTTTTACCTATTTCATTGATCTCTCATATCTTCTATCTCGCCTCGCAAAGTACCATTCTTCTATTTGATCACTATTTGACCTAATTTTTCCCTAACCACCAAATTATCCTTACCTAATTAACCCTACACCCACCCACTTCTACCTTTACCTACCTCTATTCTATTTATGCTAACCACATTACCCACTTCTGATTTCTACCCTCTCATTTTTAGCCCATTTAGGCCTTCTAAATCTCACCTATTAGGCCTTGGTCACCTTTCACAGTGACTAGCATAGGTCACCTTGACCGGTACCTGTCACCTATCTCACCCACCAACACTGATATGCCAAACCGACATTAGTTGCTACCTAACTAGTGTCGTTCTCTTGTTCTGTCCTAAGGCCAAACCCCCATGCCCCCAAATTCCAAAAAATTAACAAAACAACCTATTTACTACCCCAAACCCACCTCAACCCCACTCCAATTTATTTATCCACCTAATTAAGCTACATTCCACCATTTCCCCAGCATAACTCATTCATTTTAACCCAATTTCACACTTTTAATTTTAACCCCCATTTCTTCATTTTAACTTCATAATTTAATCACAAACCAATACCAAGGATTGATTCCTACCTCAACACGTTGCCTCCTCCTCACTCAAACCTATGTTCTATAAACTGGTGGTACTCTAGTTCCTCCTCCTGCTATAGCCATGCCTCAACTAAAATTCTTGGTCCTCCAACCAATCTAATCACTCATAATGATATCGTCAATCCATCCTCCTAGCTCCTCCAGCTGCTCAGATGCCTCCAAATAATATTGGTAAAAAACCTCATCCTTTTCTCCACGAAAAACATTGAAAACTCTTCTCTGTCCTTTTCTATAAATAGAAAAGTTAAAATGAATCTGTAACATATGGATTTTTACTTTCTACCCTACCCCTTACTTGACTGATGTCAGTGTATCTTGATCGGTATCGGTCATATGCTCTAGTGTACCACGGTTGATTTCTCTTAACTGGCATTGGTATACCATAGCTGGTATCAGTGAGCCTATTTGAGTCCCTTACACTATTTATTACCACATTTGATTACCTGAAACCCTTTTCACCTTACCCAGGCTTACATTCATCCTTACCACTCAACCTAATTGCCTTATAGCCCACAACCAGCCACCATATCAGTTGGGGCATGTTTTTGCCTCCAGCTATGGTCTTACCTATGACCTATCCAAAATCACCCAGCCTAACCTCACCCATTTTATGACACCCAAATTTCTCTTACTTGTTATACCTTGCTATGACACTACTCATGTTATTTATCCTAATGACCTTACCTTTCCTAATGTCGTGTTGTTTATCCCGACCAAAGCTTTGGTGCTATGGAACACACCTACTACCTATTGTTGCACCTTGCCCTATTGTGTTTTAGAACCGTATCCTATACCTTGGATACCTGAACCACATCAACCTTATTTGGATAAATGTATTGACCTTGGAGGAAGTAGAGTTTTCAAGGTCTTCAAACTAGTACCTTATTGCATTCTATACATGTGCATGTGTTCAAATACAACTACTTATTACGTGAACCGATATCACCATTACGAACACCTCACTTGTCCCCAATTTTTTATCACTTATCAATTTATCAAACTACTCACTAAGTCCATTCAATACCTCATCAATTCTTGGTTTGAGGAGGATCACCTCCACCCATACTTAGGGAAACTTAATCTTCACTCATACCTGAGACAAATTCCTATTTTTTTCAGCATCGTTTATCAGTACAAGCTATGTGAAAAAAGGGGAAAATATAAACACCAAATTTAGGTCACACTTCCCTTAGTCCCTTTAAATTAATTAACATAACGCATTTACCTAGCCATGATCCTTAGACCCACATTGATATTAATTTAATTACTTACAAATTGAATTAATATTCTTCCTCACATTATTAATTAATTTACTAAATTAAATTAAGTTAATTTAACCCTCACACATCCACCTCATCAGTACACCTCGCCTTGGACCCATTCTAGGGGCATTTAACTCACAGTGACCAAGTCATCACTCCAAGTGTTGAGACATCACTTGACCTAACTAACTAACACTTCTTCCTAAAAAAACTAGAATTCTTCTATCATCTTCCTATCTTTTCTAATGAGAAATCCACTTCCCTAAGCAGACTGAACTTGGAAAACACGCCAAATATGGGAATATCTTCCTATTTTTATTAAACAAGAATGTTTCACCCTAATCGACACCAGTTTATCGTTAGTCGAAGTCGATCACCTAACTACCATCGGTTCCCTTATATATAATTGTAAAACTCTTCACCTGGGTTGGTCATTCAGTTATTGGAGTTCTATTCAATTCAAGATTAAATATTCAAGCCTTCCTGCATCAAGATGAAAAACACACACAACCACTGTGCAAGAAAAGCATCCAGTTCTCCTTCTAGAGCATTGGAATACTCACAACAGCACATAGGTTGTATTCTTGTGGCACTAGACTCAAGCACCTCTTCTCTTATCAACCATCTCCACTCACAAGATCTAAAAAATACCAAGTAAGTATTGTGATTTTAATCATTTGTGCTTATTCCATTATAGATCTCTTACTTCTTTCAATATTTCATTTCTTTTGTTACCTGTATATCATTTCTTCCCACCAACCCACTATTCCACCACCCTAAGCCTTTTCACCCTTCTTAACCTCATTCTTAGTATTCATGAGTCTTTTGAGGCATAGTATGACCCAAATCACACTACGCTCACTCTCTATGTAATCACAGAGAGCCTAAAAGCACTTTTTTAATAGTTTACTACCTATTTCCCCCACCAATGTCGATTCCCTGAACACCATCAGTTTAATCCCCATACTGACATTGGTAATCTGATCGATACTGGTATCTATGTTATTTTAATATCCTCATACCAACAAGCTTCCTTATCACCCAAAACCAACCTAGACATCAACTAATCAGCCCTAGACCCTTACCAAACCTCTAACAGACCTACCTGACCTGAAAAAACCTTGGTTCTAATTAGATTTAGTGTTTCATTTTAATATTTTACATTAAATATAGTATATTGTGCGTATGATAAACCTAAATCATTACATTTCAATAGGACCTATTAATTTCATTCACTTATTCACATTAAATTGTTATTAAATAGTGGATTTATAGTGTCTCTAGGAAGCCCCATGCTTCCTGTATCTAGCATATGCTAGGAATTCCATTATCTTGTGCTATTTAATACTCATCTTGTGGTCTTGCTTTGCATTTATAGGTAGTCCTTGCTAGAAACAATGAATTTGTCTATGATCAGCTTGGATAATGTCAATAATGCATGCATTCTACCTTCCACATTCACTTCACATGTATTCCTCCTTAACCATTTAACTTCCATTTGTTTCATCCTAGAAAGCATAAATTTTTTTAATGAAACGCGTACATCTCACCTCCTTGGATCTTGGTTTTGAGGTTTCACATCTTACTAGTTGTGTGGGGTTGAGAATAGAGTGAGATTGTCATTCTAAATTTTAGTAGCTAATCTTCATTAATTAACAAATATTTGGGTGTTTGATATTTAAATTTGGCTAAATTTTAGGGGTTAGGTCATTTTCTATTTCAGCTACATTTTATGGGTATAAGTTAATTTTTTTGGTTGATTCTCTTAGCATTTATAGTAATAGCCAAATTTTTATATTCAAACCACATTTACCATGTTTACAAAAGAGAAATTTTCTTCCATTCAGTGACCTAATGCCCCCAATCCACAGTTACAACTATCTGACTGTAGACACCCTAAAAATACATACATATTTATATCTCTCTTCTATCCAATTATAATTAATTAAATTAATTCTATCTTGCCGCAGTACACCCCTTTGGAATTAATTAAATTATTTCTGCCATTTATATGTACCCTTTTAGAATTAATTAAATAAATTATATCATGCCTTTGGAATTAATTAAATTAATTCATACACCCCCTTGGCTAATATAATTAAAAATTTAATTAAATAAATGGTTAATTATCTCCTTACAAATAAATACTAATCAAATTAGTTATTTAATTGATTCTTCTCCTTAGTCAACTAAACCTAGAATTTCACTTCTAGATTCCTAGAATTGAGGAGGCTTTAAAAGTGTGTGTATAAAAAAAATTCCAGATGTAAGCTCTGTTATTCTAAATGTCCATTTCCCCTATAAATCTGTAACTACAAATTGCCAAGTCTACTTGGTAACATGTTTGATTCAACCATTAACCTAGAGCTTAGTCAATATTTCATCCACCTTTCATGGCTCTACGCTCACCTATAAAATAAATCCATTTCCTTTTTAAATTCATCTTTGGAGATTTGAGAAAATTACATCCAATTACTACCGATTTGACATCCTCTTATTTGTGAAAAAAAATCTCGTAGCATCTGCAACCACATTTGGAGATTAAAATACAATATTTTCCACAATCCAAATCTTTAACAAAACCAACAAGCCTAAAGCTTCTATAGTTTAATATTGAGGTTTTTTAGATATCTACAATGAAGGTTTAATCTATTTTATTTTTATTTATCTTTTGCTTTCTATGAATTTCCTTGTTTACATTTTTACATGATCGATGTTTTAGTTGAGAGCGACACTCAGGAAGCCACATACTATCCTAGCAAATCTAAGGTAGAGACCAAAATATATGTAAACTGTTAGAGTAGGTATTTACCTTAGCTCATGTTCACCTAGGTACTTTATTTACCTTTATTGTATTTATCCTTACCCACTTCTTTTATTTTATTTAGATATTAGGGGGATATTATCTAGTTATTAGGTATAGTTCTTTCCTTGATCTATGGTATTGACTAGATCCTTGATGTCTAGTTCTTTCCTAAATATATGGTCTTGACTAGTTATTTTATGACTAGTTCTTTCCTTGATTTATGGCTTGATCTATGACCTTGACTTGTTCTTAGATTGTTATTCCTTCCGTATATAAGCAAGGCTCATTCTCATTGTATTTCATTGAGTCGAAATCCTTAGTCTTTAGTCATATGGTATGGTCGTATGAGGTATTAAGTTTTTGATTCTTACTACAGGGTGCTTAACTCCAGCCCCCTTTAATTTTATTTGTGTGGTGAAAGCAAGATCATTTTATTTTGTTTTAGGGGAAACTAAAATAAATAACATAGTATAAAATTGAAAATCTTGTATCTTTTGATCGATAACTCAGTTTTGAGTGTTGTTTTTTACAAAAGTGATATTTTTGTGCTCTTTCCTTTGGAAATATTTATTTTTAGAATCTTACTAGAATTATAAACTGACATAAGTTAACACACACTCATTATAAAGTTCCAAAATTAGGGGGGTCTCTTGTTGCATTGTTTGGTTCTTGCATTTCTTTTCATGATTTTTTGAGAATGGTGTATTTATCTACTTCTTAATTACATCATGTTGAGACATTAACAACACATAATTACCACACATAGAAACCAAGAATCGAAACAATAATTAAGAGGAAAGTATTATGGGCTTTAAATTATTCAGAATAACCAGTGTTCACTTAAGAATATGAGAAATTTCAGTACCACTACAAATTTGAGGAATGTATGGATTTGATAGGAACTTATGTAAGTGATAGTCTTTTGTTTCATTTGAAAAAATGTGACTCTCCTTTCAAAATATGGGATAAATTGGAATATTTATTTAGTAAGATGGATCATATGAGAGCCATGAAACTTGAATTTGAGATCACCTCTCTTAAACCTAACTTAGAAACATTTCTACCTTTTTCTCTAGCATGGATTATTTTAGGTGACACATTTAAAATACCTAACTTAGAAACATTTCGTGAAATACTTATTAGGGAAGAATCCAAATTTTCAAACCTTGATTTTTCCACCTCTCAAAAGGTATTAGCTACATATAATCCTAAGGGAAACGGAAAACAAAAAATTAAAACCAAATCCACCCCTTCTCCATCTCAAAATACTCCTAAACCCAAATAAAATAACTCAAAACCCAAGGATTTTTCTAAATCCAAGAATAACTCTAGCCTTTCATGCTCTTTTTGTGGGGGTATTGGTCATGAAGAAAATAGGTGTTATAAGAGAATGTAATTCTTAGAGGATGCAATCAAGAAACAAAAAATTTCTATCTTCACTCCACCTCCTTATAGTTAGCATGGAAAAACACTTAATGTTGTTGGGAGATCTCAGTCACCACTTGTAGATAGTTGGGTTATAGATTTTGGTGCTTATCATCACATGAATTCGTCTAAGGAGTCTTTTATTTCTCTAGGTTTGAGTTCTACTTCCAAAATTGAGGTTGGATATTCTTTCTTTCTTTATATTGAGGTAAAAGGTGATATACACCTTTATGGTGGTAGTATCCAACATTCACTATATGTTCCTAAAATAAACACAAATTTTCTTTTTGTATATCAAGTTTTTAGTTCTAGTTAAGGAATAATAGTGACTTTTGCACCACATGGGAAAAAGTACAAACTTTGTTGGAGCCACGTTTACTTGTTGCTCAATCTATTGTTGATCATAGTTCTAGACTATATCACTTTGAGGGTTTTGATGACATTTCATCTATAAGGAAATGATTGGTTTCTCATGCATATTGAGAGAGTAAGCTTTAGCATGAGAGATTTGGACATCTCAATTACAGATATTTGAAGGAGTTGAGCACTCATGGTATTGTAGACAGTCTTCCTAGAGTTTATTTTTTTAAGGGAGTTTTTCATGGCTATGATTTAGGGAAACAACATCAAGATCCTTTTCCTAAGAATTTTTCTAAGAGAGATTCATCATCACTTGAGCTTGTGCATAGTGACTTGATGGTTTTTCCTACCCACTCTTTCAATGGAGCTAAGTATGCACTTACGTTTATTGATAAATTATTGAGGCGTAATTGGGTTCATTTTGTCAAGTACAAAAGTGATGTTTTTTCACTCTTGAAAGTCTTCAAGGCTTTGGTCCAGAAACGGTCTTATAGTTGTATAAAGAACCTTCATACTAATAATGGGAGGCAGTACTTCAGCAATGAGTTTTCTAACTTTTTGGCAACTCAAGGCATTATTCACTAGCACTATGTTCCTCATTCTCCACAACATACTGGATTACTAGAACAAAATAATAGAACTTTGAAGGAAATGGCTAATTGTATGATGCATTCTAGAGATTTACCTCCTATGTACTAGGTAGAAGTAATTAATTGTGCTAACTACATTCAGAATCACACACCACATATCTAGGACTTGAGAATTTGACTCTAGAGGAATATTGTTCCAACACTAAGCCAATTGTCTCATTTTTTTTTAGTATTTGGGAACAATATTTGGGAATTTGTGCCAAATAAGAAAAGGAGATCCTTAGATAAGAAGAGAAAACCCTTGATCTTTATATGGTATTTTTAGGACATGAGAGCTTATTGAATTTTAGATCTTGATACTCATGACGTTATTTTTTGAACACATGTTCAGTTTGATGAGAGCTTCACTCCTCGTGATTCTTCATCTTCTTACATTCCTCCTTCTTCTTATTCATCACATCTTGAGGATTATTTCTTTGATAAGGTTGATGGGGAGGTTATATATGTCATTGAGGATCCTATTCCCATTGATTTTGTCACTATGCCTAAGTGGGCTTGTAATTTAGTTTCTGAGGAAGTACCTTTCATACAAGATCTTCCACCCACTAGGCATCATCAAGCACATCTGACAGGTTTTGGGATTTTGTGTCAAGATGTTTCTGAGGATCCAAAATCTTTTTTAAAGGCTCATGGGATATAGGAGTGGGATGATGCGATGGTAGATGAGTATTCTTCTTTGATGAATAATCATACTTAGGATTTCATATCTCTTCCTAAAGGAAGAAAGATAGTTAGGTGTAAGTGGGTATACCAAACCAAATATGGAGCTAATGGGTCCATTGACAAGTATAAGGCTTGTCTTTTTGCCAAGGGTTTTTCACAAGTTGAAGGTATTGATTACTCTTAGACTTTTGCACCCGTTACCAATATGGATTATATACGCATTGTACTTGTTATTGCTGCATAACAAGGGTGGGCCGTATATTAGATGGATGTGAAGAGCTCCTTCTTACATGGACATTTACAAGAGGAAATATACATGGAGCAACCGACTAAATTTGTTTAGGATTCTTCTTTTATTTTTAGGCTTCTAAGGTCTCTCTACAGTCTCAAAAAATTCCCCTGGTCTTGGTATAGGAAGATAGGATTATTTTATTGTATTTGTTATTAATCTATCTACTAGTTTTGTTTGTTGCCACTTCGATCATATAGTGTATCTCTAGCAGGTTGGTGAGGATATTGTGATACTTGTCTTATATGTTGATGATCTATTACTTACTGGCAGCTCCTCTTCCCACATTCATAGACTATTTAGAGGGATCTTTCTACACCAGTTTGACATGACATATATTGGGCTATTGCATTATTTCCTTGGATTGTACAGATTTCTTAGACATATTCAATTATTCATTTGAGTCAGCAAAAGTACACCCATGATCTTCTTCAGGTGATTTGATATGGCTTGATTTCAATGCCAGGTTCCATCTCCTTTTCAGTTTGGAGTTACTCTTACATCCACATGTACTCACACCACTTTATGATCCTACGTTGTATAGGTAGTTGGTTGGGAGTCTCATGTACTTGACCCATACTCTCCCTGATATTTCATTTGCAGTAGGGCTTGTATCTCGGTTTGCACATTCTCCTCATAGTAGTCATCTGGCAAGCTACTAAAAGGATTTTGTGCATTATTTGCTAGGGACACTTCCCACTTTGGCCTAAACTACACTAGGGGCTCTACTCAGTTGGTTGGGTATACATATTCAGATTGGGCAAGGTTCTATTGATGACAGGCATTCCACTTCTGGCTATCTTTTCTATCTTGGTTCTTCTCCAGTGGTCTTGGGTGTGCAAAAAGCAACAGGATATTGCACTTTTATCTTCAGAGGCAGAGTACAGGGCAGCAGCTACTAGCGAGTCAATAGGATTCTTTGGCTTCGAAAGTTATTGACAGAGTTTAGATTCCCACAGGATTCACCGACTGTACTTTGGTGTGACAACCAAAGTGTAATTCACATTTCTCGCAACCCAGTTGAGCACCAGCGGACCAAGCATATTGAGATACACATCTACTTCATTCTTCATCACATTCAGGATAAAGTTATTTCCTTGGAGTACATTTCAACTCAGCTGTAGGTTACAAACATTTTTACGAAGCTTTTGCATCACCTATCTACCTTGAGTTGTGTGGCATACTTGGGATTTTTTAAGTTGTTCTAGGGGAGTGTTCATGATAACATCTTCCTTCTTCTTCTTCTTGTTCTTTTTATTTCCTTCTACTAGGATTATTTCCTTCTTTTGGTTTGAGATTTCTTCATGGATATATTGTACATGACTACCTGATCAGGACTACTTTTCAGGGACTCATACTATGGATATACCATTTTGTATTTTGGCCCCTAGCATCACTTGAGGGTGGGTGTTAGAGTAGGTATTTACCTTAGCTCATGTTCACCTAGGTAGTGTATTTACCTTTATTGTCTTTATCCTCACCCATTTATGTGTGTGGATATTTATTTTATTTTATTTAGATATTAGGGGGATATTCTCTAGTTGTTAGGTATAGTTATTTCCTTGATCTATGTTATTGACTAGTTCCTTGATGTCTAGTTATTTCCTAAATCTATGGTCTTGACTAGTTATTTGATGACTATTTATTTCCTTTATTTATGGCTTGATCTACGACTTTGACTGTTTCTTACATTGTTATTCCTTGCCTATGTAAGCAAGGCTCATTCTCATTTTCTTTCATTGATTTCCATAATAATATATGATATTGACTCTCATTTGTTTGCAAAGTTTTTATGTAAAGTTATTTTGGTGAATTGATTTCATCTTATTGATCATGGTGTTTGATTAACATCTGAGTTCTTGGCTTGGTACAATATGGTTATCATTCCTTTTATAAATAAAACTTTTGTTTTCATGTTCTCTTATCACTTTTTGTGGTAGTGTTACACACTTACATTTTCATATTTCACATTTGTACCTCTTCGTATTTTCTAAATACTTCTTATATGGATCCACTTTTGTCTCATCTTGATCTCTTCACATGAGTTTTAAGTCTTAAGTCTCAGACACCCATATCCGAAGTCGACCACTATTATCGTTCATCTACTTGGCCTTACATTGTGATACTTCCTTTATCACAGTCAAGCACCTTTGTGATCACTTTTATCCTTCATATTTCTAAGTCTTGTGTTTGGAATTACATTGTTCAACTCTAAACATTTTATCCATCTTGTGTCATCACAATTTAATGGGTTCACTTTGAATCATCGACATCTTTGATGAGCCCTTTTATTTACTGTTTAAAAATACTTATCTGTTGTAATTTGTTTATCCATGTTTACCCCCCTAAACTTGTGTTTCCCATATACTGTTGAACATATCTATCATATCTTTAACTTATGGCACTTATATTAATTAATATAATTAATACTAAGTTTACTTTATTTTGTGGATTATGGATGCATTTATTCTTTTGAATACAATTTGATGATTAAATAATGCTTTAAATGAATATCAGCCATGATTTCCAAAGATATTTTATGTATATCCACTAACATGCAACCAAAGAAACTCATTCACAATGTAAAGGTACTCATCCACAGTAATTGACATGCAACAACTGGGACTCATCCATAGCAAAAACCTGAAGCCAAGGGAAGTCGCACACATATGCAAGACCATAATTTTGGAAACATTGAGAAACGTGGACACTTCACCTGAGTTTTCATGTGTTTCTAAAAGAGTAGTTATGATAACACAAAGAAGATTCAACACCATCACCTGATTATTCTTTGTAACTCCAATAAGGAACTAGTTGATCTAATTTGATAATTATTTGTTTAGAGTGATCAGTTAGTTGAGTTATGTCATTGTTGGAGGATACCTTCTAATCGTTATGTTCCATACATAAGAATCTCTAGATTTCTTGAATATAATATTTTTACTTAATCAAATTGTAATTGTTAGTAATGAGGTTTGTCACTTCACGTCTCTTCTGAGTAAATACTATAAAAATAATGCTAAGGCTTTAGAAAATGGATCAATCCATATGTAAAGATTTGGCTTTATGTGCCATTTGTAATCTTCATGCTATTGAATAAAAATATGAGCTATGCTAAATTTTTGTAGACATAGGTCTTAAGAGAGATTAGCACCCAAGGCAGGTCCCACTTTTGGAATGTTAACCCTCTCCTTTTGTTTTCTATTATAATTTCTTGCATTATTAGATTAGATTTACAACAGTTTATCCTTTATTTATGATTTTTATTTTACATGCTTTGATGATAACCCTAGTATTCATTTCCACTTATAAACTAGTTCATTTTGAGCATTGTATTTCCTAAATTATAGTGATAGCAATTTCCCTTTATACCTCCCAATATTTTGTAACTATGCATACAACAGTAGAAATATTGAAATTTTACGTCCCTAGGCCTAATAATTAAATGACTATGGATTAATAAACAACATAATAAGTTTTACGAGTTAATTCACATCACCATTTTTTTGTGTCCTTTCTAGGGATGATGCCAAGTTTTGAGTTTGTTGAATAGGGTTTTTTATTTTCTTAGAAGCAATATAGATTTTAGGAATTCACCTCAACTAAACCCCCTACTAATTATCATTGTATGAGTTGAGTAGTTGATGCATGCACCATCCAAGGGATGCCCATGGTATATTTTAACCTAATCTGCAGGTAGCACTGATCTCTTCATTTATTTCTGAATATTCTCAAGAAAAAACCTCCGTAGTAGGTTTTCTTTTTCAAGATAATCCCCTAGGTGACAATGTTTTAGTTGTTCTTAAGTAGCTAGGGATGGAAAAATAAGTGGAATAAAATGCTCAAAATGGGGCAACCACCTTTGAGTTCTCCATCAACAATAACAATACAACTGATGGTATGAAGAATATTTATTCATCAGCCTTACCAAATATCCATGGAGCTATGTCAAAGGATCTAGAAAACTTTCTCTTCAAGTTTGATGTTCTGTACATGAGTGCAACAATCAAGGATACATCCTTGAGATGGTTCATGGGATTACAAAAGAATGTTGTTACCACATGGGCACAAATTAAGGATAATTTCTTAAATAAGTACCAAGACTATTACAGAAAAATTAACAGAGGAAGTGATGAAATCTACATAATGACACAAAAAGAGGATGAACCATTGGAAGACTATTTGGAAAGGTTCATGTTATTCGTTCATAAGTTAAGACATACACCTAAGATACCACCTAAATCCCTCAAATTACTCATTTTGAAGGGGCTCATTGAGGAGGACATTGATGATCTTGATATGATAGGAGGAGGGGACATTTAAATATATATTGTTGAACAAATCTGTGAGGCCTGTAAAACCTATTCAAGAGCTAGAATGAACAGAGTAAGAAATGTAAGATCAAGAGGTGGATTATATAACAAAATAATGGGGGACATATGCAATTCAGATATTTTCATCATGTTTAAAAACATGAAGTGGGAGATTTTCAAAGATAAGTCCAATCAAATCAATGATCTACAGACTAAAAAGAATAAATAAGATGCAGAAGCAAGACTCATAGAGTATTGTCATGCATGAAAAAGAAGGAAATTATACTGTAGATGTAGAGATTTTTATAGAATTTCTAAAGAAAGTGAAGATTCACTTGATTTCAAAGTATTGGAGACAGAGGATGGGAAACTTTTCTATGTTGCTCAAATAAATCCATGGCCACCAAGGTAAGGAGGTATGACACAAGACCCTATGCATTCATTTTCCACATTGGTCTAAAAATTCATATATACATACCCCACCATGGGCTAATCCTCAAGGATGGGATCTATATCCTAACCAATATCAAAAATAGTGAAAACTTCAGTTCTAAGGCCAACCACAAAAACAATAGCAATAACCTCCTCAGTTATGGTATTAACCCAAGAGAGGAGCATAGCATTGGAACAACACACCTCCTTTAATTACCAAGAATATTATCCACAACCTCCTTATCAGTAACAGAAGTAAGCTCTGATTCAAAACCCATAAGAAGGCTCTTAGCCAAAACCTACACAACTACTAGCTCAACCAACACCCATTCCTAACAATAAGCTGCTCAGCCAGCCTTTTCCACCTAAACCAACTCAACACCCTACCTATTATGTTGATATCAAAAACATCAATATTTTCTCAGGTAGATCACTTCCTTCACCAGTTGGACCTAACATTACTGAAATTGTAGAGGAACCACAGTTGCTGCATGATAAACCACAAAAAATCTAGAATACATTGTAGGTTAATCTATATCAACCCACACAAAATTCCAATAGGGGTAAAATGTAGGGTAATGAGCCACCATTTCGTGAAAGGTTACAAGAAAATAAGACTGACCTTAAATCATAATATGATTTGGATTTTTTCAATTAGTTAAAAGAAATTTGTGTCAAAATTTTATTAATTCAAGTTATCAAGGATGCGCCTATATATAAAAAATTGGTTAAAGATCTATGTATACAGAAACCAGGAAGAAAAAGGAAAGATCCATCTACTGTGTAGGTCATTGGATAATTAGATGATATTATGCTTAGAAACTCAGTTATGCCCAAATATATATATCTAGGGAAACCTTTTAGTGAATGTTATAATCAATGGTACAGTAATTGAAAACACTTTAATTGACTTGGGGGGAAACAATAAATGTAATGAAAAAACAAATCATGGATGATTTGAAATTGGAGGGGCTAAAACCAACAACCATCTAGTCTTACAGTTTGCATACAGATACACAGTTAAGCTTGAAGGAGTCTTTGAGGATGTAGTGGTAGTGGTAGACTCTTTGGAATACCCTATTGATTTCATTATTCTTCAGCCAAAAGAAAGCTTCAGAGGATATCTTATCATCCTAGGAAGGACAATGGTTAACAACTACTGATGCATTCATAGGATGCATATCTTGTAATATGATCATATCTAATGGAAGTGGCATTAAAAATCTTATGATTTACTCCCTTCACAACCATTTAGTGAAGAAGACCAAACCATTTAGGTAGAAGAACCAGAAGAAGATCAGATCTCATTTTAGTAGCTCATGATGCTAGAGAAGTCATATATAATAGAGGGACAAGAAGAGGATGTTTTTATTGCTAACATCCTGTAGAATAATTATGGTGATAATGAAGAAGAAGATGGAAAATTACAATGCATAAGTTGTCTTGAGAATCAAATATTACCATAGTAGAGTACTATGAATGTTCCAGGTAAGAACTACATCCTACACCAACTTCTTCCACAATATTGTATATTAAACTCTGTAAGTAGCATCATGTGCTCTATGAAAAATATTTCTAAGCAAGTGGAAATTACACGGGAAAGCCACTTCAAGTGAACAAAATGTTGAGCATGCAACAAGATCAACTATTAGTTTCTCTTCTTAAAAAGTGTAAGATGAAAATTGCATGGGACTATAGAGACATCCATGGGATCCATCCTAAACTCTGTAATCATAAGATATACATCAAACTTAGCTCCAAACCAATAAGAAAACCATAATGGAGAATGAACCTAGCAATAAGGGATATAGTGAAGAAATATTTAAATAAATTATTGGATGTTGGATTCATATATCCAATTTTAAATAGCTAGTGGGTGTCACCCCTTGTAATTGTACTTAAAAAGAATGGAAAAGGAAGAATATGTGTGATCTATATGGAGCTGAATGCAGCATTAAAGAAAGATCATTTTCCACTTCCTTTCATTGATCAAGTACTAGACACTCTTACTGGCAAGAAGTATTTTTCTCTTTTGGATGGCTATAGTGGCTACAACAAAATTCAAATTACACCAGAGGATCAAGACAATACCACATTCACATGCCCATGGGGAACATTTGCATACTATGTTCTTCCAATTGGTTTATGTAATGTACCTACCACATTTCAGAGAGAAGTTCTTATCATCTTCTCATATCTAACCAATGACTGTATGGAGGTATATATGGATTATTTTACATTCGATGATAGTACTTTTGATGAAGCAATGAAAAACCTATAAAAAATTCTCAACAGATGCAAGGATCATAACCTCTCCTTAAGAAAAAAAAATATTACATGATGGTGTCTAAAGGAATAGTGTTAGGATGCTATCTATCATATGCTATAATTTAGGTAGATCCATAAAAAATATATGTGATTATAAAGCTGTCAACACCTAAAAAACAAAAGGATGTAAGGAATTTCTTAGGTCATGTTGGGTATTACTGAAGATTCATTCAATATTTCAATTAGAATTACAGCACCATTATTTATCTTATTGGGAAAATATGTTGTCTTTGTGTGGACTAAGAAATGTGAAGCTGCATTCTAGAATTTGAAAAAAATGTTAACTTCTACACCTGTGTTCAAGAGGACCAGATTGGAGTTTTCCATTTCACACACACATTGATGCCTTAAATCATGTCATTGGAGATGTTCTAGGATAGAAGGATGAGGATTCTTAATTATGTAATCTACTATGTCAGTAAGAACCTGTACAACATGCTTGAGCTCAACTATACAGTCACGAAGAAGGAGTTTTTGGTAGTTGTGTATGTCACTAATAAGTTTAGACACTACATTACAGGCTATCTCGTTATTTATCCACACTAACCATGTTACCATTAAATATTTGATCAACAAACTAGTTGTAAGTACAGTAGAATAATCATATGGTTGTTTCTCCTACAAAATTTTGATGTTACCATTGTGGATAAGCCTATTAAAGACAATATTTGTTATTGAACTTTCTCTCAAGAATGGAGAATAATAGTGAAGAGAAAGTAGTGGATGACTCTTTTCCTAGATGAACACATGTTTTCCATCTCAACTAAAACACCCTGGTATGCTGATATAGCTAATTATTTGGTCTCGGGTAAGACACCTCCACACTATCTATACTAATGAAAAGAAATATATTGTTGAGAAAAGTGTGAATTTTTCTTGGGTAACCATGGTTTCCTATTCCACACAAGGTAGGATAATGTTAAGAGGATATGCATAGATGATGAGGAAATATATGATGTCCTCAAATCCTACCATAATGAGCCATGTCGGAGGACATTTTGCTACAAAAAGAACAACACAAAAAGTGTTGAAAACATGATATTACTAGTCTACACTACATAAGGATGAAACATTGTATGTCTAGAAGGTGTGACAAATTCCAAAGAATGGGTAGGATCCTACCACGATAGATGATATGCCACTATAGCCTTAACTGGTATTGCAATCATTTGATAAATGGGTATTGGACTTCATGGGACCAATATATCCAAAATATCAACAGAAGAAGTACATTTTGGTATGCACTAGATTATCTCATTAAATGGACAGAAGTGAAATACATTACCAAATTAGATAGAGTGGGAAAGTTTTTAAATTCTTGTATGACCATATATTCCCAAGATATCGGTTTGCCTAGATAAATTATTACAGATCAAGGATATGACACTTCACTACTGAAGTCATCTCGTGATTTAGCTGAGGAATATGAAATTAGACACATGAAATCTACACCTTATCACCCCAAATCCAATGGCCAAGTTAAGGTTAACAAACATGGAAATATAAGCCATCTTGACCAAAACCATTACACTACAACATAAGGGACTGGTCAGAAAGACTTCCTAGAAGCAGTTTGGGCATTCAATACAAGCTTGGAAGATAACAACATAGCTTTACATCATTCGATATTTTGTATGGTAAGACTGTTATGTATCTCCCTATTGAGTTTGAGCATAAGACTTTAAGGACAACACTTGATTTAGGTATGTATTTATTCTAAATCTAAGAGAAAAAGTATTCTCTAACTCAATGAGTTGGATGAAATGAGTTAGGCAAGTATGCTCATAATAACAGAGGTGATACAAAAGCAAAGGATTGAATGACATGATAGGTTCATCAAAATAAGACAATTTCAGGAAGGAGAATGGGCTCTGTTGTTTGAATCTAAGTACAAGGGCCACATGGGAAAAATCATAACAAGGTGGTTGGGGCACATATAAGATTAAGAAAATATTTCCCAGTGGGGTCTGTGAAACTCACCACTATAGATCCTGTGAGATTCAAACTACTGGTTAATGGGCGTACATTGAAGTTGTATAAAAATCCAGTATGATAGGAATACTTTCATGCAACAATTCAGAGGAAGTCAAAATAGGATGGAGATGAGAACATCATAGAGTTACAACATCCATAAGTTGAACCTACTATGGTTCATCTTCTTAAATTGCCTAAGGAATGAGATGTATTAGTGGCCTTGGTATATTCAACTTACTAGATACTCCAAGGAAGAATAAAAGTGGTGTGATCATCCTTTTTGTGTGATCATCACCACTCAAATAACATGTTTTGTTTTTAGAATTTTGGTTTTTTTAGGTTTTGGTGTATCTATTCCAAGGAGTGCATAATCTCTGAGAAAAGGAGACAATGTCAAAGACTAAAACATCCACTTGCAATAGCATGCATGTAAAGCTTTATTTTTTTTTCTTTCCTGTTGGCAGAACTCATGATTGCATAAAGAGAAATAAGGATCAAATGGCACCTGCAAGCACCTATGAAAAAATATTGGCACCAGAAAGATTAACTCTTCCCTCTCTAGGAATCAATTGGTTCTACTAAGGGACCTCTACCATGCACATACAACACTATATGTAGTGATTGCAGCAACGTAACATCTCAACTTATGCAGTGTCATGATGAATTTGCATACCACCAAAGGCGTGAATTCCAACAAGGCACATGTCACAATCATCAAACGTAATTTTTAAGATAAGTGCACTTGATCCACTTTATTAGAGTAGTGATAGGAAGAATTTTAATTAATTAATATTTGTGTCCATGTCCTCAGTAACTTTATTTGCCATAATTTTCCACTGTCACCTTCCATTAAATGTGAGTTGTCTCCCACATCATTCCACCTTGTCACCTCACACATGTTTGCATCCTTTAAGTCCAATTAATACATGCCCTTTCGATTTACATGTAAGTTGGCTATAAACTTTGAAAATAGAACCAAGTACTTGAGATATTTACACTAATTTCAAATTTTTGCACAATCAATTTGAACTATAAAACATTGCTTCCCTCTCAGAGCTAAAATAAATTGCATGGAATTCAAAAAAGGGTGGCGAATCTAATTAGGAACAAGACTAAAGATCATACAGAAGCTCCGTATTTAACCACATATTCTACAGTATTTCTATGACAGTGGTTGGATGGAGAATATCAATAAGTTTCAAGGCTTTAACGAGTCAATGGTAATAGAGTTTGATGCCTCCTTCAAGGGAAGACATGGGCCATAGTGAAGGATTTGACAGTCAAGGTAAGTGATGGAATTTTGGCTGAGGTAACAAGACTCCTGGAAGAAAGAGAGTTCTATCTTTCCAAGGAAAATCTAGCTGAAGCTCGTGCAAAGTTTGAAGACCTGGAGTGACAACTTCATCAGTGATAGACAAGGTACCTTACTCACTTCTTTAAAATCCTTCTAGGCTAAATGTTTCCAACTATGTTATGAAGTACTTCACTTGTGATGGTATGTACTCAATGGTTAAGCACTGTACATTTTAAATTGCTCAATCATTTGAAAAAGTGGAAAACATGTCAATGTACCTAAATTCCTGCATGAAAGCCTAAAGAAAATGAATAGGGAATCTCAAAGGGGTAGGTATGCATTGTCTCACCATTTTCTTGTCACCTTAGTTGTGAAACATGCATTGGTGATGGAACATCCTATAGTAAACTAGGGAGATTTTTACTAGGAAAAAACATATTAATGATTTGTTATAAAAGGGGAAGAAAAAGAGGAGAAGCTTAGCTAGGTCTTCCACACCTCCTCCACCTAAAACTATAGTTGCTACATATACTCACTACAGAAACATTTGTTCCCTCAAAAACTGCTACTCCAACACAAACTTCCATACCTACAGAAACACTAGTTCCATGAACAAACCTCCATCTCCTAAGAAGGAACCTATGCCAATCTCCCTTGATAGAATTCTTATTGTTGAAACTCTTCTGAAATATATCCACACCTAAGTCCTCTTCCTCTAAAGGTAAATGGAATTATCCAAGCAAAAGATCTTGAACAACCAAGGAGATCCCATAAAATCCATACTAAATAGACAAAAACTTCAAAGCCTAGGAAGAGACATTCGAAATCTTTCTAGATAGTGATGACAGAAGAGCTAGAAAATAACTGAGGAGCCTAACCCAATGGAAGTTGAGTAGGGAGATCATGTAGACAAAAATGAAGGCATAGACATAGAAGATACAACTAAGGAGGTGGAAGAGAAAAAGAAGGACGAGTTAGAGGAGCAACCTGCTCATGAGTTCCCTAATGAACCAATTAGAGTTCAAACAGAGGTCGTTCATACTGGGGAAACCCACATGTAGCATAAAGGAGAAGTATCTATAAAGGAAGTTGAAAATATAGCCAATGTGACCATAGATAATACATAATAGAATGAGGAAGCACTAGAAAACTCAATACCTAAACCAATGACTGATGTAAGAGACAGTGTGGATGAATTACCAAAAGATATTGAGGATACAATTAAGAATATTATCCAAGACCTAGAGTCAAAACCTGTTCATAAACCTATTAGGATAATAGAATTGAAAAGCCCTATAGTTTCCCAAGAAGAAGTTCATGAAGTCTTAGAGTTTGTATATTCACCATTTCCACCACTTAACCTCCATCCACAGGTTGTGATCAAGGAAAGTTTTAGAGAACTTCCCAAACCATCTCATAGGGATATGGTAACTCAAAACACCTTGTTGTATTATTGGGTAACAAAATTTGAGAATTATGTTAACAAGATGAAGATAAAGTGGGATAGAGAAAAGGAAGAAATGTTCTTCCAGCACCAACTAGATATTGAAGAAAAGGATAGGCAGCTCAAGGCTAAGGATAATGAGATTGCTAGACTGAAGAAGAAGAAAGAAAACACTATTAAGGTAACCAATGAAATACTCTTATGCATTCCAAATTTAAATGTATATGTTGTCTTTGTGAAGGAACAAATGTTGTAACTAAAATATACTTGCATTAACTCATATTTTCAGTTTGACATTAATGCAAATCGTAGTTTCTTCAGATTGTATTTTAAAATGCCACATGAAATTCAATTGTTGTTATGTGAACTATATATGTATAACTATGATCTATATTATGACAGAGATTGGATACCTACACTCTAAATTGGGGATGTACAATTTTAGACACTATGTTCCTACTTTAACAATGAACTATATAGGGAGAAAAAAATGGTGGATTACATATATTTGTGCAAGGTACAACCTTTGATGATAAGATCAAAGAGTGCAGGAAACACTAAATTAATGATTAAGGAATATGGAAAGTTTATGGTAGAGCATAAAATCAAATAGAGGGTTTATAGGATGATATAAGAGGCCCATGATGAACCACAGACATTACTTTAAGTTTAATGGTGTCATAAATAGTACATGCGTGCAGGAAAAGGTGGGAAGAAATGTCACAAGAAATGAGGAGAAAAAGAAATGCATTATTATCCTAACATCATCCAAACTTTTAGAAGGATAAATGCATATATTGAAGTCTCCAAGGGATGTGGAAAAGATTTAGTTTCCTATTGGTTTTTTATCCACCAATATTTCCACTATTCCTATTCCCCACTGGTTTGGAAATGCAGAGCTAAATGAGGACTTAAAAGACATGGGATAATAGAGAAGGTACAGAAGGAATGCAAGTTATTTATTCACAGAACCATAGAGGGTATCTCAGTTACTAATGGACTTCAGGAGATTGTGCAGCATTATTTAGGCTGACCCCAAGAAATAAAAGGAAGACTACAAGACTTCTTAAATAAGGACATTCATGAATCTCAGTTTGAGGGTGTGATGAGCCCTTTTATTTACTATTTCAAAAGCCTCATCTGTTTTATTTTGATTATCCATGTGTACCCCCTGAACTTGTGTTTCCCATATACTACCAAACATATATATCATATCTTGAACTTATGACACGTATATTAATTAATATAATGACTACTAAGCTCACTTTATTATGTGGGTTATGGTTGCATTTATTCTTATGAATACAATTTGATGATTAAATAGTGCTTTGAATGAATGTTATTCTTGATTTCCAAATATTTTTTTATGTATATCCATGAACATATAGCCAATGACACTCATTTACAATGTAAAAGGACTCATCTGCAACAACTAGGACTCATCCATAGTAAATCACTTGCAACCAAGGGAAGTCACATGCATACGTAAGACCATAATCTTAGAAACCTTGAGCAACATGGACACTTCACCTGAGTTTACATGTGTTGATAAAAGATAAGTTATGAGAACACAAAGAATATTCAATTCCATCACCTGATTATGCTTTGCAACTCCAACAAGGAACTAGTTGATCTAATTTGATAGTTGGTTGTTTAGAGTGACCATTTAATTGGGTTATTATTGTCACCAAATCACTGCACCCCTAAATGGCATGAAAATGAATCATGACATTTGGTGTGATTGGGACACATGGGATCACCTCTCAAGATGTGGGACTTGGGATCAAGGTGAAACTCCGGAGAAGGCCGGTGTCCTCTTCCT
Source organism: Taxus chinensis (assembly GCA_019776745.2). NCBI lineage: Eukaryota > Viridiplantae > Streptophyta > Pinopsida > Cupressales > Taxaceae > Taxus > Taxus chinensis. The sequence goes on from CM034148.1 coordinate 656,352,923, forward strand.
AAACTAAGCATAACACTACTTCTAATGCAATAAAAATGGCTAACTAGTCTTATGCTAACATTTCATGGGATTAGAGAAAGAGATCTATAAGGAAATGGAACCTATACTAGAAGTGGTGATGCACCAAGAAAAGGGATGTTTAACCTCTAGAAGGGTTAGTGTGGGTAGGATGTTTGCATTTTTGGCCACCTTCACCTATTGTAACTTGTGAATGGTATGAAATACCATAGATGGGAAGCATGTGTTCCTTTTGTTAAACTCTATCAGAAAATAAGCTACCAATCCCCCAGTGAAAGAAGGATGAACTTGAGAAGGGTGAACAAGCACTACAACTGAACTACATGTAATATTCCACCACTTGATAAGCACATAAATCCACAAACCTGCAATGGAAACCTGAACTTGTACTATGCACCTGAAATCATGAGAGAGGAAAATAGAAGAAAAAAATCATGAAAGGACATATATCTGATCCCAAAACATGATTCTCAATACTTCAAGAACTTGCACAGTGCATCATTACATCTGGGGAAAAGGGTATAAGTTGTCATTACAATTTGAAGAGAGGCATGAGATCCTGGCAATTCAAAGATTGTGAAGAGAAAGAGAAGATTGGAAGTGTCTAACCTTTTCCAACTTGTATAACCTATTGGAACCCTTTTGAATGAGCTTTCGGTTTACATATATAGAAGAAATTGAGAGAGAGGAGAGGAGTCATAAAGTCACTTCCTAAATAGAAGGTAAATGATGTTTCATTTATTACATTCAGTTGAACCACTAAAAAATGGTTCCATCATGCATCCTTGATTTCTTGTTGACATAGTCTTCTTAATTAGTTAAAATAATATTTAAATAATAATAATAAATATTATTATTTAAAATATTTACATAAAAATATTAAATTAATAAAAATGATAGCGGGCCCTATGTATACTATTTTGTGTTGAAGAGGGGAAAATAATGAGGAGAAGGCTTAAAAATACCAACTCGGTGGTTGGGTCACCGAGCCAACTCACCGAGTTGGTTTCAAAATCCTGTATGTTGCACCGAGATCCTTTGATGAGATCTTTTTTCACCATGGTAGGTTCCTTGTTATGTTATTGTGCATCGCTATTGTTATTTGTGAGCTCCTCTCATTACATGGCTCAACTCGAAGAATCAAACTCCTTCACATGGATCTTCCTTTAAATTGTATCAACCGAGCTTTAGATTCATCTTCATTGAGCTCTACCCTGAGCTCATCACTGCAAAGGATGATTCGAGTCCCTCCTCCAATACTAGTTCTCTTTTTAGTCCGAGCTCATCCAATTAACTTGGCCTATACATCGAATCACCCATTGAGTCATCTGCTGAGCTTTCCACCAATGAGTCAAATGAAATCTTCTTCAAATAATGAACACTAAATTGGGCTCCATGTAGAATAAAGATCCTTTAATCTTTAATGCAACTGATCTCCTTGTCAAACACGGATGTGTTGATCCCATCTTACGCATGTGAAAACTCTTTCATGAGCCACTTGAAACTTCATGGTCTTACAAGCTCTTCATACATTCTATCTTCCTACCTCATGAACCATTCACAAGATCAAATGAAAGTCTTCATACTTAGGCCAATGTCCATCAGTTATCCTAGCTAGCTTATCGATGTCTTGCATTGTTTCCAAACTCATTATTTCTATAGATTCCCAAGTTTTGTGAGCTCACCAGTCATTGATCTCTTCTCGTTTAGTTAGAACTCAAAGTTTTTTCCCAACTTTTAGTGTTAGATCAAACTACATGGCATGCCCTCATCAAACTCTCTTTTATTAACTCGGTGGTTGATCCACACTCTGTTGCTCCAACAACTCACCTGGTGAATCAAAAACCAACTCAGAATCCTCACCACTCCCTGACACACTTGAATCTCAGAAACTACTATTTCCAAACTCTGAATTACACACATCTCTAAATTTTGAAAGACATAACCTCCAAATCCTGAAAACTCAAAACTCTAAATTTTAGAGTTTTGGAATTTCAGGCTTCAGAGATATTTGATTCATTCAACATTTTTGGCTCCAAAATCTCTGAAATTCCAAAACGGAATTGTCTGAAAATATTTTCCAAAATAAAAATCCGAAGGATTTACTTCTTGTCCTGCCTCATTCCCAAGCTCAACTCACTCCTCTTTCAATGCCATGCTCTTGGTCACGTGATTACATCATGACGACCTCAATGCCAAGCTCTAAACCAATGAGCTCCATCAACTTCTCCACATCAACTTGCCTCAGCTCCCCATATCAGGTTACATATCCCTGCATATTCATTTTGAGATCACCATATATTTTGAACCTATTTCATGATTATGACTCCAACACCGAGCTATCTCATTTAATGGCCACCAAGCTCTTTGAGTTGATTTCCTTCGTTGCGCTAAGCATTATTATTGCTAAAATGAAACTTGGATATTTTACATGAACTCCATACTTTAGTGAACACATTTTGCATGGATCCCCTTGAGAGTCAATATTTTCCCTTCCATATTCTACTCATACCAACCAAGTTCCAAGCCATTCCTTGTCATGTTGTTGAGCTCGGCTATCTTCCGTGTTAACTAGTTTCATGAACTTTCACTGTTAACAAAGTGTGCTCAACTCACAACTTCCACTTTTTCTCATTGTGAATACCTTATCCTTTTCTTACAAGGAATCTATTCTTCTCCCAATGCATTAAGTTTATATCTTCAAATTTTGCATTCTAACTACCGAGTCAATCCTGATATGAACTTGGTGACCTATGCAATATACTTGGCCTGGTATCCTTCTAAATCATCCCACTGTATAAGTACACACCGACCTCAAAACAAAAATTTTATCAAACCATATCCTAAGCTTAGCTTGAGCTATATTATCTCAACCTAAAAATTCTTAACTCGGCGAGACTTTACCCATTTTGTTCTGGCTTGACATTTTTTTGCCCTAAATTCCAATTTGACGAGCTTTAAACTTGTTTTAATATTACTATGAATTTCACCCATTAAGTTCATCATTAAAAGTCTCATCAAATTTGTGGGCTCAATCCCTCGCACCGAACATAACGAGCTGAGTTGTATTCGTGTCTTCATAATCAAGCTTATTCTCCATGAGCTCTAGCAGGGCCATTCTCCCCCAACTTGACTGACATACACCTTTAATTATGCTCCCAATTCACTAACTCGGCCCCTCTTAAATATCTCATGCATCAAATTTCCACTGGCATCCATACTCCATAAGCCATTGTAATTTGGCCTAGTTAGCTCTTTGCACCACATTGGCTTTCCATCTTACACATTTATTCGTGCCTTACTTAACTCAGCCATGAACATTACTTGGGCCTTTGTAATATTTTTTCATTTCAATTGGGCCAGCCCCAAGTGAGTTTGAATGATCCATTCACGAATAAGCTCAGTTTTTGTCTTTCGTATCCTTTGAAACCTTATGAAACCCAAGTTGTCCACCAACTAGTCCTCCGAGTAGTGATTTTTTTGGCATTTTGGTTTATAACTCTTTGAGCCATATTTTGCATCTTGTTAACCTTCTCCACTAACCCTTCGAATTTTTCTCAAAGCTAGAGGGTAGTGAAAATGAAATAAGAACATTTTAAATATAATTTTTCATTTTGATCATTTTTTTTTGTGTTCACGGGAAGTGTGGCCCTCCGAGTATTGTCCAATTTTTATCCAATGGGGAAAAATTAACAGCAGTTATGTCATTGTAAGTGATGTTAGAGATTTTAGGAACTGAGAGGGGGGGGGTGAATCAGTGCTTATTAAAAAAATTAGACCAATTTTTAATGATTCAATCAACCATACTTAACTATGTTAACCGTGAGAGACATTAACATCCAACCAGGAAAGAGGAAGAGAAGTAAAAACACATGAACACATGAGGAGACATGATTTAAAGTGGGAAACCAATCAAGGGACAAAAACCCACTAGAACCAAAGCACTAACTTAGACAAATTTCCTATAAATTTATAATGATTTTACCATGTGGTGAGAACCCACTCACCTTGAAGCACCTACTTGTGAGGAAGCACCCACTTTTAGATTGTTGAGAAACAACTTAGAATTAGAACATAGAAAAGTTGTTTGAATACCTTTTACACCTAATTTATTACATCAATCTGATGTGACCACTATTTTATCTCACTCTTTTTCTCTTTTCTTCTTCTAGATTTGTAAAGGTTTCAACACTCTAACTTACTTCACATTCTCACAATGTTACCTCTTATTTCTCCTCGCTTTCAAAAACAACTGCATATAAAAAAATGAGATTAAATTAACAAACATGACACCCAAACATTTCTCTTGACCTTTCAAGTGCAATATCTCTTCAAATACCTTCTTTTTCATACGTACAAAATAGATTAATAGAATTCACCAAATATGTCTTTTACTTTGTCTTTTTTTCTTTGGACAATTGCAGTAGTTACATCATCAAGTCTACATATTTTTCTTTATATTTATTTTCCATATATGATGAACTTTAGGGTTGTCATGACTATATAACAAGATGCCACATTTGACATTATGTCTTCTTCCAGAAAGTTTCCTAAAAAATCTATAATATTATCTTATAACTGACATATCTGATTTATTCCTCTAGTAGGTGAGATAATTTTGTCTTCTAGTGCATTTTTAATATGTGAAAAGTGTTACATGCATGCCAAAATTTCACCAATACTTCAATTCTTATTTTTAACCTCTTTCATCCTTAGAAACTCACCATTTTCCTTCATCACATTATTTGAGCACAAGGAAGCATAATTTTTTATCGTGACCATGAAGAGATAATCAAAAAAATATGTTAGGGAAGCAACTCGGTGCACCAGGTCTGTAAATTGGTGCATCGGGTCTGAAAAAAGTTCTTATCAAAATTAGGAGGTGTAAAAAACATCAAGACAGGGTGTGTATTATTTTATATATCTTCCCTTTTCATTTTTCAGTTCATATTCATGGATTTATCATCACCTAGTCTAACAAGAGCTCTATCTATATAATATGCATCCATGTTCAGGTTTCTCTTCTCATGGAAGATGAAGAATAAATCACATAGATTACCTTTAAGATGATGCAACACCAACACATCTCTTCACTACCTTGTATGATATGGATTTTTCACGTCCTAATTTAGTCTACAAACTCATAAAACTAGTTTTGGCTTAAATGAACTACACCTTGGTGACACTTGAATTTTCCATGAAATATGTTTTAACATAAAGAGAATGACATTTTGTACTTGTATAATCTCAAAGACTACTTCAAATGGTGTTATTTGATCATCAAACCCTTGTGCTTTCTTGGCTTGTTTTGGCATGATTTGGTTCTTGACAGTAGAGGTCAGAACATGGCAAAATTCTTATAAATTTTATATTAAATCCATCTCTATTTCTTTATATACATCAATCTCACTCTCCATTCGTACCTCACCTTAGTATCTATAACTCTATTATTGTTGACTGTATGATCAAATTCCTTCTAAACATTTCAAAAACCATACCATACACTCATACTTATAAATGCAAAATATGGCCAAAATATTCTATAGAGAGTCCTCTCTAATCCTGAGGTGGTTTGTGTATTATTTAGATGATTATATGGAAAAAAATCAATTTTCTCCTACCACTGTAGAATGAGTGTTTGAAAGGTTTGAACTAGCTTAGAAAAGTGGTTAGCACTTTTTAAGAAATTAACCAATTGACTTCATACCTTTTCCATCATTTTTTTATGGCAATTTAATAATAATAATTCTTCTATGATTTATCTTAAAAATTCCAAATAATTTAGATCAGATGCTAAGAAGTTAGGGTGCTTAGAATGCATTTTCTAAAAACCTATTTTGGTAAAAATCACATAACTTTTGCAAAACACCTCCATAGATCCTAAAACATGGACCACACCATATTAACTCACCCCTACATACATTCCAAGTGTAGACACCAAAATTGGGTCATAATACCCTTAAACCCTATTAATTAAATTAATCATATCCTATTTATTCATATCCCTTAGTGTACATGTAAATTAAATTAACTATCTTAATTAAATTAATTATTATCCTCACTTAACCACCTCACCTAGAAACCTCACTCAATGAACTACTCAAACCTCATTAATAACCTAAGACTGAGTATAAACCTATCCCAACTAACTAGAACTTAGTATAAACCTAGACTTAACTCCTATTACAAACGTAAAAGGACTCCTACTTATCTTGCCATGATCTATCACTCAAGACTCGGTAGAAGGTTGGAGATCACACCAAAAATATCAACAATATAGCTATTTTTGGCCAACCTATATATTCCCATCTTGACTAACATTAGTTATATCTCAACCGATGTCAGTCACCTAACCGTTGCCAGGTTAGGTTAAATACGTATCCAAAATTATTTTCCCAGATTGGTCAATTAATTCAGGATCTCATTTCTTCTAAATAGTTGGAGCACTAAAATTTCTTTAGCACTCAGGAAAAATAAGACACATGAGAGCACTACCAACATCAATCACCATTAATCATCCTCTTCACAATCACAGATTCACAACAAAGAGACATGGAGGTCTGAACTGTCACAAAATGAATACAATGACTCTTCTCTCTGGATCCCTACTAGCACTATCTTCATTACCTATGTTCTCTAATCTAATTTCCAGTAATTATTTTACATCTCTACACTAAATCTCTAGTTTCCTTGTGTAGATTTATTTATTCATCTTCGTAGTCTATTAATCTCCACACCTATATACTTCCTTCCATTAACACATCACTTGATCATACCCATACTTTTCACCCATTTTCACCCTCTCATAATCATCTCTGAGTCTTCAAAACCTTTTTACGACCCCACCCTCACCATTTCCAACCTTTGTGCAATCACAAGGAGTCTAGAAAACCAATTCTAAGAACTTTCTACTAATTGCCCCTACCGACACTAGTTATCCAACTAACGTCGGCCACTCTTCTTAACCAACATTAGTCAGCCAGCCAACACTAATTACAGTTCCGATCAATATATCTCATATCAACGAGCTAATATCCACTTCCAAATAGCTGAAAACCATTTTTAATCCTTACCAGACCTTACCCAGATCATGTACCAGACCTGCAACTCAACACTAGCCAACCAACCCTCCTGTTTTGACCTTAAATAACCTTTCACATGACCTTTCTTATTGTTTTGTATGAGATACCTAAATCGTTTCAATTCCAATAGGATCTTTACTTCCTGTGTGATTTAACTAGCATTAATATTTTTATATAAAAGTGGATTGACATCCTTTTTAGGAAGTACAACGCTTCATGTATCTACCTTCCGCTAGGTAGTCCACTAATTGTTTTTTTTAACACTATTTGGTGGTATTGTTTTGTATCTATAGGTAGTTCTTCCTAGCCAAAAGGGAGCTCTCTAGTCCATTATGATTCAAAAGTCATATACGCACACATTTGACCTTCAACTAACATCACAACATGTATTCCTCCTTGGCCTTCTACCCTTATATGTTTCATTAATATGCTAAGAATCTAGTGAAACATTTTGGCATGCCCGGTGGACCCATCATGGGTTCCTTTGCATTTTTTCTTTCCTAGGCAAAAAATGTGTGTTTATTTCCCTTTGAAAAGTATTCACATGAATGTTATTCTCTAGAATATTCTCATTCTTCCTATTTTCTAAAATAAATTTTACTTATAGTTCTTTAAAAAGAGTATGTCTTCCTTTTACTACATTGCATTAGTGAAAGAGCATCCCTCTTCCTATTCTTCATTTGTTACATCGAACGTAATTGTGGATTTGGGCTTAAAACACTTGCATTTCATTCTGGATTATTGCATTATAGCTCAAATTAATTTGAGGGCAACCTATATGCTGGAAGTCATGCCCAGCTGATGGTTGAATAATTTAATCATAGTTCACTTGTAAACTCTCTCTATACCAAACCACTTAAATAATTTACACATCTTCCTACTTGGAAGAAGTTATCAATGATCACATAATTAGAGGATTGACAGTGGACACCTAGCTAGTTTCTCTATCAAGTCATTATCTCAGAGAAAGGACCACCCCTGCAAAAACTTTACCTTAAACCATCCTTAGATCTTGGATTTCATAAGAAACCTTCTATTGAACGAAAAACCCATTTATATTCACAGGTCATTCTAAAATAACATAAGATAAAACATAAAATTCACCCATAGGATTTCGTGTTTCTTATTTTTTACCTTAATTTTGTTTTGAGTGTGAGGTTATTTTCTCCTTTTTATTTCTTCCTTTCACACTCCACAATCATAGTTGGTGTATTTTGACTTCTTTTGAGTGTGTCAAGATTCATCACTACCATACTCAAGTTTTTGGGTTGGTATTTTATCTGATCTAAGTCACTAAATCCCATTTTTTGTCATCTTTTCAAATTTCATAGTGACCGGTGTCGGTCTAGCGAGAATCACCAGTTTACATCTGATTTTCATCGCTTTACCTAACTGTTTTCAGTTTCCTACTTTTTGTGGTTGTTTTACCAAAAAAAAATGTCACCACATTTTTTGTTCTTTCTGAGGTTCCTCAGAAGCATCATCATACCCCTGGGTATTTGAAATCAATTTCAAATCTAGGATTTAATTCATTGTCATCAATTATTGCCTCATTTCCAAATCTTTTGATTTTCCATAATAACTGGTATCGGTCACCTTAACCATCATTGGTCACCCTCTCCATGTCATCAGTTAACCCAATTGATGTTGGTTCATGTGTTTTAAATTATTAATTAAAACAACATCATTTTTCACCTACTAAAACTATTTTTCTCCATTTCTTTTATTTTTATGTTTCATTTACAAAGAACAAATATCCAAACCTACGCCAACTCACTTGGTTTTGACTCATAGTCAATCCAACACCCTTGAATTCCATGAAATCCTTTAGCCACTCCTTCCTAGCCCATCACCACCTTCCATCTTGTCACCTATGGATCCTACTCATCCCATTATCTTCAGTACCAGTGATGAGGAGTTCACAAGACTCTTTGACCATAACCCTGTTTCCTTACAACATTATCTTTCCCATTCATCTACTCAGGATTCATCATGACAACTGTTATATGTCATACCTATGTCCATTCTCCTTGCTCTTGCCCCCACTTCCACATCGTCTAGTACTAACTTGGCCTTACCTTCTTCCACCTTACTTCCCGTAATATCCCAACTTGACCCCACATCATCAATAATTGCAAAAACAACAACATTGGTCACACTTTTGATGTCATTTACTCCCATGGTATCAACTATTCCTTTATAAACCACCTTAAAAATAACCCCTTCTACACTTGCCACCTTATATATACCCATTGCATCATAGCCACCCATGGTGTCGAAAACTCATAATCCATTCTAAAACATTGTCATCTTCATACCACAATATTTACCTCTAATCAATACAAGGATCGCTACATCCACCCCACCTACTTACACATATCACCAAAAACCACATATCTCTTTTATTACCTATTTGGGATATTTACCACCTACATCTATTCCCTCCTCACAGTTCTCATACTGGGCACCACCATATACTGGAATTATGTCTACATCATACATTCATCATCAACCCCCTTATACTGCAGGGGGTGCCCAGTCATCACAACCTACCAACAACCTTATTAAAATGATTATGGAGAAGATGCAAACATTAGAAGCATCAGTTTCTAGCTCTTGCAACTCTTTGAAATATGAATAAATATGCAATGAGCCCATCCATCTGTCTATTCCCATTTTTCCATACCCTACACATTGGGAAATGCCCAAATTTAATTGGTTCAATAGTAAAGAGGACCCACAACAACACTTGTGGTCTTTCAAACATGGGTGTTATTTAATTACTCATGATGATGTTCTACTCTTGCGTACATTCCTAATGTTCTTAATAGACCCTGCATTAGATTGGTATAGTGGTTTACCTAGAAATTCCACTTACTCATTTAACCAAGTGGCTTAAGCCTTCCTAGACCATTTTTCAAACAATATCATCAAGAAGGTCACCATGACCGACTTGTACTAAACAAAACAATACGATGAGAAGTCTATCACATATTTTTTCATTTGTTGGCAGAGCCTCATCAACCAGCTTACATTCCAGTTACCTCAAACCGATGTTATAGATTTGTTCACTAGGGATTCTTCCAGGAACATCTCACCAACTCTCCAAGTCAAAACCTTCCGTACCTTTGATGAAGCGTTCACCATGGCTAGAAAACTTGAAATTTGTGCCATAGAAGAGAAGAAAATTCAATTGCATAACAAAAAAATTGCATTCAAGTCAAATGAGGCCTCTTTCTCTTCCAAAATCTAAAAAATTTATTACAAAGCCAAACTCACTCATCCAATTAATCGAAACCTTCTTCCAACCTTTCTCCCGTTCAATCTTTCCAGTTGAGCAACAAAATTACACTCCCATAGGAGAGCCCTATTCATTGGTTTTAGAAAACATTCTAATAGTTGGAGCCATTTCTCTTCCACCCATCAAACCACATACTGGTTTTGACCATGCTCATCCTATGCCTACATGGTACAAGGAACATGATTACTGCAGCTACCATCGTGTTAAAGGTCATAGTGATGGTAATTGTATAACATTTAAAAACATTGTCCATGAAATGTTAGAAAATGTATATCGCACTTTAGACAACCTAAATGCACCAGCTAATCAAAACCTGCATATCTTCAAGAAGCCATTTCCTAATCACACCCTTTCATCTAACTAAATTGGCGAACCTACGACTAATGATAGTAATGTACATGAAGTTCATGTTGTTTTTGAAGTTGTTCCAACTCTTCCACAATTTCTTCCTATCCCCTCCATCAAGGATATTATAGCATGAGCTCCTTTACCCATGAAGGAGCCTATTTCATCTACTCCTTTACCCACAGAAGAGACCCCTTTATCTCCCCCTTTACCCATGGAGGAGACTACAATATCTCCCAAGGCCATTTCATCACTCCCCTCACAACCTAATGAACAAGTTATGGTGTTAACTCTCCTACCCACCGAAGATTCATGCTTACCTCCCTCTCCACCAAGATAGGAACCTAGCTCATCCCACCTATCATATCCCCTACCAATAGAGGATACTTTAGAATCACCACTATTTTTTGGTGACAATTCCACATTAGCCTTCCAGGATCTAATTGATTTTCTCTCGGCTTTTTTACCCACAAAGTTCGAAGCCAACCAATTCCCTGTCTCATAGACATAATTTACACAAATTACTACTAAATCAATGACATCTCCTCTTACAATAGTTTTGTTTTCAGGCCTGATGGACCACTTGGAATATGTTGATAATTCCATGCTTTGGGGATGTCTTTGGCTACCCTTTTCAAGCCAAATGTAAATGTCATCTGTTGATACCTATACAATTTATCCAAAGGTATTTTAGATAATCAAACCAACCATTCCCATACCAATCATAATAGCCTCTTCTTCATTACCCTCACTTACACCTAAACCTTTACTAACAATCAAACCTGGTCCTATGCCTAAGAACCTATGTGCACCTACATTTTTCCCCATAGCCAGAGCTATCACCAGATTGGGAGTCATGCCGACATCAAGCCTAATCCATCCTCTTGTAAAATTAGACTTAGCCACATCTTCCAAATCTCATGAAAAAACTATTAACCCATATAAAAAGAATACCCAACCTTCTAGGCCGCATACACCAGTTTCACCCACTACTCCTCTATCACCTTTACCACTGCCCTCCATCCTAGGACCTCACCCATCGACCTTAGCCAATCATCCTCCTATCTAAGGCAAACAAAAAAGCACAACAACCCACCTCTTCATCATGATCTTTTATCACACCCAACTTACCTACACAGTGCACACCTTATCCATTACTTACATCTTTCATACCACCTACACCCCCACCACCTACATTAACCTCATTAGTACCTATGACATTTCCTTCTCTTCAACCCATACCTTCCACCTTACCTCTGTTAGAAACCTTCACCTCACCTTCTTTATCACCTTGGCTAACTCATCCTCTTCTACCATCTGCCTTCCCTTCCATATCAATTATTCCTTCCTCACCTTTACCTAGGAAGGAGCAACCAAAATTGAAAAACCCACTACCCTCCAAAGAGGTAGTTAAGCCTACAAAACCTTCTATCACTAGTTCATATACTACGCCTTTGCTAAAGAAGGTATAACCCAAATATAAAATAGTTCCACCTACCATACCAGTGATTAAACCTATTTCACATCCAATTCCACCTCCTGTGATGCCTCTCCCACCAAAATCATTCAAACCTCCATCTTGACCCACACTTACCTTCCATTGTGATCCATTGGCAGGGTCTTATGCCAACATCTTAACAAACCTTTTAGAGACCGTTATCATCACATTGCCACCACTTACACCTTACGACCCACTCAAACCTAAACCAGTAGGGTTTGATGATACAAAAATTTACACCTATCATCGTGTGTAAGGGCATGATGTAGAAAACTGTAAGGCTCTAAATACCGTTCTACTCTAATTATGTCATCCTGAAGAAAAATTTAATGATGATGATCTTTTAGATGAGGACCATGTTCCAATTTCACCTATCACCACACACCCTCATCCCTTACCTATCCAGCAAACTTCATCTCCAACTCTAAAACCCATTTATCCTCCTCCAAAATTCAAGATCAATATGGTCCGCATCATAGAGTTAGCCAAACCTCCACCTGAATGCCAATGCACTGCTTTCTTTGCACAACACCAATATATGCCCTCATCATTCAATTTCCCATCTTTTCACTACACTTATCATGACTCAACTGCTCTCACACCCAGAAAGAAAAAGGAAAGGAGAAAAAAACTAGCCCATCCACCAATCCTGTGCCCAATATACCATTTTCATCCGCACCAAGAATTACCATTCAAGGACCCACATACCCTATTTCTGACGGGGTCTCCCATCATACAATGAGAAAATAGTTGCACCAATATCCTCTCAAAATTTCATTATATGACCTTGTCCAAACCTCTGAGTCTCACTGACAGGCCCTCATGAAGGTTCTGCAATCTATTAAGGTTTTACCTAATTACCCAACCCCTGTGGCATCCATGATCACTCCTCACCATGTGGCATCTCTCACCACTTCATCACCTTCCTCTACACCTTCTACCTCCCATTAAGTATCCACACTTATTTTCTTTGACAATGAGATTGTACCTCTCAAAACAGATGATCCTGATCCCTCCCTATTCATCTCCATCTACATTGATAATTTACACATTTGACACATTATCATCAATGGGGGTGCCAACATCAACATTGTCTTCCCATGTGTACAACCAAATGTGCATCCCCACGAATTACATGCATAATAACCCATTTATGTTGTGTTTATTCAATGATGCCATAACTTTGACCCTTTGCACCATCAATCTCCAATTTCGATGGGCCATGTACCATTCCAAAATTATTCTACATCTTAAAGGGGGAATTATAGTATAACCTATTGCTTGGACGACCTTGGATTTGTGTCATGGGTTGTGTTCCTTCAACTTTACTTTGTTGTGTAAAATTTGATCAACTACCTAAAATTTAATCAACTACGAATTTCCACTACCTAGTATTGACCAACTAGTTGATCTTACCACTGGCCATGAGATGTTACCACTCATGGATGGTTTCTCAGGTTATAATAAAATATTACTCACCCTGGTAGATCAACACAAAACCACCTTCATCACTCCTTAGGGGACCTTCTTCTATTGAGTCATGCCCTTTGGCCTTAAAAACACTAGTGTCACATATATGTGGGCTATGAATTATATCTTTCATAACATTATGCATCACATATTGGAAGATTACATTGAAAATCTTCTTGCCAAATCCAAACATCGAGCCAAACACCTTACAGTCCTTAAGGTCATCTTTGACCATCTCATCAAGTATTGTGTTTTCCTTCAACCTAAGAAGTTTGTCTTTATTGTTCTCTCTAGAAATATCCTTGGTTTTATCATTACTTTAAGTGGAATTGAAGTTTATCCTGCTAAAATACAGGTTATTCTTGAAATGCCTCCACCAACTAACCTTTGTCAATTGCGTAGTTTGCAAGGAAAGTTGTAATTTATTCATCATTTTATTTCAAAGCTTTCCAACCACTACCACCCATTTCACCATCTCCTCAAAAAGGATGTCTCCTTCAAATGGGTTGATGAATGCCATAAAGCCTTTAAGGCATAAAAATACCTCCTCCAACCACCTATGCTCATTCCTACTAAGGATGACCAATGATTTTACCTTTACATTTATACTATTGATCATTCCTTGGGTGCCTTGCTCACTCATCGTGACGAGAAACACAAGGAATAAGTGGTTTATTATATAATCCCTACCATTTTGGACTATGAAATGAGATACACCCATGCTGAAAAAATATTATTAGACTTAGTTTTTGTTGCCACTAAACTCCATCATTACCTACTTAACCATAAAACTTTTGTTGTCACCAATACTGACCCCCTACATTACATGTACACTAATCCTTACCAACATTAATGTGTTGCACGTTGGTTCATGCTTCTTTCCGACCTAGACCTTGAATTCATTAATCAAAAATATTTCAAAGGAAAAACCATCATTAACCAACTTGCAGATGCACCTCTCTTCGGTAATTAGTTATCAAACTTCAAGTTCCTAGGTGAATCCATTATTACCCTCTCTTTGGATGATACCATTTACCAGATGAACTTATTATTTGATGTTTCCAAATGATAATGTGGGGGTGGTGTCGGAGTTATCCTCATTCCTTGTGACAGTGAGCCTATGTCATTATCTTTGAAAATATATTTTGAATGTACTAACAATAGCACCAAATATGAGGCACTCATATTAGGTCTTCAAGCTTCCATCACCTTAGATGTTAAATAAATTAATACCTTCAGTGATTCCCAACTAGTTGTAATCCAAGTTAATGGTATATACCAATTCCATAATGAGATACTTAAAAGTATAAACATAATGTTGACACACTTTTGACTACCTTTGACCATTATGAACTTCAAACTACCCCGCATTCTACTAATAAATTTGTCGATACCATGACATTCCTTACTTCTTAGATACCCACTTTTCCCTTCAACTCAAAAATATTTTTCACAATACAAAGGATGCAATCATCTTCCTATCTATTTTGCGACGCCAACCTTGTCAGAACCATTAAAACTGACCCACGTGACCTTTGGTATAACTAGTTTGTTGACTACCTTTCCCTTTCCATTTTGCCTCCAAATCTTACTCACAATGGACGATGAACCTTTCTCAAAATTTTCTCTCCCTATGTCATCATGAGTGGTCTTATTTATAAACATGGCTTTCAAAGTATCCTTCTATGATGCCTTACAATTTCTAAAATTCCCTATACCGTAAAGGAAGTTCAAAACAAAATTTTTGGAGGTCACTTCAGTGGTTTAGCTATCACTAAACACATTCTCTGTCTGGGCTATTACTAACCCACCTTAAACCACAATTGTTGTGATTATGTCAAACATTGTGTGAAGTTCCAAAAACATGCTAATATTCATCACACACATAGTCACGCCTTATAGGTTGCATGAGACCTTTGGCCTTTCTCTCAATGGGGTTTGGATCTTGTCAGAGATATCAATCCTCATTATTCACAAAGTCATCAATGGATTATTACTGTTGTCGAATACTAAACTAAATGGGTAGAAGAAATACATCTTAAATCTACAAAATCTCATAAAATATGTGAATTCATTAGCCATCACATCATTTATCACTTTTGTGTTCCTCATCATCTCATCAGTGATAATGGAAAATAGTTCAAAAACAAACCCCTATGGAAACTCTATGACACCTTCGACATTCAACTCAATTTTTCTTCACCTTATTACCCTTGAAGAAATGGCCAAGAAGAATCAACCAACAAAACATTAAACACATTTTCTTATGGAATTAGTTGACGATACTGGAAAGGACTGGCATATGCACATTCCTTTTTCTTTATGGACTCATCACAGTAGTATTCGTACCTCAATTTCTTCCATGTCTTTTTATCTAGTCTATGGTAAAAAGGATGTTCTACCTCTTGAAGTCTAGATTCCATCTCTTCATTTCTCACTTAAAGAGATGCTCAACAATGATGAATTTCGTAAAGACCATTTGGCACGAATCAAGTTATTAGGAAAATGTCGTCTTAATGCCCTTGACCATCTCCAAATCTACCAAAAAATTCTCAAACGTTCCTATGATAAACATGTCCACAAATGAACCTTCCAGGTTGGTTACCTCATCTTGAAGGAAAATCAACATGTAACAAAAGAGGAGAAAATTAAACGGGGAAAATTTTCTCCTAATTAGCTTGGACCTTATATTGTTACTCATACCTATGGATCAGGTGCTTATCATTTGTCTTCACTCTTAAGGTAAACCTAAACCTGAGCCCCTCAATGCCGTACATATTTGACCATTCTATTGTTGAATCAATTCCTATATCACCTTCTGTCAATTAAATTCCCCTCCCTTGAGCACCATTCACCTTCTACTTACATATTTTAAGGATCAATGACTAAACAACAATCATGTGATTACCCATCACCTTTTAATCCTTATTTTCAATATGAGTACCATAGATCTACTCATGGAATGATTCTCATGGATACTTGTTTTCTTTTTCAATATGGAATCCCATGGTTGTTCATCTCTTAAACCCTATCTTCCATAGTTAACCTCTGTATGCTATGGCTTTTTATGCAACACAAGAGCCCATCAGTCTCTATAGTCTTGTCCATGACTTAAAAGTCCAAAAATATAAAAATTAAAATGGGATTCAACTCCTTAATTCAAATTTCTTAAAAAAGATGACTCCCTCAAATAGGACATCTACGCTTTCTATCTCATCGCTATAAATAGACTTTTCCCTCAAAGGATAGCTATACAAAGTTAGCCATACTGTATACAGTATATCATCAAAAGAAGACTATTCTTGTAATAAAATAAAATAAAATATTTAGATCATTGATCAAATTCACAAAGCCCTCAAGGAGAAAATCTACTCATCACACATATACTTCCCACATCGACCAGTCTATCAAAACATAAACAAAAAAAAATCAAAAAGAAAAAATTTAAATTTTTCGTCATGGACTTACCTATTTTGATCTCGGGTCTCTTGCCAAATAGGTGTAATGTCTCACACTAGGTTACGCTAAAACCAACCTGATTTCATCTCCTTGCCTTTTTCACCCTAATTTTTTTCCATCTCAAGGGACGTGCCACAAATGTGACATTTTGTGATCATGTGATTTCTTCACCCTTTGAATAGTCAATCAGGCAATGCCTTTAGGGTATTATGTTCATAAATCCCATTCTTGGTATGATAGACTTGTTATGGTTCTTGTCACTTAAGTGGATCTTTTGGTCACCTCTTACCATTCACCTTTTTCCTACTTATTGATTCTCTTATACATGACCAGACCATCAACGCCTATATTTTTGGAATTCCTCTTTCACCTGAATCCAAATATGCCTAAATGACCTAAACTCAACCATGCCTAATTGACCTAGAATAAATCATGCATAAAACCTACCAATCCATCCCTCTACCTCATCATATTCTTCCCTAGCTTATGGGAGAACTACATTGGCCTGAGGCCCCTTTTTTTTGGGGATATGTAGGTAGTACTCTAAGGGCATGGGACCCTTTGAGGTTAGCCCAGCCTCTCTTTACCCTAACCAAGTTCCCCTCATTTTTCTATTAAAATTCTACCTATTTTTCATTTTTCACAAACATTTGGAAAATAAACAAATCATAAAAACATACATACCTATCATATCATCAAAACATCCAATCAATTTTCACATATCCATCATATCAATTATGTCACAAATTTACACCATGGCATACATATACATCATAATTTATTTTCCATACTACCAATAACTATGAAATTAAAATCAAACCCATACACATAGCCAAACCATGCCTATACCTGACTCCATCATGCCTACATAACTTTGACTACCTAAATTACCTAGACCCCACCATGCCTAACTCACCTAGACTACACCATGCCTATACCTGACTCAACCATGCCTAAATGACCTAAACTCAACCATGCTTAAATCACCTTGTCTCCACCATGCCTAACTCACCTTGACTCCATCATGTCTACATGACCTCCACTCAATCATGCCTAATTCAATTAGTTTCCATAAATATACAAATAAACAATAGACATTAAAACAAGTAAACCATCCATACAATAAATATCATCATCGATATAACTAGGAAAACATCTGTGTATCAATATATATATATATATATATATATATATATAATATACACACACACACACACACACATATACAAATACATACAAGTATCTCAAATCACTTAGATACAGCCTCTCTATCTTTGGCACACAGGCCAGTATAAAAATTAAAATCACAAAACTATCATATATAGCCTCACTATCTTCGGCATGCAGGCCGGTACATATATCAAAACCTCAAAAATGATAATCATACCAAGTGATTTATTGTCACACCACCTCATATCCTCTAGGCCAATCTCACATGTGTCCTCCTCCCAACCTATTTTCCACCCTGCCAACATCTCTCAACCCTCCATGGGTCTCAGTCTAATATCCCACTGGCCATCACCTAGGCCTATCCTACGTAAACTAGTAGCCTTACACTGATCTTGTCTCTAGGATTGTCATACCCATGTGCTCTCTGAACTATGAGTGTGGGATCACGTCATCCCATTCGCTTCCTATTATGATCTGTACTTAGCATAAAAAGGGACATCTGTCCCAACAGTTGTCAAGTGATCCTTATAGTAACGTGCCTCATTTAGGGCATCCCTGAACCTTAACATAGTCACCATCTGAGGTGGTGCTATAGGTCTCAATGTGACCTATGTGCCTTGTCTTGCTAATACTGGCCTCGACCATCAAACTATGATCATCTCACCCATCGAAAGGTGGAAGATATTAGTCATTGAATCCCATCAGTTGATAAGATCTAGCATCATGCTATGATCATGAACTATCCGCCTATAGTGTTGGACCTTGATAAGACTGACCTTAGTCATATTCTCCCACTCCTCTGCGATCACACTAAATCACATCCATACCAATAAAGATGGTACTTTTTCCTACATTTGGAACTATTCTCTAGCCTACATCATTCAAACACAACATTTTAAAGACTTGACCATATCCATAAACTCATTACTTGACTTACCTATTATCGACTTACCTATTACCCCATACCCCTAATACCCAACATACGTCTTACCCAAAAAACCTATTTTCACAACACTTATTACCTATTACACCATACCCACACATCAACCCTATCGACTACCCCTTTTTCGCAACCCAATTTAACACCCATTAACACTTACCATTCTTACCTATCCTAGTCTAGTTCACCTACTTCCCCACCCCGCATTGCCAACATCACCTATTACCCTACTCACTCTTCATAAAATATCATTTACATCTTCTTTCCTATCTTTCCCTATCAACATATCCCTTTTATTTACCTCTTTTCCCCTAAAGCTAACTGGCATCGATCACTGCTGATTGGAATTGGTCATTCATCGGTCACCTAATACTTGATCGAAGCTAAACAAGTTCAAGTGACATCGTCCAACCCTTGACCAACGTTGGTCTCTGTCGCATAAACATAAAACCAAAACTGAATCCCTCCATTTATCATTTTACCAAAAAAATTAACTTAAAACCTACCCTAATCCACCCTAATTTATGTTATATTCATCTACCATCCTATTGCCCAATTTGACGATTACCCATTACCCAGAGTTCCCATACCCTTACCTACAACCCACCTACCTTAACTTTCATCACTTACACATTTATCAAACCACTCACCAACTCCATCTAATACCTCATCAGTTCGTGGTTTGATGTGGATCACCTTCAGTCCTACTTAGGAAAACCTAACCTCCATTCACACCTAGAACAACAATTTCCTATTTTTTCAGTGTCGCTTACAAATACAAGATACGCCATAAAAGGGGAAAAATGTAGACACCAAAATTGGGTCATACTTCCCTTAAACCTTGTTAATTAAATTAACCATATCCTACCAATTCATATTCCCTGGTGTGCATGTTAATTAATTTTTTTAATCTTAATTTAATTAATTAATATCCTCACTTAACCACCTCACCTAGCCACCTCACTCAATGACCTACTCAAGCTGCATTAATGACCTAAGAATGAGTCTAAACCTAGACTTAAATCCTATTAACAAAACTTAAATGACTCCTACTTATCTTTCCATGATCTATAACTCAAGACTTGATAGAAGGTTAGAGATCATGCAAAAAATAGCAACAATCTGGATATTTTTGACTAACCTAGATATTCCCACCTTGACCAATGCCGGTGACCTAATCGTTTCTGGTTAGGTTAAATACGTTTCCAAAATAATTTTCCCAGGTTGGTCATTCGATTAAGGATCTCATTTCTTCCAGAGACTTGGATCACTCACATTTATTTAGCACTTAAGCAAAAGAAGTTACATGGGAGTACTACCAACATCATTCGCCATTCATCATCCTCTTCACGATGAAATATTCACAATAGAGAGGCACGAGGCTCTGAACTTCCACGACACAAATACAACGGATCTTCTCTCTGGATTTCTAATGGCACCATCTTCATCACCTACGTTCTCCAATCTACTTTTAGTAAGTATTTAAAATATCTATATTCAAGCTCTAGTTTCCTTGTGTACATTTATTTATTCATCTATATACTCTATTTCTATCCACACCTATTTACTTCCTTCCTTCCATCAATGCATCACCTGATCATACCCAGAATTTTTACCCATTTTCACCCTCTCATAATCATATCTGAGTCTTCAGAACCATTTTACAACCCCACCCTCACCATTTACAACCTCAATGCAATCACAGGGAGTCTGGAAAACCAATTCTAAGAAATTTCTACCGATTTCCCCTACCAACGTTGGTTAGCCAACCAACATCTATCACTCTTCTTAATTGGCATCGTTCAGTCAGCCAACACCAGTCACTATGTCTGTTAATATATATCAGACCAATGAGCTAATATCCACTTCCCAATAGCCCAAAACCATTTCTAATCCTTACCAAACCTCACCCAGAGCCTGTAGGGTAAGTGCACCAAGTTGGGGGACAATTAAGTGGACATCAAATCCTGAATTTTACATTAAAAATGACAAAACATCAAATTTAGTCTTCCGCGGACTTGAACCATGCCAAAAAGTAAAAGATATGTCATAAAAATGGTACCATTGCGTAGGGGAGACTATTAGCTTTGTATAAATACTAATTTTAAAGTGAATAGAAGAGGATAAATATCATTTATAATTTTTTACTAATAGTAGGTCTTTAAGACACTATTTCTTGTGAATGTTTATGTCTACGTTTAAGACTGCAAAATTTGTTTCACTTATCAGAATGTGATAAAACATATACCATCCCAATGACATGTTCAAAAAAAAAAATTATTTGATTTCAATATTTGATGAAGTTATGGCTGGCAAACAGAAAGTGCTCTGTTTTCTTTATGTTTTCATACCACTTTCACGGAAAAAATCATAAAAAATAAAATATTACTCAAAAAAATACAAAATAAAATCCATCCCAAGATATATAGTGGCATATAACTTCTCACCAAAGGAAATAAATATATATCAATTTTTGGTCATCCAAATTGTGGGCAAACGGACTATAATCTTATCAGCGTTTTTAAAAAAAAATACCATGTCATTGAATTTTGAGTGTTTAGTATAGCTAATCTTGTCCATTTTTTACAAAAATTAGTATTTTAGAAACTAGATTCCGGATTCTATGATTCATATCAACATAATTTTGTCTAATTTTGAGTGTATGTATTGCTAATAATCCCTACAAGTTGATATTATGTTGTTATTTGCAATATGATGTCCACGGATGACCCCATATTTGTCCATCAACTTCCTGCACTTACCCTGTACTAGACCTGTAACACAACACCAACCAATCAACCCTCCCATTTTGACCTTAAACAACCTTTTGCATGACCTTTTTTATTTTTTTGTACGAGATACCTAAATCATTTCAATTCCAATAGGATATTTACTTCATGTGTGATTTGACTAGCATTAATATTGTTATATAAAAGTGGATTGACATTCTATTTAGGAAGTACCATGCTTCCTGGATCTAGCTTCCGCTAGGTAGTCCACTCATTGTTTTGTTTAACTCTATTTGGTGGTATTGTTTTGTATCTATAGGTAGTTATTCCTATCCAAAAGGGAGCTCTCACATTTTTTTTGATCCATAAGTCATCTACATGCGCATTCAACCTTCAACTAATATTACATGTATTCCTCTTTGGCCTTCTACCCTTATCTATTTCATTAATTTGCTAAGAATCTGGTGAAATGCCAAGAAAAAATTTGTCACGGTTTTCTCTAAAATCCTCTACCCCATCTCATTTGTGTATCTCTCACTCTCTTGTCCTGAAGGGTGAAAAAATGCCAACTTGGAAAAGTGATCAATAAGCCTCCTCTGACCTTGGTGAATCCCTAAAAACCTCATATCACATCATATTAATTCCCTTAAATGCTAGGTTTGCATAGTCACATACTGGTTAAACCAACTCACTCGTATAATGGCCTTAAATGCCCTGACATGACTATAATTTGTTGTTTTCATGCCTTGTATGCCTGAGTATTAACATGATCCTCATTTCACACAATTTATACCATCTCACATTTCTCCAACAATGGTCTTATTACTTTGGCTTATTACATTTGTCATGTTTTTATACCTTCTTTCTTGAATTTGAACTGGGATTAGGCATAAAGATACTTGAGACCTCAGGTCATGACCATAGAAACCTGTTAAAGGATTGATGACACCCCATACACATATGTTTTACCATGTTTGAACTTTGGGAAGACACCATACAACCTTAAGAATACTCACCACACACTTGACTCACTTGACCATACACTTGAAACCCACTTGCACACCATGACATCATGATTGGACATGGCTTGACACCTCAAGGAACCACCTAGACACATTGGAAACACTTTGACATCAATGTATAACTTGACATCAATGACAACCTAGTGACACAATGCTCAACAAGAGGACACCTTCCAATAGTTTTGTTGTATGCATAAGAATCTCCAAGTTTATTAGTTGTAATCTTTTACTTAATAAAATTGTAACTATTAGTAATGTGTCAATATCTTCACATATATTCTTAGTGAAGAATATAAAAAGAATGCTAAGGATTTATAAAATGGACTGATCCATAGGTAAATATTTGGTTTTATGTTCCATTTGTAATCTTCATGTTATTGAATAAAAATCTGAGTTCTACTAAATTGGTTTAGACACAGGCCTTAGGAGGGATTTACACCCAAGGCAGGGCCACTTTTGTCTAATAACCCTCTCCTTTTGTTTTTTGTTATAGTTTCTTACATGATTAGATTATATTTTCAGCAACTTATCCTTTATTTATGACTTGTCTTTTACATGATTTGATGATAGCCCTATTATTCATTTCCATTTATAAAATAGTTCGTCTCCAACATTGTATTTCCTAAATTGTAGTGAAAACAATTTCCCTTTATACCTCCCAACATCTGTAAGTATGCATACAACACTGACAATATTTACATTTTACATCCCTAGGTCTTACAATAAATTATTGTGAATTAATAAACAACATACTAATTGTTGTGAGCTATTTTGCACCACCAATATTCACTACTTCTTCGATTTTATCTTTAAGAGAATTTATTTTTCTCTAACTTGAAGAAATTTGTACTTCACTTTCCCTTCATCTCTCACATTCACTTTTTTGAGATTCTAGCTTTCTATCATCATCTTTTTACATCTCTATTTCGACATTCACTTGTTCATTATTTGAGTATCATCCTTCATTATTTATTCTCCTCTATTAGTAGTCATGTTGTTAAGGGTCAAGCACCTTCGTTATCTTTCTAAGTATCCTCTCTTAATACCCATCTTGTAAATATTCAATAACCTCCTTCATCATTTCTCCTCTATTAAAACCCATTTTGTTAAGAGTCGTGCATGCCAACCTTGTAAAAGTCTCATCCCCTTTGTACATTCACTTTTTCAATGGTTTGAGCACATAACTTAACTCATATAATCATCCTCTCATCTAAGCATTCTCTTTTCTTAGAGTTCCATAATCAAACTTTTGCTTTCCAAGATTATTCTCTTTGTCCACCTTGACATTCACATTGTTAAGGGTCAAATCTAGTAAAATATTTTATCTTCGTCCATTTTAAAATTCACATTGTTAAGGTTCAAATCAATCACATATTTTCAATCTCACTTACATCTTAGCATTCACATTGTTAAGGGTCACATCATTCAATTGTTTCTTCCCCTCTTCTATTCTAGTATTCAATTTTCTTGAGGTCATTCAATTTGGAATTTGGAATCGATTGAATAATCTTAACTAAAGATGATTTACATTCTTATTACATGGATAATTATCACACCTTGTGTCTTATCATTAAATATCTTAACCCTCATATCAATAATCACCTCGTTTTCAAATCCTTCTTAGTTCTCATTTATGAGCCCTCACATCTTTCTAGTTGAGTGGAGTCATGAATGGAGTGAGACATCCTATCATTACATCATCTATATTTATGCCAATGGAAAGGAATGATTATAATTTTTTGCACTTGTATTCAAACTATACAACCCCTTTTATCGAGTCAAAAATGTTTCAAAAAATTCTTTTTTTTTTAATGTTAAAAAACTCAAAAACATTTAAACATGTTTCACAAAACTAAAGAAACATTCAAATATGTTTTGAAAAATATAAAAATCAATATAAATTTTTTCCAAACTCCAGAAACAATATTAAATTGTTCCAAAAAAAATAGTATAAAACTGTCAAAATCAAAACAATTAGAATATGTTTGACCAACTTTCAGCAACTGGTAGCACAATTCAACAATTTCACCATTTGACGACGCTCATTATGATCATTCCAACTCATCTTTAGATCATCATTTTTCTTTCCCATGGTATATATCTATGCTCATGGAAATCAATTACCCTTTCATAATATAACTTTACTTGGGGAACATTTGAATTAAATACAATATAAATTAAACTTCAATGAGATCTCAAAAGAGTTGTTTCGAGTATCTAAGTATCACTCCACTCTTTCAACCCTTGAAGTGGACCTTTCTATGAGACATATTGCTACATAATTTCATGATTGTAACACATCACAAGACCTTTAATTCCTCCATGGAATGACAAAAAGTAGTTCACATAGAAAATAATTTCCAACAATTATGTCATAGACATATTTTTAGTACACACATGTGATTGAAAAATAGAATCATCATGTTGATTCATATACAATGGATATCACATGACCCAAATATCCATGACTGTACCAACATAGTGCCAAGACAATATCCAATAGTCCATCCCAATGGGAACATCAATCCTAAAACAACACAATGTCTAACTAGACTCACAAGAGTACACATAACTCACTATACCAACTCCACACATCACAAGGCATCATGAAACAATCTCCAAATATCTCCAAAGGAAAAAAAATGCAACTCCATATACCTCCCCAAAGAATCACCAAATAATATCCATATACCTCCCAAGAGAAAGAATCATAGTGATAAAACCAAGATGGGTCACTCAACCATAGAGCCCCATCAAGAATATCAGGTCACTCAACCATAAAGTGTCATAAAGAATATCCGGTAACTCAACCATAGATCCCCATGAATAATATCAGGTCACTCAACCATAGAGTTCCATAAAGAATATCAGGTAACTCAACCATAGATCCCCATCAAGAACACCGGGTCACTCAACCATAGAGGCCCATCTCCTTTCTCCTCTTAATGAGGTCAGTTCACCCTATGGCCCTAGGCACATAGAACCCTGTCACTCCCACCCAAGTGGTGTGGTGGCCTTTAGTTCAAAAACTACACGATGCTATGACCTCCTTAGGGTGTACCCCCATACAATGAAGTGGGCCCATAAGTTCCACCACCCCATGGTGAATACCATGACCCTATTCCAAAACATTACAACATTAGAACCAGAATAACAATCCATTCAAATGCCAAGTGGAAAAAATTATAAGCCTTGGGCTAGGCTACAAAACTTTTAAATATGAAAAAAAAAGTTTAAAACCAAGAAAAAATAAAACAAATGGCTAATTAGCCAAGGTTAGTGCAAAATCCGAATGTTAATGCAATAACAAAATAAATTCCCAAAATATAAGAACATGTCAATCAAGAAAATGGTTGGTTCTAGCAAGAAAAGAGATAATGACCAATTTAGGAATAAAATATGTATTGAGAAATAACACATTACAATCACTATGTGGCCTCATACCACCACCAAAGGGGTAGTCATCGAGTTACTGGCACTCAGACATTGAGCCTCAGCTCGTAAAAATATGCATGTAACCATAAATGAGTATATTAAATAATGTAACTATCATCATCTCTACTTGAATCATACCTCCAAACTCCCACAAGGATTAACATAATCAAAATTACATAGGATTGTTCAATGAACAATCCAATAGGAAAGACCAGAGAAATCTAGTTGCATAAGTTGAACCTAAGGTGGTGCACACCCACAATATACTGAGAAAGCTTGAAGTATACTAAACAGATAGAAGTGGTTTTTTTTCAATCTATATAAGACTCCACTTCCTCACTTGTACTTGTCTCAAGATTATGAAAACCTGGTCCACACCTCCTCTCTCCAAACATACACTATTGACAATTTCTCCCCTTAGGTTCATCTAGTGTAAATTTCACAACATACACATAACTACATCACTAACACAATGGTGATTCACACAAATAAACCATAGTGTCTTACGCATGGTATTTATATAGGGTATAATACAATCATTACTTTCACGGGTTATGATACATCACATTACCCCATTCTGCACCCAAAGTGCAATCACTATACAATAGGGATCATACATCAACCATATGCCCCTAAATCATGACATAAACCATCACATATTACACAAATCATATGTATGACGAACACAATGTCTAATAGTACAACATATAGTCAATTGCAATTACAACATGGTGACACACATGATTCATCACAACATGGTGACAACATCATGATAAAATCTAATTCACTTTACACCAATATTGTCATACAACATATCAACACACCTACATAACACAAAATTCCGTAACTCCCCAACACTCCGTAATCGACAATAACATTTTGTGTTAACAATACTCCGTAAACGACAATAACATTTTTTTTCACACACAATAAGGTGGTATATCACCCATTAATTCCTCATTGAATCCAAAAAATAGAGAGTGAATCCTCTTATCACAAGCACATCAACATGATAACAAATATGCACTAAGTGACATATACCATATGTGCTTCCATAATGTCATAACGATAGCTTGTTCACATTATAACATATATCACATTACTCTTCCAATATCCACCACCATCATGCAGAATCATCACAACTCCAATCTATCCTAGAATTTTGAGAGCATGAACCTCGCTCTAATACCAAATGTAACACCCCACATTTTTCACACACAAAAACAACAATAAAATACCAGGATTTTTTTTTTGACTTACATTGCTCACTATACAACACTGCAAGGGATTCAATACAAAAAATTGACAACACATATGACACTTACATAAGTCATCGACTCACATAGACATATTAAAACACCATAGACATGTTGATGCCACACTTTCCTCAATGAATGAATACTAGCAATGAACCAACAACAAGAAAAGGACTTAAGGATTGGTAAACCCACAACACATCATTTCTTTAATTGCATTTTAGTTACGATCAACATTCCAAGAACATTATTGTACAAGGAAAACTTTCTCCTTTTTACATCTCAGATTGTTAAGTTCATTCCACAATTAATTTGTAGTTCAATCATTTAAAGTTGGCCTTTTTATCCTTTACAGAAATTTCCATAACTTACATACTTATTTGGAATAATTCAAATTGCATATAAAGTGCTTGATTATCTTGTTCTTATGTTAAGAATATTATTCTCAAACATTTATTCAATGTCTACCATTTACCCTTGCAACTCAAGTGAATCTAACTTGATGTCCAGAAAGCAATATTAGGATTTAAGGAGGATTTAGATACAAAATAGCTTTTTCCCAAAAACATTCTTCGACCGTGGTATAGTTATTTCCCTACCATAGTTATTGTAATTCAATGATTTATGAAATTCCATTTATATATATATATATATATATATATATATATATCTTTTGTTTTTTCAAATTTTGATCACACCAAGGCAATTCATATTCTTTGTAACTCATGAAAATGTTTAATTAAGTTATAAGGACTCCAAGAGTGACATTATTCCTAACCTTGAATCTCGCTTTTTTACTCGTCTATGCTTTATTTTTCTTATCACATTAAGGTCTTATTATTAGAATTGCTTTACAAAAAAAGAGTCATGAAAGTACTTGTCTGACATCTTAGGGAAGTACATGGTTAGAAGCATTATAAAATAAACATAAACCATAAGTGATTTGTGTTCAATGTAGGGTACCATGTTTCTGTATTTCATCATTCCACATGTATTATTTATTTCTTAATGCCATAAAAGGACGTAGTAAGGTATTACGGGACAAGATTTCAATTTCTTGGGTTCTCTAAAGTCAACATCTTTCAAATCAATTTTGTTTCAAAGAGTTACTTATAATTTTCCACCCGCATGTTAACCTCCTAATCAACTAAGGTTTAGTTTAATTCTAATTTTCTCTCAGGGATTTAATCCATATTATAGATTAGATTAAGGTTAAAAAATATTTACCCTATAAATCCTTCGTAAGAGATCAAGGTACTATAATGTCACAAGCCAGAGATAAGACATTTATATGCAAGGGACTAAAGAGTTCACTAACAAGAATGCAAGACATAGAACAACTATATCATGATCTCCATTTATGTCATATGTATTCAACAGGGATTTCATTCGATGAATAATTTTAATTTTAAATTTATCTTTGGAAGACAAGGTAGTCCACTAGGATACAAAGGAAGAGTTAGCTCTACTTACTCCAAATAAAGTTTGACTATGTCACTCCTATCTGCCATGTTTATGACAATGTCACTAAACATACTAATTAAGATGATAAACCCATTCTTGGGTTCTTGTTTACCTAAAATAGGAGGTTCCATCGACTATAGAGTTTAAGTTCATTCTACGGTAAAAAGTATCACACATGAAGACATGTTATGCTCATATATTATACAAGGGTTGAGTGTTTCGATTAAATCTCTTTATTATGTTTACAAGGTAATAATACAACAAGCTAATTAATTAATCATTTATTGAACACTGAAAATGCACTGCAAGATATTACATCAAATTCATTACCATATATATATCAAACATTTTAACCATACGTACTATGAATCAAATTGAACCTATGATTAAATACACATTTCCTCAAAGTCCCTAAAAACTAGCATCTCATACATATTAGCAATTTTTCAAATATAAATTTTCTGTAACATGAGAATACATTATACATATATTCATTTTTCAATGAACTATATAAATTACAATGATAATTAATGACTTATACATCACCTTTTTGCCATCATTCTTGCATTATGTAAAACCATGTGAGGATGAAATCAGCGATAAATCGTTGGCATGGCATCCACACTAATCTAACATAATTATCATTGTTTGGTTTTCCCATTTACATATAATAATAATTTCAATTTGCATTCAAAATAAAAGGTTTAGAGACATGTAATCATTTCATTTCATTTCACTTCATTTCGTAACCAAGGAGAGAGAAAGAGAAAGGAAGAGAGAGAGAAACACTATTTTGTCAAAAGTTATATTTCACACAAGTTACACTATAGAATTTTCAAATAATTATTTACATGTGTTAAACGTTTCCACGGTGGTTTGGAAACCTAACGAGGGTCCCACAAATTTCTATTTTTACATTTTCTTGCTAGCTACAAAAACATTCAAAATGGGTTCAGAGGCTAAGAATCCACTTTCAAAAGTTGCATTCCAAAGAGCAAACACACCACGGTTAAATTTTTACATGTACGCTTATATACCAAGTGTTCATAGCAACTGACAAAATTTAGAACTGGCGAACGGTTTATGTTTGGCGGCTAGTTTTCCATGGCCATTGGTCATAATTGACCCAGTTGTAGAAGAATAAAAGTTAGCTCGAGGGCTCAGAAAACCACATCCAAAATTGACATTCGATGGATGAACGTGCAACAAGAAACTTCCTACAAGTTCCCCTATATAAGTAGAATTCAACAGAGTCGACGGAACTCAGAACTAGAAAATAGTCTTCGAACGACGATAAGTTTTCTGAAGCCACCTATCCTAATTGGTCCAATTTGACCTAGTCAAACTGCGACCAAATGCCTACAAAGTGCCATTTCCAAACTATCTAGAAATGTGTTTTTCCCTAAACTGAAAGTTCCATGTAATTTTCTTGTAAAAACAATAGAGGTTTACGAAGACGGATACTAATTTCTCTATCTAGGTTTCAAATGGTGGTTCAAAATGAAAACCAACTTTATAGTTGTAGTAGCTTCTTACAACTACAAAATAGTGTAACATTGCTCCCAGTATGGCATCAAAGATATCACAAATGTTCATTTGGTTTTAAACCAAAGGTTAAGGTGAATCCTCACATAACCAGGTACATGAATGAATCTTAACATCCCATTTTTGGAGTTACAAAGGATACTTAATGAGTCTCCGAAAAATGCAAAATTATCTATTTAAACAGGGAGATGGTCAACATTTTTACTGGGAGGTCAATTTCGTCTTGTCGATAAAACAATATTGAAGCGATCTAGTTGGGTAGGAATTTTTCTAAATCACCTCAAAATGAGGGTTGAAGTTCATGGTTTTATACAAAAGGGTTATTTTGATTTTGTGAGTTACGACACGACATTTTATTGTTTTGCAACAAGTTAATATAAAATAATTAAATGTATTATAATCCTAATATTTTAAAATTATATTAAGTTGCAAATGAAAAAATAAATTACGAGTGTTATGAAAGATAAGGGGAGATGAACCATTCCTAGGAACGAAGCCGGTCCAAACCATGGTATTCGGTTGAGCATATCCCTTAAGAATTTTGTCGAACAGATCATGAGCATCCACAATTTTACCATTTTTCCTTTTCTCAAAATCCACAAGCTTTCCCAACGACCCATTTTTCACTGAACCAACAATAAAACCACATGTTTAAATGGTGTTGGACAATAAAGTTTGGAGCTCCCTCAAAATAGCCAGCATGACTAAGAAATCCATACATACCTGCATACAATCTTATTGTAGGCACAATACAACAAGAGTTAGTCATGAAAAAACTATAAATCCCTCCATTGAAACTACAAGATTTTATCTAATACAAAAGAATAATCTTACATGTTTGAGTATATTCCATATGTCCACATCTCCCAAGGCATTTGTTAGATAGATCATACATCCAACTAGGCATCCATAATGGCAAGTACCTTCCACTGTAAATCCCAGGGAAACTGCATCAAGTAGAGGGGGCGAGCTAAAAGAGGCTCCCAACACAATCCTAAAGATCCCATTCGACACAAACACAAGCTAAGAGTATGTGGGCAAGAATGTTATCATTAAACTTTAATTTTTGCAAAAATCATTTCCTAAAGGTTTCAAAAATATTCTCATCTGACCAATCTACAAAAATCCCTTAATGACAAGGAATTTCATAGATTCATAGCTCTGTAAGGCTTTTGGTCTATTAGAAATGGCGGGCAGAAGCTACAAGTTTACTCATCCATGTTAGCCAGGGAACTTACAATACAACATCTGATAAAATTCCTCTATCTGGCACAAGCTAGGAAGTTGGCAAAGGGTAGGAGGCTCTACACTTGCAAATGTATTTTCTTCAAAGTTACTAAAGCCTTTTGAAAATATAGAAACGTAGTTTCTAAATTTCCTACAGTTGGTGCAGCCCATGACGCCACTTTTTTTCAGACATTTATTTGAAAATTTCGCTTGCCAAGTGCATGCTTCCACATTTTACATTCACGTATACCAAATCATATTAAAATACAACATCTGAAAAAAATTCCTCAATCTTTTATGATTTTTTTGGAAGTTCATCCCTGTCCCAGAACTCGCATTTCACACAGGTTGAGAAAGGAAAGCAAAGGAAGTCATATTTCCATTATGTTTTGATGGATGTCCACCTGTTCTAAGCTTGCATTTTACATAGGCAAGAAGGTTACTTGAAGGATTATGAACCTTTTCAACAAACCCATTCTGTGTATGTCCTACAGTCGTTGCATTTAATGAGGCCTCAATTATTTCTAAAAATTCTGGCAAACAGTTTACTTTTCTTACATATGTTTTCACATTTTGTAGGCATATGAAGGGATGTGACACATTTATAATGGAGTTTGATCCATCCACGTGCTCCACCTTCTCCATTATATGCACTTGCTTGACCAATTCAATCATGTCATACTTGATATATTTTCCGCCCCCACATCTACTTTCCACCAAATGCGCTTCTAATTTTGCTTTGGATCCAAGGAAATTTTCTTTTATTTTAGTTGTGACATGTCTTAAAGGTTTTCCAATATGTTTCGGTCTCTAAGTTCCTCCACATGTAGCCCCCCTGCAAAGGTGGATGATAGGTATGGGCACTACATCGCTAAGTTACATAAAAGGATGATAATCCTAACGGAAGCTATCTCACATAAGCGTATAAGTTGTTAACTCACATAATCCTAGCGGCCACTATCTAACATCAACTTATAGGTTGTTAACTTACATAAGCCTAGTGACCGCTAATTTACATAATCACATATTCATCTAGGTGAAATAATCCTATCGGTAACAAGTTTCATAAGCCTTCCCACCACTAAGCTACATAAGCCTAGCAACTGCAAAGTTACATAAGCCTAGTTGCCACATAGTTACATCAGCCCATAGGTTAAATTTGACGGCCACCTATGCATGTTAAACAATTTTTAGATGATCGTAATTTTACAATATTTCCCTTTAAAAAATATAAAATAGTAGCCATTTAAATCATTCAAAATTTTATTTATTTAATATTTTATGTATATTATATATTGATATAATTTTTTATATAAATCTATATAAAAAATTAGGGTGATATTGTAAATATACAAGTTACGTGTGATAAAATCAACTACTTTTATTATTTTCCATTCTATAAATCATAAAGAAAAATATTGGCTAAGAATTACGTTAAACAAGTTGTTTTGAACAAATGGATTTGAAAATGTATTACCATAGGTAATTAATTCCTTCGGGAAAAATACATTGAAAATTACATAAGGATTGATCCCTTGTAAGGGTATTAATTATTGTTTTTGAATTTGTGCAAGGTATTTTTGAATAGATTCGTGACCCTGATTCGGTATTTTAATTTGATTTCCTTTCCATATTTTTCTTGGAATCCATGCCCAGATGGCGTTGTTTATATCAATATTTGATGTGTCCCTTGATTTACTCCACCATTTTCTTATCTTTAAGCATTCCTGGTACCTTTATTTTTATGTATTTTCTTTTCCTGTGGGTTCCTAGCAATGTACCTTTATCTTTTAAGCCTTTGTGTGAACATCTTGTATTAGAATTCATTCTACCTTGCCCATATATATAGGTATGTTATCATCAACTGGTCTTACTAGTATCATCTACTCAACATTCACATCCACTACTAGGTTGAATTCCTCTCGATGTCTGTCACAAATACACCAAACATATATATACTTAAATAGAAAGGAAATTTTGAATATGGTAGCTATCCATGTCAAGATGTGGTGCACCGACTATCTGTTGATACATTAGGCTATACAGAATTGTTTTTGGCCAAAAACAGTCTCTCCTCATTGATAATAATGGTATAGCTCTGATACCAAATGATAATAATGGTATAAATTATATATCAAATGATAGAATAAAATAAGATTGCAATGACCAAAGAGGAACGGAAGCCTCACAAATATTATTGATCATGAAATTAGATTACATAACAATTCAAGAGCTGTAATATTTATAGATATTAGACAGCCTCATATCGATAGACATGACACCCTAGCAGGCACAAACTACAAGATGATAAGACCCATCTCACATGCACATGTAATTACTACTAATACCATATATTGAATTGTACATGAGCCTCCAACATATCTGTTTTATATTGAATGACAAGTCATTCTAGACTAGAGTGCACATGTTGCACATTATTAAATAAAAGACAATGCCAATAAAATGCAATAAATATGCACTATGCTAAATTACGGTGCTAACATTTCCCCCCTTAATTTGGCATAGTTTCCAATGAAGTGGAGAGGAATATCTCTTGATTGTCTGAACAGTGTGAATTTGTCACGTGCAAGAAAATGACTTAGTGAAAACATGCCTTCCTTCTGTTTAGCTATAGGACAGAACTGGAGCTGTATGTTGTGCTTCAAGACATGCTCACGTATGAAATGAACCTGTACTTCAATATGCTTGGTTCTCTCATGAAATACTGGATTGTGAACAAGCTTCAAAACTCCTTCATTATCAACATATAGTGGAGTAGATTTCTGTTGTGGTATACCAATTCCTTCCAGTATTCAGCGTAGCCATATTACTTCACAAACAGCTTCACCTGTAGCTCGATACTCTGATTTTGTAGAAGAGTGGGAAACAAAGTTCTATTTCTTGCTTCCCCATGATATTGGTCCAGATCCCATAAAGAAGATGAAGCTTGATGTTGACTTCCTATCATCCATGTTTCCTACATGATCTAAATCTGAATATCCTATCAAGAAGAAGTTTTCATTCTTCTTGTACTCTAAACCAAGGTCAACTATACCCTTTAGATATCTCAATATTCTCTTTGCTGCTTTCCAATGACATATTTTCAGTTCTTTCATGAAGCATGATAAATAGCTGACTGCAAAGCTGATATCTGGTCTAGTATATGTTAGGTAAATAAGACTCCCGATCAACTGCCGATAGAGAGTTTCATTCACCGGTGGTGATGGATCGGAAAGAGATAACTGAAGTCTCACTTCCATAGGTGTAGCAATAGGAGTGCAGTCCATCATCCTGAATTTCTCGAGAGTTGTCTTGTTGTATTTCAACTGTGACACAAAGATATGATTCTCTTTTTGCCATACTTCTAACCCAAGACAATATTGCATGAGCCCAAGATCTGTCATGTCGAACGATCGATTGAAATCCTTCTTTGTTGCATCAATCATCTTCACATAACTACCTATAATGATTAGATCATCGACATAAACAACCATAACGAAAATCTGCCCCCCTTTCTTTTTGAGGTAGAGATTGGGGTCATAAGGATTCCTTTGAAATCCATGACTTATGAGATGCTCATCAATTTTGATGTACCATGCTCGGGGTGCCTGTTTTAGGCCATATAGAGATTTTATGAGTCTACATACATCATCTCTTTTCCTGGTATTACATAACCCTCTGGCTGAGTCATATAGACTTCTTCTTGCAAATCTCCATTAATAAAGGCACTTTTCACATCCATTTGGTGGACTTTCCAACCAAATTGTGCAGCTAGAGCAAAGATCATCCTGATTGTCTTGATCTTGGCTGTGGGAGCAAATGTCTCCTCATAATCAATGCCTTCTTGTTGTGCATACCCCTTTGCTATAAGCCTTGCTTTATACTTGTCAATAGTCCCATCTGATTTGTACTTAGTCTTGAATATCCATCTGCATCCAATGGGCTTCTTCCCTATGGAAGGTCGACAAGTTGCCATGTGTTGTTCTTCATCACTGAATGATACTCTGAATCCATGGCATCTTTCTAAGCTTTTGATTATAGGGCTTCCTGAACTATAGATGGCTCAACTGTTTTAACAACTCTACTCATTAGGGCATAATTGACCTCTTCACAAGCTTGACTACGAGTTCTAGGTCCAGGATTGGACAATGTGCTAGGTCCTTCATCCAAATTTGCATCTCTTATTAATTGAGTATACCATTTAGGTAACTTTTTAGCTGTTCCATTGGCTTGTGGTGGATCCAATTTTTCACCATCATCCAATTCATCACTGTCATCTTCAGTGGGTACATCAATTTTTTTCTTCACAAGAGGTGTATTTTGCATGTTTGTTGAGTCGTTGAGTGGAGCATCTACTTTTTTCTTCTCAAAGAACTCAACATCCCCTACTTATATATACTCTCTTGGCTTTTGGATTCCATAATCTATACTCAAGTGCTTCTTCATTATATCCAATGAATATCAGTTTCTCATCTTTCATATCCAACTTGTTCCTATTCTTCTTGGGTATGTGCATGCTATCTTTACACCCAAATACTCTTAGGTGTGCAATTGATGGTTTATGATTTGACCATGCTTCTTGAGGTGTCACTCCTTCAAGAGCTATTGTGGGAAATCTGTTCAACAAATAGACTACAGTTCTTACAGCTTCTATCCAAAATGTCTTTGTTAAACCTGAGTCGTCAATCATACATCACACCATTTCCATGATAGTACGATTCCTTCTCTCAAGTATACCATTCTTGCTATGGTGTGTGAGTAGGAGGCATTTGTCGATGAATCCAATGAGCTTCCAGGTAAGTATTGAACTCATTACTTGTGAATTCCCCCCCTCGATCTGAGTGGAGAGTTTTGATCTTGCGACCAAATTCATTCTCAACAAGTGCTTTGAACTTCTGAAATGTCTCAAAGGCTTGACTCTTGTTTCTTAGAAAATATATCCACATATTTCTTGAGTAGTCATCAACACAAAGCATGAAGTATTGACATCTAGAATGACTTGGTTGCATGGGTCCGCAAATATCAGTGTGCACCAAATCAATCTTTCCCTTAGCTCTATATGTGTTCTTCTAGAAGGGTACTCTGTGTTGCTTTCCAGCTAGGAAATTGTGACACTTGTCAGTGTTGTGCTTGAGTGTAGGAAATCCTTTCACCATGTTGCCCTTTTGAAGTGTTTGGAGATAACCAAAATTGATGTGATCATATCTGTGATGCCATAGTTCTGTAGATTGTGTGTCTTTGGCCACTAAAATTTGATCATCCTTATGGACAAAATCAAATTGGAACATGCATCCCACATTGGAGGCTCTTGCTAAAATCTTGGAACCTCTTGACTTATCTCTTATCAAGCACACTTTTTCTCCATTATTACTGTCAAAATCCAACTTCAAGTTGTGATCAAGGAGTTGACTAACTGATAGAAAATTCTTGGTCAACCTAGGTACGTACAATACATCTGTGATTTTACAGTCATGCTTTCCAAGAGGTAGTGAAATGTTTCCAATCCCCTTGACACTGTATGATGAGTCATCACCTAATGACACATGGTTCTTGTTAGGTGAGTCACATAGTGTGTAGAACCAATCCTTGCATCCAGTCATGTGTCGAGTTGCACCCGAGTCAACATACCAGATATCTTGTGTGGACTTGGTTTCTTCATCAAATTGAGCAGAATACATGTGGTGTCCTTCATCTAAATCATCCTCATGTTCAGTAATGTACCCTTGTTGTTTGGGTTTTCTTTGCCAATTACCATTTTTCTGCCCTTGATTGTTGTTGTTGTTGGACTTCCATTAATTTGAATTATTCTTACCCTGTTGGTTATTGGGTTTTGAATTGCCTGATGAACTCTTTTTGTAGGAATTGTACCAATAATATTTGATGTCATGTCCCCCTCTATTGCAAATGGGACACTTCTTGGTGTTGTCTCATTGACTTTGGTACCTTTGTTAACTTTGATTTTGTTGGGACTTCTTGTGTATTGGACTGAAATTTTCCCTTTTCTTTGTGA
Source organism: Taxus chinensis (assembly GCA_019776745.2). Classification (NCBI taxonomy): domain Eukaryota; kingdom Viridiplantae; phylum Streptophyta; class Pinopsida; order Cupressales; family Taxaceae; genus Taxus; species Taxus chinensis. Next base: position 656,390,894 of record CM034148.1, read on the forward strand.
TTGGAAGATAGTGCTTGCTCATCTTCATGATCTTTGTTGTTCATTGCCTCTTCTTGTTGGAATAGATTGACCAACTTCTCAAAGGTGACTGTGTGTTCACTCATATTGATAGTTGTCTCAAAGATTCTGTAGGAAGGAGGAAGTGCTCACAACACAATTGGTATGAGGTCTTCATCACTTATCTCTTTTCTCAATGCTAATAGAGATTCCCTCAAAGTAGCAACTCGTCTCAAAAAAACTTCAACCTTCTCATTGTGCTTGAACTTGAGAGTATGTAGTTATGATACCAATAATCTTTGATGTCATGTCCCCCTCTATTGCAAATGGGACACTTCTTGGTGTTGTCCTCATTGACTTTGGTACCTTTGTTGACTTTGATTTTGTTGGGACTTCTTATGATTGGACTGAAATTTTCCCTTTCCTTTGTGATTGGAAGATAGTGCTTACTCATCTTCATGATCTTTGTTGTTCATTACCTCTTCTTGTTGGAGTAGATTGACCAACTTCTCAAAGGTGACTGTGTGTTCACTCATATTGATAGTTGTCTCAAAGATTCTGTAGGAAGGAGGAAGTGCTCGCAAACACAATTGGTACGAGGTCTTCATCACTTATCTCTTTTCCCAATGCTAATAGAGATGCCCTCAAACTAGCAACTCATCTAAAAAAAACTTCAACCTTCTCATTGTGCTTGAACTTGAGAGTATTGCAGTTATGATAGTAGGTTGAGGATGGCATTCTTGGTCTTTGCCTCATAGACTGTGCTCAACTTATCCCATGCATCCTTGGCCGATGTGGCATCTCTAATGTGGGGTTACACATTATCTGTTACGCTAAACAAGATGATCGACTTGGCCTTTTGATTGGCCCTGTCAAATTGAACTTGTTGTCTTCCATCATCAAGTGATCTTGTTGTTTTTCCATCTACAACTGTACATAGGTCTTCAAACTCGAGTAACATCTTGATCTTCGGTTTCCATGTAGCATAGTTGTCTCCTCTAAGCATTTGCGAATCTGGCAAGAAAAATTTTGGTGCTTGTGCACCGATTTTTACAATCTAAATTTTTGAAACTCTGAATTTCTGACAAAGGGTAAGGCTCTTATTACTCTAGGTTTATGGTCTCCCTCTCAATATACCGTCAGGCTGATATACCAAACCTTTCTATATACACTCCCTTCGGATATACCCGTCAGTACGTGGAAGAATATCAACCTTTCAATATACCCATCAGTGCGGAAAGAGGTGTTAACGCACGTGAAATAATTTAGTACGTGGTACATAGACAGTACAAAGAGGGGTTTGTGCAAGCACAAACGGATGAGAGGGCTCAAATGTGTGTGTATTGTGTCTTTATTACTCCCAATCAATTTTATAGGGTCTATACCTAGTCGACGTTTAGGTAGCTATGTTAGGTGTTAAGTGTAGTAGTAGTCACGGCGGCATCACCCGTAAGCACTTCCTAGAGGCACCGTATATACCGAACGTTGCTATGAGATCAAAGATCTCGTGTGATAGAACCAAACATAAAATAAAAAGTTTGCACTTTTTTTTTATTTTTTATTCACTTTATGCACCAAGATTAGTACAAAATTCTCTAAAATTACATCAAAATGAAGTTTTTGTGTCCCCTCTTTTTAGAAAAAAAGGTCTAGAATCACAAAAGACACAATTTAAGCCAAAAATATTTTTTACCCCCCAATAGGTGTTTTTTCGCTAAATTTATCGGTGACTCTAAATGTGTTTGGTGAGCTTCTAAATTTGGAAATCTCCCAAAATTTAGTAATTTCTCCAAATTTTCTAAAAAAAATAATTTAATAAAAAATATGGAGAGAGTGGGAATTGAACCACTGACCTGTTTGTTCCCAAGATCCAAAAAAATAATCTGAATATTGCTTTCACCTTTTCTCACAAACTGTGATCTAGGTTTTTCTAAAAAAATTACAACAGTATCATACAATATTTTTCTTGAAACCCACAAAATTTCAAAAGAATTGGAATCTTAGTTTTTGAGATCTTACCAATTTACCAGTTAGATTTGATTTTTTTTTCCAAAAAAAATGATCCGAATTGTACAGAATTTTTGTCACATGTAGAAGCCAAATCTAAAGATAATATAAACTACAAAGTTGTGTGCCTCCTTCTTATCTTTCTATAAAAAAAAATCACATCAATCTGATATTTTATGAAAAAGTTATGTCCCTTTTTCTAAGAGCTATCTGCTGGAATTTTGTTAACGGGACTGCTTCAACCTTTGTTCCCGAATTCTTCACACCTCCACTTTCAGATCTGATTTTTTTTTTTTTTTTTAGATCTAATATATATATATTTTTTTTTAGATCTAATAATTTTTTTTCAAGATATCTCTCCTTTTTTTTTAAGATCTGTAATTTTTTTCAAGATCTTTCTCCTTTTTTTTTTAAAAGATCTCCACATCTAAAATATTCCGCCAATATGTTGGATCAATTGGCTATGCCAATGACTAATTTAAAAAAAAAATTACCTTCCAAATAAGTGGATAGGTCAAATTTTAGTTGATGGATGCTTGGAAGGAATGGAGGCTGGGGGATGCTTCAATGGCTCTCCTTTGATGCAGATCTTTTTCTCCAATGGATCCTCTCCAATAGTGATCCTCTTCAACCTTGCATGGATAGAACCTTCTCTGATACAAAATGATAATAATGGTATAGCTCTGGTACCAAATTATAATAATGGTATAGCTTAAATACCAAATGATAGAATAGAATAAGATTGTAATGACCAAAGAGGAACAGAAGCCTCACAAATATTATTGATCATGAAATCAGATTACATAAGAATACAAGAGCTGTAATATTTATAGATATTAGACAGCCTCATATGGATAGATGTGACACCCTAGCAGGCACCAACTACGAGATGATAAGACCCATCCCACATGCACATGTAATTACTACTAATACCAATATTGAATGTTATCCAACATAACAATATTGAATGCAAGTCACTAGACTAGAGTGCACATGTTGCACATTATTAAATAAAAGACAATGCAATAAAATGCAATAAATATGCCTATGCTAAATTATGCTAACACTCATCTTGCTACAATTGACAAAGGTATTCTCTAGGGCACATAGAACATTTTTCCAATATGCAATCTTCAGAACCTAGTATGCTTCCTCACCATCTATTGAACTCTTTTCCTAGTGTGCGATGTATGCATGAATGCCTCTCTACATGTCTTTCATCTCTTTTAGTTATTTGAAGGGCGTCAATGGAAGATCCCCATCAGGAAAGAAAGGTTTCCCATCCACTATTTTCCATATCTCAATTTAGTGTGACCATTCAGACTCCATGATGGGCCTGTTGTTAATGCAATGGAATTTAAACATCTTTGGTTTGATGATACCCATGATCTTGTGGTTAGCATCTAGAAGGTGTGGTTCTAAAAATTCCTTAAAGTCGAAGACTTCCTCGATAAGGTATGGAGTGAATGTGCTATACTCCTCTTGATGTCTTCTGTAAGTGTCCATTATTTTTGGCAAAGAGAATGTTTCCAATTTGCAAAACAATGTTGATAATCAGCTGAATTTCCCATCTATGTCTTGATCCGTGTGACCCACTAGAAGGAAACTCACAAACACTATGTTGAAAACCCTTCTAGCTTACATCATGGATGCAAATGCAAACAATGTGTGATTTTTTTGTCACTTAAAGCATTATCTAGTTACATGTACAAAATTGGTGGTTGTTTTCTAAATTAACTTGAACATCTACTTATAGTATTAGTTGTATGACCATGCTCATTTTTTTTCTTGTATTCCTTCCACTTGTCATATGCATTATTTTTCAATAGTGCATCATGTAATGGGTGTTTTGACATCCCACTACTATATAAAAAATCACCATATTGATCTATAAGTGGCTCTTATAGCTTTTGAATACATAGTGTCAATGATTTTATTGTGAAGTTTTCTCCTTTCTCAACAAAAGGGAGACCATAGTTCCCAAAACACCCCATTTTTTCCCATGTGTCAGCATACCAATCAAGGTAACAGGGAGATTAATAGGATTGCTTATTGATTTTTCTTTTCTTCCTATCCTTGGTATTACAATTTTCATCTTGTCCATTTTATCATGCACAATGCTAAAATATCTATTAGGATTTTTTTGTGATTGCACTCAGTGTGCATAATAATTTGAACAAAAACTTTGAATGTAATCATTGTGTCATTTCTACATTGATCTATTTGTGCTAATGTTTCTAGACATGAGGTCATTGCATGTTTTTTCTTAATCTCTATGCACTCGTCACATTTGGCGAAGAAGTTATTCTTGGTGATTGAAACATGGGAGAAATGTTCTTTCCATATTCTTATGAGATTTGACTCTGACGTTGAAGGAAGGTCCATCGGTAAAAGGCCTTCATTAAATTTTTTAGGATGTAAGTAAAACTATAACATGTAGGTAGCAATATCATTGTTACTTTAGTACCATCTTGTCCCACTGAACAAGAAATGTGTGGGGATATATAAGAATTCCTCTCCACCATTTTGGATATCAATGCAATATTTGTGACAATGTTTGGCATTTATTTTTTCTTGTATTTCCATTTATTTCCCTCCTCTCAACATTAATCCAAGATTATTTGTATCTGTAATATGTGCTTTCAGGGATTCCATGACATTTGTAACATGCATTCTAATATACATCCCTTCCACATAACTTCAATTTATCTATATTATGTTCAAAAGTTCTACCTTGATCACAATTGTTAGCATTTACAGTTAATGTAATAAGTACAAAGTTTTTTATGGCATTTTCATTCATACCTAGAGTTAAATTTAAAGCATGATTGAAAGCGCTTAGAGATAGATTGGAGAGACATAGAATTCCTTACAGAAGGTCTTTTCTCAACTTCAGACAAAAACATCTCTTCTTTTTTTATCATTTTCCTTTTCCTTTGGTTTACTTGATGGAGTAGAATTTACATTTTGGAATTTACAGACATTGTAAGGTTTTTTAAACAAGTTTTAATTACTAATAAATATGGAGGATTCATATGAATTTTGGTATACCAGTTGAGGAAATGGATATTCAAATTCACTCCACATTTTTACTGACAGCTCTTCTGAAATTTATTTTAGACTTACTTCCATAAGGGAACCATCTTGATGGGCCAACTAGCTAGCAGGCCATTGGATGAGAGATCCTTTTGATATGGAGAAACCCTTACAAAAATGCCTAATTAATTTATCAACATGCACTCCAAATGTATTTCCATCTAAGTTTTTAAAGTGCACCATGTCTCCTTCACAAACATTTGTAATTGTTTCTTCTGTAAAAATAAATTGTGTTCTTTTGAAAAAAAATGTATCAACTTGGAATCAACCCCCTTGAAATTCAAATTCAAGTCATTTTTTGATGTGGTGATTATTTCTTGGAGTTCAAACTTTCCATTCAAAAGAAGTGCAGTTATCATTTCTAGATAAACTAAACTTTTGATTAGCCAAGAAACTTCGTTGTTGCGTTGCAAACTTAGATAGGAATCATTGTATGTAGTTATAATATTTTCCACAAAAACACCAAACTGTGTGGGTCCCAACACTACTCCAAAACTCACATGTCGTTCCTGTACCAAGGATATAAACCCTTCAACTATCTCACCTTATTTCTAAGTACACGTAGGTTCTAGAAAATTCATCCCTATCTTTATGAGTTGTGAAACAATAGCTATCACTGTTATAATTTAAACCCTCATCCTCATTAAATGTATACTCTGAGTCACTTCTCGTGATATTTTGAATGTCATCACCCCCCACGTGTGAAACTTTTGAAACCACGTGATTAATAATTTTTTTTCTTTCCCATGGGATAAAGTATCCCTTGTTTTCAATTTCTGCAAGGGTTTGAAAATCATCAATTGTGTATAGAAGTCTCTCTCTTCCATTGAATACAATAATTATTGTGACGAAAAATAAGCTAGAACCCATGTCTCTATAGTGGAGTGTATCTTTGGATGGATAAACTAGGCCCTCCGCAACTTTCACACCTCTGGATAGTAAATCCACATGTGCTCCATCTTAGGAAAAAAATTCATTTAAAACTGTATCCACAAATAAAAAGAGAAAATTAGTACTAAGGACACTTAAATCTTTAACATTAGTATGGATAATTGAAATCACAATAAGAAAATTAAAATATAAATCTTATATGAACATCTTTAAAAACTCATTTAATCCAAATATTTGAACATATAACAAATTGTATTACACCTTTAGATCCCACTATTGTGTGTATATTTTATCCGTAAAACATAGTGTATGGAAAAGGATCCAATGATCATTAATATAAATGTAGGAGGTTGTTAGAGTTACTTAACTATCATATTTTATTTTTTTAAATACTATTTAAAAGATTTATTATTTTTGATGCACATATTTATTTTGTGCATTTAATTTTTTTGAAAAAGGTTTTTTAAGGGATTTAAAATAGGTACTTTTCAGTACAAATAAAAATTAATATTAGCCCTTTCTTGAGACTAAAATCATCTTTTTGGGACAGCTGATGTGTCTCCTTTTTATTAGAGGATTTGTACATGTGACTTGATTTTACTTGTGTTATTGGCTACCTTTTTCTAATTTTTATGTATAAAAGTTATAAATGTCAACTTTAATTTTTACAACTAGTGGTACTATACTTCACATTACCACTCAAATTCGTTGGCTTATGCATAGTCATTGGCTTCTTTCCACTATGGCTTTCAATAGTTGTATAGCCTATCGACCGCTATGACTTAATTTTTTTATACACACTAAAATTCAAATATTGAATAGAAAGGGAGGTCAAATGTTGGTGATCTTACTTCAATGTGTGAGTGAGCACAATTCCAAGTTCAAAAACTCACACTTGGAAGTGTCATTAATCACTCATCACAGTTGAAGAGAGTCGTGGTCTCATACATCTACGAAGTGTAATTCCTCGCACATCGAAGTACGATCCCTTGCAAGACGAAGTGTGATCCCTCACATGATGATGTGTGATCCCTTACATGACAAAGTGCAATCCATCGCACGTCAAAGTGTGATCCCTCGCATGACAAAGTATGATAATTTTCAAGACGAAGTGCGAGCATTCGCACTTGGAATAGAAATCACGCGTATATCAAAGGGCCATCACTAACATTTTCACCTTCCATTCTAGTCAATATTTTTATAGCCTAGTGCGATCTTTGACTTAAATTTAGGGTGATTAATATTGTTTCAAAGTAATTCATTCATATCTTTAATTCTCTAATTATATAGCTATGTTTATTTTATGGTATAGAGTTAAGGTTAGTCTTTATTTGATTAACGATGGCGGTGTATGTTTTGATTCAATTATGTGTATTAATTGTCTCTCATCTTTTATATCTTATGTAATCTTTTAACAATATAATTTTATTTTTAATAATTGTGTATAATATTGAGTAGAAGTAACCGATGTTTACATAGTCTAGTATTAATAATTATCAATATTAAAGACTTAATTTCAATTCAATATGTATGTCAAATGTGAGTTTTAAACAAAGCCAAGTTTTAGTTTTCATACATTAAAAATTATGTTATAAAAATCTTACGTTAATTCTTTACAATAACAATTGGAATTTTTTGTAAAGTCAAATGTTACCTAATTAATAATGCCCTTCCCTAAACATTAAATGGATATTAAATCATATAATGTATAATTCGCCACTTGAGAGTATATTTTAATTTTTTCGTATTGCATTTAATGTTAAGTGGTACAATATTAAATCTTTATCCACAACAAGCTCTGTCAATGTTTGTATTTTAATTCAACAAAATGGAAAAATGTATACTCATTTTGAAGGTGACAACACTAAAATAAGGAGCACACATTCAAATGGGGGAAGAACAAAGTTACAAAAAAATTAAAAGATGTAAAGCATTGTTATTTTATTTTCAATAATTTCATTTTATACGCCCATTTCACAATGATTGTAAATATTGTATTTATTAGTGGGTAATTAACTAATTTTCAATGTTTCTCAACATGTTTTGATCCATGAATTTACAGAGCATAAAAATCCTTGTATATTTATTATTATAAAATGAAAAATGAAATTAAGTTTAGATAAAATATGGAGTATCTAAATTTTTCATTTGTGAATGTTTATAGTAACTAATAAATTTTTAGGAAATGAAAAATCACCGTTTTCCTTATTTTCACATTTTGAATCCCAAGTTCTCAAATCAACTCTAAGAAATATGAAGACAATATGTTTTTGTGACACAGCTAATAAAATGTTGTGAAAAGGACTTCTGTGTGTAAAACTTAGATGGAAATAGTGTCTCAAATTTACAAGAGAATAAAAGGGGCACACAAAAATTAGGTCCTGGCATTCCTACATTCACAATCGATCTAAATTCTCCATATATTGTTGATGAATGTTGATGATTCAAATTGGAAGAAACATTTTCAATAACCCATGCATATAACAAAGATAGAAATAAATGAGGAGTTGATGAAATAATACAAGAAGAGTTGTTGGTCAAAATCTGCTATGAAAAAAATTTATTTCAAATATGAAGAGGTGTAATGAATATTTAAACCATCGAAAACTCAACAAGATACATTGGGATAATATAGAAGATTCTTGAATCAAGTTTTATGGAAAAACATTCACTGGGATGAAATACAAATACAAGATGCACAGGTTGAAGAAAAACCTCAAGAATGATATATAATTGGGAAAACACAACATTGGAAACACAATCAAAATGGACTTTCTATGAAGATATGGATCGCATTACACATAAAACACACAAGGTTATTGGTTTTAATGGAAAATATAGGGTTAATATAACCACTTCTACTTCTGAAAAATACATGAGAGGGAAATCATAAATCCCTTCTACCAACATTGAAAATTTGGAAGGCAAAAAAAAAGAAATCCTTTGAATAAAAAATAGAATTTAGAGAAAAGGTGTACAGAGAAAAATAAACTCTTATGTAGATTTGAAAGAGGTAATCAAAAATATCATGCATCTATCAGTCAATAATGAAATAATAAGAAGGGAATCACTTCAACTTTGACGTGAAATAATTGTAACGAGATAAGATAGAAAAGATATGATAAAATATTACACTCTTTCCCTTAGCCTATAGTGTTCTTCTAGAAGGGTACTCTGTGTTGCTTTCCAGCTAGGAAATTGTGACACTTGTCAGTGTTGTGCTTGAGTGTAGGAAATCCTTTCACCATGTTGCCCTTTTGAAGTGTTTGGAGATAACCAAAATTGATGTGACCATATCTGTGATGCCATAGTTCTGTAGATTGTGTGTCTTTGGCCACTAAAATTTGATCATCCTTATGGACAAAATCAAATTGGAACATGCATCCCACATTGGAGGCTCTTGCTAAAATCTTGGAACCTCTTGACTTATCTCTTATCAAGCACACTTTTTCTCCATTATTACTGTCAAAATCCAACTTCAAGTTGTGATCAAGGAGTTGACTAACTGATAGAAAATTCTTGGTCAACCTAGGTACGTACAATACATCTGTGATTTTACAGTCATGCTTTCCAAGAGGTAGTGAAATGTTTCCAATCCCCTTGACACTGTATGATGAGTCATCACCTAATGACACATGGTTCTTGTTAGGTGAGTCACATAGTGTGTAGAACCAATCCTTGCATCCAGTCATGTGTCGAGTTGCACCCGAGTCAACATACCAGATATCTTGTGTGGACTTGGTTTCTTCATCAAATTGAGCAGAATACATGTGGTGTCCTTCATCTAAATCATCCTCATGTTCAGTAATGTACCCTTGTTGTTTGGGTTTTCTTTGCCAATTACCATTTTTCTGCCCTTGATTGTTGTTGTTGTTGGACTTCCCTTAATTTGAATTATTCTTACCCTGTTGGTTATTGGGTTTTGAATTGCCTGATGAACTCTTTTTGTAGGAATTGTACCAATAATATTTGATGTCATGTCCCCCTCTATTGCAAATGGGACACTTCTTGGTGTTGTCTCATTGACTTTGGTACCTTTGTTAACTTTGATTTTGTTGGGACTTCTTGTGATTGGACTGAAATTTTCCCTTTTCTTTGTGATTGGAAGATAGTGCTTGCTCATCTTCATGATCTTTGTTGTTCATTGCCTCTTCTTGTTGGAATAGATTGACCAACTTCTCAAAGGTGACTGTGTGTTCACTCATATTGATAGTTGTCTCAAAGATTCTGTAGGAAGGAGGAAGTGCTCACAACACAATTGGTATGAGGTCTTCATCACTTATCTCTTTTCTCAATGCTAATAGAGATTCCCTCAAAGTAGCAACTCGTCTCAAAAAAACTTCAACCTTCTCATTGTGCTTGAACTTGAGAGTATGTAGTTATGATACCAATAATCTTTGATGTCATGTCCCCCTCTATTGCAAATGGGACACTTCTTGGTGTTGTCTCATTGACTTTGGTACCTTTGTTGACTTTGATTTTGTTGGGACTTCTTATGATTGGACTGAAATTTTCCCTTTCCTTTGTGATTGGAAGATAGTGCTTACTCATCTTCATGATCTTTGTTGTTCATTACCTCTTCTTGTTGGAGTAGATTGACCAACTTCTCAAAGGTGACTGTGTGTTCACTCATATTGATAGTTGTCTCAAAGATTCTGTAGGAAGGAGGAAGTGCTCGCAACACAATTGGTACGAGGTCTTCATCACTTATCTCTTTTCCCAATGCCAATAGAGATGCCCTCAAACTAGCAACTCATCTAAAAAAAACTTCAACCTTCTCATTGTGCTTGAACTTGAGAGTATGCAGTTATGATAGTAGGTTGAGGATGGCATTCTTGGTCTTTGCCTCATAGACTGTGCTCAACTTATCCCATGCATCCTTGGCCGATGTGGCATCTCTAATGTGGGGTTACACATTATCTGTTACGCTAAACAAGATGATCAACTTGGCCTTTTGATTGGCCCTGTCAAATTGAACTTGTTGTCTTCCATCATCAAGTGATCTTGTTGTTTTTCCATCTACAACTGTACATAGGTCTTCAAACTCGAGTAACATCTTGATCTTCGGTTTCCATGTAGCATAGTTGTCTCCTCTAAGCATTTGTGAATCTGGCAAGAAAAATTTTGGTGCTTGTGCACCGATTTTTACAATCTAAATTTTTGAAACTCTGAATTTCTGACAAAGGGTAAGGCTCTTATTACTCTAGGTTTATGGTCTCCCTCTCAATATACCGTCAGGCTGATATACCAAACCTTTCTATATACACTCCCTTCGGATATACCCGTCAGTACGTGGAAGAATATCAACCTTTCAATATACCCATCAGTGCGGAAAGAGGTGTTAACGCACGTGAAATAATTTAGTACGTGGTACATAGACAGTACAAAGAGGGGTTTGTGCAAGCACAAACGGATGAGAGGGCTCAAATGTGTGTGTATTGTGTCTTTATTACTCCCAATCAAATTTTATAGGGTCTATACCTAGTCGACGTTTAGGTAGCTATGTTAGGTGTTAAGTGTAGTAGTAGTCACGGCGGCATCACCCGTAAGCACTTCCTAGAGGCACCGTATATACCGAACGTTGCTATGAGATCAAAGATCTCGTGTGATAGAACCAAACATAAAATAAAAAGTTTGCACTTTTTTTTTATTTTTTTTTCACTTTATGCACCAAGATTAGTACAAAATTCTCTAAAATTACATCAAAATGAAGTTTTTGTGTCCCCTCTTTTTAGAAAAAAAGGTCTAGAATCACAAAAGACACAATTTAAAGCCAAAAATATTTTTTACCCCCCAATAGGTGTTTTTTCGCTAAATTTATCGGTGACTCTAAATGTGTTTGGTGAGCTTCTAAATTTGGAAATCTCCCAAAATTTAGTAATTTCTCCAAATTTTCTAAAAAAAAATAATTTAATAAAAAATATGGAGAGAGTGGGAATTGAACCACTGACCTGTTTGTTCCCAAGATCCAAAAAAATAATCTGAATATTGTTTTCACCTTTTCTCACAAACTGTGATCTAGGTTTTTCTAAAAAATTTACAACAGTATCATACAATATTTTTCTTGAAACCCACAAAATTTCAAAAGAATTGGAATCTTAGTTTTTGAGATCTTACCAATTTACCAGTTAGATTTGATTTTTTTTCCAAAAAAAATGATCCGAATTGTACAGAATTTTTGTCACATGTAGAAGCCAAATCTAAAGATAATATAAACTACAAAGTTGTGTGCCTCCTTCTTATCTTTCTATAAAAAAAAATCACATCAATCTGATATTTTATGAAAAAGTTATGTCCCTTTTTCTAAGAGCTATCTGCTGGAATTTTGTTAACGGGACTGCTTCAACCTTTGTTCCCGAATTCTTCACACCTCCACTTTCAGATCTGATTTTTTTTAGATCTAATATATATATATTTTTTTTAGATCTAATAATTTTTTTTCAAGATATCTCTCCTTTTTTTTTAAGATCTGTAATTTTTTTCAAGATCTTTCTCCTTTTTTTTAAAAAAGATCTCCACATCTAAAATATTCCGCCAATATGTTGGATCAATTGGCTATGCCAATGACTAATTAAAAAAAAAAATTACCTTCCAAATAAGTGGATAGGTCAAATTTTAGTTGATGGATGCTTGGAAGGAATGGAGGCTGGGGGATGCTTCAATGGCTCTCCTTTGATGCAGATCTTTTTCTCCAATGGATCCTCTCCAATAGTGATCCTCTTCAACCTTGCATGGATAGAACCTTCTCTGATACAAAATGATAATAATGGTATAGCTCTGGTACCAAATTATAATAATGGTATAGCTTAAATACCAAATGATAGAATAGAATAAGATTGTAATGACCAAAGAGGAACGGAAGCCTCACAAATATTATTGATCATGAAATCAGATTACATAAGAATACAAGAGCTGTAATATTTATAGATATTACACAGCCTCATATGGATAGACGTGACACCCTAGCAGGCACCAACTACGAGATGATAAGACCCATCCCACATGCACATGTAATTACTACTAATACCAATATTGAATGTTATCCAACATAACAATATTGAATGCAAGTCACTAGACTAGAGTGCACATGTTGCACATTATTAAATAAAAGACAATGCAATAAAATGCAATAAATATGCCTATGCTAAATTATGCTAACACTCATCTTGCTACAATTGACAAAGGTATTCTCTAGGGCACATAGAACATTTTTCCAATATGCAATCTTCAGAACCTAGTATGCTTCCTCACCATCTATTGAACTCTTTTCCTAGTGTGCGATGTATGCATGAATGCCTCTCTACATGTCTTTCATCTCTTTTAGTTATTTGAAGGGCGTCAATGGAAGATCCCCATCAGGAAAGAAAGGTTTCCCATCCACTATTTTCCATATCTCAATTTAGTGTGACCATTCAGACTCCATGATGGGCCTGTTGTTAATGCAATGGAATTTAAACATCTTTGGTTTGATGATACCCATGATCTTGTGGTTAGCATCTAGAAGGTGTGGTTCTAAAAATTCCTTAAAGTCGAAGACTTCCTTGATAAGGTATGGAGTGAATGTGCTATACTCCTCTTGATGTCTTCTGTAAGTGTCCATTATTTTTGGCAAAGAGAATGTTTCCAATTTGCAAAACAATGTTGATAATCAGCTGAATTTCCCATCTATGTCTTGATCCGTGTGACCCACTAGAAGGAAACTCACAAACACTATGTTGAAAACCCTTCTAGCTTACATCATGGATGCAAATGCAAACAATGTGTGATTTTTTTGTCACTTAAAGCATTATCTAGTTGCATGTACAAAATTGGTGGTTGTTTTCTAAATTAACTTGAACATCTACTTATAGTATTAGTTGTATGACCATGCTCATTTTTTTTCTTGTATTCCTTCCACTTGTCATATGCATTATTTTTCAATAGTGCATCATGTAATGGGTGTTTTGACATCCCACTACTATATAAAAAATCACCATATTGATCTATAAGTGGCTCTTATAGCTTTTGAATACATAGTGTCAATGATTTTATTGTGAAGTTTTCTCCTTTCTCAACAAAAGGGAGACCATAGTTCCCAAAACACCCCATTTTTTCCCATGTGTCAGCATACCAATCAAGGTAACAGGGAGATTAATAGGATTGCTTATTGATTTTTCTTTTCTTCCTATCCTTGGTATTACAATTTTCATCTTGTCCATTTTATCATGCACAATGCTAAAATATCTATTAGGATTTTTTTGTGATTGCACTCAGTGTGCATAATAATTTGAACAAAAACTTTGAATGTAATCATTGTGTCATTTCTACATTGATCTATTTGTGCTAATGTTTCTAGACATGAGGTCATTGCATGTTTTTTCTTAATCTCTATGCACTCGTCACATTTGGCGAAGAAGTTATTCTTGGTGATTGAAACATGGGAGAAATGTTCTTTCCATATTCTTATGAGATTTGACTCTGACGTTGAAGGAAGGTCCATCGGTAAAAGGCCTTCATTAAATTTTTTTAGGATGTAAGTAAAACTATAACATGTAGGTAGCAATATCATTGTTACTTTAGTACCATCTTGTCCCACTGAACAAGAAATGTGTGGGGATATATAAGAATTCCTCTCCACCATTTTGGATATCAATGCAATATTTGTGACAATGTTTGGCATTTATTTTTTCTTGTATTTCCATTTATTTCCCTCCTCTCAGCATTAATCCAAGATTATTTGTATCTATAATATGTGCTTTCAGGGATTCCATGACATTTGTAACATGCATTCTAATATACATCCCTTCCACATAACTTCAATTTATCTATATTATGTAGAAAAGTTCTACCTTGATCACAATTGTTAGCATTTACAGTTAATGTAATAAGTACAAAGTTTTTTATGGCATTTTCATTCATACCTAGAGTTAAATTTAAAGCATGATTGAAAGCGCTTAGAGATAGATTGGAGAGACATAGAATTCCTTACAGAAAGGTCTTTTCTCAACTTCAGACAAAAACATCTCTTCTTTTTTTATCATTTTCCTTTTCCTTTGGTTTACTTGATGGAGTAGAATTTACATTTTGGAATTTACAGACATTGTAAGGTTTTTTAAACAAGTTTTAATTACTAATAAATATGGAGGATTCATATGAATTTTGGTATACCAGTTGAGGAAATGGATATTCAAATTCACTCCACATTTTTACTGACAGCTCTTCTGAAATTTATTTTAGACTTACTTCCATAAGGGAACCATCTTGATGGGCCAACTAGCTAGCAGGCCATTGGATGAGAGATCCTTCTGATATGGAGAAACCCTTACAAAAATGCCTAATTAATTTATCAACATGCACTCCAAATGTATTTCCATCTAAGTTTTTAAAGTGCACCATGTCTCCTTCACAAACATTTGTAATTGTTTCTTCTGTAAAAATAAATTGTGTTCTTTTGAAAAAAAATGTATCAACTTGGAATCAACCCCCTTGAAATTCAAATTCAAGTCATTTTTTGATGTGGTGATTATTTCTTGGAGTTCAAACTTTCCATTCAAAAGAAGTGCAGTTATCATTTCTAGATAAACTAAACTTTTGATTAGCCAAGAAACTTTGTTGTTGCGTTGCAAACTTAGATAGGAATCATTGTATGTAGTTATAATATTTTCCACAAAAACACCAAACTGTGTGGGTCCCAACACTACTCCAAAACTCACATGTCGTTCCTGTACCAAGGATATAAACCCTTCAACTATCTCACCTTATTTCTAAGTACACGTAGGTTCTAGAAAATTCATCCCTATCTTTATGAGTTGTGAAACAATAGCTATCACTGTTATAATTTAAACCCTCATCCTCATTAAATGTATACTCTGAGTCACTTCTCGTGATATTTTGAATGTCATCACCCCCCACGTGTGAAACTTTTGAAACCACGTGATTAATAATTTTTTTTCTTTCCCATGGGATAAAGTATCCCTTGTTTTCAATTTCTGCAAGGGTTTGAAAATCATCAATTGTGTATAGAAGTCTCTCTCTTCCATTGAATACAATAATTATTGTGACGAAAAATAAGCTAGAACCCATGTCTCTATAGTGGAGTGTATCTTTGGATGGATAAACTAGGCCCTCCGCAACTTTCACACCTCTGGATAGTAAATCCACATGTGCTCCATCTTAGGAAAAAAATTCATTTAAAACTGTATCCACAAATAAAAAGAGAAAATTAGTACTAAGGACACTTAAATCTTTAACATTAGTATGGATAATTGAAATCACAATAAGAAAATTAAAATATAAATCTTATATGAACATCTTTAAAAACTCATTTAATCCAAATATTTGAACATATAACAAATTGTATTACACCTTTAGATCCCACTATTGTGTGTATATTTTTATCCGTAAAACATAGTGTATGGGAAAGGATCCAATGATCATTAATATAAATGTAGGAGGTTGTTAGAGTTACTTAACTATCATATTTTATTTTTTTAAATACTATTTAAAAGATTTATTATTTTTGATGCACAGATTTTATTTTGTGCATTTAATTTTTTTGAAAAAGGTTTTTTAAGGGATTTAAAATAGGTACTTTTCAGTACAAATAAAATTAATATTAGCCCTTTCTTGAGACTAAAATCATCTTTTTGGGACAGCTGATGTGTCTCCTTTTTATTAGAGGATTTGTACATGTGACTTGATTTTACTTGTGTTATTGGCTACCTTTTTCTAATTTTTATGTATAAAAGTTATAAATGTCAACTTTAATTTTTACAACTAGTGGTACTATACTTCACATTACCACTCAAATTCGTTGGCTTATGCATAGTCATTGGCTTCTTTCCACTATGGCTTTCAATAGTTGTATAGCCTATCGACCGCTATGACTTAATTTTTTTTATACACACTAAAATTCAAATATTGAATAGAAAGGGAGGTCAAATGTTGGTGATCTTACTTCAATGTGTGAGTGAGCACAATTCCAAGTTCAAAAACTCACACTTGGAAGTGTCATTAATCACTCATCACAGTTGAAGAGAGTCGTGGTCTCATACATCTACGAAGTGTAATTCCTCGCACATCGAAGTACGATCCCTTGCAAGACGAAGTGTGATCCCTCACATGATGATGTGTGATCCCTTACATGACAAAGTGCAATCCATCGCACGTCAAAGTGTGATCCCTCGCATGACAAAGTATGATAATTTTCAAGACGAAGTGCGAGCATTCGCACTTGGAATAGAAATCACGCGTATATCAAAGGGCCATCACTAACATTTTCACCTTCCATTCTAGTCAATATTTTTATAGCCTAGTGCGATCTTTGACTTAAATTTAGGGTGATTAATATTGTTTCAAAGTAATTCATTCATATCTTTAATTCTCTAATTATATAGCTATGTTTATTTTATGGTATAGAGTTAAAGGTTAGTCTTTATTTGATTAACGATGGCGGTGTATGTTTTGATTCAATTATGTGTATTAATTGTCTCTCATCTTTTTATATCTTATGTAATCTTTTAACAATATAATTTTATTTTTAATAATTGTGTATAATATTGAGTAGAAGTAACCGATGTTACATAGTCTAGTATTAATAATTATCAATATTAAAGACTTAATTTCAATTCAATATATGTATGTCAAATTTGAGTTTTAAACAAAGCCAAGTTTTAGTTTTCATACATTAAAAATTATGTTATAAAAATCTTACGTTAATTCTTTACAATAACAATTGGAATTTTTTGTAAAGTCAAATGTTACCTAATTAATAATGCCCTTCCCTAAACATTAAATGGATATTAAATCATATAATGTAAAATTCGCCACTTGAGAGTATATTTTAATTTTTTCGTATTGCATTTAATGTTAAGTGGTACAATATTAAATCTTTATCCACACAAGCTCTGTCAATGTTTGTATTTTAATTCAACAAAATGGAAAAATGTATACTCATTTTGAAGGTGACAACACTAAAATAAGGAGCACACATTCAAATGGGGGAAGAACAAAGTTACAAAAAATTAAAAGATGTAAAGCATTGTTATTTTATTTTCAATAATTTCATTTTATACGCCCATTTCACAATGATTGTAAATATTGTATTTATTAGTGGGTAATTAACTAATTTTCAATGTTTCTCAACATGTTTTGATCCATGAATTTACAGAGCATAAAAATCCTTGTATATTTATTATTATAAAATGAAAAATGAAATTAAGTTTAGATAAAATATGGAGTATCTAAATTTTTTCATTTGTGAATGTTTATAGTAACTAATAAATTTTTAGGAAATGAAAAATCACCGTTTTCCTTATTTTCACATTTTGAATCCCAAGTTCTCAAATCAACTCTAAGAAAATATGAAGACAATATGTTTTTTGTGACACAGCTAATAAAATGTTGTGAAAAGGACTTCTGTGTGTAAAACTTAGATGGAAATAGTGTCTCAAATTTACAAGAGAATAAAAGGGGCACACAAAAATTAGGTCCTTGCATTCTACATTCACAAATCGATCTAAATTCTCCATATATTGTTGATGATGTTGATGATTCAAAATTGGAAGAAACATTTTCAATAACCCATGCATATAACAAAGATAGAAATAATGAGGAGTTGATGAAATAATACAAAGAAGAGTTGTGGTCAAAATCTGCTATGAAAAAATTTATTTCAAAATATGAAGAGGTGTATGAATATTTAAACCATGGAAAACTCAACAAGAGACATTGGGATAATATAGAAGATTCTTTGAATCAAGTTTATGGAAAAACATTCACTGGGATGAAATACAAATACAAGATGCACAGGTTGAAGAAAAACCTCAAGAATGATATATAATTGGAAAACACAACATTGGAAACACAATCAAAATGGACTTTCTATGAAGATATGGATCGCATTACACATAAAACACACAAGGTTATTGGTTTTAATGGAAAATAGAGGGTTAATATAACCACTTCTACTTCTGAAAAATACATGAGAGGGAAATCATAAATCCCTTCTACCAACATTGAAAATTTGGAAGGCAAAAAAAAAGAAATCCCTTTGAATAAAAATAGAATTTAGAGAAAAGGTGTACAGAGAAAAATAAACTCTTATGTAGATTTGAAAGAGGTAATCAAAAATATCATGCATCTATTCAGTCAGATAATGAAATAAATTAAGAAGGGAAGACTTCAACTTGAGCGTGAAATAATGGAACAAGAGATAAAGATAGATAAAGATAATGGATAAAATATTAGATGTATAACTTCAAGTCGCAAGTCTTTTTATCTAGGTAATTAAAGTTTTTTTAACCATAGTAATATAGTATTGCATGATTCATTCTATTATAAAGATGGTATACATTGTGTAAGAAAAAATGATCATGCATTGGAGTTATCTAATACTTCTCTATTTTTCATTCTTATTTTTTATTTTAGAAAAATTCCAATTATCAACATCATGGGTGCCACTAATATCATTAACACACACATCCCAAGATATTATTTGTGTAACAAAAGAATTTAAAAATGATTTCAGTAAACATGTATATTTTTGCTGAGGAAAATATGATAATTTATTATGTGAGACATCAATTGAACAACGTGTCATTGGTAGTTTAGTCAAATTATGGACTACTTATATACTCTCTAAGTAATTTTTAGATGATAATATTGTCAATAAGAATGGTGTTCTTTTGTTGATAATGTTGATAGCATTAATGTGTGACATATATGGTTAATATTTGTGTGTGATATTCAACTGAACAATGTAAAGTTCATGTGATATTTGAAATATGATAATTCAATATGTGAGACATTAATTGAACCATTTATCATTGGTAGTATAGTCAAAGTATGGAATACTTATATACTCACTATGTAATTTAAAGATGATAATATTGAAAATGAGCATGGTGTTCTTTTGATGATAATGTTGTTAATATTGATAATATTTGTGTGTGACATATATGGTAAATATTGTGGTTCCCCCAACATTAAATTGAACAATGTAAAGTTCATGCGATATTCGAAATATGTGTCCCATTTAATATCCAATAATTAGCCATTAAATATAAATAAAACTAATGGCATACATGTGTCCTTTGTAATTCATGTGCAGAAGTAAGTGGAGGTTAGAAGTGTTAGTTGCATGTAGCTATTGATTGTCATTTATTAGTATATTTAAAGCACATTTAAATTTTTGAAGCTTTTGGCGAGAACATTGGTGTAAGGGAAAAACTTCATAAGCTTAATAATTCATTGGAAGATCTAATCACAATTTGATTTCTAAAATTCTAAGCATGGGTTTTTTTTGTTAAAGCATTAAAAATAGGTATGCATTCTCACCTTCTCCTTCAAAATTTTTAAATTCTATGAATGAAGATTTTTTCATAGAATTTTCAATGAAACCCTATTTTTTATTATTCCACTATTCAAATATCTCTATTATTTAACACTCTTTGTTTAACATCATTTTTCATTCTATTTATCAATCCCTAAATGATTTGCTAAATATGTGTGTACCCCACTTATAAGTAATGTAAAACATGTTATGGTTATTTTTTTATAAGAGGAG
The DNA here is from genome assembly GCA_019776745.2 of Taxus chinensis. Taxonomy (NCBI): domain Eukaryota; kingdom Viridiplantae; phylum Streptophyta; class Pinopsida; order Cupressales; family Taxaceae; genus Taxus; species Taxus chinensis. The sequence continues at coordinate 656,411,430 of CM034148.1, forward strand.
TAAGAAATTATTTATAAAATTCCTTACATGGACATTGTTGGTTACTCAAACATGTACCCACATCTCAGATATTGTGAGGGATGAGATTATTGAGACCACAATGGAACTGTCCCCAAGTTGTGGGACCTTGCACGCTTGGGAAAGATCTCTGGAGAAGGTTGGTTCCTCTATCTATTTCTACGGCCACTGCTACTCCTTGTTCTGGAAGGGAAAAGTAAGATAACAATGCTAAGGGACTAGGGATAGAAGGATAGCATGAAAGAAAACTACACTAAAAGGTGATAGCACCAGAAAAGAGGGATGAATACTATCTTTTTTGAGTGGAAATGACCGAAAATGCGTGAAAGAAGGCTAGGCTTTAGTAGCACATCTAAACACATATTTACTGGATCATTCTCAAGGAACATAACTAAATAAGAAACTGCAAGGGATGTGAAATGGCACAACCCACATACAACATAAAATAAAAGGCAAAAAGAAGGAATTCAGACACGTTAGGAAAAATAATAGTCACCAAATAATGCTACTATTACTTCCAGAAATGCACATATTTGTTACAATGATGAAGGAGGATGATATCCACATGTGAGAGCCAGATCCAGAGGTATGCAACTCAAAATATAGAAAATATGAAGTCCCTGGTAGAATGCGTAAGGATCAAGAGTGTCCAAAGTTAATAATGAGCCCATCTCTTATGTTTATAGATGAATCTTTAGAAGGAGAAAAGAAGGAGGGAAATCCTAAATTTGAAATACAACCTCAAAAATGAGGCATTCAATGCCTATAAATCTACCTAAGAATCTATCAAATTCACTTCCCTAAACCTATTTGGCATGTTGAAGAAGGAAGAAGGGTGAATTGGATTACATTGGGTGGTTGGAACAATCAAATCTGCTCATCAATTCTCAGAGATACATTTTCCCATTTCTCACCTACCAGATCCACCAATAATTTAAATTTGAATTTCCATCACTGTAGTTGATGTGAGTAGATCTCTGACAAGTCTAGGTGTGTACCGATCTGAGCTCTATAGAAAAAGATACGGTTTTCAGAAGATTTCAAAGTCATCGGTGCACGCAATATAGGTGGCATGCACAGACTGGCTGAAATGATGGCCAACTGTGTAAATATTTATCATTTCTACCATGTGTCAGTCATTTATTTTTTGCAAGAATTTAGTGCTCTATTGGAACACTTTGATAGGTTGTGTGTGACAAACTCAAGTATGTCGAATGATGACCTAGCACAGAATGACACAAAGGAGGGTGTGAGGGAAGTGTAGGTGGAAGAAAATAGAGGAACGTACAGAGGAACGCGTGAGCAACATGGGTGGGAAAATGAGGAAAACTAGTAAGTAAAGAACATATGGTCAAGGTGCAACTATTATAAAGTAATGGGCGTGGTGCACAAGAGGGAAGGGACTTAGCTGATTGAATAAAGTGCAAGGCACACATGAGGGAAGAACTACTTAGGAAGAAAGTGAATGCGCAGAAGGCGGGCATAAGGGAGGAGTAAAACAAAGAGGAAAATGAAAGTAGAGAGAACAAAAATCTCATAAGGGCACATGAGGAAAAGAAGGGGTGCTAAGGGAAACCTATAACTAAGGAATCGTGCCAATTGAGCTTGAGCATGTGTGACCTTCAAAGAGGAACTAAGAGCCAAAATATTTATACAAGTTACCCAAATCACTAGGAGATTTATTTGGATAACATTCTTGGAGAATTTTGGGGCCATATACCTGCAAGATGAAGAAGATCAGTAGCCTAGAGCATCCATTGGGCATGGATCCTTCTTATGCAATCATTAAATTTCCCCTGTAGTCACTTGAAGATAATTCCTTCACTCTATTCTAAACCTTTCAATTGCTACAAAAATATCTTCATTCTAGAAGCAATGGAAGAGTGCACATAGGTATCACGCGAGAAGAAAGAACTATGTACAAATAAACAATGTGCACATAGCATACTTGGAGAAATTGAAAATACTGTAATATATACAACATGATGCAGAAAACTTAATGAAAGGGTTTTAAATAGATCCCATTTACTAGGATTTACAGTGCACCTCCATCAAGATGAGTTAACCCAAAAGAGTTTTCCTCCTTGAAGGAATTGATGATGTATGGGCCACTCAAAAGTGCATAAAAATTTTAATGGTGCCTTGGTTTAGCTCTGCAGCATCCCATTTTAAATCCAGGTCCCCAACTTTGATAACTTGAGGCTTAGTCTTTCTTTCAAACCATTTCTTTGTTGCTTTCTGATGTTGTTCCAGCTTGATCATGGCAGATTTCCTTAGTTCTTCAAGATCAAATAGCTCTGTCATTCTTATTTCTCTCTGGTCTGCACCTTCAAATTCTAGTTGTTGGGAAATCGTTAGTGAATTCAACTCTAGTGTCAATGGAAGGGTAGCCTCCTTGCCATAGATAATATTTTAAGGAAAAGTTCTAATTTCCTTTTCGATTGTTATTCTATTTGTCCCAAGCACGCGTGAGAAATTTATATGCCATTATCTTTGGATGATGTTCATTATGTGCTTTTTAATCCTGATCACATTCTTGTTTGTTGACTCTTCCAACCATTTCTTTGGGGGTAATAGTTAGAAGAGGTTTTCATATAAATTCCCACATTTAGAGCCCAATCAGTGATTTTGGTCCCAAGGAAGGCTTTTGCATTGTCATAGATAATGGTTTGAGGAACACCAAACCTTGTGACTATACCTTCAAGAAATTCAAGGATGAATGACTCAGTTGATTCCTTGAGTGCGATATATTCTATCCATCTAGTGAAGTAATCTGTAGATTTCAACACCCACTTATGTCTAGCACTTCAAGGTAGGTTGATCATGCCTATGAAGTTGAGACCCCATTGCACAAAAGTTTGATCTTCCTGGATTGGTTGGAGGGCAAGCGTTGTCAATCTTTTCTTTCCTATAAAGAAAGAACATTCCTTGCATTTTGTGACTCACATGTGCACATTTGCAAATAGGTTAGGCCAAAAGATACCTACCATTATGATCTTCATTGTTGTAGTTTTGGAAGAGAAGTGTCCACTTGAGAATCCATCGTTAAATTATGCTAACACTCTTTCAGTTTACACGCCATTAATACATCTTAATAACACACCATCAAGATTTTTTTGGAGGGAATTCCATCAATCAACACATAAGGGATAGATTGTAACCTCAAATTTCTTCTCTTTTCTTTGTTTAAACTAGGTGAGTATGCATCCTCAGAAATTAATGTGATTATGTCCTTCATCTAATCACATGTGCCAAGGATTGTATTTTTCTCAAGTTCTGCATGTGGACTACCTTCATCTAGAAATAATGAAGTCTTAGATTCAATATGTACATCCTCAGCAATCTACCTGCAAAGCACACTACCTCTTACCAGTTTTGTGGCCTTGATAGTCACATCATACTCCATGATTTTGGTTACCCATAATTCTCTTTTATCATTGATTTATGCTCCCATGATGAAGTCTCTGACAAAAGAGTGGGATACTAACACCTTGATATGATTGGTGAAGAGAATACTATTGAATTTATTGAGCATGAGCATGATGGAAAAGAATTATTTCTCCATGTTACTGTACCTTAGTTCATAATCCTTTCATGTCTAGTTGAAGAAATCCACTAGTTGTTCTATCCCTTGTTCATTTTCTTGTGTTAGGATAACAGCAACACTCGCATCAAAACCATAAACATAAATAATGAAATCCTTGGAATAATGTGGGTTGATGAGTGTTGGTGAAAAATTAATTTATTGCGTGATTTTCTTGAATCTTTCTCTTCCATTGGCTGTATACCTGAAGGTTGCATCCTTCTTGAGCATTAAGGTGATGGACCAAACTAGTCCTGTAAAGTTATGGATAAAACACCTAACAAAGTTGATATTACCAAAGAAGGACTACAAGGCCTTTCTGTGGATTGGCAGGGGAAGATATAGGATGGATGAGAAGTACTCAAGATCAATTACAATGCCATCCTTTGAAACCACATGACCAAAGAGCTTACCCCGTGCCACCACAAAAATGCACTTCTTGGGGTTAAGAGACACCCCATACATTTTACATCTCTCAAATACTTTCTCTAGGTGCATTATATGATCAATGCTCTGCTTTGATAAGATTGTTATGTAATCAAGGTAAACCAAGATGAACTAATTAATGTAACCTTTGAAGACAATATCCATAGTGCGCTGAAATTTGGCTCCCATTTTTGACAGGCCAAAGGGAATCTTATGATATGTATACGTTCCCCACTTGGTTGTAAACATTGTTTTGAATTCATCCTCTTCCTTGATGAGGATCTTATTGAAACATGAATATCCATCTAGCATGGAGAATCTCTGTGCACTAACCACAGTCTGCAGAATCTTCTTCTTAGAAGGCAATGGATAATGATCCTTTAGAGATGCCTTGTTTAATTCTCTGAAATCAACACAAAGTCTTATTTCACTATTCTTATTTTACACTGGAACTAGATTTGCAACCCAAGTAGAGTACTTATGGGAAAAATGAGTTTTTCCTTAATGAGTTTGGATAACTCCTTTCTCATGAGAGGCTCTATCTTTGGATTGACTGACTGTTTCTTCTTCCTGACGGGATTGATACCATGATATAGGTAAATGGAGTGTTGGGAAACAATTGGATAAAAACCTTTGAGGTCTTCATACTCCCATGAGAATATATCACTTTAATTTTGATAGAGAGAGATGAAGGCCTACTTCTCTTCATGCGTGAAATTTTAATTGAGCATCAGTTCTTTCTCATGCATAATAGTGACGGGGGAGAAGTCTTATTATGTGGTGTGCATGTATCTTTATTTACCCTTGAACTCATCATCAGGGTTAAACATTCTCCAAGGTGACAAGCCCTTTAGGCAAATTGTTTGAATTTAATTGAATCACTTGGTCACCATACCTATTATGCAAGTCAACTTGCATGTTTGATGAAAATTCAGCTCCATTCTAGATAAACTGGACAATCTGCATGTCACTGTCAAACACTTTCCATTTGGTGTTGTTGTCAGGAATGGATGGTCTGATCACCATATTAATGTGCTAAGTGTTTCATTTGACAAAGTCCTCTACGAGGGAGAATTGCAAACCAAGAGTGGCCATTTGTTCAACTTCCTTGTTCATTTTACGTAGCACCACCTATAGATTTAGAGCATCAAATCTCTCAAAGAGGTCCCAAACTCTATGCTTATAGGCTATGAGAATCTTATTCTTCATCTAGAAATTTTTGGTAACCTGGTGGATAACTAATTCTATGTTCCCAAAAATCCACAACATCTTAATTTTCTTCTTCTCAGCAATGAGCAAGTCATGCACTAGTGCTTCATATTCTACCACATTGTTAGAACATGTGAACTGCAACCTATGAGTGAAGAAGAATTTTTCATCCTTAGGGGAAATGAGAACCACTCCTTCTCTCATGCCATTTTTGCTTCTGGATCCATCAAATTACAACTTCCAGAGACCCAACTCAACTTTTTCTTTCTTAAGCACACACAACATCATAGTTGCTTCTTCAAGAATGTAATAAGTACTAAGCCCAATTTCGTAAGCTTCCAATTCTTCAGCATATGGATCAAATTTATGGTGCCTCTCCACCCATTCATGAAGCACTAGGTTAGGAATAGAGGTTGGAAGAGACTGCTCTTCAGCAACTACAACTTGTTCTTCTTGGATTAAACAATTGACTTGGAGAGGGGATGGGACATATGTCTCTACATTATAGGAAAATTTAGGCTCAAATTGTATGGTAAACCAGGTACCATACCTCATCTTGAGTAACATATGAGACCAATCAAAAGACAAGTAAACAACAACTTTAGCGGTAAAATATCTTGATAGACATAGGGAAAACAAAGGAGGTAGGTCAATGATTGACACATCTTGATTTATTGTTAGGCTTAGACATACATGGAGGGTTAATTCAAGATCCTTAATGACTCCTAAGGTGGTGATAGTTGATCCATCAAGTTGCAAGACTCCTTTAGACAAAGGGATATATTTTATACCTAAGACATTAGCACTTTTCTTAGGCATAACAGAAGTGTTAGTGCTTGAGTCAATCATGCAATTATGCACTAAGTGGTTTCCTATGATCAAGGAAATGTAGAAGGGTGGGATTTTAACATATTTACATATTTTCTTCTCTTCTCCTTCTTGGAAGATATTGATAGAAATGTGTGGCTTCTACACAACTAGATCAATGCACAGGAGTTGCACCAGAGCTTCATGCAACAAATCCCGCTGAGATGGAATGGTCAGGGCATCCCACATTGTGACATTTATATTTTTCCTCTTCATCTGGTCCCAAATGCTAAATGGAAGGCCCCCTATTTTTTGCATTTGGGGAACAACACTTTTTGATTGTTTAAGCGTGGAAGCCTAGACTTTAGCTAATGCAAAGGCTTGACCTACCAAAGGACGGGCACACACTACTTTAGAAGGAGCTTCATGTGGGATCTCTTGTGTAGGGACTTGAGCACCTTTGATAATGGATGCCTTAGCTACATATTTTTGCTTCTGAGGATCTTCTTTCATTATTAGTATTAGGACCTATGTGTATGATTCTGTCATTCTCTTCTTGTATCTTATGTTGTTTGCAACTTGGGCACGCAATCTGTTTGTATCTTCTACAGCTTGGTTGATTGCACAAAATTCCTCAGCATCAAATAACACCAAGTTTATCTCTAGAGGAGCTTCTGCTCTCTCTTGGTTATGTTCTTCAGGGGCACTTGATGAAGGCTTGTAGGCTAAGGCATTTTGGATCATGTAGGATTGGGAACGTGCAACATTCGCATAGTGATACTGACTATGAGGCATGTTGTAAGGTAAGAACCATTCTGACTCTTGTGTCAAATTTTTCTGAACTGGAACAAGTTTCTGACTTGCACTGGGTGTTGGAAGAGAAGGCATGGGAGGAACAACTTGTAAGGGTATATGTGCATTGGGATGCCATCTATCATTCTATTGGTTGGGTGCATATTTTTGGTTTCCATATTAACTACACCAAGGATGATTATTATAGCTATGTACCTGATTAAAATTACCTCTATAGTCTTTCACATGTTGCTTTTCTAATGATATGAGTTTGTTTGATAAATTTCTAATCAAGGGACTTCAAATATTTATCTTCCTTTTGTTTCACTGTAGAGTAGGATGTTAAGGGGATTGATTGCATGATTTTCTCAGAAACATGAATAGGGGCCACATAAGGATGGGGTACTTGTGACATATTTGGGAACAAGGGCATATGTGATCTAGGAGCTATCTTTCCCACCTTAATAATACTATTAATTTTCCCTTACTACAGTACTATAAGCAGCTGGTAAGGTCCTAGCTCCCATAGATTGGATCATGACTAAGATATCACTATTGAGCACCTTCAGATAATATAGGAAAACATGTTGGGTTACAGGTCTTACCACAAAAGGGATTCTGTCCCAAGTCTTTTGAAATCAGATGTTGAAATCAGTCATCTACTCATTAGGCATCCTCCTTGTTGTTGTCATTTGCACCACCAGAGATAGGTTATCTGAATTATCTTCAAAGTACTTGCAAAGAGTTGTTCCCAGCTCATCCCAGGTGGTATTAGATCCAAGTCTCAAGCCTCTATATCATTGAAGAAATTTACCTTTGAAAGAGGTTGCAAGTAGGGTGAATGCTACATAATCATGTGTGATCAAATAGAGGGAACACATATTTGTTATATCCTAGATATGACCCTGAGGGGTGACTTGATTCTCACCAGTAAAGTATGGAATACTATTGAGTGCACCATTTGACATATAATGTTGCACATCAAGAACAAAGGGAATTCCTCCTGTGAATTTTGCAATGTTCCTAAGTGGATGAGGTGGTTGATGCGCCTTTACAGGGTGCACGGGTTGTCTATTTTGACGTGGATTTGAATGGGCACATCACGATGGAGATGGAGATGCACACCCATAATTTTTGGAATGAAATCTTCTTAGGGATATAGATGGAGGTACTTGAAATAATCTTTAGTTGTTGCATTTTTTCTTATGTGCACTCTTCTCATGAAAGGCACTTAGGACTGCTAAAACAAATATTTGGAAGTTTTACGAGTCACTAGATGTGTTTAAATGAGCCTCCAAAGGATGAAATACTATGTCCACACACTAGAAATCATAGTTATGAAATTTGAGCTTTTAATCTTGGTCCCACTGAGCATCCCAAAAACTGTTGGTTTCTCAAACGTGCACCCACATCTCATATATTGTAAGGTTCGAGATGTTTGAGACCATAAAAGAACCATCCCCAAGTTGCAGGACCTTGTGTGCTTGGCATAGATCTCTGAAGAAGTCTAGTTCCTCTATCTATTTTTATTTCTAATACTACTCCTAGTAATAGAAGGGAAAACTAAGAAAACAATGCCAAGGGAAGAGGGATAGAAGGATAACATGAAAGGAAACTACACTAAAAGGTGATAACACCAATAAAAAGGGATGAACACTACCTATTCTGAGTGGAAATGATAGGGGATGCATGAAAGGAGGCAAGGCACGAGTAGTACAACTAAACATATATTTACTAGATCATTCTCATGGAACACAACTAAATAAGGAATTGCAAGGTACGTTAAATGGCACAACTAGCATGAAACGCAAAGGAAAAGGCAAGAAGAAGGAATGTAAACACATTAGAACATAGAATAGTCACAAAACGCTACTTCTATTACTTCCAGAAATGCACGAGAGTTGTTACAATGTTGAAGGAGGCCAATATCCACATGCGAGAGCTAGATCCAGAGGTTTGTGACTCAAAATATAGAAAATATGAAGTCCTTAGCAGAATGCGTAAGGATCTAGAGTGTCCAACATTAATAATGAGCCTAGTTATTACATTTATAGATGAATATGTAGAAGAAGAACAGAAGGAGGGAAAACCTAAATTTGAAATATAACCTACAACAAGAGGCATTCAATGCCTACAAATCTATCTAAGAATCTATCAGAAGTACTTCCCTAAACCTGTTTGGCATGTTGAAGAAGGAAGAAGGGTGAATCAGATAAAATAGGGTGTTTAGAGCAATCAGATCTGCTAATTAATACTCGAGAGACATTTTCCCATTTCTCACCTACCAAATCCACCCAAAATTTGAATTTGAATTTCCAGCACTGTACCTTATGTCAGAAAATCTCTGATAAGTCAACATACATGTCCATCTAAGCTCTGTATCAAAAGATATGGCTATCAGAAGATGTCAGATTCATCGGCGCATGTAAAACACGTGGCATTAGCTGAAATGATTTCCAACTTTGCAAATATTTATCATTTTTGCCATGTGTCAATCGTTGATTATTTGCAAGTATTTGGAACCCTATTCGTGTGCTTTGATAGGATGCATGTGATAGACTCAAGTATTTCATAAGATGACTTGGCACAGAAGGGCACAAAAGAGGGCACGAGGGAAGGGTGGGTAGAGGAAAACAGAGGAAGGCATAGAGGAACACGAACACACCGTGCATGGGGAAATGAGGAAAATTGGTGAGCATAAAATGCATGATCAAGGTACAACTATTAAAAGTTAATGGTTGCAATGTGTGATAGGGAAAGGACTTAGCTGATTGAAGCAAGTGCAAGGCATGCGTGAGGGAACAACTGTTTAGGAATAAAGTGAATGCGCAGAAGGTGGGTGTAAGGGAGGAGTAGAAAAAAGATGAAAAGTAAAGCAGAGAGAACAAAAAGTGCACAAGGGCACATGAGGAAAAGAAGGGGTACCGAGGGAAAACTGCAACCAAGGAACCATACCAATTGAGCTTGAGTGCGCGTGACCTTCAATGAGGAAATCGGAACCAAAATATTTATACAAATTACACAAATCACTAGCAAAGTTATTTGGATATCAAAAATCAATGATTACTATAAGTGAACAAAATGGGTGTTACTGAAAATACTGAGGAATTTTATTTTTTTTCAGTTAGGTTTGTTATTCATTTATGGATTTTGGACCTCTAGCGGCCGTTTTCTATAGACATTTCATTATAAATTATATTTGTAGTAATAAAATAGTGAGAGTGACTTCTAGAAAATGAAATAGTAATAGTAACAAAAATAATTGTTTTCTTGTTTACAATAATTGTTTGATTACATAAGGAAATTGTGGGAAATAAAAGGTTATAAAAACATATATGTGACTTCCAAAGAAAAAATGCAAAGAGTTTTGTCTTTGTAGGTTCCTCTTTAAAAAAAAGTGAATCGGGGAATTATAAAACCTACAATCTGAGAAGTTAGGCTAAATAATATTTTTAATAATGTTTCACTTAATTGACAGTTCTAGAAAGACATATACAACAATTAGAGATTAAAATTATAGGCTCTAGTTATTTTAGTTAAATAAGCTAATGAAATATCAACTCTGAAAATTATAAGATATCATGGCTTTTCTTTCTTAATGTGACAATAAGCATATGGAAATAGGGATGTGTGATATCTTGGGAAATTGTGATGTTTAATGACAAGGGAGATTATACATAGGGTTCGGATTTTGTTTCTTGATTCTAACACTGCAAAGAGTGTGCTTATTATATTTACTAAAATTATACCATTTCCTTGAAGACTTAATTTACTAACTAATTATGGATCACCATCCCTTTTGAGATTTCATTTATCATTAAAATGTGGATTTTTTATATTCCTTTCAATAACTTATAGTAAATAGTATGAGAACTACATAAGGCTTGATCCCTCTCGAGGGTATGTAGTGCAACACTTAGCTCTGTTAGGGATAGTCCAACCAATATAGTACAATTATAAATAAGTAAAGAGAGGTATAAAAATATGTGGAAAAAACTAATTATACATAAGTAAAGTGTGAACCCTAAAGAAAACATGTAATGAAATTCTTTTCTCAGTTCAATAATAGATTTCCAGAGCAAACACTAAGTTCAAAATATTTTGTCAATACTAATCATAGTGTCTGCTCAGCTTGTACATTTTTAGTTGTGAATGACCTTAGAGAGTGCTACGAACATAATTTTGTATGTGTTGACCCCTCTATAGTGAATTTTTTATTGTTCTTTTCTCATTGCATTGATATTTTTCTTGGTAATGATGCCTAGCACCCACTAAGCTCAAAATATTTCCATATTTTTCTCATTGCATTAATAGTTTTACTATTAATGAATCCTAACGATAAATTATATTTGAATATTTTGTTTTAGCACATGTTAGCGACCATTAGGAACAAAAGTACGTATGTTGTGACCCATTGATAGTGTATCTATTTCCACAACGAGATAATTACATTAATAGATGTCATGTTAAAGTTGATTAGTGGTAGCCAAGCTCTAAATATTTCATTAGGAAAATTTATGCAAAACAAAATCCATTTTTAATCACTTTTCAATTATTGATGTTCTATAAAAGTAGAATTTTCCATAGCCTTTTCAACAAAACCCATTTTTTGCCCTTGTGACAACTGTTTCCTAAAATTCTTGGCATGAACAGTAATGGTATCTCAAAGCTAAAAAATTGTTGTTCTTAAAAAGATGAAGGAAACTTGATTTTTGTTTAGAAAGGGCTATTATTCATTCATTACTTTCGTAGATAATTAAACATAAATTAATCTTAGGACCGATAATTGAACTAAAGTTATAAATTTATTATTGAAATTACTTTGGTGGGTGGAAGCATATGGAAATTTTGATATTTAATGACTTGGGAGATTTTACAATTATGATTAATTAAAAATATGTATACATGATCCTGTAACGAACTAATCAAACCTAAGTAAAGGTTAATCCCTTAAGAATACACATATTACAACAATTTTATCAATCCAATAGTAGATTTCCATTGAATGTTGTTTAGCTAACACTAATTTCAAAATATTTTGTTGAGGTGGATGTTATTGACCACTAAGCTTTATATATTTTCTTGTTAATGTATTATTAGTTTTCTTGTTAATGATGCCTAGCGATCACTAAGCTATAGGTATATCGTTGTGGATTATCATAGTAACAACTAGGATAATAAGTAATTATTTATTTGTTAATGATTTTTATACACCGTTAAGCTCTAAAAAATATGTTGGGGTTGACCCTAGCGACCACTAGGATAATAAATACTTATGTTTGTACCCTTCAATAGCACAAGGATTGGAGTTATTTTTCTCATTGCAATAATAGTTGTTCTTTGAAATAGGCTTAGATGCGACGAAGCTCTATATAATTCATTGTGGATGAACTTAGCGACCACTAAGATCAACACTACGTATATTTTGACACCCCACCAGTACAAAGATTAGATAAATTTTACTCATTCTAATAATAGTTGTCCTATGAATAATGCCTGGATACAACCAATCTCACAATAATTTTTTGTGGTTAAACTTAGTGACCACCAAGATCTGAACTACGTAAGTCTTAAACCCTCAAGAGTTCTTGTATAAACATACTTTTTTCATTGCATTAATAATTTTTACTGGAGTGAAACCTAGCAAACACCATGGTTAAAACTACCTATATCTTGACCCCTCACTGGTGCATGTGCAATCATTCTTTTCTCATTCCATTTATAGTAAGTCTGTGAATGATACATGTTGGAGATCAAAATTACACCTTGTCTTGAGTCATAAATAACCCAGGATTTTGAGGTAATATGGGGTTGTCTCTCAGTTGTGGGACCTGTGAACTAAGACAGACCTCTAGAGAAGGTCGGTTTCCTCTATCTATTCCTAAGGCTAACACTACTCCTAATGTAGAAAGAAAATCATAAAATAAACATGTCAAGGGACCAGGGGTAGAAGGATATGTAGAAAAGGGGAAATCATAATCTAAGAGGGGTGACGATAGCACCAAGAAAAAGGGTCGATCACTCTCCATGAAGTGGAAGAAAATAAGGAAAACGCAAGTGAGAGGGAAAAACCAATGAGCTTGCCACAAAAAAGAACCACATAGATCCGGATTTCTTTGCACGAAAAACACATGAAAATGGAATTTGCAAGCAAGAGAAATGCACAACATGCCAAAAATGTGAACAAAAGGAAAGATGCAATAGAAATGAGAAAATGGATGAAAAAAGTGCCACAAAACCTGATTTTATTGATTGAAGGATGTATAGCCATTACGTTCATGGAAAGAGGCAAGATACATTGTAGAGACCACTTCCAACGTATGAACTTCATGGGAATTCAACCACCATTTTGGCATGGTGTCGTTACAAAAAGACGATCCATATTTATGAGAAATACTTTTACATTTATAGAAAAAGAAGAAGAGAAAAAGAGGGAAACTTGAACTCAAATTTCCAACCACCAAACACAAGCAATAAATTCTCAAAAAAACCTGTGTGCCTCTAATTATCCACTGCAACATGCCTTCTACCTTATTGGGCACACATGCTGCATTAAATTCTAGTGGTTGTGCCACCTGAAAAGTGAAATTTTCATTTTGGAAAACTATTGCATGTTGGAAAATTCTTCCACATTTATTCATAGAGGATGTTGAGACCTTTCTATATATAAAAGGTTTGCAAAAATCAGATCATCAAATCAAAAGTTATGGCAATTTTAGGTTCCCACAAAAAACTGACATTTTCCTTTAATTCACAGCTTTCACATCCCATTTTTGTGTAACTTTTGTCTTCTGCGGTTTTTCCTAACTTCTCCATTTCATTTCGTGGCCTCCAAATGTTTGTATTTAATCAAATGTTTTTCTTTAATCTGCATTTCGCCAAAAATATTTGTGACAATTTTAGTCCTGCAGCTTCACTTAAGTTCTTTTGCATTGACCCACAACTTTGTATAGCATGACACAACTCTTTCAACATCCACGGACCCTTTGTCTTCAATCTATAGCTTTCCTAAAACCTCCATGAAATTCTTCAATTCTTTAGTGGTTAGTTCTTGACTTTGGCAGCTTAATCTCCTTAGTTGTGGCTTCCTGAGATTTATCCTTCACTTCGAGGCATTCATTATTTTACCTGCAGTTCCTGACTTATCTCTACAGTATACTCCAACTCTTTGTGACCTTGAATCCAGGTCCACAACATTCCAAGTCATTCTATTTTTATAAGGGGTGAAAATTTTGACAACAATGCCTAAGCAACGAGACTTATACATGATCTTGTAATGAACTAATCAGACCCAAGTAAACGTTGATGCCTTAAGAATACATGTATTACAAATATTTTCTCAACTCAATAAGAGATTTCTATTGAATGGTGTTTATCTAACACTAACTTAAAAATATTTTGTCGAGGAAGATATTATTGACCACTAAGATTAATATATTTTATTATTAATACATTAGTATTTTTCTTGTTAATGATGTCTACCGACAGCTAATCTATAGATATATTGTTGTGGTTGATTGTAGTAATAACTAGGATAAGAAGTATGTATTTATTTTTTAAAGATTCTTATACACTATTAATATCTAAAAAAATATGTTGTGTCTGACCCTAGCGATCGCTAGGATCAAAACTACTTATGCCTTTACTCCTCAGTAGTGTAAGGATTGGCATTCTTTTGTTCATTGCAATAATAGTTGTTCTTTTAAATAATCCTAGATATGGCGAAGCTCTAAATAATTCATTGTGGCTGAACTCAGTGACCTCTAAGATCAACACTACATATATATTGACCCCCCACCAGTGCAAAGATAGGATAGATTTTGATCTTTCTAATACTAGTTATCATGTGAATTATTCATAGATACGACCAACCTCTATTTATTTCATTGTGGTTAAACTTAGATATGGCTAGGATCTAAACTCTATAATTCTTAAAGCCTAAAGAGTGCTTGTATTGAAATTTTTTTCTCATTTCATTAATTTTTTGACTGGAGTGACGCCTAGCGAATGCCATGGTTAAAGCTACATATATCTTCACCCCTCAGTGGTGCATGTACATTTCTACTGTTCTCATTCCATTAATAGTAAGTCTGTGAATGATGCCTAGTGAATGCTAAGCTCTCAATATTTAGTTATGGCTAACCCTAGTGATGAAAAGGATCAACACTTCTTTCATTTATTTGGAAATTATTTTCTAAGCTTACCTAATATTCAAAATGAGGGACATATGAATGTTGCTATAAATTTAATTACGTCTTTTGTCTTAGTAATTATTTCTATTGATTATGTATGCAGCATTTAAGGACCTTTAATTTTTCAACATGGAGGGAGAGATGATAATGTTGATGGTATATGTTTGTTTATATTCCTATGAGTATAGAAGAGTAATTAGAGATACCTTGTTTGATTCAGTTGCCTTACATGACGAATTTCAGCATTACTCAACTATATTTTTCACAGTTCAGGATAAAAGTGTTGATGTCAATGTCGTAGACAAAAATGTTATACCAGAAGATCAAGCACTACGGTTCTGAGACATAAGAGTGATAAAAAGAGTTGGTCCCTATTTAATTGAAACTAAACTAGAGGTGCTTCCATTTCTGGAACTGA
Source organism: Taxus chinensis (assembly GCA_019776745.2). Lineage (NCBI taxonomy): Eukaryota > Viridiplantae > Streptophyta > Pinopsida > Cupressales > Taxaceae > Taxus > Taxus chinensis. The sequence goes on from CM034148.1 coordinate 656,426,875, forward strand.
TTACTTCCTATCTATTTCATGCCAAGTCCAAGCATATATCCTTATTTTCCAAATCATGGAAAAATAGAATAGGTTTTTTTTTTGGAATGTATACAAAATTTATTATAAACTTCCAGAGCTAGAATCCATGTACAAATAAAAACAATTGAGTTTTGAATGGCCCAAAGGAGATTAAGAGATATTTACCAGAGATGGGTCATCGACCCATTAAATAATATGGATGATTCTAATAAACCCAATATCCTTATTAAAAGGTTTAGACCAATAGTTTATATTGGTGTGGCCCTCATAAATAGGATATATGGAAATTTATCAATCTCTAAGGTGGATGTTTCCTAGATCCCCTTAATTTATTTTATTATTGCTGACGACAAGTCTCTCTCCATAGGGCAAGTGTTCAGTGCCAATTTAGTGAGACAAAGAAATAATTTTGTCAACAATCATAAATCATTTTACATGGTTTTCTATCTTCTTGATTTTGTCTGTGGTGTTCTTGAATGTTCATATTTTTGTTAGCTATGGTATCCTTTGAGCCCTTTGAAGGTAAATTAGAAATACTCATACTTATATGCCCATAATTTCATATTACATATTTAAGATATATGCACTTATTTATATCCTAATCTCTACCAACAATTACATGAAATAGCGACACCAAGAATACCTGATGACATCCTCACTTCCATAAGGAAAATGGGAATCGTATTCTTCTATCCAAAATATACAATTATCATGATCAAGGGGCTCCTTACACGTCCTTTCCAGTTTCCATATTATATGCAAGACAAATTGGTATAACAATAGGTTGTTTATCATATTTTCAATGGTATTGTTGGAAAAGGTAAGGAGAAGAAGCTTAAAACACATCCCCCCTCCCATTATATGTGGGACACATAAAATTTAATAGGTGACCCAATTTACAGGATGCCTTGGTGCATATAAATTCATTTCATCTCCCCAAACACCCTTTAAGGAAATATGACAAAATGAAAAGGGTCTCCTAACATATTAACTCACATAAAGGACAGTTAAATATATTATATGCTCACATGCCTGATTCCAAAAAATGGGTATGGATTAACCAAAAAAAATATAGCCTTGTTAAGTAGCATACGAAGGAGAGATTTGTGGCTCCACCTCTGATAGTAATTATTAAAAATGAGGCTATGAAGATAAAGGTAGATTTTTATTCAGAACATTCACAAAATCCCTATGCTCCCTTATCTCCACGAATTGAATCTAGATCTGAGTTTTGATAAGTCTTTTTTGAACCAAATGAAGCTCCAACTTTGGTGGTATATTCCTTAACGTCATTAGATGAAGAACATGTAACTCTGCGAACTAAAACTTCACCCAGTGCATCCCTAGTGTAACCCTCTCAATATTTTCCCCCCACTTCACATGAAGTGAGACAAAATTGGGTAGATTAATACATAATTTCCCACACAGAACATCCAGATTGGGAGGCACAAGAATAGCCCTTAGTATACATTGAATTCAATCCAAGGATGGGAACCTTAAGAAGGGTAACCAAAAAGAAGATGTCAACACAGCAAGCCATTATTTGGCAAGAAACTTCAGAAAACCTCTTCACTCTTACAAACAAAATGAATTTCAAAGTCTCCCAAGTGGTGCAATATGAGGAAGATATAGAATCCTTGATAAGGGATACAGTTGAATTAGTCATAAAAGTAGTGAGAGTAGTACGTACTAGAAATAAAGATCTTAAAACTCAATTAAACGCCATAGTTCCTTCCAACACAATTTTGATGTAGAAGAGGCATTACATGGCATGTAAAATAATATAAATAAATGCATCAATGAAAAGAAGTAGGCAAAACCATTCTTTAAAAGGAACTAAAAACTCATTACAACAATGATATCATTGTAGAAAACATTAATATAGATGGGGCATTCTATTGAAAAAGGCATTTGTAAAGACCTTTCAATTATGACCATGGATTATATTGGTATATTCCATAAATATGCTAATTATATGAAGGAAGGACTAAGGGAGTGGAATGAATAGGAAATAAGAATTTATTTGTAGTTTTGGTGACATTATTTCTAGAATAAATCATATTTTCAAAGAATCTTCGCTCGTGGAAGTATTTAACAAAAAGAATGAATTCGTTTCTGATGAAGATTTTTCAACAACGCTTAATCAATTGTTGGTTAATTTTGAGAGGATAATAACTGAGGGTAATGAAGGAGAAACTACATGTTATTGAGATTGTTTCCAAAACAAGGGAAAAAAACATAAAATAGAGACTCTAAAGGAAATTGCCAAAAAAGCAATTAGTAGTCGAAAGGATTTGATTGACAAGTCTATTATGCTATATAGAGGCCTAATTTTTGACATAGGAAAGATAACGAGATATTATCACATTTGCAAAAATCCTATTAAGGAGGCACATCAAAGAGATGATAAAACAAGTCCCGAATGATAGCAACAAATGCAGGAAGAAAATGTGCATGTGGACTCGGATCAACAACATCCCATAATTAAGGAAGAACCACAGTGAATCCTAAATTGTAGTATCCGAGATAGGTGGGTAATAACTTTAATATATATGACATTTTAATGGATGAATGTTTATAATTGATTGAATTTTCATGTATGTATTTGAAATGATATACTTTTCTAAACATGCATTTTTTTTAATATAGCTTAAGATGTAAATATGTTGATGTGGCATAAGCTAGCACAAACTATGCTCAAATATCCATAAATGAGTATTGATCACTAAGCTCACAATATATTACATGTTTTTTGTTAAATCATAGTGACACAAAATCTTCAAACAATATGTTACAACATAAAATAGCGAATGGTAATCCAAAAAAATTCATTCTTTGACTTGTTAAATTCTAGCGAAATCAAAGCTGAAAATTAACAATAGTGGTAGTGTCTTAGGGGCATAAAACTTCAAGATACCCATTATTGATAACCGATCGCTAAGCTTAGAAAAAAAATTCGATGCATAACCTAGCGATCACTAATATTGCAATATCTTACTTGTTCTTCCTTGAATCCTAGTGACATCAAATCTTCAAATACTATGTTAAGCTAGTGTATGCTAAGCTATAAATTTCATTCTTTTTCCTATTACATGCTTGAGATATCTAAGTTCAAAATATTCTACTGTGGAAGCACCTAGATATTTTGTACCTCAAAATTTGTTAAATCGTACCGCCGAAAACTTTCAAAAATTATGAGTATGTGTATTATAGCAGATGCTACTCTCCTAGAATCTTAATTTAAAATGTTAAATCCTGTTGAAAGCTTTGTTTTATATATTATGTTGTTTTAGTACATAGCAGCTGCTACTTTAATACTACCTTAATTTAATTTGTGAAATCCTAGCACCACTAAGCTCCAAATAATAATTTACCACGATACCTAGCAGACACTAGACTCGAAATATATTTCTTCATTTTGTTAAATATTAGCAACCACTATGTTCCAATTATTATGATCTGGCAGTGTCTTAGCAGCCTAAGAGCTTAAAATATATGTAATTGTCTATCGATAGCTAAAATACAAATATGGTATTGTGTTATACTGTAGTGGCCACTAAGCTCGCAATAGTTTTCTTATTTTATTTAAATCCTAGCGACAACTAATATCCAAATAATATGTTGTAGCATAACCTAGCAGGCGCTAACATAAGAATACAATTCATTAATATATTGACTATTAGTAACCCTAATGTTCAACATATTAGTTTGTGGCCTTTCATAGTGAATAATAATATTCTATCCTTTCATAGTAAACCCTGATGAATTAATATATATGATAGCACTCTATATTTCACCAATAATACATGGCCTACTAATAATATTGTTACAAATTTTTTACATTATCGTGACTACAAAGCTATGTAATTTTTTGTCATGGCTTAATGGGCGGAAAAGGAAATATAAATTTAAATACATAGTGATTAAATTATTTAATATATAAAATTTAGGCGTATATATAATATGTTTACCTTCCATTGCACAAAAAATTATCTCATAATTGAAAACTTAATATTAATTTTTTAGTTTTAACCATTTTTTTAACCTCGAATATCTTCTCACAAAGTCAAGGATGCAACCATATAAACAACATAAATAATGAATACCAAAACAAAGTGAATGGAAGGGCAGCAAATGGAAGAGTAGGTTGCAAGAAAGGGGAATAGTACGTGGGTGGAAAATTTTCTTAGAGAAGAAAATAGAGAAACCAACGAAGATTTCACCTTTTTGGAAGAATGATGAGGCACTGTTGGATATCCCAAATCTCATCATTGATAGAGCCAAACAAATATTTCAGTTTGTAATAGTAGGCACATTTGTTGGATTGTGACCGAATATTGGTTTTTTAAAAGAAGTGGGCAGAAGAAAATGGTGCACCAAGGTAGAAGTGTGGGCTTTAGATGGGGAAGGATTTCTTTTTTAATTCTATAACCAAGATGGATCTGCAGAAAGTTTTGAATGATGGGCCTTGGTTTTTTAGTAGTTCCTCCTCACTTTCCACTAATATGAGCCTGGAATTCCCCATGAATTTTTTTTCTATGTTCTTCTTGTATGGATCAAGATTTTGGGTTTTCCTTTGGAATTTTGGGAACTAGAAGTCTTTTTTGGGGATTGTCAGATCGATGGGTTTGCTAATGTTTGTAGATCCAACTACCAAATATCAATCTAGGTTGTTCTTTTCCACGCTTTGCATCAATATACATATGGTGATTCAAATTTCCTTAGTTTATTTTCTTGCAATTCCCCTACTGGAAGATGGGAACATGAGATTGAGGTTGAGAGCTCCTGGATCTATTGAAGTAAGTGCAGACTAGTTATATATGAAATGAAGGATTTTTTTTTCCCAATGGAGCTTCCGGTTAAATTTATCTATATGTAGGGAGATGATGAGTGGGAGGATTTTTCTAGGGAGAAGGAGGATCCTGAGGAGATTTTGAAAGAAACCCCTGTCTGGCTCACATTTGGGGGTCATGCAGAGATAGTTAATCATGATTTTCTTGAAGTGGTACCGACTTGAGTTGGGGAGACATTTTTTTCTTATGGGCAGAGACTCGTGCTACAATCGATTAAGGGAATAATGAAAAAATATGGGTGTATCCAACCTTAGGAGGATATTTTTCATGGGGTTGGGACAGATGGTGCTATCATGGGCGGGGGTAGCATGACCCTTTCATGCATTGATTTTTTAGGCACCCACAGAAATTAGGGGGAGACTTAAACTATGAACATTGGAGCATCTGCTATGGAGATGGGTGGATTTTGTAGGGGTGACTGGGATAATTGGTTAGATGGGTAGGAGAATCATTTTTTGAATCTTTCCAAGTGCAGGTTGTGGATGCAATTAATGACCATCGTTTGCGAGTGGTTTGAAATAAGAAGTTTGAACTTTTTCCCATCGTGTTGTAGTAGGGGTGGTGGATTTAATTAAGGGGAAGCTTTAAGTTCTCCTTGGGCCCAACTTGGATCATTCTTTGTGTTCTTCTTCTTTTGTTTTTGATGACATGGGTTGGACGAAGGTCCATCACAAAAAACGCTATGTAACACATAGTCGCTCTAAAAGAGGCTTCTGGTGGTGAGCTTTATTTTTTTGGTTTGAGTCAATTCTTCTTAGATCTGATTTAGATCTGAGATTATTTTTTGCATGGTGGATTTCGTTCAAACCACCATTTATTGCATTGAACTAATTATCTGCACTTTTTTCCGCAACCCCTTTCGCTTCCCTAGTTTATGTGCACCCTTTTTGTTACGTCATTATTGTTCCCTTTTTGTTAATCCATGCATGAGATTATAATTTCTACTCTCAGTATTCCCTGGCCAAAATGACCATGATTCTTGCATGCGGCCCTATAATCTACGACTTGCTTGTATTGGTCTATGATTTCATGAGTTGTTGTTTTGCAAGACTGAAAAAACAAAAATCCTAAAAACTAATTCTCTAGGGTATTTAATATTTTTTTAGCACAATCCACATTAGAAATTTTGAAAATATAAAAAAGTGTGGCATATGAAAATTTTAAAATAAGACCAGGGGAAATTGAGAGAACATTGAAATTTCAAATTCTCAAAAATATGAGGGAATGAACAATTAAAATTTTGCATTTACAACTTATTAAGAAAATGTGTGGGATATCAAAAAATAAACAATATTAAAAACAATGTGTTTTGTTATTGGCTATAGATTAAAATAGTTAAAACACAATAAAACATATAATATTATAATAAATCAAAAGAAATAAATTGTATAAATGTATAGGCACATTTATTTTTATTTTTATAAAAATCTACCTATCCAATGTTATATGTAATGTGCTAATGAAATATATTTCTCCAATTACTCTATGCCACGTGGCAAGTTTGAACCTGATAGTTAGAAAACATTATAATTGACACATTTGTTAAAAAATTTAAATACAAAGAAAAGATTATAAAATATTTCGAAACAATATGAAATCATGATATTATAATATAAATAACAACCAGTAAAACGACAACACATGGTATGAAAATTATGAAATCTCAAAAGGAGTTTTTTGCATCTAAACAATGAAAAATAGTAGTGCTTCAAAGCTGTAAAGATAGTATTTACAATGAAAATAAGTATTGGTATGAGCCTAGCGGTTGCTAAGCTATATCATGATTTGTTATTCTATCATTATTTTCAAATTAAATATCTATTGAGCTCAATGGACTTTATGTCATTTCATTCAATAAATAAAGAAGCTTAGTATTCACTAAGAATTTTATTTGATAAGAACTGATGTGAATTATATGTTTTAATGATATATCTTATAAAAACTACCAAAAATATCACTTCCTCTTATGTAAAATATGCATAAATGGTTTCCAATTTATAAGGATATATCTTATACGACTAACGAATTCTCGCATTCTGTCTACAAATGCAACTAATGAAACCATTACTATTATTTTTAAACAATAGAATGAAGTGAACATAAATTAGATATACAAAAATTTTATTGATTTTCTATACAAAGCTAGATCTGTTTGGAAATCGCTTGGATATACTCAACGTCCCAGATTGACAAAAATTAAAACAGAAGAGTGGAAGGTATTGTATTTTAATTTTATTACATTTATCTTCCTTATATAAAAATATAAAATATATGATTTTCCTTTTAATGCATAACTTTGAGAACCAAAGCCTTTTGATTTTTAAAATGGAAAAAAACTGAAAATCTATATGAAAAACAAACTTTTCAATTATTGTCAGATGATATATTGACTAAATGGACTACAACATTTGATTTATTTAGATCTGGTGTCCTTGATTATTCACCTATTAAATATAATTGGGATATCTTTCGGCCTAATTATTTGACAAGATTCATAGCCAATTCTTTCAGGGCTGCTAGAGGAATGAACGATGAAGATCTATCAGTACTAGTAGAAAAATTATAAATAGGGGATGTCAGGTTAATTAGCCCTATTCATGTAGGTGTAATATCATAGAAATTTTATTCTTACTACCAGAGAATAAAAGGCGATAGAAAATGAGAGAAAAATTTCTACAATATTTTAAAGAAAAACATCTAGATAATTATCTATTGACATCCTGCAATGAATCCAATATAACTGAAAATTTTAAATTACATGAATCACACTACCACCAGTTGTCTATACTATTGGGTGAAGAGAGAAAAGGAAAAATTAAATTTGATTCCCACATAGGGGGAAAATGATAAACGAAAAAAGAACCAAGTGGGGGAATAAGTTATTCTCGTCAATGCTTAGACAATATTAGACAGCTATGTGATGTCAATGGAAGAAAATATACCCACAAGGATGGAGGAGATAGAATAATTTACATGTCAATGTACATACTCATTCCATCTTCCGTCAATTCACTAAGCTATTCCTACCACCAATCCATTCAATGTAGAATGTGTTATCACTGATTTTTGCAAATTTATCTAGTGATATTTCTTCTGAAGTAATAATGGACCTGCTAACAATTATTGGAACCAGTGTGCTAGATTTTATTATTATTATTCTCATACCAATTGAATAGTCAAAAATGTTGAGAGAAACAGTAAATAAATACATGGAAAAGGTTAAATATATTGGATAATTGATTCTAGATGGATGTTACATACTCTATAATAACAATGGACAATTTAAAAGGTTGTGTCTTATGTACACAATAACTGGAGTGCACAACTATGATGATAAAAATGATGAAAGAGAAGAAGTCGCTAGGGATTTAATGGAAAAACTACCACATCTATTGATAACTGCAAGAAAAATTTTCCTAAAAGGAAACAAATATCCTTTTCCTTACGAGTGATCATATGAGTTCTAGGATGAGATGTTCACTTGATGTTATTCCTAGAATTATTTAGTATTAGTGCTTTATGTGACAGTTTTGCACTATGTGCATTAGTTGAATCCAATATATCTATTCTTTTTATTTTTGAGCCACATACTTAGGAAATTTTTTTGAAACATTACTATTTTCATATGAAGAAAGGTTCGTACTAGACAACAACTCAAATGTGTGATTATGTTAAATTTATTTCAACCAAAAAATCCACTTACACATTTCTTATTTACGCAAACAACCAAATAACAATATGATTTTATGTACAATCCTCTCCACTTGAAGATACACAACCAACTCAACATGGTGATTGACCTTCACTCATTTTATAAATATGTGTAATGAGTTTTATTTTCAATTTCCATTTTTTTCATTTTTTTGACAATACTCTATGTTCACTAGCTCTGACAACAAATGAGGAGAAATCAACCACATCATGAATGAATATGCAATCAAATCCTAGTATGTTAGTCATGTGCATTTATTAATAAGAACCACTAATAAGCCCCACAAATTAATAATACAAATGATGGTTTATGCAGACAATCAACAACTGGAGAAAGTAATAGTGGAGTGCGCGCTAGTAACCAACATGAACATACAGTCAAACCCATGTATGATAACCATATGTATTTTTAAACATAACCATTTTAAAGGCTCACAAAGTTATAGAAAACAATATCAGCTAATTCTAGAAGTGGAACCATTTTCAAAGAAGGAATTAACAAATAACCTATTTGAAAATTTCATGGTGGCATCCAATGTTACATAGTTTATAGTTACCAGGGCCTTGGTCATCTGCATAAACCATTAGTATCGACATAATGATACAGACATTAAAATTGATTTTTAGTCCAGCCATTAATGGCATAGCCGAGAGGTTGCTAATCCACATCAATATCTTAGAACTGTTTTCCACTAATGAGTGGTTCAATGGATATAAACAAACCCTAGTGGCCGCTCAAATTCATTCCGAAGACATAGAACATATTGATTTTTAATTACCATATTACCACGGAGAGTAGTATGCTTTTCAATTATGGTTTCATTTTCCATATCATGAAATCAATTATGAATTGATTATTATTGATTGCAATACATCTTTTATAAAAAATCCAACCTAGATTAGTAAGGTCTATGCAAGCCTTGCTGGAAGCTCAATCAGTAAGTCGTAGCTTCACAATTTTTATTTACAAATAGCTTTTATTTTCCATGGAAAATAGCTATATTATGAATAGATTTATGTTTTTTTTAAATAGATCTTGCATCAAATGATCAAGCTGCATGTAAAGAAGATACAATCCTACACGCAAGGCCCCATCGGTAAGTGGTAGCTGCAAGCTAAAATATTGATTATTTCCATTGGTTATAATCAATATGAGACCAATCAAAAAAATTATTTACTTCCCTCAAGTTGGCCCACAAGAATTACTTACTTGATTTAGATTTGGAGGGCTTGTTGTATGAGAAAAACCAATCATCCTCTAAGGAGAGGTCATTCAAATTCAACCAAGGAAACTATCAACCTGCGAGGTGGCCTGAAAGAATTTATAAAGTCATTATCGAAAAAAAATTGAAGTGAGGATTCTTGTTTGACAATCTCACTTCTGGTGATGTTGTAAAAGATGAAAAAGGCCTTCAATAAAAAATTATCAACTAAATTGAATCCAATACTACACTTGTGAGAAAGGAACATTGCAATATAGTCAGACGAAATTACAATAAGATATCTAGAAAATGTTTGGAGTAGAAACAATGTTTCCTACTAGTTCTAAAGACACATTGTGTATTAAATTAGGTGCAAAGGGAAACCCTCCTGACAAATTTAATGGTTGGGATGAAAAGTAGAGGAGAATATTGTTCAAAAGATATATAGTTCATGATTGATTTGTACAAAGACTTATCACTAATAGTGTCTCAGGTATTGAATGTGGTAGAGGGCATCAAATATTTGGAGTGAGAAAATGCTAAATAACTAACTTATCATTTCAAAATGTTATTATGATGGTACAACTTAACATTGTAAATAAAATACATGTTCATATGTTATTATGATGGTTCTAGCTTAACTATTTTGTATGCTCAGATTGTACAAATATAAATTGTGAGTATTTATATTTTCACTAATTATAAGTTGAGAGCATGAGTGTATAAGTTGGTATATGCGAATTAATACGGAGTATTTTTACTGTAACAAAACTTTGAGTAGTTTTTTATTAATCAAATATGTTTTCCTAAATTAATTATGAGCATGATTGAATACTATTTTTTGCTTCCAAAATAAAAAATGTATACCACATTCCATATGAAATGAAATAACTACAATACATATTTGTAAATACTATTCATCGCCCTGAAACATTACATTCTATGCAAATAAATTCTTCACAAAAAAAAAAATTCCTAGTATAACAATTAAGAAATTCAGGAACACCCTTTGATATTTTTACCTACTTCACCACCTACAACCATTTGATTTTTGATATAATAATAACAAAAGGGACATGTTTTTTATTCTTGGATTGATTCACCACCCTCAAACATTTGATTTTGTTTTTTTATTCAATTAGCATATAATAAAAAATGCAACATGAAACTGATCATATTTTACATAAGATGATGTTTTGCCACACACCATCCACAAGGATGATTCGATCATATAAGATAGTTAAAAAAGCATTGTACGAGTGTCGAGTTGAAAACACAAATTTATTTTCTCGGACCAAATGTGAAATAGTTCTTGCAATAGTTGCAAAACAACATTTCAAAATAGACACTATGGACATCGGCGAGAAAGTCAAATGTCGATGACATGATGCCTTCATTCCTTTAAAAACATTGGATTAGAGGTTGGAAGCTTTGAGTTTATATTTACATAGGAAGATTGCGTCGAGACCAAATGCACTCTGATTATGAATGTTTTTGGAATCCCAAATTATATCTCAAGAATCTTAACTGCTATTTTTTCATGGTTTAATGCATCGTACGATTGTAAAAATATAATGCTTATAGACGACTCTTTAGAGAAAAACAAGTTCAATGATGTGGGGAGCTACATAATTGCTAAAAAATGTTGAACATAGATTCTAAGTCAGAAGACAAATAACATTTTAGATGTGTTGTGGACTAGATTTCCTGCATCCATGTGAACAACGTTAATGAAAAGTTTGAGATTATACAAGAAATCACAAAAACTCAATTACTATGGATAGGGTTTATTGGATGATTTTCCTGATGTGGGTGAAGATGGTGATGATGATACGGGTGCAAAAGGTCCCTCATCTGCTGCTAGCTTGAATGGCCTGTTACGTTACAAAGAGAAACTAACATTGAAAACACTTGGTATAATTCTACGATCAGTGAAGGAATTTCAATTTGATTTCATAGGTATAGTGTCGAGAAGTGATAAAATATATCTAGGATAGGATGCCAACCCACTTGGATAAATAAGTTCATATCCATAAATGATATACTGATAATTTTTTGATGCAATGTAAAAAAGTAAGATAGAGATCAGAGATGCTAATGATGTTAAGATATGGACCTACATAAAGATAAATGCTGATACAATTAATTACATTCTCAAACATTGGAACGGGTCCGACTACCAATTTCTTCAGAGCATCTTCAATGATTCCGATTGAATTCGACCACTGTAGGGGTCACTCACAAGATAGATGCATGAAAACAGATATTGGGATATGCTAACTGTAAATGTTATATTTGGTGTCAGGAATGGTAGGGAGGCAAGAAGGATATGAAGGGAGGAAAATCTGAATCGATGACCCTATTGGCATGGGTTGACGGTAACATCTTGGACAATTATCGACGATAGCCCCGAGGTTCAATCGTACAATAGGGATTTTGATAAGCTGGAATGGATGGTAAGGGAGATGTGCAAGAATATCATTATCCGAGGAAGGTTGCTTAGACAATTGGGCAAAGCTTCAATATTCAAACCTGCAAACCTGCAATCTTAGAGAAGACAACCAAAAGAGAGGATTCCAAGAAAATATTATTTCAAAGTAAACATTAAGCATAACGGTTGCTATCCCTTATAAAAAAGAACATGTATCAGTTTTATATGGGTTGATGGCCACTAGGCATTATTTTTCATATCAAAATGTTTTTGCTCGGAGGATGTTTCAGCTACTGGGAATAGAGTTGCTCTATCCTTTCATTCCTTTTAGAAACAGATGAGGTTAGGGTTAGGAGGAATACTTGTTGAATGTCAAGATGGTGTGCGCGTACCGTAGAGAAAGATCAGGCTGACTGCGAAGAACTCCTTTTTGTCTTGGAAGGACTACCTGTAAATAAGAACACAAGACCACAAGATTTTGATTAAACAATAAATGAGGAAACTACCTTGGGCCCCAGGAAATATAAAACTTCCTTTCGAAGGTGGTCAGTTCCCCTGCTAATATGAATTAACACAAAAGACTGAAAAATATCAATTAAATTGTCTCGTTGAACTGGGTAGGGGAAAGGCTGGTTTTCTGGTTTTGATCAGAGGAACCGATGCCGGTTACTGATAACCGATGCCGGTTACTGATAACCGATGCCGGTTACTGATAACCGATACCGGTGGGTTCTAGGATCTTCTTGGTAGCTATGGTGTTTGTAATGGCTGGCTTATGGATGATATTAGGAAATGGGATGATTAGAAGCAAAAGAATGACAGTTAGATGCAATGGCACGTTGGGTAGTGGATTCAGAAACGGATTTAGGAGGACTGAGATTCAAGAAGCATAAGAAATGTTATAACAGAGGACATGCAAGATGTGACTTACTAGATTTTGACCAAGATGCAAGTTGATCTCCTTGGTTGTAAACACTTCTGGTTTCTTTACTCGTCTCTGCTCTGTCAAGTGAAGATCTGGACTCTGTTCCTTGCTCGCAATGCTCTTTGTTGATCCGGAAATCCTTTGACTGATCTCCAAAATGAAATTCTGATCCGTTGTTTTGGTTTGGGGAGCCCATTTACAGGGAACCGATGGCGGTTGCGTAACCGATGACGGTCGAGTAGGAACCGGCATCGGTAAGGAAAAAGTAGGCTATTTTTAGTAAAATAGCCCACCTTCCCTGCTTTTCTCCCGAGAGATCAGTTGCGGGCTTGGTCAAGTGGCTAGAAGGTCGGCTTTGGGTGCGAGTAAGGAGGAATTAGTTATAGATGTGAGTCTAGACCAAGTCATGGGTCTTAATTAGGTTAGTTTAGGGTTAGGGCTAGGTCATTGATGAGGTGGCAAAGTGAGGTGGCGGGTAAGGTGATGTGGATTTATCAATTATAAGGTAATTAATAAATAGTTGTGTAAGGTTTAGGTGATGAAGTTAGATTGCGAGAGGAGATGCGGGTCACAAGGGGTCATAAGACACAAATTTGGTGTCTACACATGTATCGGTTTTATATGGGTTGATGGCCACTAGGCATTATTTTTCATATCAATGTCGGATTCCCCAAAATTATTAAAGTTTTTTTCACATATTCATTAATTTAACTCGTGGTAATTGATATTTGAATCTAGAAAGAGAATTAATGGATTCCAATATTTTGATTTTCGGATTCCAATATATTTGATTTTGGAGTACAATTAATTCCAATTTATGTTATTTTAGATTCCAATATATGTGATTCTAGATTCCAATATATGCTATATTGGAATCCAATATGTGTGATTTTGGATTGCAACAAATTCCAATATTTAACATTTTGGAATCAAAAAATAGTAATATTAGATTCCAATATTGGCTATATTTTTTAGCTTCTCGGATTGGAATAAGTCCAGATTTAGTGAAATAAGTGTTGTGTGTGTGTCAATGTTTTACATATAATTACATCACATTGAATGACAAGTGTAAAATGCTCAGTCATGAGCCAAAAACTAAAATGATATATGTACACCAAAATGGGACCAAAGAAATAAAGGAACTCATCCTATCCATCAATTCCAAATCCCTATGATGCAACACCTCAAGGGATCGTACTGTGGATCTTGTGATGACACTTGCTAGGTCTAGCATGAGAAAATTCATGTGTCAAGTAGTGAGAAAGCCCATGAGAGTATCTAGTGCCAGTATGCCCTCTATGTGATTATTGTTTTTTGTCTCTCTCTATCCTGGAAAGTCCTTATTGTTCAATCACTTCATTCTCAATTCACATATGAGAAATATCTCACCACCTGTCAGGATAGTACAAAGACATCGGTGTGGAGGTTGGCCTATGTTGTGAGGCTTGGGTCCCTCTGTAAGGTCTCTTGAGAGGCCATTAGTGATGATGAACACATCCAAGTTGATCTTGCTAATGAGATCCCTCCATCTAGTTGTAGTAGCTGTAAAAAGAAATTCCACCACGTAAAATTAGTAAAATTGAAACAAAAAAGTTAAAATTAGTAACATCTAATCTAGGTTGTAGGGGAAAAATATAAGTATAATTATTCACTAGGATCTTCCATGACCCAATCTAGATCCATGGCCACAACCTCACCCTCTATGGGCTCCACATATTCCTCCTCCTCTGTCCAGATGAATAGACTCCTCCTCCTCTTTCTCACTCCTGGTAACTTCTTCCCCATCCCCACTACCCTATCAGTCAAGGTCGGACTCGTCCTCAACTATGGTAGCCTCTTCCTCAACCCCACTACCCTATTAGTCAGTGTCTCACCTAAGATGAATTTTATCTCTACCTCCTCCTCCTCAATCTAGTACGGATCCTCTCTAATCTATAAAACATGGTGTGGTTTGTATCCTCCTCTGGTATCTAGATCATGTAAAACTCTAGGTGGTCCAATCACAACATTAGGAAGTATCATTATCCATATCAGTCGACACATGTGACTCATTCTCGCCTCCCTAATGCCTCTAAACACAATCTCAATAGAAAGAAGGGCATCGATAAAGGGTAACCCAAACTACTAGGCTATCCACATAACTAGATGATTATCTACTCGATTTCTATGGTTGAATAATTGTGTAGTGGATGTGTTGGTATTCAATGAAATTCTATCATCTCCCACTACCTTAAAATCCCTTGGTATGGCTAAGCCACCAGTTCCATAGTGGTAAAAAGTACCTACTACCTATCGTGTGTCCCTAAGAGGGACCATATCCAACCATCTAGCTTCTATGAATCTCACACGACATGTTATCCATATGCCCCTCTAGTAGGGGAATACTCTCTCATAAATCTAATAGATGACTAATGTTGGGTGACTGAGGTAAGTACATACACATCTAACAATTTGATAAAAAGCATGATAGGCAGTTCCTATCATGTCCACTACTTATACAAACCTCCTACCATGCTGCTCAATGCTCTCTACAAAAGGAACCCAGAAAAATAGAAACTTGTCTCTTCCCTTATCCTTGATCAAAGGTGAGGCCAAGATACTAATAATGGCATTGTGTAAAGTAGGAAAAGGGGAACCCTAAACTATAACCAACTTGACCCATGTTTGGCACTCGTGTCAAGTACTTGTATATCCCCCAAGTAAATGGCCCATCTACGATCCTCATTTAATGAACTGGTGTTTTTTAGAACCAAATTCCTCCCTATTGTAGGAACTCCTAATATCTAGTAAAAGTATTCTAAGGTGGTCGTACTATCAATGAATTTCAGGGAATCAAAAATTATTCTCATCCACATCCCAGTATGTCAAAAATTCACAAATAATACAACTCACTAGGGCAACTAGTTTAGTCTATGATAACCTCTATATCCCATCCCTCTACAATAGGGATATCTTGTCCAGTGTCAGTAAAAGGAGCACTCTGGAAGTCCACTCATGTGCTCTAGATCTATTTTATCTCACATGACTCACATGCATCTGCAAAAATACAAAACAAAATAGTGCATTAAATTCCGATTGACATGTAATAAGCTCAAAATAAACTAAAAAACTAGCAAAAGAAACAAAACATTTATTCCTTGCCCTTTTCTCCCCAAAATATGTGAATCTTTCACAACCTCCTCTCTTATCAGGGTGGAGTTTGTGTAATCACCTCTTTACATAGAGCAGTGATTGTGCAACTATCATGGAAGTTACTTAACCACCTCAAAGGTTATACAAATGATGTTCTACGCAAAGAGGTGTTTACGTAACCTCCATAACAGCCATTTTGCTAACAAATTGGTCGTGCCCTATCTACCTAAAAACATTTAAAAATTTGTTAAAACATCTAAAATACCTAAAATAAACTACAAAACCTACAAATCAGCCCCCTAACAAAACATTTTGAATACAAACTTGTTTAAAATCTTCCCCCTATAGCTAATTTCAAACAAAAGTTGAAGTTTAGGGAAAAATAAGGAAAAATTGATCACTTACCTATTCTTGTCCATCTACCATTGACGCTAGGTTTTCCACCATCATATCTAAATCCTCGTCATTTTTAATGGACCCACAAGAAAAATGGTCACCAAAAATCTAGAGCCCTAAATTTAGCAAAGTTAAAAAGCATAAATGATTTCTAGAAATAATAGAATGACATATATGTAACAAATATTTTGATTTGCTAATGTTATTTTGAGTGAGTGTATGTATAGATGACACACATGAGGTAGGTAGACTTCTCATCCCGCATGAATGGTAAGTAATTTTATACAAATCAAAATTATTTTATTACTATAGTTGATTCCCATTTTTTCTTTTGTAGGTAGCAGGAAGGATTGGCGGGCATCGAACAGATGTGTTATCAGACAAGGTAAATATGTAAACTCTCCCATTTTGGATATTTTATGTTCGAGATCATGTTTTATCCCATTCATGGCTAAAATGTTCTTCCAACAGGGCAATATGTACACCCCCAAAAATTGTATGGTGTAACATGGAAAAATAAGATATGTCTCCTGTGATGATAAAAAAACTCTTGCAAGGTAAAATAGAAACTCAAATATTTCCCTCTCTCATTTCCATTCTCTTATGACTCAGTTCAATCCATTTTCCAAGATAATCAATTCATTTTTTCTTCAAACCCATTTTCATCTGCTTTTATACTCCTTTGGTTGTGACAGTTACACAACCACCCCTATTGATAAATCAGTGGTTTCACAACCACCCCTCTATCATTAGTGGTGGTCATATCACCTTATAATGGAAAAATAAAACACTTGTTTTTAATGTTTATTTTGATTTTGGGCTTGATTTTATCCTACGTTTCTTAATTACATCAGCTAGTTTTGGGATTTTTGGATCAGTCTCGAGTTTTTTCTTCCTCATTTACTAGATTTAGAATGTTGAATCCATATTCTTTGGCTGAGTTTTCATTTCTCGTTCAACACTTGTAGTTGACATCTTCTTTCTGATCAGTTTATAAAAAGTAACATTTTTACCTGCCTGATGGGTTGGACATTTGATATTTTTGATGAAGTGTTATGCTACTAAAATTTTGAGAGGTATCACATAGGTAAACCAGTAGACTTAATTTTTTATTCCTTTCTTCTCACATTCATTCACTCCTTTGATCCAAACCTACCACAACTAATTTAATATTTTTCTTTCCTATCAAGCGCCATTATTGTATCCCTAGATAAGTTTGATTTCACAACTAGAAGAGGATATAAATTTTGGGGGAGACAACAAACATATCTCACCTTTGGGAAGTTATCACAGTACATTAGTAACGAGGTCAGCATTATACTTAAATTCTATGAATCTTTGAATAGATTTTATTTGTTTTTATTTAGAATGAAATGTGTATTTAGATTATTAGAAGTGAAATATCCCATCACTTACCATAAACACTATTAATTTAGAATTTCATTCAAATAATTTATTAAATAAATCTTCCCTTGATAACTTATTTTAAAATCATCCCTGTGGATTTTCTCAGGAAATCAATTGGAGGAAGAAGTGAAGAAATCCTTGCACTTCTTTTATTATTGATTTCTTTCTATTTTATTTAGATTTACTTTTATCCGAGAAAAGTTCATACAACAAAGATGGAAATTACTTCCAAAATTATTTTCCCTTTCCACAAAACTTGAGGTAGAATATTTTCCGGAAGAATTTTTATTCTATTATATTAATAAATGTTGATTACTTTCTCTCTGAAAAACATTACCAAAAAATCCTTCAACACAGGAATATCCACATCTAGCTATTCCCTATTTTATTATCATTTTATTTGAACAAGTATAATTTCATTTTATTAAATTTCCTTTCTTCTGTAGATTTAGTATTTTATTTATTTTAATTTCTCTTGAAAATAAAAAACATTAGGAGCTTCTAGATTGTTTTAATTCTTTATTTCATTCGAAAATATTTATTTAAAAGGATAAAAAAGAAGTAAGAGTAGTTAATGTGCTTTTTTAAAACAAAGGTGAACATAGTTTAATTATTTTGAAGGGAATTCAATTTTCCTTTATTTAAATTAGGCTTCCTTACATTGTTTAATTAATATTGAGTATTTAAAATACCATAGAGATTTAGAGTAAAACAACCAATCTAGTTATTAGCAGCTTAGACTACCTGTACTTAGTCCTTAGCCCCTTTTAAAAAAAAAATTGGCCTCATTTACCTTTCTCATGAGTTAGTGTCCCATATGACCATTTTGGGCCCACCCGAACCTCATAGAAGGGATATTTGAGCCTATTATTCAACCTCCATGCATATAACAATACCAAGGGGATATAGAATTGGGTTTGCAAGAACTATTCCTTATATCCGCCCCTTTTCTCCCTAAAATCATCAGCCAACTAGATGCTCTTGATGATCAACTAACTATAGTTGAGAAACATTTGAGACGACCAAGAAAACCAAATCATGCACCATAATCCTTATATTCCCTCCAAGTCTTTCATCCTTATTCTTTCATGAGCCTCTCTAGAGATGAATACATGGAGAGGAAAAGAAATTTTCCTCGATTTTAGAAACCTGGTCAAGGTATTTTTGATCTCATAGATATAGACTGAGAACTATAAACAGTGATTATCCTTAACCATAGTATTACTCGCTTAGAAGTTAGGTGAGATTTTTTTTCCCTTGATATAAGCAAGTTCCTAGCTTGCAAGTTGATGTGTTTTAATTTATCATGATCCTATATCATCGAAGCATCACCATCTCCACCTATTACATCCTTACCACATATACCTATCCCATTCTCAATATCATTCCTCACATTTCATTTTTCTTGTTACGACTTCAGGAAGTCGAGTGCATTCATAACTACGTGTTGTTTTTTTCATTTTATAAGAACAACCCATTTGAAGAAGACATGGGTCCTTTCATTCCTTTTGGTATATTATTTTACAACATATTTTAATATTTTGTATTCATTATATGTAAAAACATTTGATTATGATTGTAAACACAAAAATTGGGTCATACTCCCCTTTAAACCATGTTAATTAAATTAACCATATCCTACTCATTCATATCCCATAGTGCACATGTTAGTTAAATTTATTATCTTAATTAAATGAATTAAATATTCTTACTTAACTACCTCACCTAGCTACCTCACTCAATGACCTACTCAAACTTCATTAATGACCTAAAACTGAGTCTAAACTTATCCTAGCTAAGTAGGACTTAGTCTAAAACCTATACTTAACTCGTATTGACAAAAATAAAAGGAATCCCACTTATCTTGCCATGATCTATCACTCGAGACTTGGCAGAAGGTTGGAGATCACGCCAAAAATAGAAAAAATAGGAACATTCAAATTTCTTTAGCACTCAGGCAAAAGAAGACACACGAGATAACTACCAACATCGAATACCATTCATCATTCTCTTTATGATGATATATTCACAACAAAGAAGCACAGAGGTTCGAACTACCACGACATGAATACAATGGCTCTTCTCTCTAGATCTTTATCGTCACTATATTCATCTTGTACGTTCTCCAATCTACTTTCCAGTAATTATTTAACATCTCTACATTGAATCTCTAGTTTCCTTGTGTAGATTTATTTATTCATCTTTGTAGTTTATTTATCTCCACACCCATATACTTCCTTCCTTCCATCAACTCATCACTTGACCATACCTATATTTTTCACCCATTTTCACCCTCTCCTAATCATCTCTAAGTCTTCAAAACCATTTTACGACCCCACTCTCACCATTTCCAACCTCTGTGTAATTATAGGGAGTTTTGAAAAAACCCATTTTAACAAACTTTCTGTTAATTTCCCCTACTGATGTCGATGTCGGTTAGCATACCGACGTCGGTCACTCCGCCTAATCGACATCGGTTAGTCAGCCAACACTGGCTACGGTGTCTGTCAATATAGCTCAGACCAGCGAGCTGATACCCACTTCCCAATTGTCTAGAACCATTTATAATCCTTACCAGTCCTTACCGAAAACCTATAACAGACTTGTAAGTCAACATCAGCTAGTCAACCCTCCCGTTTTGACCTTAAACAACCTTTTGAATGAGATTTCTCATTTTTTATAAAATATACCTAAATCATTTCAATTCCAATAGGATCTTTACTTCATGTATGATTTAACTAATATTAATATTGTTATATAAAAGTGGATTGATAGCCTATTCAGGAATTATCACACTTCTTGGATCTAGCCTCCGCTAGGCAGTCCACTCATTGTTTTGTTTAACTCTATGTGGTGGTATTGTTTTGTATTTACAGGTAGTTCCTCCTAGCCAAAAAGGGAGCTCTTGCAATCAACTTGAATTAAGAAATTAGAATGTGCGCACAACCTTCAAACGACATTACAAAAAAGGTATTTCTCCTTAGCCCACTACCCTTATCTATTTCATTAATTTGATAAGAATCAGATGAAAGATTTTGGCACACCCTAAGGGACACATCATGGGTTTTGTTGCATTTGTTCATTCGTACAAAAAAATCATGTTTTCATTTCCCTTTGAAAAAGTATTCACATTAATTTTCTTCTCTGGAATATTACCCTTCTTGTTATTACCTAAATATAAATCATACTTTTAGTGCTCTAAAAAGAACATGTTTTCCTTTTACTATATTGCATTACTGAAAGAGCATCCCTCTTCATGTTCTCCATTTGATACATCGAACGTAATTGTGGATTTGGGATTTAAAACACTTACATTTCATTTTGGTTTGTTGCATTATAGCTCACATTAATTTGAGGGAAACCTATATGCTAGAAGTCATGCCTAGTTGATGGTTGACTAATTTAATCGTAGTAACTTACACACACTCTCTCTACACCAAACTAATTACATAATTTACACATATTCTTAAACATCCTCCTACCTGAAAGAAGTTGTCAATGATCACACGATCAAAGGATTAACAGTGGAGGCACAACTAGTTTCTCTTTCCAGTCATCATGTCAGAAAAAGGACCGCCCTAGCCAAAACATTTCCTGAAACCACCCTTAGATCTTGGATTTTTATAGGAAACTTTCTATCACGCCAAAAATCCTATTCTATTCATGTGTCATTCTTAAATAGAATAAGTTAAAACATAAAATTCACCCATAATATTTTGTGTTTCTTAACTTTTGCTTGATTTTTGTTTTGAGTTGTGAGGACTTGTTCTCCATTTTTTCTTTCTTCCTTTCACACTCCACAATTATAGTTGGTGTATTCCAAATTTTTATGAGTATGTTAGAGTCCATCACTATCATACTCAAGTTTCTGGGTTGATATTTTACCTGATCTAAGTCGTAAAAAATCAACTTTCTCCATCTTTCCACATTTCACAATGACCGGCATCAGTCCAGCAACTGGCATTGGTTTACTCTAACCATCATCAATTTACTTGACCATTTTCGGTTATCTAATTTTTGGTCATTATACCAAAAATAGTACTCACCACATTTTCTTTTCTTTCTGAAGTTCCTCAGACATATCGTCAAACCCTTGGATCTTTAAAATCACTATCAAATCTAATTTTGTCTTATTTTCATTAGCTATTCCCCCACTTGATTTTTTTTTATTTCCTATGTTAACTAGTATCAGTTAACCTAACTGGAATAGGTCACCCTATCACCATCATCGGTTAACCCAACTGACATCCATTCCTGTGTTTTAATTTTTAATTAAAACAACGACCTATTTTTACCTCCCGAAACTGATTTTTTCCATTTCTTCTATTTTTCTATGTCATTTATAGAGAACAAATTTCAAATCCTATGCCAAATCACATGGTTTTGACTCATATTCAAGCCAACACCCTTATATTCCATACAATCCTTCAGCCTCTCCTACCTATCCCATCACCTTCATCCATCCTATCACCTATCGATCTTACTCAACCCATTATCATCCATACTGGTGATGAGGAGTTTGCAAGACTCCTTGACCAACACCTCACTACCTTACAACATTGTCTTTCCAATTTATCTACCTAGGATTCATGATGACAACTGGTATATGGCATGCATGTGTCCATTCCCCATGTCATCGCTCTCACTTCCATGTTAGCTAGTACTAACTTCATCTTTCCTTCTTCCACCTTCCTGATCATAGTATCCAACCTTGACCACCCCACTTCATCAATGCTTATGGCACCTACAACATTAGTCACATTTTTTACGTCAGTTGCTCCCAAAGTGTTAACCACTCCTTCATTAGCCACCTTAAGCATAGCCTCGTCTACACCCGCCACCTCATATATACTTATTGCATCACATCCAACCATGGTTTTAGCAACCCATACCCCATTCACAAACATCATCCTCCCCATCCCATAGTCTTTACCTCCAATCACTACAAGGATCAGTACATCCACCACACCTATTTACACATATCACTAAAAACCACCTATCTCATCTATCACCTATTTGGGATATTTTCCACCAGCATATATTCCCCCCTGGCAGTTCTCATACTCAACACTACCATATGCTAGAATTTCGTCCACATCATACATTCATCATCAACCCCCTTATACTGCAGGTGGTACCCAGTCATCACAACCTAGAAATGACCTTATTAAAATGATGATGGAAAATATGTAAACATTGGAAGCAACGGTTTATGGCTCTCACAACTCTTTAACATATGATGAAATATGCAATGAAAAAATTCATCCATCTATTCTCATTCATCCATACCATACACATTGGGAAATGCCCACATTCAATCATTTTAATAACAAAGAAGACCCACAACAACACTTGCAGTCTTTCAAACATGGGTGTTATCTAATCACTCATGATGAATCTCTACTCTTGCGTACATTCCCCATGTCCATAAAAGGACATGTGTTGGATTGGTATAGTGGTTTACCTTGGCATCCCATTTATTCATTCAACCAAATGGATCAAGCCTTCCTAGACCATTTTTGGATCAATATCGTCAAGAAGGTCACCATGACCAACTTTATTCAACATTATAATATGACGACGAGTCTATCACAAATATTTTTTCTCAGTGGCGGAGCCTCATCAACCAGCTTAAATTCTAGCTACCTCAAACTGAGATTATAGATTTGTTCTAAAGGGGTTGTGTTAGGTACATCTCACCAAATCTCCAAGTCCAAACCTTATGTACCTTTGATGAAGCATTCACCATAGATAGAAATCTTGAAATACATGCCATATAAGAGAATAAAATTCAATTGTGTAACAAAAACACTACATTCAAATCTAATGATGCTTCTTCCTCTTCAAAACCACAAAACAATTATTCCAAAGCCAAAGGATCTTCCAACACGGTAGTTTTAAAAGTTGGCCCATCTCACCCATCTAATCAATAATAACCTTCTTCCAACCTTTCTCATGTTTAAGCTTTCCATTTCATGTGAGAGTAACAAAAATACACTCCAATCGGGGAGTCTTATTCATTATTATTAGAAAAGCTTCTTAAAGTTGGAGCAATTGCTCTACCACCCATCAAACCACATACTGGTTTTGACCCTACTCATCCTATTCCTGCATGGTATAAGGAACATGACTATTGCAACTATCATTTCATTAAAGGCCATAACAATGGTAATTGTATAACCTTAAAAAAATTTGTCCAAGAAATGTTAGACAACGAAGATTTTGTCTTTGAAAACCTAGATGCACCAGCTAATCAGAACTTACATATCTACAAAAAAGTGTTCCCTAACCGTAACCTGTCATCTAACCAAACTAGAGAACCTTCAACTAATGAAACTAATGTCTGTGACATCCATGTTGTGTTTCACATCATACTAGCCCTTTCGTAATTTCCTCCTATCCCCTCCATCAAGGATATTCTAGCACGAGTTCGTTTACCCACAGAGGAGCCTATTTCATCTACTCCTACACCAAAAGAAGAGTCCCCTTTATCTCCCATTTCACCCACAGAGGATACCCCAATATTTTTCGATGTTATTTCATTACTCCCCTCTCAACCTAATGAATAACCTACAGTGTTAACTCTCCCACCCATGGGAGAGTCATGATCACCTCCCTCTCCACCAAAAGAAGAACCTATCTCATCCCACATGTCATCTCCCCTACCAATAAAGGATCCTTTAGATGTGCCACTGCATGTTGGTGATAATTCCTCGTTATCTTTCCAGGACCCCGTTGATCTGCTATCATCTCTCTTACCCACAAATTCCAAAGCCAACCAATTCGCTATCTCATAGACATATTTTATAGGGATTTTTACTAAACCAACGTCATGTCCTCTTACAACAATGTCATTTTCATTCCTGGTTGATCGCTTAGATTACATTGATAATTCCATGCTTTGGGGACGTCTCCAGCTACCCTTTTCAACCCAAATGCAAATATCATGTAATGATACATCCATAATTTATACAAAGGTATTTCAGATGACAAAATCAACCATGATCATGCCTCTTGAAATAGCCTATTCTTCATCACCCTAACCTACATGAAAACCTTTACCAATAACCAATTTTTTTCCTATGCCTAAGAACATACCTATATCTTCACCTTACAATCATCTAGAGCCATCACCACATTTGGTGTCATGCTAACATCAACCCTAGTACACCCTCCTGTCAAATTGGACTTAGCCACATCTTCACAAACCCGTGAAAAAACTATTCATCCACCTAAAATCAATACCCAACCTTCTAGGACACATACACCAATTTCGCCCACTACTCCTCTTTCACCTTACTCACTTCCTTCCATCCTAGAACCTTACCCATTGACTTTGGCCAAGAAACCTCCCATCCAAGGCAAACCAAAAGCACAGCAGCCCGCTTATTCATCATGACCTTTTATCACACCCAACTTACCTGCGCAGCACACACCTTCATTGTTACCCACATATTTCTTACTACCTATACCCCCACCACCTACAATAACCAAATTGGTACTTATGATATTTCCTTTTCTTCAACCCATACCTTCCTCCTTGCCTCTACCAGTAACCTTCACCGCACCTCCTTTATCACCTTAGATAACTTGTCCTCTTCTGCCATCTACCCTCCCTTCCACATCACGTACTCCTTCCTCACATTTACCTAGGAAGGTGCAACCAAAATTAAAAAAATCACTACCCTCTAAAGAGGTTATTAAGCCTATAATACCTTTTATCGCTAGTTCATCTACTGCACCTATACCCCAAGAAGGTACAACCAAAATCTAAAATAGTACCACCTACCAAACTAGTGGTCAAATCCATTTCACATCCAAGTCCACCTCCTGTGGTGCCTCTCCCATATAAATCACCCACGCTTCAATCTAGACCCACACTCACCTCACATTGTGATCCATTGGCAGGGTCTTACACCAACATTCTAGCTAACCTTTTAGAGACCTCCGTCATCACATTGCCACCCATTATACCGTAAAACCCACTCAAACACAAACCAAAAGGGTTTAACGATGCTAAAATTTGTGCCTATTATCATGTTTCAGGACATGATGTAGAAAATTTTAAGGCTCTAAAAACCATTCTCCTTTAACTATGTCTTTCTGAAGAAAATTTTGACAATGATGATCTTCTAGATGAGGACCCTATTCCACCTTCACCTATCACTACACATCTTCATCCACTACCTATTCAATGACCTACATCACCACCTCCAAAACCCATTTATTCTCCTCTAAAATTCAAGATCAACATGGTCTACATAAGAGACCCACATATCGTATCTCTGACAGGGTCTCCCATTGTATAATGATAAAACAATTACACTAATCCCCTCTAAAAATGTCTTTGTAAGACCTTGCCCAAACTTTTGAATCCAATCGACATGCACTCATGGAGGTTCTATAATCCATCGAGGTTTTACCTAACGAACCAACGCCTGTTGTCTCCATCATCACCCCTCACCATGTGGCCTGCCTAACTAATTCATCCCCTTCCTCTATACCTGTCACTACTCACTAAGTAATTTTCCTTAGTTTATCTAACGACGAGATTGTACCTCTTCAATCAGAAGTTCTAGCATCAACATCATCCCCTCTCATGCATACAACCAAATTCATGTATAATAACCCAATTATGTTACATGCATTCAATGATGCCATCACTTCCACCCTTGGCACCATCATTCTCTACAATCATGTGGGCCCCCATACTGTTCTATAATTCTTCTATGTATTAGAGGGGGGATTCTAATACAACATGTTGCTAGGTCAACCTTAGATCCGTGTCATGGGTTTTGTCCCTTCAACCTTACATCGATGTGTACAATTTGAACATAAAGGACATAAATATACCATTCTAGTTGACCCATCACCATTCAAAACCTGTAACATGTTGTACTGACCTAATGATGTCCTTTTACTAGTTAAGGCATCTACTACCACTACCACTTATCCTTCACCCAGAGCCCCATCCACTAATGCTGCCACTACCTCTCCCACACCAAACTCCTCTTTTCCCACTACTGTTGTAGCCTTTGTAGCCGACCCATCCACCAAACCATTTTCTTCTCAACCAAACAAAACTTCTTCTTACAATCTCCTAGTGATTCATCTATTCCTGCTACCCACATACCAACTACCGATCCCTTATAAGGTATTTTTCAATGTCTCGCTCTGGGGGAATACCGCCTATACAACATCGACGCATTCCTTACTCCTCAAGATTATGGTAACCTTTGCTAACATCCTCACTATGATCACCGAATAGGAAATGTTTTCCCTTATGGTCCTCCCCACCTTCGTACCAACTTAACATATGGGGGACTTGACACTTCTACCTACTCGCCCTAGCCACCTTCCCAAATGTGATCATTTTCATTTGACCTTAAATATCTCACCAATAACTGCTTTTCCCACACTTTCCTCCATCGTTATTCATGGAAGGGATTTGTTTTTTGTTTCTATGAACATGGCCGTCATATTGTCATCCCATGCACCTCACATAAACATAAAGATTGAAATGATATTAGATTTTTTGAACCATCTTCAAAGAAATCCTGCATCAAACTCATTGAGGATGAAATCCTTCCTTCACCCCATCTACTAACTTCACCACCTTCACCTACAAAGTCTATGAATCCAAAATCCATTCCTCCTAACTTTATTTTTTCATGAACATCATTTCCCTGGGACCTCTCACTTATCAACGAAATGGTGAGGCTCCCTCTTCTCTTCCCTTCCTATATCCTGACATGATCGATGACGATATACCTTCTATTAACGTTGTTCAATGTCATGATGAATAGTCTATTCTCACCTACCTTGGTGCAGAAGATTATTACATTCATCAGTTGTTACCATTTGAGACACAAACCATGTTAAATGAATCGACCATCAAAATGAATATTAACACTCAAGATGACCCGCACATTCTAAAGATAGGCCAATCTTTAGACATTACTGAATAGGAAGCTTTTACTTCTTTCCTCCAGGATCATAACAACACTTTTTCTTGGTCCTACGCTGATATGCTCAGTATTTATCCAAACATTGTGGTCCACAATATCATTAATATTCCTAAAGAAAAACTCATAAAATAGAAGCTACAAAAAATGCATCCTCGTATTTACCTTCTTGTTAAAGAAGAAATCCAGTGCCTTATTTTGGTTCCCTTCATCCTACCCATTGATTATCCCCAATTGATCTCTAACATTGTTCCTGTCACAAAATTGATAGGGGGACTCTAAATTTGGATGGATTTCCGTGACCTTAACTTATCTTTCAATAAATATGACTTTCCTCTAGCTATCACTCAAGGATGATTTCTTGGGTTATAACCAAATATTACTCACCCCAGAAGATGAACACAAAACCTCCTTCATCAGTCCTTGGGGGACCTTATGCTATCGTGTCATGCATTTTGGCCTTAAAAACATTGGTGCCACATATCAAAGGGCTATGACTTATATATTTCCTGACATTATGCATCGCATATTGGAAGATTATGTTGACAATATTATTTCCAAATCCAAATATCGAGTCGAACACCTTACAGTCCTTAAGGTCATCTCTTACTGTCTCATCAAGTAATGTGTTTGACTCAAACCTAAGAAGTGTATCTTCGTTGTTCTCTCTGGAAAGCTCCTTGGTTTTATCATTACTTTACGTTGCATTAAATTCAATCCTACTAAAATCAAGGATATTCTCAAAATTCCTCCACCAACTAACCTTCATCAACTACGTAGTTTGGAAGGTAAGTTGCAATCTATTCGTCATTTTATTTCACAACTTTCTAATCACTGCCACCCATTTCATCACCTCCTCAAAAAGGATGTCTCCTTCAAATCTGATGATGAATGCCATAAAGCCTTTGACGGCTTAAAAAAATACCTCCTCTAACCACCTGTGCTTATCCACCTTAAGGATGACCATCCATTTTACCTTTACATTTCTGCTACTAATCATTCCTTATGTGTCATGCTCACTCATCACGATGAACAACATAGGGAGAAATTGGTCTATTATATAAGTTGTATGCTTTTGGAATATGAAACTAGATACACCCACACCAAATAAATATTCTTAGCCTTAGTTTTTTTCACCACTAAACTATGCCATTACCTACTTATCCACAAAACATTCATTTTCACCTATATAGACTCCTTACATTATATGTACACCAAGCTTTACCAACATCAATGAGTTACACATTGGCTTATGCTTCTTGCAAAACTAGAACTCAAATTCATCCATCAAAAAGTTTTTAAAGGAAAAACTATCGTTGACCAACTTACAGATGCACCTGTCTCTGGTAATCAATCCTCTAACCTCAATTTCCCAGATGAATCCATTGATACCCTATCTTTGGATGACACCATTTACCAGATGAACTTATTCTTTGATGGTTCTAAATGTCAGTATGGAGATGGTGCCAGAATTATCCTCATTCCTCTTTAACGGTGAACCTATGCCATTATCTTTCAAACTAGATTTTGATTGTACTAATAATATCTTTGAATATGAAGTAGTCATATTAGGCATTCAAACCACCATTTTATTGGACATTAAGTCGACTAAAATATTTGGGAACTCTTAGTTGGTTATAAACCAAGTTAATGGTATATACCTATGTCATAACAAAATACTTCAAAATTATAAGCATCATGTAGACATACTTTTTACTACCTTTGACCATTATGAACTTCAAACCACCCCATGTTCCACTAATAAATTTGAGGACACTATGACCTATCTTGCTTCTCAACTACCTACTTTACCCTTTGAATCAAAAATCTTTGTCACAGTACAAAAGCTAAAATCACCTTCCTATCTATTTCAAGACATCAACCTTATCGAAACCATTGAAACTGACCCACATGGCCTTTGGTATACGAAATTTGTTGACTACCTTACCCTTTCAATTCTACCTCTAGACCTTACTCACAATGGACAATGAGCCTTTCTCAAAAGTGTCTCTCACTATGTCATCATATGTTTCTATTATCTATAAATGTGGATTTGACGGTATCATCTTATGATGGCTTACAATTTCTGAAGTTCCCTACACCATTAAGGAAGTACACGATGGAATTTGTGGAGGTCATTTCAATGGTTTAGCTATCGCTAAACGCATCCTCCTAGGATATTACTGTCCAACCTTAAACTGTGATTGTTGTGACTATGTCAAGCATTGTGTGAAGTACTAGTAACATGTTAATATTCATCACACCCCTAGTCACACCTTACAAGTCACACGAGACCTTTGTCCTTTCTCTTAATGGGACTTATATATTTTTGGAGAGATCAATCCTCATTCCTCCCAATGTCATCAATGGATTATTACCGCTACTAAATACTACACTAAATGGGAAGATGCCATACCACTTATTTCTACAAAAGTGGAGAAAATATGTGAATTCATCAATCATCACATCATTTGTTTATTTGTTGTTCCTCATCGTCTCATCACTGATAATGGAAAACATTTCAAAAACAAAATCCTATGGAAGCTTTGTGATGCATTTGGAATTCAACTCAATTTTTCTTCACCCTACTACCCTCAAACAAATGGCCAAGCTGAATCAACCAAAAAATCCTTAAACAAAATTCTTATGAAAGTTGTTGACAATACTGGAAAGGATTGGCATACGCACATTCCTTTTGCATTATGGGCTTATCGCACTAGTATCCATACTTCAAATGTTGTCATGCCATTCTCTCTGGTCTAAGGTACAGAGTTTGTTCTGCCTCTTGAATTTCAGATCCTATCTCTTTGTATCTCACTTAAAGACATTCTCAATGATGATGAATTTCGCCAAAACCATTTGGAAAAACTTGAGTTATTATATGAGTTTCATCTCAATGCTCTTGACCATATCCAAATCTACTAAAAACATATTAAACTTTCCTACGATAAATGTGTCCATGAATGAACCTTCTAGGTTGGTGACCTCATTCCGAAGGAAAATCAACATGTAACAAAAGAAGAGAAAAGTAAACGGGGAAAATTTTCTCCTAATTGGCTTGGGACCGTATATTATTACTCATACATATGGATCATGTGCTTATCATTTATCTTCAATAGAAGGTAAACCCAAACTTGATCCAATCAATGCTTTGCATCTTCAACCATTCTATTGTTGAATCAAGTCCTATATCACATGTTGTCCATTAAGCGTTTGTCCCTTCAACACCATTCACCTTCCGCTTACCTATTTTAAGGAGCAATGACTAAACAAGAATCATGTGATTACCTGTCACCTTTTAATCCTTATCTTCAATATGAGTATCACAAATCTACTCATGGCGTGATTCTCATGGATACTTTTCATATTTTTCAAGATGAAATCCCATGGTCATTCATCACATTAACCCTCTCTTTCATAGTTAGCCTTTGTGTGCTATGGTTTTTTCTATAACACAAGAGCCTATTGGTCTCTATAGTCTTGTCCATGACCTAAATATCCAAAGCAAAACAATTTCAAAAGTAAAATGGGATTCAACTCTTTAAGTAAAACTTCTAGCAAAGATATGACTCCCTCAAAAATTACATCTACAACTTCTATCTCGCTGTTATAAGTAGACTAATACCTCGAAGGACAGCTACACAAATATAGCCATATTATACATAGTTTAAAATAATAAGAAGACTATTCTTGCAAACAATAAAATTAAATATTCAGAAGCTTCTCACATCGATCAATCTATCAAAACAAAAGAAAAATAAAAAATGAAAAGATTAACTTTTTCATCATGGACTTGCCTATTTTGATCTTGGGTCTCTTGCCAAATAGGCTTGTTTTCTCACACTAGGTTACGCTAAAACCAACGTGTTTTCACATCATCACCTTTTTCACCCTAATGTTTTTCCTGCTCAAGAATGTGTCGTAAATGTGACATTTCTTGATCATGTGACTTTTTTCACCCTTCGAATAGTCAATTAGGAAATGCCTTTAGGGTCTTATGTTCATAAGCCCACCTTTGGTATGGTAGACTTGTTATGGTTCTTACCAATTAGGCAGCTCTTTTTCTCATCTCTTACCCTTCACCTTCTTCATTACATGTTGATTCTCCTATACAGGACTAGACCATTGACACCTAAATTTTAAGAATTCCTCTTTCACCAACATCACCATGCCTAACTTACCTAAACTCAACCATGCCTACAATCACCTAAACTCAACCATGCCTAAATGACCTAAATTCAACCATGCCTACAATCACCTAAACTCAAACATGCTTAAATGACCAAGACTCAAAACATGCCTAAAACCTACCAACCAATTCATCTATGCTCATCATATTCTTCCCTAGCTTACGGGAGAACTACATCGGCCTAAGGGCCCTTTTCGTTGAGGCTATATAGGCAGCGCTCCAAGGGCATGGGACCCTTAGAGGTTAGCTCAGCCACTCTTTATCCTATCCTATTTTTCCCCATTTTCCTATTCACATTCTACCTTAGTTAGTTTCCATTTTCTGAAACACTTGGAAATTAATACAAACATGCATACCTACCATTTCATCACATCATACATCAATTAGTTCACCATTCCATGATATCAAATATTTAGAAGTTTAAACCATAACATAAATATACATCATCATTTATTTTCTATACTACCAATAACATGGAAATTATATCAAACCTAACAACATGACAAAATCATACCTAACTGATCTAAAACTCCATCATGCCTAACTGACCTTAAACTCCACCATGCCTAACTGACCTAACTCAATTATGCCTAAATGACCTAGACTCCACCATGCCTAACTTACCTAACTCAATCATGCCTAAATGACCTAGAATCAATCATGCTTAACTCACGTAGACTCAATCATGCCTACATGACCTCGACTCAATCATGCCTCATTCAACTAGTTTCCATCAATACACAATAACACTGGAAATAAAAAACATAGATACATCATCCATACAATAAATATCATCATCTATATAACTAGGAAAAGTTTTTGTATCAATACACATAAATGCAGATACAAATACATGCAAGTATCTCTAAACTCTCATATATAGCCTCACTATATTTCACACGTGGGTCATATATATAAAAATATAAAAATAATAATCATACCAAGTGGCTACTCGTCACCCACCTCATATCCTCTGGGCCAGTATCATCTGTCTCCTCCTCTTGACCTATCTATCTTCCTACCAACATCTCTCCACCCTCCATGGGTATCAGTATAATCTCCACCTGGCCCTCAACTAGGCTTGACCTACATGAACTAGTATCCTCACCTTGCCCCTATCTCTGGGCTCACCGGCCCCTTATGCTCTCTAAACTATGAGTCTGGGATATCATCCTCTCACTTCTAGCCTATTGGGATCTATACTCAGCATAAGAAGGGACATCTATGATGATAGTAACACGCCTCATTCAGGGCATCCCTGAACCTCACTATAGTCATCGTCTGAGGTGGTGCCATATGTCTTAATGCAACCTTTATGCCCTGTCTTATTAATCTTGGCCTAGTTCCCCTAATACCTGTGATCCTTTTCTACCTCCCTGTACCATGAGACCCTATCCCACTGCTGTTGTTTGTAGTATGGGACCCTATCCCTAAGCCTGTGGAGGTACTTGTGTTGCAACCTCAACCTGTAAGGTCACAAACCTGTGCCTATGCAGTGACCAGCTGACCCTATAAACTTGTTACATATGCATGTAAGGTGGCCACATGTACTCCATCCCTATCACTTCCCTATGTGGGTACCTATAACTAGGCGAGCTGAGCCTGTAAGGATGTCATCTAGGCCTATAGGGTGGCCACCTACACATGAGTTGTTGTTAACTGACCCTACACACCTATGAGTTTTGTTTGAAGGGTAGCAAGATCAGGCTACCCTGGTCTCGGTGGTACCACTCGTCAATGTACCACCAACCACTACCTATATCCATTAGTGACTCTTATGTCATCTATCTGCTTATCCATTACCTACTCCTCCTTCCCTATCAACACACTCAGTCATGGTGGAGACATGGGTCTCTCCATGTCATCTCTCCGGAATTGTGGGAAAGGTTAATGCGCGTCTTATGGCAACCCAAACTACCATCTAACCCTGTCTATGAGTATCATCTCATGCTCAGTAACACACCATCCTTAAATAAACCTTAGTAGCTGAAGCTCCACTAACTCCTCAGCCATGTCCCTTTATGAGGGATAGCCAATGTAGGGCCTCCATAGAATATCAACTCCTGAAAGCCCCTCCAGAAACCTCATATAATATAAAACATCATGTGTGGACCTAGCCACCCTATGTTTCCCACAAAATTATACCCACCGTTTGTATCTAACTCTAACAAATCCACCCCCAAACCAATCATGTCAACGAAAACCCATTGGTCAGACGCACATGATATACTCGTATGCCCAATAGTGTAGTAAAAAGGTGCAACACAAACTAAACCACCAGAATCTCCTATAGGCCCATAGCTCCCTATATAGCTGCACTAGGAATTTTAGTGCCTAGGCAAAGAAGATCCACTCCTCCATCATATCCTAGAGAACTCCCATCAGTTCTCATGGGAATATCCCACCCTCAGCATTTGGTAAGGCGAAGCAACATACTGACTCCATCAACAAAACAACCAACCTCATCTCCTGACGATGGGCTACATACATGTCTCCATAACTAAGGCTCATACTATGATACCTCAATTAGCACATCTCCTCTCAAACCACAGCCACTATCAGTTCCACTAATTTCTCTAAAAAAATAGAATAAACTGGCTCCCCAAAAATTGATAGCCGTAGGATCCTGTACATATCCTCCAGGGTGACACTCATCTCACCCATCGATAAATGAAATGTGTTGGCCATTGATTCCCATCTATCAATGAGTGATACCATTAAACTAACATCTTGAGCTATACTCCTATAATACCGGATCCTAATCAGTCCAACATCAGTCATATGCTCCCACTTCTCTGCAGTTGCATTAGACCACATCTATACCAACAAAGGTGATACTTTGTCCCATATCCTCAACTGGTCCCTATCTTACATCCCATTTCACACAAAACTCACCTACAACCTACTCCATCCCACGGTGAGTGCACCAAGTTTGGGGGCCAAAAAGTGGACAAGAATCTGGAAAAAAGAAAAATGCGTATGCGTTTTGTTAAAACGTGCACATGTTTTGTTAAAATGCGCACGTGTTTTATTAAAATGCGCTAGCATTTTAATTATTTTGGCTCGAAAATCACCAAATTATAATGCGTACATGTTATATAATGCATATGCATTATGCTTATTATAAATTAAAAAAAAACAGGCCCAAGCCTCTATCATTTTGCCTCCCTCAAACACGAGTTTCAGAGCTTAACCGTGCCCTTGTGTTTTTTCATTCAGCTGGATCTCAAGCTCAAAGGATCATTTCTAGATTGCTGGGAAGATCTGAATCGATGATGGCACCATGGAGAAGAGGTCAGCACAATTTTTTTCTCAAAATTGCATTGAAATATGATAATTATAGATTAAAATTTGAATTGAATACATATTTTTATTGTTATAGTTAGAGGTTGAAGGAATCAACCACAACCAAACCCTTTTATTCTTGTTATCCCTCCCGACACTCCCACAGTTGCTCAACATCCCTCGGGTAGTCAAGAAGATTTAACAACCCAAATAATTGAAAACAAAATTGAAATTGATGATTTAATCAAAACAATGAGGGATGCACAATCTACAAACCCCCACCACACCTCTCTTGCAAACACATTAGAGGCATTACTTGTTCAAATTAACGTAGCAACGAGGAAAATTGATTGTTAAAAAACTTACAGAGAGGGTTATAGGGTTTATTATTCCAACAAATTGTCATATGTGGATGTAAATAAAAATAAATTTCAAAATAACTCATATACACCTTATTCACGGACCCCCACACTAATTTTTCTGTTCCGTTGACATGTAAACAATTTCCCATCCATTGGCACAATAATAATTTGATTTAAAATAATTTTTGGGACCGATGGTGGATGGTGTTTGATTTTCCACTTTGTAATAACAACAAGGTGCCACTATACTTTCTAAGGAAACTCTATTGTGATTTTATCCTCAATGAGATCCCAAATTATTTTGATTTTTGAGATTTCCAGGGCCGAGGAAAACGATCTACACAGGAACGAATAGGTGCACAATGTGCACCTATTCGAAAGGGTAAATTCCCGACACAGAAGCCCCCTCACCCTGAGATTGTCCCTCAAGCAGTGAAGGAGACAATAGAGATTGATAAACTCCACGCACTTCAGGGGCTATCTGTGACCCTTGTTCAAAATACGAGGGAGATTTCTTAGCCAGATGCTTGCAGAGGTACACAGAGTATTCCCTCGGGGAGTACTAGCATGATGCCACATCTTTTCTCGTCATGTGGTAGCATATGTTTGGGGCTCGAGGAGGACAATACTTTCATGTGTACTGATTTTGGTGCACCTGGTGCTAGGGGTGAACATGATAATGTCACTATGTCAGATGTCCTTTTGAGTGAGATATTTTGATTACATTCATCGGCGTCACCTTCGCAAGTAAATTTGTTATGTTTTTTTATGTG
This sequence comes from Taxus chinensis, assembly GCA_019776745.2. Taxonomy (NCBI): domain Eukaryota; kingdom Viridiplantae; phylum Streptophyta; class Pinopsida; order Cupressales; family Taxaceae; genus Taxus; species Taxus chinensis. The sequence goes on from CM034148.1 coordinate 656,463,527, forward strand.
TGTTACAAAAAGTTTGGAGTACCGGATTTACCTATATATGTTATATTTTTAAAATAATTGTATTTGTACATGTACATGCATTGATATTACAGTGCGCGAGAGGCACATCTTCATCCTGACCATAGGTGATGAGGACCATGCACACACATACATTCACAAAGGTAATTTAGAATGTTAATTATGTAAAATTTTCACATACATGTGTGTGTGTGTGTGTGTACATATATATATATATATATATATATATATATATATATATATATATATATATATATATTAGTTTTTAAGTCAAATATATGTATGTTCTTGTATGTCCATCTAACACGTGTGATATACATGTTTCATAAATATTTTGACTTAACTAGACACCCCACCATCTTTGTGAAAAGCAGATAAAGGTGTTGTCGCTGTGATTTCATCTACGTAGTGACTCACTGAGGTATTCAAACAACACGTAAATTTTGTTAAATTTCTCGTGTAATTCATATTATGTTAAATTACATGATAGTAATGTCTTTCATTATAGAATTATTAAATTATGTTAATAATGTCCTTCATTGTGTATATGTAGGAGTTACTTGTGACAGGTAGCAGCCCTATTCATTTGATTCACAGGCATGGCGCGGTAAAAACAATAGTTCTATATTGATAAAATTAGTTAAAATATTGTCATTATGTAGACACATGTACTTAGCTCTATTTTTGCTAATTCTAATGTTAGATTTTCTGATCTTATGTGTATGTAGTCAACTTCAACTCCCTCTATTTTGACTTCGAGGGCACAAACTCCTCCATCTCATCATCTTCGTACCCCCATTCGTACTACAAGATCTCCTAATGACTCATCTGAGTGTAAGATGCAAATTAGCGTGATCAACAAATTCTGGTAAGTTTGTGTATTTATGTTAATACTTTCATTCTAGCATGGTCTTAAATACATGTTGAAAACATATATAAATTAAGTTTTGACAAAAAAACATTGTTTGCATTTACAGGCTCATCTACAGGTGAGTACTCAGCAGAAGAGGACTCGAAGCATGTGCTCGGATGATCCAAAGTCATCTCATGGATCTCCATCTTCATCTAAGGGAGGGCCTTCTTTGAGCAAGGCCAAGAGAGGGATAGATTTTGATGAGTAGGAAATATATATGTCTTACACATGACATTGTTTTTATATGCCTATGTGCATGGCATTATATGTAAGCCTACATGGGATTTGAACTTGATAGTATATGACCTATTTTGGCATTTTTGTATTTATTATGCACATTAAAATACTATTTGGAACTTGATAGTTTTGTATGAGACCTTACGTTTTTGAGATTATTTTCGCATGAATCTAATATGATGTGCACTTGACAATATTTAAGACATTATGGATTATTTTTTCATTTATTGGTGATGTACATGTACTATAATTTTCAATGTATAATATGCATCAAACTTTGGAAATCAATATTTATATAATGTATGTATATAAAGAGTTACCTAATCTAAGTTATTATTCATTCAGTTTATCAATTTTTATATGTGTATTTACCTTACTTGTGATTCTTTTTACTCATGGTCTCTTTGTATTGGTTCCTATCTTATCATGCACTTACTACATTCTTCTATGCTTCCTAGTCTTCTCCCCTATTAAAACACCTGACAGTCGTCACAATTTGATGCCTTTCATCTGTTGATTTTTTTAGAATGTCTCCAAATGCAATGACATTCTGATTCACACACTCAATGATTTTTGATTGTCTAATCCTTCCCAATTCATGTTATTACCTTTAAATCTGTAGGCTTTTCAAGTTATTTGGAAATCACATCACACCCTTCACTAGGCTTGATGACTACCCCTATCCCATTTAAGGCACTTTTGAAAGCATCTATGGGTTTATCATAACATAAATTATCAATGAATGGAAGGTCACTAAGTCGTAGGCCAGCTGAATCCCATCTAGAACTAAACAAGAAAGATTTACTAGGTGATTGATAACTCTCGTGTGTTCTTAGACATACCCCTATCAAATTCATTCTTAAGTTAATCTAGTCGTTTAGGGATCTTAAGTGACTACGCCCAGATGGGGTACCCTAAAAGCACAGGGAGTATAGGGAACCAAAACGAATGCTCCAATAGCATTCACCAAGCCACCTTGATGTGTTGGTGTAGTTGGTTTGGTCCCATAAGCTTTTGTTTGTAAACTACAGCCTCTAGCAGCCCTACACTAACTTAGACTACACTATTTCTCACGTTTGCAAACAATAGCACATTGAGAGAACCAAATGGAGACGAAGAAAACTGCGAGAGATTTTCGAAGAGGTCCCCACCTTGGATCTTTTCGATCTAACGAGATGTCTATAGGTGCCATAGAGTCTGAGAAATCACCCGTCAAAGATATGGTGTGATTAGGCCTCAGGGCTCTTAAGGGACTACGCTTAGACAGGGTAACCCAAAAGCACAGGGAGTGTAGGAAACCAAAATGAAGCCTCCACTAGTGTTCACCAAACCACCCTAATGTATTGGCGTAGTTGGTTCAGTCCCACGAGCTTCCGTTTGTAAACTACAGCATTTGGTAGCCCTACACTGACCCAGACTGCACTATTTCTCACGTTTGTAAACAATAGCACAGCGAGAGAACCACATGGAGACAGTGAAATCCATGAGATTTTTTCATATAGGGCCCTTACATGGAGCTATCAAATCTAATGAGATGTCTCCAGGTGCCAGAGAGTCCAAGAAATCACCCGTTAAAGATATGGTGTGTTTGGGCCTCAGGGATCTTAAGCGACTCCACCCAGATGAGGTAGCCTGAAAGCACGGGGATCATAGGGAACCAAAAAGAAGCCTCCAATAGAGTTCACCTAGCCACTTTGATGTGTTGGCATAGACAATTTGGTCCCATGAGCTTCCGTTTGTAAACTACACCCTCTGGCAACCCTACATTGACACAAACTGCGAGAGGCTTTCGTAGTGGGCCCTAATGTGGAGCTTTCGGATCTAACGAGACGTCTCTAGGTGTCATGTAGTCTAATAAATCACCCATCAAAGATATGGCGTGTTTTGGTCTCAGGGCTCTTAAAAGACTACGCCCGAACGAGGTAGCCTGAAAGCACAGGTAGTGTAGGGAACCAAAATAAATCATCCAATAGCATTCACCAAGACATTTATATGTGTTTTCCTAGATGGTTTGGTCCCACATGCTATGGTTTGCAAACCACACCCTCTGGCAACCCTACACTGACTCAAACTGCATAATTTTGTGCGATTGCAAACAATAGGATAGTGAGAGCAATAGATGGAGATGAAGAAAACCGAGAGAGGCTTTCATATTGGGCCCTGACATGGATTTTTTGGAACTAATGAGACATCTCTAGGTGCAACGGAGTCTGAGAAATCACCCATCGAAGATATGGCATGTTTGGGCCTTAGGGCTCTTAAGTGACTACGCCCAGATGGGGTAGCCTGAAAGCACAGGGAGCATAGGGAACCAAAAGGAAGCCTCCACTAGCATTCACCTGGGCAGTCTGATGTGGTGGCATAGATGGTTTGGTCCCATGAGCTTCCGTTTGTAAACTACACCCTCTGGTAGCCCTACATTGACTCAAACTACATTATTTTACACGTTTGCAAACAATAGGACAGTGAGAGAATCGGATGGAGATAGAAAAAAAATGAGAGTATTTCGTATTGGGCCCCAAAATAGAGTTGTCAGATCTAATGAGACATCTCTAGGTGCCACGGAGTTTGAGAAATCACCCGTCGAAAATATGGCATGTTTTGGTCTCAGGGCTCTTAAGAGACTATGCTCGAACAAGGTAGCTCAAAAGCACGAGGAGTGTAGGGAACCAAAAAAAATCCTCCAGTATCATTCACCAGGACATTTGGATGTGTTTTCCAGATGGTTTATTCCCCCACGCTACCGTTGCAAACTACACCCTCTGGCAATGCTACACTGACTCAAACTGCACTATTTCACCCCGTTTGCAAACAATTAGACAGCAAGAGAACCAGATGGAGACAGAGAAAATGATGAGAGGATTTCATATTGGGCCCCAACATGGAGTTTTTGGATCTAGTGAGACATCTCTAGGTTCCATGGAGTCTAAGAAATCACCCGTCGAAGATATGGCGTGTTTGGGCCCCAGGGCTCTTAAGTGACTACGCGCGGACGGGGTAGCCCGAAAGCACAGGGAGCGTAGGGGACCAAAACGAATCCTCCAATAGCATTCACCTAGCCATCCCAAAATGTTTTCATAGATGGTTTAGTCCCATGAGCTTCCGTTTTTAAACTACACCTCTCTGGCAGCCCTACACTGACTCAAACTGTACTATTTCACGCGTTTGCAAACAATAGGATAGCGAGAGAACTAGATGGAGATAGAAAAAACTACGAGAGGATTTCGTAGTGGGCCTTGAAATTGAGATTTGGGATCTAACGAGACATCTATAGATTCCATGGACTCCAAGATATCACTCGTCAAAGATATGGCGAGATTTAGTCTCAGGGCTCTTAAGCAACTACGCTCGGAAAGGGTAGCCCGAAAGCACGGGGAGCATAGGGAACCAAAATGAAGCCTCCACTAGTATTCACCTAGCCACTCCGATGTTTTGGGGTAGTTGGTTTGGTCCCACGAGCTTTCGTTTGCAAACTACACCCTCTGGTAGCCCTACACTGACTCAAACTGCACTATTTTGCGCGTTTACAAACAATAGCACAGCAAGAGAACTAGATGGAGATAGAGAAAACCACGAGATGATTTCATAGAGGGATTCAACTTGGAGCTCTCAGATCTGAAGAGACATCTCTAGGTGCCACAGAATCTAAGAAATCACCCATCAAAGATATGGCGTGATTGGGCCTCAGGGCTCTTAAGTGACTACGCTCAATTATTAATACATCATTGCAGTTTTTCTTGCTAGTATGCTACTTTTGGAACTACCTGGTTTGCTTTGTGAAGTTGAAGCAGCTAGGATTAATAAAAATAATCAACTTGGCATGTTGTCCTTAAGATTATGCATTATTCTATCAACAACATCATATAGATCTTCCATTCCAGTTATGTTATGATCCTTCCACACTTCCCATTTTTCCTTTTCTTCCACTCGTATCTTCTCTTTAAGTTCTTCCAAATGTTTTTGGGTAATCAAATTGACTCTTTATGACTTTCATGAGGCATTTCTTCTTGAATCATAGTGACATATTCACCTAATTTTGTTTCTTCACGATGTTCATTGTCATCTAGATTTGAAGACTGAATATTTATATGGCCTTCAGCTTCTTTTCAGGCACAAACAACCTTTTGTAATGTCCAAAAAAATCTAGGCTCTTCATTTTCTGTTTGATTGAAGATATTCAATCTTTCAAAATGAATAGTTGCAACATTGGTGGTCTCCCCAACAAAACTAAGTTCATAGTCTACATAGTTGCATCCTATGGAAAAATCATTGAACATTGGTGGTTCCATACGCTCCTTGTGCTTTCAGGCTACCTCGTTCGGGCATAGTCGCTTAAGAGCCCTGAGGCCCAATCACGCCATATCTTTGACACGTGATTTATCACACTCTGTGGCACCTAGAGATGTTTCATCAGATCTGAAACCTCTAAGTTAAAGCCCTCTATGAAATCCTCTCACAGTTTTCTTCGTCTCTATCTGGTTCTCTCACTGTGCTATCATTTGTAAACGCGTGCAATAGTGTAGTCTGAGTCAGTGTAGGGCTGCTAGAGGCTGTAGTTTGCAAACGGAAGCTCATGGGACCAAACCAATTACACTAACATGTCAGGGTGGCCTAGTGAAAACTAGTGGAGCATTCATTTTGGCTCCCTACACTCCCGGTGCTTTCAAGCTAGCTTGTTTGGGTGCATTCGTTTAAGAGCCGTGAGGTTCAATCGAGCCATATCTTCGATGGGTGACTTATCAGACTCCATGGCACCTAGAGATGTCTCATCAAATCTGAGAGATCCATAACGGGGCCCTCTACAAAAGCCTCTCATGGATTTCTCCATCTCCATCTGGTTCTCTCGTTGTGTTATTGTTTGCAAACGCGTAAAATAGTGCAATCTAAGTCAATGTAGGGTTGTTAGAGGCTGTAGTTTGCAAACACAAGCTCATGGGACCAAACCAACTACGAAAAAACATTGAGGTTTCCTGCTGAACTCTATTGGAGCATTGTTTTTGACTCCCTATGCTCCCCGTGCTTTCGGGCTACCTAGTTTGAGCATAGTCACTTAAGAGCCCTGAGGCCCAATCACACCATATCTTTGACAAGTGATTTATCAAACTTCGTGGCACCTAAAGATGTTTCATTAGATTTGATAGCTCTATATTGGAGCCCTATATGAAATCCTCTCGTGGTTTTCTCAGTCTCCATATCGTTCTCTCGCTGTGATATTGTTTGTAAACGCACGAAATAGTGCAGTCTGAGTCAGCATAGGGCTGCTACAGGCTGTAGTTTGTAAAAAAAAGCTCATGGGAGCAAAAAAACTATGCCAAAAAATTGGGTTATCTTGGTAAATACTAGTGGAGAATTCATTTTGGCTCCCTACACTCCCTGTGCTTTCGCGTAGTCGCTTAAGAGCCTTGGGGCCCAATCACGCCATATCTTTGACAGGTGATTTCTCAGACTCCTTGAAACCTAGAGACATCTCATCAGATCTAAGAGCTCCATGTTAAAGCCCTATATGAAATCCTCTTGTGGTTTTCTCCATCTCCATCTGGTTCTCTCGTTGTGCTATTGTTTGTAAATGCGTGAAATAGTGCAGTCTGAGTCAGTGTAGGGCTATCAGAGGCTGTAGTTTACAAAAAAAAGTTTGTGGAACCAAACCAACTACACCAACATGTTAGCATGGCCTACTGAATGCTATTGGAACATTAATTTTGGCTCCCTGCGCTCCCCATGCTTTCAGGCTACCTCCTTCGGGCATAGTCACTTAAGAGCCCTGAGGCCAAAGCACGCCATAGCTTCGACGGGTGATTTCTCTAACTCCATGGAACCTAGAGATGTATCGTTATATATGATAGCTCCATGGTGGGGACCTCTTTGAAATCCTCTCACGGTTTTCTCCATCTCCATCTGGTTCTCTCGTTGTGCTATTGTTTGCAAACAGGTGAAATAGTGCAGTTTGAGTCATTATAAGGCTGCCAGAGGCTGTAGTTTGCAAACGGAAGCTTGTGGGACCAAACCAAATACACCAACATGTTGGGGTGGGCTAGTGAACACTATTGGAGCATTCTTTTTGGTTCCCTATGCTCCCTGTGCTTTTGGGGTACCCCGTCTGGGCATAGTCGCTTAAGAGCCCTGAGGCCCAATCACGCCATATCTTTGACGGGTGATTTCTCAGACTCCATCGAACCTAGAGACATCTCATCAAATCTGAAAGCTCCAATTCGAGGCCCTCTATGAAACCCTCTCACGGTTTTATCCATCTCCATCCGGTTCTCTCGATGTGCTATTGTTTGCAAACATGAGAAATAGTGCAGTCTGAGTCAGTGTAAGGTTACTAGATGTTGTAGTTTACAAACGGTAGCATGTGGGACCAAACCATCTTGGAAAACATGTACAAATGGCTTGGTGAACACTAGTGGAACATGCATTTTGGTTTTTCTATGCTCCCCGTGCTTTCGAAGTACCTCGTCCGGGCGTAGTCGCTTAAGAGCCCTGAGTCCCATTCACACCATATCTTTGACAGGTGATTTATCGGACTCAGTGGCACCTAGAGACATCTCGTCAAATCCAATAGCTCCACTTCGAGTCCCTCTACAAAAATATCTCACGGTTTTATCTGTCTCAATCTGGTTCTCTCGCTGTGCTATTGTTTGTAAACATGAGAAATAGTGTAGTCTGAGTCAGTGTAAGGCTGCTAGATGTTGTAGTTTGCAAATGGTAGCATGTGGGACCAAACCGTTTGTGAAAACATGTCCAAATGGCCTGGTGAATGCTATTGGAGGATTTTTTTGGTTCCCTACGCTCCCCATGCTTTTGGGCTACCTCGTTCGGGTGTAGTCTCTTAAGAGCCCTGAGGCCAAAACACCTTATATCTTCGACAGGTGATTTCTCAGTCTCCGTGGCACCTAGAGATGTCTCATCAGATCCGAGAGCTCCACATTGGGGCCCACTACGAAAGAATATTGTGATTTTTTCTGTCTCCATTCGGTTCTCTTGACGTCCTATTATTTGCAAACGTGAGAAATAGTGTAGTCTGATTCAATGTAGGGCTGTCAGACACTGTAGTTTGCAAATGGAAGCTCGTGGGACCGAACCAACTACACCAACACATTGGGGTGCCTAGTGAATGCTAGTGGAGCATTTGTTTTGGTTCCCTACACTCCTCATGCTTTCAGGCTACCCTGTCTGGGCGTAGTCACTTAAGAGCCCTGAGGGCCAATCACGCCATATCTTTGACGGGTAATTTCTCGGAATCCTTGGCACCTAGAGACGTCACGTCAGATCTGATAGCTCCAAATTGGGACCCACTACTAAAGCCTCTCATGGTTTTCTCTGTCTCCATTCATACTGAGTCAGTGTAAGGTTGTCCTTTTCCAATCACCTGAATAATATAGGTGGTGAAATGAGAATTTTAATAAGAAATTTTTACAATATAGGTGGTGAAATGAGAATTTTAATTAGAAATTTTTACAATATAGGTGGTGAAATGAGAATTTATGGTTGTTGTTCCTTTCTAATATTTAATTTTTCTTAGCTTCACTTGGCTTCGAGAATAATAAATTATCTACTGATAGTGCCAACCGCGTGAAGGTGGAAGCTTTTTTGGCACCACTAACCTACATAAACATGTTAATAAGAAATTAAATAGAATTTTAAATATACAAAATTTAAACAAAATCATTTAAGTAAATATTCAAATTAAATTCATGAAGAACATACCTTTGCAAATTCAATCCAATGAGCTGCAAGGATCAACTCTATTCTTGACAGTAACAAGAATTGCTTCATGATTTGATTCATGAACATTCCACAGATTTTTTTTTTGATGACTGACCTCGATATTTGATCAATTTAATATTCTTTTCAAGGACCAAATGTGAATAGTGAAGTATCTTCTGATGTACTTCATAGTCTTCAAACAACCAAATGTCTAACTTTTTGATAGGATATCGTCAAAGTCAAGTTCCAGTGACTACCACTGATCCAATGGGAGGCTCAAGGTCTTCACCATCAATGACTATGGAAGTCAAAAAAAAATTCCCCTCTACACAATGAGATAAGAAGTAATATGTTCCCTCTTTGTTAAATTCCATCACAATAACTGTAAAAACGTGCCCTATGTATCAAAAAGTAAAATTGTTCATTCAATTTATAAATACATTAAGAGATGACCATTTAATAATTTATAAATCTAAAACATGGCATGTATATATATGTATGTACCTTGTTGCACTAAATCAAAGACTTGGTTAAAGTCAGGTGATGTTGTCATTTGATCTGAAAACCCTGCAAGTTGTAATGCTGGTGAAACTTGATATGTGTCGAGTGGAATTAAAGGTCTACAAGTCCATTCATCCACCCACTACTGTGACTCACATTCATTCCATGCAAAATCAATGCATGATATACAAAATCATGTCATGCACCTAGTATAAATAGTCCAAGCATTTGCATTTGAACTATGGAATGAGTGCAAATCACTTGATCCTGTAAATATCATACAATCTTCAAAGTTTGTCAGATGTTTTTTCTCTATCAACAAAAAATATCTATGAACTGTTGATCTCTCTTGATATTCATGACCCATATTCTTGACACATTAATCAACAATAATTTTTGCATCTCTAAATTTAGCACCATCCTTGAACTTTAACTCTTCTCTTGCAAGTGCTATTTTCACACATGCTCCTGCACCATCATGCTCTCCTTTTCCATGCCCTGCCTCAGTAAAACTCCAAATATGTTATACTTTTGTTTCTTTGTGCATCCTTATTATCCAATAAAACATCCATGCATTCTTGAATTGTGATGTGTAGCTGTTTGACCAAATGTGATATTGATCGAAACTAATGTTCCTCTCATTCAAGTTTGCATAAAACACCTGGAAACACCCTTGTACATATTTTGTAGAAAGTTTTTGATCATCACTAATGTAGAAATGATACTCTATTAATATTTTTTTATCTTTCTTAGTGATTTTAGGAGAGTGCATAAATGTTATATGCACAAAAATAGAAGTTTGCACTGAGTTATAATATTGAGACTAAACCTCCATTTGTGGCTGCAATGTGTAATTCTCTTCAAAGTCAACTACTGAAACAATAGTACCAAGTGGGAATATGTCCTTGCTTAACTTCAATTGTTCATCCAACCATCGAGCTGTATGTGTGTTCCTTGCATACTCATAAAAAATTTCCTCTCTGAATTTGACCATATATTCTGATACAGGTAATTGTTTTGTAACAAACTCACACTTCTTAGATTCTTTTCCATCTTTTAATTGATATGCCACTTATTAATATTTGGTGAAATCAACCAATTCTTTTCCTATTGAATATGTACTCTCCTTGTGGATACAACTTTTCAGATTTGGCAAGCCACCGCATACATTGCACGTTCCATCCAAACATGTTTTGTTATACAAATATTGTCTTGTTGATTTTTCACAAAATATTGTCGAAATAAATTCCCTTGAATATTTTTGTGGGACATTTATTCCACACTCCTGCAACATGATGTCAATATGCAAAACATGATGTATTTGACAAAAAAAATCATAATGCATTGAAAATTCAACATGATGCCTGCAACAACAAGTGGTACGTGAGTGATTGATTTTCACATAAAAGGGTTTTCTCATTTCAAAGAATATTTGGCTAATGTTAATTTGTGGATTTTCATTTTTAAACTTAGATAACAATTCTGTTTGAGTAATATCTAAGAATGTTTTTACACACAATTCACGATTACGAGAACCTATTCTTCGTTTTACTGTATCTCTTCTATTCGGTGACACTCTTGTGTTCTCATTCCAAAATTTTACAATTAATTCTTTTAGAATATCAGATGTATTCTTGTCTTTTCATGGAAGTCTGCTAGAGAAAGCCCAATAGTCAGTGTTATTGACTAACTCAAGACGTTTACATCTCTTAATTGCTTTCATTAGTGTTTTTTTGTTTAGCTTCAAAGCACTGCTTGTTTTTCTAATCAAGCTTTTATTAATTGTTTTATCACTTACTATACAATTATTTAGTGCATGTCATATAGCATTACTATCTTTGGTGCATCTTTTGCCACATATAGTTTGGTATGCTTTATGTATTTTTTCAACAATTGACTCATTTTGATCAACAACATTTGACGTTCTTAGCCCCGGGGTCTTCATTATAGGTCTCATCTTAATTAATTTCATCAATGAAACAAATAATTGACATCTTTGTGTGTCATTTAAATTCTCAAAGTAATTATCCCAAATTCCACTAGCTTTTCTTCTCGCATTTCTTTCAGACATTTTGTTAGGCATTGGTTTTATAATGTTTTCATCAATTTCAATTAAGTGAATTGGTTTTCTTCACAAAATGGAAGGAGGTTTTCTTAGAGGTGAAGATTCGTTTACAAGGTTACTTTCTTCATTCAGTGTTTCCATACAAATTTCGGGGTTAACATTTGGATTCTCAGGTAAGGGTTCAACAATTGGATTCATATCAATTTATTCATCCATACCAACATTATCATTCAATTCAATATCATTATTCATTGCAAAATCATTACTCTCTACATTTTCATTGTCTATTTCATCCTAATTTTAAATACATTAGCTACATTTGATATAGCGAATGTACCTTGCCCTGCTCAAAGTTTTTGCATTCTCTTCAATTTCTTTATTATCTTCTCTTCCAATTGCTCTAGTGTCTTATTCTTGACTTTCCTCTTGTCCTTAGCTCGATGTTTATGTCCCATGATTAGAAAAAATCAACTAGTGGGGTAGGGGACAAAATGAAATACTAAAAAATCATGCAAGAATGTAGAAAATATTGTAGAAAAAAAGAATGTTTGCAGAATTCCCGTGAAAAAGATGAAAGGGACATTGGGGGGCCACAATATATAAAACCAAAAAAATGCATACGTGTTTTGTGTTTTCTCTTTTCCCAATCCATGCCTCAAGGCTTGTGATCCAATTTGGATCCCTAGTCCTGAGGCATGGACTTGCACAAACACAACAAACAACAAGTTTTACAAGAAAATGTAAAAATGACACTTCCTCTATGATAAATCAAATCGATCCATTTTTAAAAAAATTATACCATGACATAGAGTAGAGTCTCTTCTTTCTAAAAATATAATTTTCCAAATTTTTTGACTAATATAAGGTTTCCATGTTATTTATTTTCTAACTATGCCTTTTTATAGCTAGTTTTTGAAGTTTAAATATGTCTATCTTTCACGGTGTATCTTTTTTTTTGGGTGATCAAAATTTTAAAAAAAATTATACTAGCCCAAACTAGGCATAATTCTATATATATTCAAAAAATAAAAATCTGATTTTCGATATTTTTTGAGGTAGTTAGGGGGGGCACGGTCGGAGCTCTGTTGTTTTTCAAAACATAAAATTTTTGTACTAGAAAAATCATAAATAAAAAAATATTCATTAAAAAAATCTAAAAAAAACGAAGCCTAAACTAGATGCTCCTAGCTATCTTTCTACCAAAGGGTTTTCAAAAATACTAAATGGTGCTCAAAAAATGGTGGGGGGCACAAAAGTCACTCTCTTATGTTTTTTAACAAAAATAGGAGCATTTGTTGGTATTTTAGTTGTTTGAATCACTTAAACTTATCTGTTTTCAACAAAATTTAATAGCTTAGAAACAAGACTCAAAATACTATGATTTATATTTTTACAACATCTTCCAATTTTGAATGTAACTATTTCGAAAAACTCATACAAGTCGAAGTTTTTTTTCAGAAAAATGCATCCACTTAAGACCCCCTTTTGGCCCCCCAACTTGGTGCACTCACTCCCCACCCAAATTTATCTTACATTTAATTATCACCTTATTTAACCTAATTTTTCCATTTCCCACCTCTATTTCACCCATTTTCACCCCCATTTCAAAATACATATTCCCACCCAATTTTTTTTCATTTTAAAGCATAATTTAATCAAATAACAAGTAAGAAGAATACCTCCTACCTTATCTTGGCATCGTCTCCTCAGTAGCATGTCTAGCCGCTATGCCAGTGGTCTACCTAAACCCTCTCTTGCCTCTACCATGACGAAATCTACCTCGAATCGAGCTCATCCACTCAACTTGCTCCACTCGATCTCATGGGCCAACCTGCTAATACCCACTCACGTAATAGTAACTGGCCAACTCAACTTGACACCTCACAATTTTTCTTTCCATGGAGGAAAAAATTCTTGGGCAATTTCACAAAATGACAACATGTTAAAATGAATCCGTAAAACGTTGAGTTTTTATTTTAACCCTAAATCGATATGATCGGCGTCGGTCATACCAAACTGACGTCGGTTACCTTATAACTAGCATCGGTCACCTTTCAATACCATATCACCTACATTTTTCCCATTTCGACCCAAAATCATTACTTCCAAATACCATTTGACCTTACCAACACTTATTACACCCTACCCACAAGCCTAAATTACCTATACATTTCCTTAATCACTTTTATGAACTTTGTATTTACCTATACCTCAGCCTTACCCATGCCATGACCTACATACCCTGACCAGAGCTACCTTTTATGACCTTTGAACTCATGTACTCGTTATACCTTGCGATGTTTGTACCTATGTTGTTTAGCCTAATGATATTACCTTGCTTATTGACGTGTTGTTTATCCCAACTAAACCTTTGGTGTACTGGATCATACCTAAACGGTCCTACACCTAACCTTAGTTGTGTTTCTGTACCATATCTTTTACCCTAGATACCTAAATCACTCCAACCTCATTTGAAAAAACCTATCTACCTTGGAAGATGTAGAGTTTACATGCTCTTCTACCTTGTACCGTGTCGCAGTCTATACATGTGTGTGCGTTCAATTTCCATTACCTATTACCTGATTTGACCATTACCCATTACCAAAAGCTCACATACCCCTACAACACACCTACCTTCACTTTCATCACTTACATATTTATCAAACCACTCACCGGATCCATCTAACACCTCATCAGTTCCTAGTTTGAGGGGGATCACCTCCACCCACAATTGGGGCAATCTCCCATTCAGCCCTACTTGGGGCAATCTAACCTCCATTTACACCTGGAATACCAATTTCCTTTTTTTTCAATGTCGCTTACAAATACAAGCTACGTAACAAAAAGGGGAAAATATATATATATATAAATTGGGTCATACTCCCCTTTAGAACCCGCTAATAAAATTAACCATATCCTACCCATTCATATCCCATAGTGCACATGTTAATTAAATTAATTATATATCCTCACTTAACCACCTCACCTAGCCACCTCACTCAATGACCTAGTCAAACTTCATTAATAACCTATGATTGAGTTTAAACTTATCCTAACTAACTAGGACTTAGTCTAAAACCTAGACTTAACTCCTATTAACAATCCTAAAAGGACTCCCACTTATCTTCCCATGATCTATCACTCGAGACTTGGTAGAAGGTTGGAGATCATGCCAAAAATAACAACAATCTAGCTATTTTTGGCTAACCTAAATATTCCCACCTTAACCGACGCCAGTTATATCTCAATCGATGCTAGTCACCTCCATTGTTGGTTAGGTTAAATACATTTCCAAAAGCCTTTGCTAAGGTTGGTGAGCTCATTCAGGATCTCATTTCTTCCAGAGACTTGGAGCACTCAAATTTCTTGAAGCAAAGAGGTTCAAACTACAGTGACACAAATACAACACCTCTTCTCCCTAGATCTCTATTGTCACCATCTTCATCACGTACGTTCTCCAATCTACTTTCTAGTAATTATTTAACATATCTACATTGAATCTCTAGTTTCTTTGTGTAGATTTATTTATCCATCTCTATAATATATTTCTCTCCACACCCATATACTTCCTTCCTTCATCAACTCATCACCTGACCATACCCATACTTCTCACACATTTTCACCCTCTCCTAATCATTTCTGAGTCTTCAAAACTATTTTACAATCCACTCTCACTATTTCCAACCTCTATACAATCACCGGGAGTATGAAAACCCTAATTTAATAACTTTCTGTTGATTTCCCCTAATAACGTCGGTCACTCCACCTAACTAGCATCGGTCAGTCAGTCAACACCGGTTACTATGTCTGTTAATATAGCTCAGACCAGCAAGCTGATACCCACTTCCCAATAGCCCAGTACCATTTCTAATCCTTACTAGACCTGCAACTCAACACCATATAGTCAACTCTCTCATTTTGACCTTAAACAACCTTTTTAATGACCTTTCTTATTGTTTTGTAAAAGATACCTAAATCGTTTCAATTCCAATAGGATATTTACTTCATGTATGATTTAAGTAGCATTAATATTGTTATATAAAATTGGATTGACAGTCTATTCAGGAAGTATCACACTTATTAGATCTAGCTTCCGCTAGGCAGTCCACTCATTGTTTTGATTAACTCTATTTAGTGGTATTGTTTTGCATTTACAGGTAGTTCCTTCTAGGCAAAAGGGAGCTCTCGCAGTCAACTTGGATTAGGAAATCAGAACGCACACACAACCTTCAACCAACATTATAAATAGGTATTCCTCCTTGGCCCACTACCCTTATGTGTTTCATTAATTTGTTAAGAATCCAGTGAAACAATGATTTCGTGTTTTAAAATATTAAATTATGCATCTCTTCTCTCCTTTTTTCTTCTCTAATCATATAAAAGGTAATGATTCTCATTGTAAATGGTTCATCTCTTCTAGATGTGGGGATACTCTACCCTTTTGAGTTTGTACCATTCCCACACAATTTTTGCCTCTATTTTGAGATTCTAAAATGTGTTTCATGCCTTTCCCTCTTATTCTATAATAGATATTACTTAGTTTGAAATTAATACAATCATAGTTTTGGAGATTATATCTTCCCTCCCCTCTTGTCTAATTACCTCCTTACCTTCTGTTCATTATGAGGTATGTTTTGTGTGGATTATTTCAGGCATATAATATATTGTTCCTTGTATAAAAGGGTGAGATTTACCCCTTTTATTCATGTGAGTCACCATTATTTATGTTTTTGTTCATTATTTCTTCATCTCTCTTCCTTATCCCCATCTAAGTGGTAGCTTATGATTGGTTTTACGAGTAGTGGTAGGCATTAGAATAGATTAGAATATAAGAGACAAATATCTCTAGAGGTATCCTTGAATAGATATAAGGTCTCACATATTGGAATCATTCCCATATTATTGTATCAATTACAAAATGGTCTGCACTTTTCAAAATAATATTTTGCTAGCATACCATGTGGGACCATTGTGTTTATCTGGGAAATTTGGTTGTGTTAATAGAAGAAAGAACACATATTTTACATTTTCAATTAATATTTTTGTGATTATATCTACTTTAATAAGAATAAACCAATTACTTTGTGAGTCCATTGATGCAAAAACCAATCTCTCCTTTGAAAACCATTCCCTTCATCTCCCTCCACCTCCTAATTATTTTTCAACCACATCTCTCTTCTTAGACCTCTTTATTTCCCTTATTTTAACTCATTACCCCTACATTTGCAAAAATCTTATGATATCCTCAAAACAACCCTAAAATTTTTAGCCTCTTATACAGAAATGGTTTCGTACATCCTGTGGAGCATATTCAAGATATAGTCAATCACTGTGAAATACAAAATATAATAAAGGATAATTTAAGTCTCAGACTAGTTTTCTCTTCATCCAAAGGAAAATATCTATATTGGTACATACTTTTGGCTACATAATCAATATTTATATGGGACCGATGTAGAGAAAAATTTAACAACCATTTCAAGGAGAATGTACACATTAAATCTTTCTTATAACACATCAACACAATAAAGAGAGAACCCATGGAGTATGTTTCATGATTTAATATCATATTAAACAAGACTTGGGAAAGAGATCATCAGTAATATATACTCCTATCAGGTATGTCATTATTTTCTTTTTTAATTTAAGATCCTTTAATCTTGGTCTTTAATTCATGATTTAGTCACTTGGGGATAATTCTCTTGCTCATAAATTAGATTTTGTTATGTAAGATAAGAAGAGAAATATTCAGGTTAGTAAAAGAAGACCAATCTCTATTTCTCCTCTCCTTCCCTCATATTGTGAATTATCCTTAGTTCTCTATGAATTTATTGAATCCTTTCCTAATCCACCTTAGTTATAGCATGTCGTTGTTTTCTAAGTCACTACATTTGCATTGAAAAAGGATCTAGTTTCCCCAGTTATCTCATCCACATTACAAAAATCCCTCCCACTTCCAATTAAATATTTAAAAAACCCCCAATATTTGTAAAAATCATCAAGAGGATATGGTAATTGATATGATATTCCTTTAAAATATCCAACCTTGTTCAACCTTAGTTATGAGCTTAGAATGATGGTGGATAAAGTTTTTATCATTTTTATGATGATGAGGATACCCTACAGGACATAATGTGAGATTTAACGCCTACCATTCAATCATCTTGGGATACTACCATGAGAAAGAGAAAAATATACATTATTTTTTATTTTAATTGAGTGTAAAAAATAGGAATGGATTAAGAAAGATAACTTACAACTTTTAGATTAAAAAATTAGAAGGTTTGAGCACGGAAAATATCTTTATGAGAAGCCAAATGACAATCAACCCCTTCCCATATCTTTATGGCCTTTTAGAACTAATTTCACCTAAGAATATCATGATATAATAATATTATAGTGGAATGACATTGATTCTAATGATGAAAAAAAAAACTTAGCCAAGAAGTGTATGCCAAATGTGATAATTAATTAGATCCTAAGAAGGAGAAAGATGCATTTTTGAACACCTATGATATTTAGGTAAGTGAGGGAAAAAAGAGGAAGGTG
This sequence comes from Taxus chinensis, assembly GCA_019776745.2. Taxonomy (NCBI): domain Eukaryota; kingdom Viridiplantae; phylum Streptophyta; class Pinopsida; order Cupressales; family Taxaceae; genus Taxus; species Taxus chinensis. Next base: position 656,481,517 of record CM034148.1, read on the forward strand.
GAAAGCAAGATTTTGTTCAATGCAACGATGCCAACTACTAGATTCATGTCTAAAACTTGTTTCCATCCTTAAAGGTTGTAATGTTGAAGCAAAAATACTCTCTTTAGACAGTAATAATAATCAAATAGATCTCAAAAGAGATGAGAAAGAAGAGATTGAATCTAAAACTTCCATGTTTGATGTTGATAAGGAAAAATAAGTACCCAAGGTTAGGAAAGGTTAATTCATGGAGTCTAAAAAGCTTTGAAGTCCTTATGATTTTTGTTGTAGATGAATACAATGAAGAGATCATGTTTCCACTTGAAGAGGTCACATGTAATGTCATAATTTACATGTTAGTAGCTAAATTATTAGAAGGTATTTTTATTGAATTAAAAGAAGAGGAAGAGAAATTAAAATATCCCACATGCCCTTTCTTAAATGATGGAGATGGAAGAATTCAAGGAGAATAAAATGTGTGGAATTGAAAAATGGATGTCCCATTAGACATCTAGTTATTTTAGAGCTCAAAATAGAGTTTTGATTGGCCATGTTCACTTATGAGCATGAGGAAGAGCCCAAACTCACACAAAATTAGTTCACACACCTTCAAGAGATGATAACACATTAAAAGTTATATCTCTTAATGTGATCCAATATTTGGAAGAAAGAAGACTTGTAAGAATTATTTTCACTCTACTTAGTTGACATAACCATTGTGAATCTCATTGCATAGCCAAATTTTATCATAAAGGAGATTTTATTCTATCAAGAAATTCTTAGTTTTTTATGATTCTTCTTTGTAACATGTTAGAGTAGGGTAGTATAAATCAGTTAATAGAAAAAAAATTATCTTCACACCTTACATATTTCATTTGAAGTATGTATGACATAATATTTTGTAGATAGGTTTTGTAGACTACTCTTGCACTATTTTGAAAGTTTTTTTTTTTTTGATAATTTAACACTTTTTACCAGAGCTTTGAACCAAGGGGTTAGGCCCCAACCAAACAAGAGAGAAGAATAAGAGGAGGAGGGATAGTTGGAAGATAAGAGAAGAAATAAGGAAGGATAGAAGAAAAGGTGACAGCCTACAAGGAAAGCATAAAGCCAAAAACCACAGCACCTTGCATCGTAAAAATGAAACTAGCAACTAGGGGTGACCAACGACTCAACCAAAACTTGTTCCAACATGACGGTTGGCCTCCTGTAGAAGAATGTGATACGTGTCACATGCCCTATCCCTCAAATCATTCCATTGATCGATAACAAATTTGATAGGGAATCCAGCGGCCTTAATGTCCACCACCGCTACAAGTCGATGATCGAGCCGACCAATGGTGAAGAGGGTGTCAACGCTTTGAACATGGTAAGGAGAGATCAGCACTGGCAACAAACCCACTAAATTCCATGTCCATAGATGACCGCCAACTCATTGACTTCTTCAATCCACAGGAGAGGATCAAGCAGGGAGAAGTATGCTAATTCCCCTTCTAGGCCAACACGAAAATTGGCACGAATGAAAAATTTACACAGGAATTCGACGACGATTAGATATTCCTCCAAAAGCAAGAAGAGGGAGAAAAAATAAGCTGCAATGTCTGTGTTTAAGCACGCACGTCAGGACTGAAACCTATAAGAATCACCCAGCACAATTTCAATGGCCTCAGCTTCTTGATCCGAGTAGAAGAGAAAGATCACTAAGAGGAAAGAACGGTCGATCTCTAAATTCATGGTGACATCTAGCATAGAGCTCTACATAATAACAAAAGGGAAGCCAAGGAACACCATTGTGCCGCTTGGAAAGAAAACTCGTGATAATGCCAAAAGGGGAAACACTGTGTAAATAAAGGACTGCATCCCCCATAAAAGAGGTGAAACATGTGCAAGAAGCCACATCTGACCAAAAGGCATTAACTATGCTGCTCAATTGAAATTATACTTAGGAGTCCTTGCCACACCTTATCTATATCAGAAATGACACTGGCAGCTGGATGATCGATTACAAAATTCACCGGTAGATCAGCGGCATGATTGGTTTCCCAGTAGTTGTGCATGATTTGCCAAGTATTAATCTTACCCAGCCAAAAGGAAATATGAAGTAAGAAGGCGTTGATTTTCCACGAGGGGGAAGAACCTCTAGATATGGCATGTGTAATTAATTACGAGTATCCTTCTATGAAAATTTGAGAGTAACCTAAAGAAGAGGCCATATTCACCCCTTCTAAAAGCGCTTGTGCCTCTGCAACATTGCATGAACCATCTCGAAGGGGAAAGGAACCAGCCTTAATAATAAAACCTAAATCATCTCTAAGAATACATCTAGCCCCTAATTTTCCTGGATTTCCTCTCTAAACACCATCAAAATTGAGTTTCCACATACCCTTCGGGGGGGTCTCCACCTGGCCCTTTTATGCCGAATAAGTTTTTCCACCTGAGAGAGGCCTTTTTATGATAGAACCCAAGCGTGGCAGCTTGATGAGAGGCCAAGAGTTAGAGATTTCAATGTCTCTAGATGATAAATTGGAGTTTCCTAGACTATTAATACTAACTTTTTCAGAAATGGCCACTTCTAGCTTGTTGAGGAAAACATGTTGCTCGACCTTTTGATCACAGAAGAGCCGAAGATTGCATTCCCACTAGATGTGCCAAAGGAGGAAGAATGGACATGGACCAAATAGAACTAAAGGAGATTTTGAAATTGAACTTCGGCCATGAGAAAAGGGTTTCACTAATATTTTTGCAAGATACCCAAGTGAGATTTAATTTACACATAATCCAAGCCCAACATCTGGAAGTGAAAGGATAGAAAAGAAAGAGATGTTCCAGGTGTTCCTCATCAGCGCTGTAAAGCACACATTTTGTGGGACCTTCATATCCCCAAGACTTTCTCCTCTCTTGTGTCAGAATTTTCCTTTTCAAGACCAACCACCCGAATATGGCCACTTTGGGGGAAATACTATTGTGCCAACATCCAAAAGAACTAGGAAGGCCCTGACCAGTCCTAGAAATGAGAAGATCATAGCCCACTTTCATGGTGAAGGAGCCCAAAGCATCCCCCATTCAAATTAATTGGTCCTCGCTACCAAGGAAGTGAGGATTTCTATCTAGAATGGTTTCCTTATAAAGAGCAGTTTCTTGAACAGAGGGTTCAAAAATAGAAAGATCTTTCCAATTCCAAGAAGGTGACCCATTCTGATGTTGATCACCATAGGAAGCAACCATAGAGCCCCAAGAAAATTTGGTCTTGTTCATCACTCTATTAAGTTCAGGCTTTAGATTAATAGGAGGTAACCCATTTCAGCTATCCTCCCAAACTGTGGCACGTTGTCCATTATTAATTTTCCAAGAGACCAAGTCTACAATCAAGGATCTAGAATTACAAAGAAAGTTCCAAATATGAGAACCTTTAGCAAGATTGGAACTTGAAAGAAAGAGTTCATGATAACCACCCCCTAGATACTTATGAGAAAGAACTTGAAAGGCAAGTCTTTTAACATCAGAAGTAAAATTCCAGACAAGTTTAGCCCCCAGAGCTGAATTCTGAATAGCAAGATCCAAAATGCCCAGTCCACCCAGGCGTTTGGGAAGCTTAACCGTGTCCCATTTAACCAAGTGGAATTTTTGTTCTACATTGTTCCCTTGCCACAAGAATGTTCTGACGATCTTCTCAATCTTATGAAGTAGTATCTTAGGGATTTTCATGACAGATAGCATATAGATGGGAATGGCTAAAAGAACATAATTTATCAATAAGGCCCTCTCTGCCAGGGATAGCCATTTGCCCCTCCAAGAGAGAAATCTGGAGCAAAGATAATTAGTGAGCCCATCCCATAGCACTTATTTACCATGCCTAGATAAAAGACGTATACCAAGATATTTGGACGGGAGGACACCCATGGTAAAGCCAAGAATTGCTTTGATCCTGTGTTGAATTCTGGGAGCAACATTAAAAAAGAATATGAAAGATTTGTGGAAGTTGATTACCTGGCCCGTTGCTAAAGAATAAAAATTCAGTAGAGAAGAGAGGCATCTTGCTTCAGGAATAGACGCTTGTCCAAAAATAAATGTATCATCAACTAATTGTTGGTGTGAGAGAGGCGGGAGATTGGAAGTTAGACGAATACCTTTAAGGGAACCATCCAGTAGAGAAAATTTAATGCTTCGACTGAGAGCCTTCGCCACCAGAATAAAGAGAAAAGATGAAAGAGGGTCACCTTGCCTTAGTCCCCTACTGTTGCTGAAAAAAAATTCCACTGAACCATTGACCAAGACAGAGAAATGTGGTGAGACAATGTAATTAAAAATCTAGTTGCAGATTGCCAGCTAAATACCATCGCATGAAGAGATTTAATAAGGAATCTCCAGTTGATATGGTCATAGGCTTTACTAAAGTCTAGTTTCAACATCATTCCAGCTCTGGAGAAGGATTGTAAAGTATGAATCAATTAATGTGAGATAATAATCCCATCAGTAATAGACCTCCCAGGAATGAATCCACTCTATTCATGTGCCAATAATTTAGAGAGCAGAGGGCTTAATCTTGTGGTAATGGCTTTAGAGATGATTTTGTAGGAGGTGTTACAAAAAGAAATCGGTCTGAAATCATCCAGGGAATCAACCGACGAATTTTTAGGAAACATGCAAATGAGAGTGTGATTTAGGGTGCCCAAAATATTTCCTATATGACGAGATTCTTCAACAGCTTTCCAGACTGTGTCGCCATTAACTTCCTAAAAGTCCTGAAAGAAAGAGGCGGGGAAGTCGTTGGGACTAGGTGCTTTGTCCCTTTTCATTGAAAAAACAATATTGTGGACATCCTCCTTAGAAAAGGGGGTGAGAAGCTTAGTATTGTCATCATCATCAACCAATGGAGGAATCTGGTGAAAGAAGGGGAGTTGAGAATTCAAGGGGGAGTCTAAATCACCATTCAAAAACTTTTGGAAGAATGACACCGATTCCGATTTGATTTTACGTTGGGTGGACACCACAGAGTTATCTTCCAAATGAAGAGAAGAAATATAATTGGTATTTCTTCTAGCTTTCACCGATGCATGAAAGAACTTAGTACTTTTATCGCCATCAACTAGCCAGAATTCCCTCAATTTTTTCCTCTAGTAAGTTTCCTCTTTAAGGAGGAGATCGCCAAGCTCCCTTAACAACAATTTTTCCTTAAAAAAGTCAGCCTGATGCATCCCATGTAAGAAAATAGAATCATTAAGAATACGAAGCTCTTTTTCCACTTTGATTTTCTCAAGAAATATGTTTTTGAAACAAGAGGTATTCCAAGCTCTCAGATTGTCTTTCAACATTGAGAGTTTTTTTTGGAGAGAATAAACATCCTCGTCCCTTCGAACCTGAAGGAATCCCACCAAGATTTGATCATCGGTCTAAGAGAAGAATCCTGCAACCACATATTTTCAAACTTGAATGGTGAGTGACGAGGGGGAAGATCAAAGGAGATGTTTAAATAAATAAGAAAATAATAAGATCTAGACAGTGGAAGAACATCACTTTTTAAGAGAATGTTGTAGTGTAGTCAGTCTTCAGAAATCAGAAATCTATCAAGTCACACTGCCATAGAGCTAAACCCAAGCCTCTGATTATTCCACATAAACCAACCCAAGCACAGCTCCATGTCCACTAGATTGGAAGAAGACACAAAGGAAATGAAATCATCTTGAGAGCAAGGCTACCATTGGATACCTCCCCTTTTTTCATTATCAGAAAGGGTTGCATTAAAATCACCAGCAACAACAATCTTGGAGTTAGCAACTGAAGCCAGGGTTGGTAGAAGAGTATCCCAGAGCATTCTTTTCTTTTGTGGAATAGAGGAACCATAAACATTACACAAAAAGTAGGAATCATCAGAATGCTTAATGCTAACCTCGCACCATATGAAATTCTTGTCAACCAGGATAGGTTCAATAATACAACAGTGGGATTTCCACATAACACCCAAACCACTCGACGCGCCCGATGAGTCCGAGAAGTAACCTTCCCAAGCTTTCCATTTTCGAAACCAACCATTCTTACAATCAACTATGGACATCTTAGTTTCTTAAATTAGACACACATCTGTTGAAGAGTTAGTAACATAACGTCTTAAAAGATGTTTTTTGTTAGGGGTGTTTAAGCCCCTAACATTCCACGAGAAGAGGATCATTTGATCTTCAGAGAGGACTCGCCTCTCTTACTTAAGGAAGGAAAAAAGGAGCGGAGCTAAAGCTGCTTACCTGTAGTAATTTCTTTGAGGGAGATGTTACTCTTGGAGGGACAACCAATAAAACCCTTCGGCCCAATATCCATGCCCAGAATTGCTGGTGTAGGAAGAAATGAAAGCTTTTGCGAGTTGTCCATTGTCTCGTCCCCGAGTACTACATCCTGAGAACCACCCTGTTCACCATCAATAGATAGGATTAATTCATGTCCTTCTCGTTAACCCATTTCTCTAAAGATTTAGCATTCCCCCCAAGACCGAGAGCAATGCCTTCATGAAATAAGGATAAAATCCTAGAAGATTCCTTAACCACTGAGGCGGTTTCCTTAACAAGAGAGATGGTACTCGGGTCCAAGGCAAGGGAATCAAGCGCAGGGAGTGAATCAGCAATCTCCATGTTAAGAGGTGACTTATTAACACCATTAGGAGAAGCAGGATGAGAAGGAGCATGTATAGGAAGAGATTTCTTCCTCCACACCATTTGACTATGAACCTAGGGCTTCTTGCATGATTTTTTAAAATGGCATGGTTTTTTGTAAATAAAACAACTGTTGGAGATACCATCATACTCCACTTTCTAATCCCATTTCCCAAAGGGGGAAGTCATGATTATGCGATCTTGCAACTTTTTGTTAGGGTCAATGGAAATGCAAATCCTTGCAAAGGATAAAAGTGTGCCTTCCAGAGTGACAGAGTCAATGTGAACAACATGTCCCAGGCTGGAATAGATCTTGTGAAGAGTGGAGGCCGACCAAAAATCACTAGAAAGTGAGTAAAGCCTAACCCACACTTGGAAGCCTTCTGTTTCCACTTGTGCTGGATCGAAGTGTGCCTCCCACTTGCGAATATCTAAGCCTGAATATGCTCAAAGATAGTCTTTTCTCTCCATGGTGGCGTTTCTCTGAGCAGAACTCCAAAAGATAACTAGAAAGAAACCTCTTTCCAAAAAATAGATTCTGAGGCCGCTACCCCACTAAACGTCACACTAGTTTCGAATTCCTTCTAAAGAAAGTCGACGACCAACAAAGTTTGCTATGATTGCTCTGCTTTCAAGAAGAATAAGTTGGGCCGCTAGTTCCTTTGAGTCTTCCAGGGAAACAGAGGCTAAATTAACGAGGCTCGAGTAATGACCTAGCTATCCATTATCACTGTTTTCAATGGTAGCCCTGACCAGAGAGGTACATCTGGGACCCAGACGTTTCTGTAATGCCTCCGATAGGCTCTAGCCCACGGGAGGCTCCAACTCAGCCTCACAGGGAGAGGAACCCAGCAGACCGTTGTAGAGGCCAAATTTTGAAAAAAAGATCGTTCTGGTCTAAACCACCCCCGATGTCCTTTGGCCATCCTTTGTGTTCCATTTTTCATATCAAATAAGTATAATTGTTATTCATCTGCACTATTTTGAGATTTATTTGAAGGTTGTTACTTGTATATTTTGAGACATAGATCAGAGGTGGATGGTTTAACGGGTTTCTAGATTTCATTTCCTAGATATTTAAATTTTTATGCACACTCTAGTATCAAGGAATTTCAAAGGCTATTGATTATCGCATTTATCAAGAATATGTCCCTTGTGAGTTCCCAAAAATAATGTTTTGAAAATAAGCCTGCTTATTTTGAGCAACTAGGTTACATTTAGAATTTTTATTACGCTTTTAAAATCCTTCAAATCCTTTTTGGAATGTCTCGTGATTTTTAGGTCTTCCAACATTGTGCAATTTATTTTTTTGGCATTTCCTCCATTTTTCATGGTTTCACAACTCTATGTCAATGTATCTTCATAAGTGGATATATCTAATAGCATATATAGTCAATTTTTGGTGCATTTGAAGATCTACAATTATTCATAGTGAACCATGAATAATTTTGTAGAGCTTCACATAATCTTACTTGATTCAAATTCTTAATTCATATAGTAATAATCTTCTCTCAATATTCCATACAACACATTACAATACATATATAGGCTATTAAGCTCCTACAAACTAGGATTTAGTCACAATAAAATAAAATCTCATCATAATCTTTATCTACCAACCTCTTTCCTAAAATATCTCTTCGTGAGTTGAATGAACTCACAATATAAAATTATTATCACAAATACATATCTAACTCACACAATACTATATTTAACATAACTATACATGCGAGTACTAATGATTCCTAACACCCCCCTTGGTGAAAATTATATGAGAGTAGAATCATATTCAAAAGAAAGAATTGATCTCTGAAAAAAAATTCTTAGAAAAAGTACAATTCCATCAAGTTGTCTCTTTACGCTTGTAAAGATGTAGCTATGAGTAGAATTATGTGGGTCATTTCCCATTCCTCGAGCTCCTAAATTTTGAATCTCACAAATTCTTGGAGATCTCAAACTATCTAGGCAACAATCCATATTTAATTTACCTCAGAATATTCTCCTACACCCACAATTTAAGATTCTTCAAAAGATGACCCTTTTCAAGATGTCACAATAGACGTTTATTCACACACCACAATAAAAAACAAGAACATGCTAAAACAAATTCCACTAAATCATTATGTAGCCCCATCATTAGTAGATGATGAGAGAATATTGGTTTTCCTGCAGCCTCGATTACATCCTCCAATTACATTCTACTCACTTATAAAAAAAATTGAGGCCTAGTTGTAGAATCTCTACACCACAATATTGGTGGGATGATTAAAAAATAGATGTTGGATTTGACAAAGAGAAGACATATTAACTTTTGGACAATAACTATATCATTTTCATATTACACAAAATTTGACCACAATGAGCTAAAATAACATGACAATATCTATATTTACAAGGTTGAAGATATTTACAAAAAACTTTACTCCCTGGACAACCATCTTGGGAAAACCAAGACTCGCCATGACCATAATATGGCTATATTTAGTGCAATCGAGGAATTTATTGAGTAGCATGTCCGTTGCGTTTCTAATCTCAGTGGAATACCAACAACTCTTTGGGGCATGGAAAAAGAAAACAAACAAACCATTCAACAACTGGATATTACTAACCCTACTCATATGACGGCATTGGCTATGTTCACCTCCTGGAAAACTATTAAACCCAGAATTGTCAAAGCCGCCAAGAAGTAATTGTGGATCTACGTTGCTCTTGTTGCCTTCTATCGTGTTTTTTACAATTTTTTTCCTATTTTTTGGTTGCTTTTCTGCAGTGTTCAAATTAGTCTGATGTTTTGGGGTAACTGCTCTTTGGTTACCATGGATTTTTATGTCTTATCTACATCTTGATCCTTCTTTTAATGTTTTTCATTCCTATTCTGGCTTCTAAGCCCTCTTTATATACAAGGATATAGTCCCTTTCAAAAAACTATTTACCAATAATAATAATAATAAAAACATGACAATATCCATACACAAAATAGAATCTAAACACTAAATAGACAAAACTTTAAATTTTAATTTTGCCAAATGCTATTATTGTAATTTAGATCATTTCATATTCTATGATGCTAATATAGAACAAAAACATTACTAATAGAAAACACTATACTAATTATAATAACTTAACTATTTAAAGACTCGACTAACTCATGACACTTTGATATCAAGCTATACTGAATTTACCCCATTTGACTTTAAGGTTTAACCTCTTTAACAAAAAAAACTAAACATTAATGAACAATTGAACTGACAACAATAACTCTGAAACTGCAGATTACGACTAGATGTGGTAGACGTGACAGAGATGCCGAGAATCGGGTTTGAGTTCAAACTGACCATTTTTTATTTCAATAATTTTCACCGGGTAATTTATATGGAATCCACTCAAAACTGACCTACGTCTATTCAGTATTGTCTAATCATGTACCTACGTCTTTATGCAATGTGAGGGTGATGGAATCTTACATTTTTATCTAAAACTCCTTAAGTTGTGTACTACTGCTTTATCTCTGTAAATAGAAATGATGCCATAGGAAGCACTTTTTCCTTTAGAAATGTTAATATTCCTTCTCTGAGTGATGGTAGCTAAAGGTAATTAGATAACAGATGTAGGTCATCCTTTTGGAGTGCATGCACCCACAAATAGTAGACAATTGATAATGCACGTAGTAACGTAGACTCAGATTCTTCACAATTCTCTTAATCTCGTATATTAAACTTGAACTCTCATGTTGTTTCTCGATTTCAAAAACCACATTATTAAAGTAAATTTATGAATTCTCAAATGTTAAAAAAATGAGTGGATTTATTTGTTTACGTGATATCCAAACTATATGTGAATGATTGCCGAAGTACCATTAAAATTACAAACAATTTTATTATTTATAAAAAAATCATAAATCAAGGAAATCAAGAGCATGTTTCCATTGCCCCTTTCATATTTACTCCTCCATCACAAGCATAGGACCGTACTTCTCTGATACCAAATGAAGAATTTGATAGATTTTCACATAAGCTTACTTGATTCACAATCTTATTTCATATAATAATAATCTTCTCTCAGTACAACAAACTTGGCCTTTTGCTACAAAATTTCAACAATATTTTTGTGGTTACATGGTATTCCAAAAATTAAAATTATGGCATTGAAATTATAGTTAATCCACATTTCGATATATTATTGTAGTTTTTCCACAATTCATTATACCATGGATAGTCCACAATTTCTAAAATTTATAGTTAATCTCCATTTTTTTAATTGTACATTTCCACATTTCTTAATGTTTGTAACATTTCTACAATTATTGTATTTGTTAGTATTCCACAATCTTCACAAAAAATGTAGTTTTTCTATATATTACATCTTTGTAAAAATTCCACAATTTACAGTTTTGTAACTCTCATCAATGTTATATTGTGGCAATTTCACGATTTATTTCTACAATTGTCGTTACCACATAAAAATTGTAGGTGGAAGCTACAATTTGATTGCCACAATAATTAATCGTGGAATTATCTATTTTTTAAAATGTAGAAATGTTACTATTAACCAATTTCATTCATTTAATAATTCTTTATGTGGATTAGTCTACATTTGCAAATACAAATAATTTTATTATTAAATGTGAATATTTTTTATAAAACAAATATATATATTAGAAGCATATTATATAGAAATTTTATTTATTGATATTAAAGAACTTAAATATAATTATTCAACCATCTAAATTGGTTTTACTTGTGGTTTGTACGACCGCTATTTTTAATTTCAATGATAATATATAATACAGATAAAACTCAAAAATTTGGAATCAAACCAAATAAATAAAAACTATTCTATGAATTCATATCCTAGTGAACAGTTCTTTAGCCAAATAGGTGTACTTGGAATATGAATCTTTATTTTTCCTAAATTAACATTAAAGAATTCGGTAATAATTATTATCTTTGAATAACTAAAAATATACTTGAATTGATATCAAGCCTAACAACAAAAACTGGAAATAGGAGACACTAAAAAAAAAGAAGTTAATATAACTCGGGAGAGCTTTTGTCTTTTCTCTCAAGAAGTGTCAGTATCCATTAAGTCATAAACTAAATAGAATATGAATATTTCTGCAGTGGTCAAATTGTGAAAATGATGAATAAAGGTGCAATTCATCAAGCTGAAGACCTCATAAAATTGAGTAATTTGTGAACATATGACAGGGTGAGGACGAATAATTTAGATAACATAGAACCATGTGGCCAAAATAGATCTTACAATGAAATAAATTTCAAACCATCGATCACATGAGTAGTTGAAACATATTGTGGAGATCGTTTCACAATGCAATGAGCTTGATGGTTGAAATTATTTTATGTCAAGGTCGTCCCCATACTCAATCAGATTTACAAGAAAGACCATGTGTTAGATGGTAGCAAAATGTATATGCAAAGCCAGGATTGGGAACAATAAAATTCAAACATCATTAGCTTTGCATGGAGATAACTAGAAAGAGATCCGATAGAGCTTGTGTAAGCCATCATTATCATTTTGCTGCACCTAAATTCAGGAAACACAATTGTACAACTACAAGGCTCATGATTAAAGTACTAAACAATTAATTAAAAAATCACCAAATCTTTATCGAGTCTCAAAATCAAAGAACCATTAAAAGGGCTCATGTATGAATCATAAAAGGAAATTTTATTGAGTCCCTAATACTCATCAATGCATACACCAAATTCACCAGTTTGAGAGGAAGCAAGGGAGGAGTAATGTCGATAAGCTCTAAAAAAAGTTTCCCCAAGAGATTTGATGAAACTGTAATGATGTTGAAATGTTAAAACCTCAAAAAGTTGCTATAATTTAAAAGAAAAAGTTTTTGCAAGGCATATCAAAATGAGAACAAAAAAGCTGTCTAAAAATCATTTGTTTACTGGAGTGAACAGGAGAATCAGTTATATAACGCACAGAGCATTTTGTGATGTTTCTGTGGAAGAGATGCAAGAATTTCTGATGGACCTGAATGCAGGAGTTGGGTAGCTGTATAATCCACTTACCTTAGGGCTAATGAATGGAGGAGGAATGGAATCTCGAAAATGGGAGGCTCAAAAATCAAAGAACTCTTCCTAATGTCTATGACCATCAAAATGTTGTACAAAATAAAGGATGTTACCCATAATGCACAACCAAATTCACCAGTTTTTGAAGCCATTCGGCAAGCAAGGGAGGCCTAACGCATAAACCAAGATGATTTCCATAAAGTGGTTGAGGCAACACATACTGCGTTCAACAAGCCAAGCTCATGCATTGTGGATGACCTTCACACCATAATTATTTTCATGAGATATTTTGCTGGGCTCACCAAATACCTACGATAAATACCGCCAAATTTCATGGATTGAGGAAAAACTAAACAATGCATATTGCTCTTAAGCTAGTTGCTAGTAAATGTTCAAATGATTAGGGATATGTATAAAGGAAGGTGGGTACACCTGGAGGAGGTAATAGATGTTATTCATATATCATATGAAGGAAACTCAATTATGAAAAGATTTTCAAACAAAGGGCCAACAAATTATAAAATTACCAAGGATGAGGCAATTATAATCATTCAAATGCAGGAACATTGATACGACCAAGAAAGTGGTTTTGGAATGCTTAATTGAACATACAAGGGCTCATAATTCAAACCACCTCATGAAACCACCCCTGAAGCATATGACCGAAGGGATGTTTCTCATACAATCCAAATACAAGACATCAGAGAATGGCATGTTTCAACGAATTTAATGTTGTAAATTCCTTATTGGAGTTGTAGCAGATTCGGACATTATAAACGGGGTTAAGTTGTCAACTCCAAGCAATTGACATTCAACAAAAACATGCAAGGAGATTATGGGACAATTCTCTGCCTTGAATGTGATACATTTGAGAGCTCCAATATGAAGAATACCATGTGCAACATTAGCCTTTAACATGGTATTTTGAAGGAGAGGCTCAGTAATGATGCCCCCAACAGCCATTCCTCCTAAAAAAATTTGGATCATTTTAGCGGGTTGACAAGAGATTTTCTATTAGCGTTGGGGAATAACAGGTTGGAGGTATTACGTTAGGATCTCACAACATAATCTATGGATTTCTAATTTCCTTCTGGAAGAACTATTCTTGCGTATATTGGATCTTTAAAATCACCAAAGCATTTGCCAACTTGGAATGCATATTAGATATCTCAGCCTTAGAACTGTATCGGAAACTCCCATACCCCCCTCTGAAGGATTCTTAGTCAAACAGTTCAGGGTGCCAAGTGTCTCACATTTTTGAGCCTTGGATTCATTGGAAAAAGTATATGGAATAAAAATCCAGATTGATGGGACTACATCTGCGGTGAAATAATAGGAGTTCAAAACAATAACAGTTGGACCATGCCCTATAAATGCATATTAATGGGCTTCATAAGCGGCGAAATCATGCATTCAAAAAATAATTTGGCCCAATAAATTTACATTTAAATTTATAAATTAATTAATAATTTCCTAATAAATTTATTTATATTAATTGGAATAATAAAAACAAGAATTTTTAATTATACATTTATTATTTATAAAAGAATGATTCATGCTTATAAAATTATTTATAATTACATAAATAATAAAAATATTATAAAGATAAAAATATGTTAATCTTTCTAACATATACTAGAATAAAAGATATTTTAATATAGTTAAAATTTTAATATATTAATTATATAAATTTTTGTAACATATAATAATGTGGTATTTAAAAATTATTTAATATTGAATTTTAGTATTAATATAATTTAATTACGATAAATTTTACTTTTATTTTTAAAATTGTGGAATTTCTATGAAGAATAGCTGGATATGTGGCTTTTCTACCAATTATTATCACTATATGCTAAATTGTAGAATATCCACAATATTTTGAAATGAACAAACAAAATTTTCATAGAGATGCCACATAGGTATTCTACAATTCTTCTAAATTGTGGCAATATTGTGTACATACAACTTGTGAGTGAAAGCAAGGCTTAGTTAATGGAGCTCTTGGATCTCAAGTTATTCCATACATTTTCTACATTATACTACACATTAATGTGGTTACCCAATCTTCCTACAATAATTAGGAGGTATCAAGTTCAATAATTATCTTAGCCTCCCATAGGCTATTAACCACAGGGGGTTCATTAGCTAGGCAATATCCTAGCACGTGGGTTCATATTGAGGTAATTAAAATTAATAAAATTAAAATAAATATACCAGTAGACATGAGGGGGTGAAAGGGTTTAAGTTATTAATGTTTGGAATCAGGTATTGGGGGTAGGTTAGAGAGGTGGGTCAAAGGAAAGGGAAGTTTAATTTTAATATAAAACTAAAACATTTGAACCCTAGTTTTTAAAAGTAAATACCTTAAAATTGCAAAAGGAGTGTGGTCAAAAAGTAAATTATAATCTCTTTTTTAATAAAGAAATCTAGATTCTTGACCAAGAAATAATAAAATGGTAGAAAACTAAGATTGAGTATGCTTTTCAACACAAGTGATATTATTTCACCATCTTAATTATTTTTATGACTATTGATAAATGATTAAATCTTAACATATATAAGGATATTTGACAATAGGTCTTCAATGGATTCAAACTATCTTTCAAGAGGAAATGCATATTACAAAAATGAGTTAGAAATATAATATATTTTTTTGTCTAACATATTAGGGTAGAAATAAAAAGGGGTAAATAAAATTCTAATTGAAAAATGGGTAAGTAAGGTACATGGAAAAAATAGGGGGTATTTTAATTTTAATAATATAATAGGAGGGGGTATTATTAATTGAATAATTAGAGGTAGAAACTAAAATTAAGGGTATTCTTTAATAATCTTCGAATGCACATGTTATACCATAATTTTACTAAGTGAACCCCCGTGATCATAATATTTCTCTACCAATGTATCTCCTAAAGTATCTCTACAAGAGTTATATCAATGACACAATATAATATTATTATTTCAAATACATATCTAACTCACACAATAATATAATTGACATGATTGTATATGTGGGTACAAATGACTCTTCGCATTCCTCCCTTAGTGTGAACATGGGCAAAGAGAATCATATTTGAAAGAAATAATTTTTTTCTAAAATTTTTTCTTAGACTAAGTACAACTCCATCAATTTGTCTCTTTACTCTCATAAAAGCATAGTTGTGAACCAATTTTTAATCCCAAATTCTTGATCCTCCAGATTCCTAGAGCTCCAAAACTATATCGAATTTAACACATAATTATTTTACCTTGAAATATTCCCCTTCAACCACAATGAAAGATTCTTCAAAATACTATTCTTTTTAAGGTTTCATAATAGAGGTTTATTGCAAAACACAATAAAACATAAGAACACATTGAAAAGCATGCCACTAATTCATTGTCGCCCCATTACTGGTAGGTAATGAGAGGAAACAAATTTTTATATAGTCTTTATTTCCCCCCTCTTCTTGTTACACATTGCTCAATTAGAAAATTAGTTTTTGAGGCTCAGTTGTAGAATCTTTCCATAGCAAGAGCAAAAGTTTATTACAAATCGTATGTTGCCCATTTGACAAGGAGAATACATTTTGACAATAATAATGACATGTACATATAACTTAATTTTTTACCACAATGATCCAAAATAATGTAACAATCTTTAGGCATAACAAAACTTCAATTTTTATTATAGCCTAAGACTATTATTATTATTAAAATTTACTTCGCTTAATATTCTAAGTCACTGATCTAGAACAAACACATTACTATTAGAAAGCAATAAACTAAAAAATATTCAACAAACTACCCAATAATAATAATAATAATAATAATAATGAAAATAATGAAAATTAAACGAAAAGTTCCACCAAATTTACCCCATTTAAAGTGAGCCTCTTAGACCAAAACACTATCACAAATAGAATTAAACATTATAATTGATAACAACAGCTACCAAATCTTGTTAAGCCATCATGAAATCATCTGTAGTCTTCGCTAAACATGGGGCATGTGGAAAATATAGATGTTTAAACATTTGATTTATCTCAAATAATTGATGAAGAATAGATGTGATAGAGACATTGAGAATAATGTATCTGAAAGAGATATATACTACTAGCAATTGGGATTGAATTTAGAATGAACATCTACCAAATACATTAATGATAAGTTTAAATAATTTGTACCTTTGAACATGTGATAACAATCACCCAATGAGTGAAAAATATTTGATTTCAATCTTGTATAATGATTTTATAGTATGGAATTGATATAAGACACAAAAAAGTCAAATCTATTAGTTTGTTAGCTTGGACAGTTGTTTTTCCATTTGCTAAGATTGGATAATAATTATCTCATTGTTGATTATGAATTAATTATTTTCTAATTTTTTATTTCCTTTAGTGACACCTTGCAACCTATTTGTTATGGTTGTTAAGTTGTTATGCATCTTAGCCATCGATTGAGAATCGATCTCGACCATTGATTTACTAATGAGAGTAGTATAAAAGGAGGTCATTGGGCATTTGTAGAATACAAGTTTGGAGAAGCATTTGCAGTGCTAGCAAATGAGTTTGTAAGTTTACAATGATAGTAAACAGTCTTGCAGTCTTAGCAAGGGTGCAGTGATAGCATTGGGGATAACAGTGGGGGAATATCTGTTAGCATTAGTTTAATATAGTTTAATATTTAATGCATTGTTATGGTGGACAGTTATAACTGTCACCCTCCACCCGCAACCTTTATAAGGGTTTGCACTCTTGTTTGTAAAGACACGCATTGAATGAATATCATTCTGTCTTTTGCAATTAAACTCTTGCCATCATTGGTATCAGAGCGTGGCGTTTCATTTGGCATGGATGCAAAGAGGAAGCGTCTTGTGTGGAGGAGTCAAACTGTTCGATCTGTTTGATAGTCATCATTCATTGGTTTCAACGGTGGTGTATGTGAGCAGTGTCATCCCAAACCGCATGTATTCTGCTATCATTGACGTGCAAACCTAGCAAAAGGAGGTGAGCCGTGGAAGGAGCCCAAGCAAGCACCAAAGGTGACCCACGTGCAGATTGGAGACTGTTTCTACGTGAATATTGGAGTACCTGTTCCTCTGTCTGCGTGAAGATTGGAGTTCCTATTCCTCTGCCTGCGTGAAGATTGTAGGTATATGTTCATTGGACCTGTTTGGCATGGAGAGGCAATTTGTAGCATGGAAGAGACAAAAGTAATGTTGTTTGGCATTTTGGAGCAGAAATTAACAACCTGTTAGTGTTTGTCTTTTACCCTGCAAAGTGGAGCGACCAATTTGTAAACCTGTTGGTGTTTGAAATAGTTATCATGGACATTCACTTGGAAAAATACTCGGGGTTAAACTTTCATACATGGAAGGTGAAGATTCAAATGCAACTTATGCATAAAAACTTATGGGGTATAGTAGATGGGAAAGAGAAAAAGCCCACAGATGCCGCCAAATTAGCAGAATGGCAGTGCAGAGATGATAAAGCAAAAGCCATTATTGGCCTTGCTCTCTCCGATTTTGAACTCCATCATGTTGATCTCAATAAATATTCCAAGGACATGTGGGATAATTTAAATCAATTATTTGGAGCGAAAGCAGTGAACGTGAAGTTTTCCCTAAAACTTCAGTTATATAGATTCAAGATGGAAGAAAGCGTTTCTATGTCTAGTCACATTAATAATCTTCGGTCTCTGCTCCAACAACTAGCAGAAGTCAAAGCTGTGATAGAAGATGAGGATGCCAAAGCTATCCTATTAAACAGTCTATCTTCCAAATACAGCAATGTTGTTTTTACTCTCAGTCAAATTCAGTCTAAATCTCTAGATGACATGATCGCGGCTCTTCTCGCAGAGGAAAAACGCATAACTGACGATGTTGCAGAAGATGATACTCAACAAGTAAGTGCACTTTATTCCACAAACAGAAAATTTCATAGGAGATCAGATAAAAATAAACTAAGGCCTAAACAAGAGATTGAATGTCACTATTGTCAGAAGAAAGGTCATACAATGTGGAACTGTCATATCCGAGCAAGAGATGTTCTACAAGGAAATATAAAACACAATGGAGCTAATACTGCTCATATAGAAGATCCACAAGATTCTGACGAGAGTGAGGAAGCTATTGATGAGATTGGCTTCACATCATCTTTAGTATTGTAAGCATCTTTACAGGAGGACGGAGGATAACGGAGGCTGGAGGAAATCCAGCGACCTCTTGCAAGCCGCAAGCGACGAGGCCGCCGACAGAGATTGTGGCAGAATAAGGTATTGAGGACCTGTTCCTCAATTTTTGGCTTGTTTATTTCAGTTTTTGTTTTTTGTCATGTTCATGTTGTTTTGTTATTCAATAAAAGTACAAATGATACAAAGTTTCCTATTTGGGACCTTCTAATTGAAGAGTGTCGTGGGGAATAGAAAAGCACTAAAAGCAGTGCATGGTACTCGCCCTGGGTTCGTGGTAATCCTGTAAAACCACCGAGGTATCATCCTCTTGGGTTCATGGTATGCCTGTAAAACCACCGAGGTGAACAGTCGGAAAGTGTTCCTGTCCCTCTAGGTTTCTGGTTAACCTTAGAAAAACCATGTGAGACCATGTAGGCACATGCTCGTGTGAAGACCCTCTTTGCGATGTTCTCTTTAAGGGGGGGACCTATTATCAGGAAATGTATGTTTGTACGAACAATGTATTAAGGGGGGGAATGTTAGCATTAGTTTAATATAGTTTAATATTTAATACATTGTTATGGTGGACAGTTATAACTGTCACCCTCCACCCGCAACCTTTATAAGGGTCTGCACTCTTGTTTGTAAAGACACGCATTGAATGAATATCATTCTGTCTTCTGCAATTAAACTCTTGCCATCAATATCAGCGGGAGAAGTTGGGAGATTGTCAGATTTCTGCCAGTAAGAGAGAAGGAATATTTGTATCTCTTAATTTTCTGAAGTTAATATAATTCCTCATCTGTAGAACTAGTTTTCCCTTAGGGGTTTTTCAAAGGACAATTTGTCTAAAAATATTGTGTTCTTTGTGTTACGCATTTCTTTCAGTATTTTTATTAGTGAAGTTGCAGTTGTGTTATTTTTCGATATTAGCTATGAATTAGTTTTCGGAAGTTAAATAATATTTAAAGATAGGAGATTAATAATCAGTGACTGCAATAGAATTTTCACAAGATCCACTCAAAACTGACCATGCTTCTGTTTGGGAGTTTTGTACCTGAGTCATTTTATAACACAGGAGAATTTGTATTCTATTTCTTTGTCTTTCTAAATGAAAATGGTGCTACAGGAAATGCTTTTTCCTTTGCTATAGAAAGCCATATAAAAACATAGGTTGCGCTTTAGGATTGCATGCACCCATAAATATTAGATATTTGATAATGTACATAGTAATTTAGACGCAAATTCTTCATGGATTCAACTCATATTCCCATGCATTTAAGTGCTTATGTAAACACATGAATTCTCAAATGTATTAAATTTATTAATCTTGAGCTAATTTTTCCATACATTTGATGTTGATCTATTTTTAATTTAATTTTTGTCTTTTAGCTCTCTCTACCTACCTTCCCTTGCATTCAATACAAATTATGAGTGCCAACATTTTAAAAATATGTTTTACGAGGTAATTTCATTTAACGAAGATGAAGATTTTTTGTTTTATGTGAACTGATGTACACGGACATACATGATCATATTTTGCAGCAACAAAAATCCAGTCTGCATACAAGTGCGTAGAGAAGAAAAGAGCTAGAATATACAGTAGTGTGTAATGAACATATTTTTGTAGAAGTGCAGCAAAGAAAAAAAGGGAAACAAAGCAGTAACTCAAAAAACAGGTGTTTAAATAGAGTAACAGCAGATTGGAGAATAGAATAGAAAAAATTAGAAGAGTGTGAGGGTGAAAATAAAGCAGTAGCTCTAAATCTATGTATTAAATTATTTCTTAGAGTTAATAGACACATATTTTGTTTTCACTTAAAACCATTTAAAGATAGGACTATTTACAAAATCTAATCAATAGCTAACATCTCAATATCGTTTTCACAAACAGTTACTATTATGATTATTCTTATTTTTTAAAATCTAAAGTATATTATTGCATCTTGTGTCACTAGGATTAGGGAATGTCATGTCACTTTATGTTATTTTTACATGTTCTCAAACACATACTAAGAGGGTGAATTACATAATTTTGAGGCCTCCTTGTAGTATGTATATATAGGAATCACTCATCACATTGGAATTTGGAATTTTATGTAACTCAATTCAAATTCAGACACACCTATTTTTAGGTGACAAAGTGAGGAACCATGTATTACTCAAATGAGAAGCCATTTACAGTTACTGAAATGTGATCATGATCAAACATAATAGATCCAAGGACACATGAACACCAAGTGCTAGGAGGAATATTTGAATCAAAGTACTAGAGTGAGATATGGGTGACATAAGTTAGAACACTTATCATTTCTATCTAGATCGGGTGCACTCATCTTTAACTCATCATATTTAATGACTACACTAACAAAACACTAAACATCATATTTCCATAAATCGAATCATTGGCATATGATCATATCCCATTTACAGTCAACGTGTTCCAAAAACATTAACCCTAATTTTATTTAGGTAATTTTTCTAATTTATTAACACATAATTTGGAAGCACTACATTTATTATACTCATTACATTTATATTTTGAATTGTCATTTACATTAAGTAATTGGTCTTAATTAAATTAACATTTTAATTTTGACATCATAGTAATATAGAACAAATAAAAACATTACCCTATTTTAAAAATATGTTTATTAAAAAATAATAACATAACCATATGTTAAAAGAAAAGATATAATCAATATAGAACATAGAATATCATTCCCCTATGTCACAAAGATATAATTAATTTATAATGTATAGAATATCATTCCCTTATGTCATATACATATAAAAAGACGTAAAATTATATACATCCTCACCTCCAGATAAATCTATGATATGAATCATGAAAATGTAAGCAATTGGTAAAAATAATTATATATGATATATTTTTTTCCCCATAATACACCTAATAAAATTATAGTACACATTGCATATATTCATCAAGCATAAAGAAAACACATCAAAGAAATTTTTTTGAAAGAAAAACATAAATTATTGGATACACATTAATCATGTGGAAGGATCATAAAAGTATGAATGCACATTAGGCACAAAGGAATCATATGAATACAATTGAAAACATATAATACATAATGAAAAAATAATATTGTTGGGAGTAAAGTCTAAGAAACGATATAAAGAATTTTCTATAGAAAAATTTGAAACGATGCAAACATGTCAACTATGCGACAAAAACATATAAAAAACATTAAACACATGGATATGTAATAAGATGCATGTTAATGAAGTGTTTTTTGGGATTGGGGAATATGGCAGTGACAAGAAACCCTAATGGAAGTTCCTATGCAGGGAAGGGTGCCACACATGGTCTTGGCCTTGACTCAGGAAATGGTGTTTAAGACCAGTGAAATGGAGGGAAAGGCCAAGGCAAGGAGCCATTCGTGGCTAAAAAGGGTGGTGTGAATCTCTCCTATGGTAGAAAGGAATTGGTGGCCATTCAAGATTTCCTCTCCATGGATCAGGAGGATCGTTTAGAATACCTCAAACTTATGGCAGCCAAAGATCTATAAGCTCCCAAGTAGAGTCCCATAACCCTAATCGTGGTTGTCCATCTAAGAGTGTAAGCAAGGAGATTCCTTCGTCTTTGAGAGGAGGTCATAAAACGGCTCACACGGAGGAGGGAGAAGCTTCTCAACGAAATTTCTATGGTGAATTAGAATCCTCCAAAGCCACTGCATCCAATCTCGCATCCTTTAATGATCCGAAAACAATCAGATTATTACGACCTGATCTCGGACCCTTATAGGCTTTAATTATTAGCCGATGATTTACTCCTTTTAAGTAATGAATTTAAAATAATGCAAGACAATAACGACAATTGCACATAGATTGATTACAGAGTTCGGCAAACACCTACGTCTCCAGGTTCGTGATCGAACCGTTCCACTAGTCAAAACTTGTAAGTTACAATAATACTTTCACAAGAAAACCTAATGGAATTTTACTTGCCTACCAGTACACCAGTTCTTCGGACGACAAGGGTGAAAAATAGCACCCGACTTCCACCTTCCTGGCATACAATCTCCTTCGGCTGTGATCGGCCTTCCCGACCCAAACAATGCAAAGTTAGCACTCCAGTCGACAATCCAGGATTTACAAGTAATTGGTGTGGCGTTATGGGCCTATTGGGTAGTTTACATTTCACTCCCAATCACAAATATTCCATCTAATATTGCCTAAAATAATAGGCCAATAGAGAATACCTGTTGACACATCCCACAAATAAGCTTAACAAATAATAAGCTTGAGATCTGTGTCTCCACCGTTCTGCACTCTAGCAATGAGCTTCTCTGTTGCGCCGGTGTGTAATGTGTGTTATAATACAAATGGGTTCCCTATTTATATATTTTTAGGGCCCAAAAAATATGCATTGCATATCATCCATAGGCTAATATTAGCCTAAACCCGTACATAGAAATTGGGATATAAATTCCCAATAATGGGCGGATTGCATATAATATGGGATTAATTCCCATTTTAGCCGATTAGCATGTTTAAATAATAGGATAAATATCCCATAAGGATCAACTAGGAATTTGTTAAGGGATAAATATCCCATTTGGCACGGCATTGGTTAAGCCCCCACATATTTGGCAGTGGAGAATAATGTATAAGGCTTTAAAGCCTTTCCACGCGTGAAGTGGTCAAAAGACCATGTTAGGATAAACCGCCCCCAACAACCACTTCATCCTCCTTCTTCCATGTGGAACAGTCCATGCATGGGGCTTTGCCCCAACACCACCGCTTCATCTCACCCTCCTCACGTGGAATCTTCCACGCATGACAATGCATGCCTTTACCACGTGGACATAACCTAGCATGTTGGCTGATATGTGTGGTCGGTTGGTTTATGTGAGCTTAATAATAATTAATGTAGCCCACTTGTCATCTCCCGATAGGAAAATCGAGTGAATTCAATGAGCGATGTCAAGCCATGTGTCATAGTGCAATTCGGTCCAATATTGACTAGTTGACCAGAGTTGACTTTCCCGTTGACCAAACTTTCACCGAACATATCTAGAGCTCCCGATGTCCGTTTATCGTGTTCTCACAGTCGTTGGAAAGCTCTTGAGATGATCTTCTACACTGACACCATTTAGAGATGTTCAGGGAACTTTTAGAAATGATCCCCTAATCACACCTCCCCACTGAGAAAAGCTTTTTGTCCCAAAAAGCTTCCATACTGTCCTGAATCTGGAAAAAATCTGCCTCCTCCTCGGAAGTGCTGCTGTAGTAGACCCTTGGGTCTTCTCCTCCAACCTTCTCACTTCGAAAACTCTGCTCCAATCCTGGGACCTGTGGGTTATGGGTCCACGATGCTTCCGCTGCGCCACTCTGATATCTGAAGAAGACCTCAACGCCTCCGCTTTTTAGTGCTAAGTTTCTGAATGAAACCTCAATGCTCCTTCTGTGCGGTGCTAAGCTTCTTGATATCTAACAACAAGGATCTTCTTTTACTCTATAACACAGCTCCTAACTCTGAGTTGATTCCGCAGAATCTGAACTAGTTTGAAGGAACTCCATGTTATGTAGAGCTTTGATTGATCTGATGTCAATGATGGACAATGCCTTGTCCCTTTACAGACCTCAACGCCTCTGATGCATGATGCTAAGCCTTTTTCAAGACTTCGAGCCTCCAATGCACGATGCTAAGTCTCTGTAGACCTCAACGCCTCCGATGCATGATGCTAAGCCTTTTTGAAGACTTCGAGCCTCTAATGCACGATGCTAAGTCTCTGTAGACCTCAACGACTCTGATGCATGATGCTAAGCCTCTTTCAAGACTTCGAGCCTCCGATGTATGATGCCAAGTCTCTGTGCTAAGTCTCTGTTAATCAGCTACCATTCGATTATGTGGTCGCAATGCCTTGACACCGAATGATGTTCCGAGCTAATCCTTTTAGAGATCTTCTTGTTGACACACAATATCAGGTACCATTCTGCTGCATGGTCGCAATGCCTCTACACAAAATGAAGTTCCAACCCGACGTCAATGCCAACGGTGATTCAGCTACCATTCTGCTACACGGTCACAATGCGCCTACACAAAATGAAGTTCCGAGCTGATCTCTACGAACTCTATTGTCTGCACAAATGGCAGATCAATCTCCAAGCTTTATATGAGTCAAATCCTGTATCCAAGCTGTAACAGGTACTCACATGCTGATTAGGAGATATGTTAGGAGCATTAATCAAATTTTCTAAGTAAGAAAATCCACTGAGTATTGTAAACCTTTCTCTTAGCATTTTCTCACAATATCTGATCTCCAAACTTAATACTACATACGATCCATCAATCTGAATTATGCAATATATAATTGAAAAATTGTTGACTTACCCATTTTAAAGGACTTTCACTTTCAGGTATTACCTGGTCTTGGGTTGACTTGTCAACTAGTGGTGATGTAGAAACCTCTTCTGCCTTTGCAATAGGCCTCCATTCCATCTTTGGCTTTCCATTACTCTTATGGCAAGATGGATGCAGTTCCCAGCAATTTTCCACCCGATGCCCATTCCTCTGGCAATGAGCACAAAAATTCCTCTTAATCTCCTTCTTCTGGGATGAGGAACTCTTTTTGCCATTTCTCAACTCTGCATGACGAGATTGGTCTTTCTCAACTGCATTGCAATGTGGATTGACTTCATTTGTCTCCTCCCTGCCAGAACAATGACTAAACAAGGAAAATATACTACATTTTATGGTGTTAGAAAAATCATCAAAATAATTTCCCTCCGGGGGTCTTACTAATGCAAGTATAACAGAGTACAAACATTGCCCAAAATTGGGTCTTTAACTAATGTGCCATGTCTGGTTAGATGTATACAAACGTTTCCCTCAAAGGGGTCTTACCAATACATTCTACCTTACACATTAGTTTTCTAGTTTTATCTGCATGTGAGATACAATAGATTCATCCAAATAGAAATGCGAGAAAATTACTGAGTATGTTAAACCTGTCTCTCTGTCTATCCCACCAATCTGGAAATCCAGAAGTACAAGCCAATGCCATCCCTGTCAAAGCAACATGTACTGATTAACTTGCTCTATACCAACTTGCTTCGGAGATTAGTAAGTTTGCAGGTGTCGATTACTAGCTCTGATACCAAACATGATCCGAAAATAATCAGATTATTACAACCTGATCTCGGACCCTTATAGGCTTTAATTATTAGCCGATGATTTACTCCTTTTAAGTAATGAATTTAAAATAATGCAAGACAATAACGAAAATTGCACATAGATTGATTACAGAGTTCGGAAATTGCCTACGTCTCTGGGTTCGTGATCGAACCGTTCCACTAGTCAAAACTTATAAGTTACAATAGTACTTTCACAAGAAAACCTAATGGAATTTTACTTGCCTACCAGTACACCAGTTCTTCAGACGACAAGGGTGAAAAATAGCACCCGACTTCCACCTTCCTGGCGTACAATCTCCTTCGGCTGTGATCGGCCTTCCCGACGCAAACAATGTGAAGTTAGCACTCCGGTCAACAATCCAGGATTTACAAGTAATTGGTGTGGCACTATGCGCCTATTGGGTAGTTTACATTTCACTTCCAATCACAAATATTCCATCTAATATTGCCTAAAATAGTAGGCCAATAGAGAATACCTATTGACACATCCCACAAATAAGCTTAACAAATAATAAGCTTGAGATCTGTGTCTCTACCGTTCCGCGCTCTAGCAATGAGCTTCTCCATTGCGCCGGTGTGTAAATAAGCTTAACAAATAATAAGCTCGTGTGTGTTACAATACAAATGGGTTCCCTATTTATATATTTTTAGGGCCCAAAAAATATGCATTTCATATCATCCATAGGCTAATATTAGCCTAAACCCGTACATAGAAATTGGGATATAAATTCCCAATAATGGGCGGATTGCATATAATATGGGATTAATTCCCATTTTAGCCGATTAGCATGTTTAAATAATAGGATAAATATCTCATAAGGATCACCTAGGCATTTTTTAAGGGATAAATATCCCATTTGGCATGGCATTGGTTAAGCCCCCACATGTTTTGGCAGTGGAGAATAATGTATAAGGCTTTAAAGCCTTTCCACGCATGAAGTGGTCAAAAGACCATGTTAGGATAAACCGCCCCCCAACAACCGCTTCATCCTCCTCCTTCCACATGGAACATTCCATGCATGGGCCTTTGCCCCCACAAAACCACCACTTCATCTCACCCTCCTCATGTGGAATCTTCCACGCATGACAATGCATGCCTTTACCACATGGACATAACCTAGCATGTTGGCTCATATGTGTGGTCGGTTGGCTTATGTGAGCTTAATACTAATTAATGTAGCCCACTTGTCGTCTCCCGATAGGAAAATTGAGTGAATTCGATGAGTGATGTCAAGCCACGTGTCGTAGTGTAATTCAGTCCAATATTGACCAGTTGACCAGAGTTGACTTTCCCGTTGACTGAGCTTTGACCGAACATATCTAGAGCTCCCGATGTCTGTTTATCACGTTCTCATAGTCGTTGGAAAGCTCTCAAGATGATCTTATTCACTGACACCATTTAGGGATGTTTATGGAACTTTCAAAAATGATCCCCTGATCATTTAAGGAAGATGTGAAGCAAAAATCTCCTAGTCCATCTCCCTCGCCGACATACATTGTCAATTTGATTGATGATATGCCTCTTTTGAGTGTGGATAACCATGAGCTATTAGACCATCTCCAATCCCTATCTTAGCTTGCGGTCATTGGGATATTTAATGGTATGTGGCCATCTTCTTCTGCCCTGTTACTCTACATTTCTGAAAACTAGTCCAATAACTGTGAAGTTTCCTTCTGATCTAAGGGATTCTTTTTGGTACAATTCAAGGAAGAGGAAGAGTATCAAAAATGTTTATCGAAAGGTCCATGGTTTTGGGGTAATGTGGGATTTTTTCTCTCACCCTGGTTCCTAGAGTTTGATCCAAATACTTTCTCCATCACAAAAATTCCTGTGTGGATCCACCTTCTGAATCTTCCATTGCATTTTTGGTATGCTCTTAAGGATATTGGTAATGCCCTAGGTAAATTATTAAAGGTGAATCTTTCTAGAGAAGCGGCGGGCCTTCGGACCTATGCCCATTTCTACGCAGAGATCGATTGAAGCAAGGGACTGCTTAATGAAAGCTTACTAAAATTGGGGAATTTCCAGCGTGTCCAAATCCTAGACTATGAGAAAACAAAATTCGGATGTTGCATTTGTAGAACTCTAGGTCACCTGTAGGAAGATAGTTTGCACTATGATAAAAATAAATAGAAAAGGATTTTATCAAACCAAGGACGATGGAGAAAATTTTCTTTGAACCATGATCATAACATAGTTCATAAGGAGGAGCACAGAAAGGATCACCAACCAGACCTAGGGAATGTCTCTAAGATTTCGTTCAATATGGTGCCGTCAAACGAGGTAGAAGAAAACATGGCAGTAGGAGGAGGTATAAAAAGGAGTCACGTTTATGATATTTCCTACAAATCATATTCAGATCAGGACCCAAATCTTGATTATCTCAACAATCTCATGATGGTGATCACTTCTGATCAAAATAACTGGCAATAGGTCAAAAAAAGAAGGGAAAAAAGGGGAGATTTGCAAATCTACACCATTACTACTCTTTGAATGAAGAGCGTTAATAGTCAGGGGTCTTTCCTGTCCATCCTTGTTAGTTTGGTTTCATTCTTGTTCGGTCTGTAGGATTTTGTGATTTTTTTTGCCCTGGTTAGGTTTTTAGGGGATCACTAGTATGGATGTAATCGGGTGGGAACCCTCCAATCCCCTAATTCTAAGCTCCAGCTAAAAGCGTCCAACTATAAAAAAAAATGCATGTTACTAACATATTTAAATAAATGAAGACACGTTAGTTTCATGAAGACGTGTCAACATGTGAATTGACACAAAATACAAAAAGGCATTTCAATGTAAAAATAATATAGAATAAATACATAAAAGAGATATTGATGCATAATGGTCAATAAAATAACCAGTTTGATGAAACATGAAGTACGATAAAATGATTCCTCATTATTGCTAATATTTTTCTACAACTAGTGAGTATAATATGTGCTCACAACCAGTAAAGAATCCATAATAATGAGCATATAACTTGTAAAATAATTTAAAAATATAATCATATATTAACAATCACATGACTATAATGAATATAAAATTGTAACATATAATATGAACATGTAATATGCATTTTTATGCCGAAGGCATATACACAGTCAGAATGCATAGCATGTCAAAAAATCAAAGGTGTATAATGGGTTTGTACATATACGTTGAAATATGCTGGTTCAAACTACTCCACGTCGTTGTTGGAGCTCTGCCAAACAATCTCTGAGTCAATCTCATCTACCAACAGTAATAAGTTACCAGTGTCTAATATCATGGCCTGGGAAGCTTTCTTGGTCACATTGGTTGACCAAACAGACATACCTTCTAATCAAGACAGACTCAGAAAGCCGGTTGTGTTTCTCACTAGAGTCTCTCTGTTAGCCACCCTAACTATTCCCTTGTCTAATATCTGGGCATACCGCATGCCAATATACTAGTTTCTCGTTCCTGCGGGGTTGAAGAATCCCAATTCAAACGTGTTGTTCTTTGAGATTATTGTCTTATTTCTAGTGAGCAAGTCACCCAACGAAAGAGTAAACACTGTAATCGCACAGAGCAGGCGTAAGAAGAATGTTGCCCTGTTTGCCTCCGTAAGTTAATTTTCTATGGGAACAAATTGTGTTTTTCACTTGAAATGTTCATGAACATCTAACCATCAAGGAAAAAGGTGGTTCTTGAGCTCAAACCGTCAAAATAGATTTTCTTTACCTACTTCGTTTATGTGTCAAAGGTAGTTCATTTGCAAAGTCAGTCGTGGTTGGTAATTGATAACGAATAGAGGTGTGGGTTTCTACTACCCATGGCGGCGTCACCGCTGTATATTCCATCTTGTTAACGGTATGTTTACAGGTGATTAGACACTGATTTCAAATTTTCATGCTGGTATCTGCACTGTGCATCGGACCTACAAATTGCTATGGCTGCCACTTGATTGTGCATCCGTTTTCATGCTTCAAGCAATTCTCCAAAACTCTGCAACAATTTTCATAAAAATTTTGTTCAGTAGGTTTTATAATATGTTTGGTAAACATAGAACGTAGATTATATAGCTTTTTAATAGGTCTATTAATTATTTTGTTCTTGTTTAATCATAACTTGTCTAGTGTCATTATTTCGTTAGGCATATAGTTTTACAAGAATAAATGTTTATTTTATTTTTACAAAAAATTTAATCTAATTTGTTGATTGAGTGAGATATTCTTAAGCCAAAGGCGTATACATAGTCAAAATGCATAGCATGTCATAAAATCAAGGGTGTATATATGGGTTTGTGTTATCCCAAATTCACCCCCCCAGAAAATTTGGTCAAGACAACTCCTGCACATAAGGTAATTATGAGGGAAAACGTTTCGGACCTACGAGTTCGCATTCCAGAACGAGGCAAAAAAAAAATTCAAAGTTTGAACTCGAGTCAAAGCTAATGTAGTGATGCGGGACTTCATAGGTAAATTGGATTTTTTGACTTTTTTGTCAGAAAAATGTAAAATGGAAAAAAGGAAGCCCCTAACTCCACTGACCCCAATGGATGCCACATCATCGACAAATTTACAGGGAAAAAGTTCAAAATTCGCCCGAAGCCAAATTTGCAGGAAACGTAAGGAAAAATGCAGAAGGCCATATCTTTTGATCTAGAGCTCCATTTTTGACGATCTTGGTACCAATGGAAATATCTGGAGATTCTTTTCATCATAGAGTCTTCAATTTTTGATTTTGGTAGAGATTTGTGGGAGAAATTTGCAAAATGTGTTTTGGTGTGGAAAAGACAAAAAAATCAGTTCCAACCACTAGATTTAATGAAGTATGGGTCATTTTATTTGGTCTGCGAAGTAGATACATTGAATTATGAGCTTTTGCATCGAGCCCATCAAAAGAGGAAGAATTAAAACACATTTTGAAGAGTGGTTGAAAGACATATTTCAAGATTCGATTTTTCCCTCTTCTCTCTCTCTTATTCTTTCTATATATTGTAACACTTCTCATTTTGAAAAAGAGAGACATTCTGGGCATAGAGAAACTCTATCAAATTTGTTTCTTGATGCCATTTTTGAGCAGCAAACCTTCTCCCATGCCTGGAAAATGTATTTTTGCCTCTATTCTAGAAATGTAATGGTCTGTGCACCTTCTAGAGCAATAAAAACGTGTTTTGTGGCATTCATCAACCCTTTGCATCGTTTTGTTGTTTCTCCATGCCTCTCCTTTTCAATCTTGGTTTTTTGTGCATGTATTTCACATTTGCAGGTGCAGGGTGTCATGTTTCATGGAGTTTAATGGATGATTTACAGATATGGGCTATGTCACTTCTGTCTGACCTCCTTCATCTCCATTTTTCTGTTTCTTCCTCCCTTAACAAAATATCTCTCTCCCTTGATAGCAGGACATCAAATAGTTTTATTCAATGTGTAAATAAAACAACAGACAAAAAAAATATAAAGCACTGAGAACGGTTACACAAGGTAGGGATGGTTAAGGAGTAACTATATGCAACGTAGAATAGGATGTATTAACAATGTATTAAATTAAGCTAACATTCCCCCCCTTAATACATTGTTCCTACAAATGTACCCCCTAAACAAATCAAACTTCACCTTGCCGAGAGGCTTGGTGAGAACATCTGTAACCTGAAAATCAGTAGGGCAGTATTGGAGCTGAATTTGGTGGTTCAAGACTTGTTCACAAATGTAGTGACATTCGAACTTAATATGCTTTTTTTGTTCATGAAAAATATGATTCTTCACAAGCTTCAACACACCTTGATTGTCGCAGTGAATGATGGGAGGTTTATCTTCAGGAATCCTTATATCTGCAAGAATGCGACGTAACCAAATCACTTCGCACACAGCTCCTCGAGCGGCGCAGTATGTAGCCTCAATGGATGAGAGAGAAACAACAGTTTGCTTCTTGCTAATCCATGAGATAGGTCCAGATCCGAGATGAAAAACATACCCTGAAGTGGGTTTCCTGTCATCAACGGATCCTGCATAGTCTGAGTTTATATATCCCTATAAGAAAAACTGAGTGTTCTTTTGATACTCCAAACCAAAGTCAACTATACCTCGGATGTATCTCGACACATGCTTTGTGGCTATCCAATGACATTTCTTCGGATCCTGTATAAATCTAGCGAGATAGCTCACTGCAAAGCAAAGATCTGACCTGGTATAAGTCAAGTAAATGAGGCTCCCCACAAGCTACCTGTAGTGAGTGCCATCTACCTGCGGTGAATCCTGGAATCTAGATAATTGCAAACCTTTTTCAATAGGTGTGGAAATTGGTTTATAATCTAACATTCCATACTTCTCTAGGAGTGTCTTGGCATATTTCATCTAGGAGACAAAGATATGATTCTTCTTCTACCATATCTCTAAGCCAAGACAGTAGTGAAGTAGCCCCAAATTGGTCATGTCAAAGGATTTCTTCAGATCATTCTTTACATCATCCACAAGATTGTTAAAACTTCCTGTGATCACAATATCATCTACATACAAAACTAGAATAACAATATTTTTTCCTACCTTCTTGATATACAAATTTGTATCTAAGGGGCTACGAGTGAATCCATGCTGCAATAGGTGATCATCAATTTTTATATACCATACCCTAGGTGCTTGTTTGAGTCCATAAAGTGACTTTATCAGACTACATACCTTACATGGTTGATGCTCATCTACAAACCCTTTAGGTTGGGCCATGTATACTTCTTCTTTGATATCACCATTTAGAAAATCACTCTTAACATCCATCTGCTGAAGTTTCCATCCATTTTGTGCTGCCAGTGCACAAACAACTCTGATGGTTTTGATCTTTGCAATGGGTGAAAAGGTCTCGTCATAGTCAATTCCTTCTTGTTGAGCATAACCCTTTGCAACAAGTCATGCTTTTTGTTTGTAAATTGAACCATCTTCCTTATATTTTATTTTAAAGATCCATTTGTAGCCAATGGATTTCTTACCTAAAGGCAGATTGACAAGTTCCCACATCCGATTCTAAATTAGGGAATCATATATAGCATTCATATCCTGTTTCCACTATGGTTAGTCTATTGCCTCATGAATAGTGTCAGGTTTGATGCTATTAACAACTGAATTGATGAGTGTAAAATTTACCTCATGTCTGGCTTGACTTTGTGTTCTGACTCCGATAGAAGTACCTAGAAGTGAGTTCAGGTGTGCATCCCTAATAGTATTCTAGACCCATTTCAGATGTTGGTGCTGCTACTGCTGATGTGAAGATGTGTTTTCCAGTGTGCCTAGATCAATGAATAAGTCTCCACTCATCTCTTCTTCTCTCTGAGAAGAATCATCTTGCCCATCATCTGGATGTGTGAGCAATCTATGTGACGAGGTCAGTACTGGATCTCCATTGTGTGATAAGGAGTCAAAGGATGACTCATCACACACCACATTTCAACTCATAGATTTTCTTCATCTCAGGATCCATGAGACGATATGCCTTTGAGGTAGTACTATACCCCAAGAAAAGACATGGCAGTGTCATTGGATCGATCTTCTTCCTTTTCTTATCTAGAACATGCATATATGTAGTACAACCAAAAACTCTCAAATGATAGATAGAAGGTTTACAACCAGTCCATACCTCTTCCAGTGTCTTGTTCTGCAAGATCTTCTTGGGTGCCCGGTTAAGTAGATACACTATTGTCTGGACTACTTCTGCTGAAAACTGATCCTCCAACTTGGCAGTGGAGAGCATACAACGAGCCATCTCCATGACATTCTTGTTGTGTCACTTGGAAATCCCATTCTATTGGGGAGTGTAGGGTGCATTCATATGTTATTGAATGCCATGCTGCTTCAGGTATGCTAAGAACTTCTTTGATACAAATTCCCCCCTCGATCTAAGTGAAGGAGAAGAGGAGGCTTCTTAGACTGCCTGGTAGCTTGCTCATAAAAGGTATGGAAATTGGCAAATGCCTCACTCTTCTTCCGAAAAAAATATAATCACATTTTTCATGAGTAATCATCTATGATGAGCTAGAAGTATTCAAAACCTTGGAAGCTAGCTGGCAGGGGTCCGTATAGATCAGTGTGTACAACTTGAAGATGCTCCGTAGAGTGATAAGAGCTCTATTTGAATGGACCTTTGTGTTTTTTCCCCATAAGACATCCTGAGTAAACAGGTAAGGAATGGGAGAGTGGAGGAAGCCCTCTTACCATTTCCTTGGAACTGAGTTGATGTAGAGCCTCATCAGAAAGATGACCATATTGAAAGTGCCATAGTGTAGTGGACTCCACTGTTGAAGCAGAGAGAGAAATGTTAGATGAAGTGACCACATCCAGTGCAAATAGACAGCCCTTCATAAATGCTTGAGCAATAACTGAGTCTCCATGGGAAATGAGGCAGGACTTGACCCCTTTCTAAACAAAGAATTTGACCCACATTCGATGATTAAGAAGATGACTCACAAATAAGTGATTTGAGGTCAAACCTGGAACATATAGCACCTTTGTGAGTGTACATCTTCGTGTCCCAAGAGGAATGATGACATCACCAATCCCCTCCACAATATACTCTTGATTATCTACGATGGTGATCCAATCTCTAGTGGGCCGATCACTCAAGGTATTGAACAACTTCTTATTACTAGTCATGTTTTTGATGGCACCCAAATCAATAAAGTAGACACTTTCTAACGGCTGTGAAGTCTGTGAGACTAGGACAATGTCTGGATGAGTTACGTCTGGAACCTCTTCATCAGAGGAGGCATCCTGCTGAGCAGCAATATGAACCTTCTACCTCTGATTACGAGCACGCCATTGGGATTTCTTAGAATATCCTTGGCCATAAGTGCTCTCTTCGCTAGAGTAACCATGCTTGTGACTGTTGTAATAACAGTTCGCATTCGTGTGTGTATTCATGGAGAAAATGTGGCACCATCGATCCGCCTTGTTGTACGGTTGCTTCTGGGATGGCTGTTGTGGTGGCCGCTGAGAAGGTTGCTACTATGGATGTTGCTTCTGATTCTGGGGGGCTGAATACCCTTTCTAATGCTTATTGTTATGCTTTTGCCTTGTGATGAGAGCCTTGTCTTTGAAGGCTTCTTGAACATTCTAAATGGGTTCTTCCTACTGGACATAATTCACCAGTTTGACAAAACTCACCTCCTGTTGAGTGATGGTCAACATGGTGATTAGTGTTTGAAACTGGGAAGGAAGAGCTCGTAAGGTGATCGGGACTAGCAACTTGTTGTCCACTGGTTCACCGAGAGCAGAAATTTCTATGCGTAACTTGGCCACACACCGCAAGAAGGCTTTGACTGATTTTCCATCATGCATACTCATTGTGTGAAGATTTTTCTGAAGATGCAGCATCGTCGTCAGATTCTTGGCTTCATAAATGATACACAATGCGGCCCATGCCGTAGAGGAAGTGGTTGCTTCCCGAATGTGAGGTTGAAACTCATCAGAAAGGCTCAAAGTGATAAGCAATAATGCTTTTGCATCGGCCTTTCCATACTTAACCAACAGATCAACGTCTGTGGGAGGGGCGTCTATGCCAGAAATGATCCCCCAAAGATCTTCAAACTGAAGAATCGTCTGCATCTTGGTTTTCCATGCAGTGAAATTTGGCCCTTTTAGCAAATGGGCATCCGAAAACAAAATGCGAGGTGCAGACATTTTCAAAAACTCAAAATTGTATTTTATTTATTGATTGTTCAAAAATGGTTATAAATGCTTACTGAAGGAACCTATCATGAATATGGGCTCTATAAGCTCATGCAGTGAGACGTGGATGCTCCTGTGGGTGTTCTACTTTGTGTTCATCATCTACATCATAACCGCGCTCTAATTCTTTATAGATTCGGTGCGCTTGACAACACATGTCGAACCAGAAATAGTCGAACAATCCTTGATGCACCAATTCGTCAAATAATACATTGTCGGTATTTAGCAATTCATTGAGCAAGGCAAAATAGATGTCGGTAGAGGTGACCCAGCAGAAGGATTTCTCATAACACTCTCGGCATCGAAAATGTGTGACATGAACGTGCCCTCTTAGCACTCTATTGGGGAAATCACGCTGGAAGGGTTTGCACTTGGCATGCCAGGATTCTACCCACATGACTCACACAAACCTCCACGCACAACACAGGATCTTTATGAGCTCTCGTGGATTACTTACACCGCTACTTGCATTGTCTAGTATGTATGACATGTGCTTCAACAGTCACCACCACACCAATGTTTGGGATTTCAAATGCTCGCTAGTCAGTGCTCACACACATGTGGTTGAATCAGATCACTATGAAATCATCCACATGCCAAGACACCACGCTGAAATAGGTCTACGCTCTAGTCGTTAAATAGGTAATGACGCCAAGCACTTGCTAGAGAAAATATTGTATCTCAGGAACCTTCCCACACATGGTGTCAGGGATACCACTCAAACACCTCTAGACTGCTTCTTTCCATGCCAATGAATCTCCTATAGCGCCAAATGCAAACAAAGCAAAAAAAACGTTGCAAAACAGGTCTACAGGCAAGGATGGTAGTGCACAAATAATTTTCCACACAGGAGGGGAAGTGGCGGTTTCCAGCAAATCTTCAATAGTCCACGAAACTAATGAAATACAATAGCAATTATGTAATCCACTCGTAAATTAAACCCATGAGCCATACTCGTTAGTGGCTGTGGATAAAACCGAAGTCCGTGGATTTATCTGCGACCTCTATGCTCCATGATTTATATGTGCCCTCTATACAGGTATTCGGAGCAGGTTGCAGTGCAGTTAACGATATATATGAGGCAGCTTTAAGCAAGTATATTACGGTTCCCTTGCATGCAACGTCACAGACAGCCTACTCTTCATATAAAGATTCAATCCAAGCCTGTATTTCGCTCGTCGCAGCGTAGTCACCGGTTTTAACTTGAAACGATATAAAATGGACGCCACAACGTACTTCATCTGCAAATACGCAAAATCCTTTCCCAAGCAAAGGCGAGGGCCTGCGTTGAAAACCGTAAATTTATAGGCAGAATGATACACGAAACAGGCGTTGTGAAGCCATCGCTCCGGCCGGAATTCCATGCAGTCCTTTCCCCAGATGCTCTCCATGCGTCCCATGGCGTATATAACGTAAAAAACAACGGTACCTTTTTTCACAGGCGTCCCGTCGGGCAGAACAACGTCCTCGTTAACTTGCTTTCGGTCTACAGGAACGGGAGGGTAGAGTCTCATGGTCTCGGACAGGCACGCATGCAGATAATGCATCTCTTTCACCTCTTCTTTGCTGAAACATGGCGCCTCGTTTTGGCATTGCTTCTGACTCGATCTCATGCTTAGAATTCCGTGAATTTCTTCAACGATCTTGGCCTCGACGTGAGGGTGACGAAGGAGCAGCCAGAAAAACCAGGAAAGCGCAACGGAGGTCGTGTCACGGCCTGCGATGATGAAGTTGACGCAGACGTCGCGCAAGAACGTTTCGGAATACGGACATCCCTTCTCGTCCTTAGATTTCATAAAAATGGACAGCAAATCTTGACGCGACCCTGTACCTCGTCTTTCTTCTTGTCGCGACTGGATCACCTCCGCCAAGAAACTGTCGACGATTTTCATGGCGGTGTCGAGTCTGACGTCGAAGCCGACGCCGAGTCGCCGCATGATTCTGCGCACGTACTTGGGCGTAACGAAACGGAGCACGGTGGCCTCGGAGGCGTCCTCGATGGCTCTGGCGAAGGGCAGCGTAGGCCAGGTCTGGCTCAGACACGCGCCCTCCACCCCGAACACGATGCCGTATATATTATCGAACGTGAAGCGCGTAAAAACGTCCCCGAGCTCGACGCTCCCACCGTTTGCGCACACGTCGTCGAGCAGAGGAACGAGACGGGCAGACACGAGGCGATGCAACGACTCCATCGCGTTGTTGAGACTCGAAACCGAGTTGAACTCCGCGACGGCCGCGCGGCGCTGCTGCGTCCACACCTCTCCGTCCGCGTTGAAAATACCGTGCCCCAAAAGATCTCCGCATGCCCGCCTGAATGTCGGACCCTTGGGAAAGCTACCGAACTTGTCTTTCGCAGGTTTTATAGGCTTCAACAAATCAATTAATTGCTTTTGTTTCTTCAATCATGTCTTGACATGTGTCATTTGTTTTGTTTGACCTATTGTTTTATAAAAATAAATGTATATTTAATTTTTATAATATATTTAATCTGATTTTCTGATTGGATGAATTTTTTTATAGTCATATTTGGAATTTATGATTAGTAAAAACTAAAAAAAAATCAGCTAGCCAATATTGATGCAACATGTGGCAAATATTTGGTTTTTGTATAGTTTAAACCTAACAAAACCATTGACATGTCATAAATTTCTTCTGATGTAGGTACAAAATTTACAAGAACTGTCATTCATCATAATACTTTCGCACATACTCTTTGCACATAAATCTTCCTTGGTTTTCTGGCTACCTCTCAAAAATTTAGTCCATTCAATGTCTTAATCAATGCAACAACTACTCGAAATAATAGATAAAGAGCAGGAAAAATGAAGTGGTAGCCGAAGTACAGTCTTTAGAAAACTGATTCATCTTCGAACTCTGACAATATGGAGCTGTCCATTTACCTCAAGGAGATAAACCTATTCGGCACAACAGTGTGCAGGATTGCAATTTCTGAATATTGTTGTCCAGATCTTGAGGTTCTCCAACTTAATGGAAATGACCATCTAACTGAGATCGAAGCGTCACTCTTCTTCAGCTTACAAGTAACACATTACAATAAATGTTGCAACTAAAACATTAAATCAATTGTCTGTTCATCTAATTGTCAGTTCATCTCCATGGGGGAAATAAAAATAACAGCGGTAGGCAGTAGTTTCCTCTGGGAAACAATTGAACCCGTCAGATACAGATACAGATCCAGATCAATCAATTTGTATATGGTAAAATGAGGAAATATTAGGGTTACAGATTTGTGTCCGTGTGCAGGCCTAATTTAACCCATGATGGTGTTGATTTTAGGACGGCTCCGCACAGGAGGCAAGCAGAAGGAGAGTCTTCATCCAAGCCCATAGCCCATTCGCTCTCTGTAAGCAGACAACCTGTTTTTGCTCTTAAGAATTATGTGCAAGTAATCCAGCAACTTTAAACTCAATAATAATGATTCATTAAAAATGTGCAAATCCTATAAAATGGAAATATTTTTTTATGAATGTATAAACAGGAATGGTTTGAATTGGTGGCTTATGTTGGGAAGGATTCCGTGACCAAGCACGCAAAATGCAGAAGTACGGACTATGTCTGCAATGTGTTTGACAAAATGTCACAGAGAGGTGGTGTCACGGAAATTGGAATACCATGATGTCAAGGTAAGCTCGTAATGGGTATTGTGGACCGACAGCCGGGGTTATGATCTATTCTATAGAGAGCCCCAACGGCCTACTGGAGAGAGCTGGGGAACAAGGCGCAACCTTAAAAGTGGCTTAGTGAAATGCAAACAATCAGAATGGAACTGGATGGCGAGACTGCGGCGTGTTCATTTTCACTTTGCATGCAATTTGGGGGTAGGAAAATTAGAAGTTACATTATTGGAAATGGCTCTGAGTCGTGTATTTTTGGAGATTTACCCTCTTGCCCATGTAGATGTATGGAAAATGCATGTCGGGTACTTAACAACACCGTATGAAAGATTGTATACTTTGATCAATGTCTATTTCTAATGGTAAGGTAGAGTGATTGCTATGATGATTACTCAAGTTCAAGCCCTGTTGGGCGTGCTTCCTTCCTTTGTAATATGACTGAAGAATTCAAGGTTCGGGTTCCTGGTGATTAGTTTTGACGGGATGGAAGCCAATGGACTCACTTTTCAGCAAAGTGACATATTAAGCTTGATGGTGCGGTGTGTTTTTGGAATGCAAATGATTGCAGGCTATGTTCAGAATATATATGTTAATTGTTTTTCCCAAATGCAACTGGCTGAAGTGAAACCTGACCAGGTAACTCTTGGGTTTGTTCATTAATAATCGAGCAGAAAAGGTTGTTTATTAAGTGATCAGAATACTCATCATATGGCTTTCTCTACATGTATTTATTCCTAATGATTTGAGGGTGGAAAAATAATCAATAGGATCATGAATTTGCCCTGCAAACTGTTCAATAAGCATTTCATTGCTAAATCAATTTTTCTATTGTTTGAGATTGTATCTTTTGCCAGGGATAAGACAGAGGATAAATCCAGAGAATATGGGATCGCCAAAAAAAGGAGTGTGTCTCTGAAAGGTACAAAAACTGAATTCTCTTAAAAGATTTCAGTCTAAATCATATTGCAGTGTAATTTTTCAAATATCAAACGTACTTAGTACATATGGATTTCATACGCTAGAATTCAAATCGGGTTTGTTAAAATTCTTGGGTCTGTTAAAAATCCTCTCTTGCATTGTTCTTATTGTAATTCAAACAATTTTGGTACATTTTATAAACTTAAATACACTGCTTTGGCAGAACTGTCATACAAATGTAGTTCTTGAAGTACTGGTAAAGAGTGTTGGACACTTTGCCATCTTTCCATCTCC
The DNA here is from genome assembly GCA_019776745.2 of Taxus chinensis. Taxonomy (NCBI): domain Eukaryota; kingdom Viridiplantae; phylum Streptophyta; class Pinopsida; order Cupressales; family Taxaceae; genus Taxus; species Taxus chinensis. Next base: position 656,522,026 of record CM034148.1, read on the forward strand.
TCTCCAAAACTTGTCTAAGCCCTTCACGTTTAACATCACATAGCATTTACTCTTCATCCTTACCATCGTTTCACAGCACCTCTATTACTTATTTTCCCCTACCAGTCACCACCTCCCCATTTTCACCCACCACAATTAGCCACACATCTCTATTGGTCTGATTCAGGAGGCCCAACAACAATTTTCTCACCTTTATGTCTTTTCATCAGCTCTCATTCTGCTCGGATCATTATACAAATACACAACGCGCTGCCAAAATTTATATGCATCTAGGAATGAGAGGTTTGGAATAGTAGACATTGCCTTTCTCTTCATTTCATAAACAGCTTCTTCTTGAGTATCCATCCAAATGCAAATGGGTCTCCTCCCCAGATAGAGGAGTTGGACCTTGGTTTCCAATTTCGTCAATGCACGATTCAACTTAGGCATAAAGTGTAACATTTTGTCAACAGAACCCATGCGCAAGAACATTGTTTCTCCTTGGCACATGGCCTCCACCTATCACCACATTTCCAATTCTGTTAATTTATAGTCAACGTGAATACATTCTTTTTTTTCTACACAAAGATAGGAGTTTAATGAGATTTACATGATTTCTTGATCATTCATGGAATTCGAGTGATTTAAACTTACCTTCATCTGAGTCAAGTCCAGATTTTGAAAGACAAATTGCACACTAAATTGGACCTTAAGTCCCTCCCATTGTACCTTTCTGAGTTCCTCTTCATGGCTTTGACAAAATGGACATGCCTCCACTCCCCATCTTTCTATCATCGGCATTGCGTCTTTGCAGGAAATTTTTCCCTTTGCATCTACCACCACTAGTACAGTTGTTGCATTAGTCAAATGATATAGTGATATCGTGTTTATCAGCCATGGATTTGGAACCAAAGGCCATAGAGAATTTTCTGCATGTCTCTCATACTCAACCCAGGTTGGCCTACCCCAATCCAGTCTTGGGATCCAAACAACTTCTGGTAGATGCTCATGCCTGGCTAGTATCTTTGGATACATATCTTTCAACGCAGAAGTCTGTGTTTCAGCTATGTTGATGGGTGTAATGAGCAGTAGAATCAATTTTCCTTGTAAATCATTGACCTTCACCTACATTATCAATTAAAAAAACTTATTCTAACAAACATGTGTTTGTAATGTTTTAGAAATGCAATTGAAAACAAAAAACACTAGATAGTAGCTGATAAAAGTTAAATACCTGTTGATAGTTGTTGAGCAGAAGAGATTATGTTTCTGCAGTCACCAACAACACTCTCAACAGTTCAATATTGCTCTCTCTTGGAGCTCTTAAGAGGAAACATGCCTCATTAAGTATATAGGAGATGTCTTCCCACACTGAGAAACATTTCAGCCCTTTTTCTTGTAAACTATCAGTGTTATAAAATACAAGTGGTTCGTAAGTACGAAACAAAGTAAATAATTTGTCAAAGAAGGAGGAGGCCCTAGAGTTATCGGGTTTGCAAGCCAGGATTCTGTCTTTCAACTTAGTCAGTAAGGCACTGAATGCTTTGCCAACATATATGATTTTGAAGACTTTACAGTTGGATTCCAGCCGCTGGAGATTTTTTTCCAATAATTCCCATATCAAGGGTTCAATGTCATGCATACTAATGATCAAGATGACAGAAATTTCTGGCGGAAGAGACGATGAGCAGAATGGATGTTGATGACTGTCAACAAGAATCCCCATCTCACTAAAGAACTTTGATATGATTGCTTTCAATAACAAAGCTCTCCATGTTACCTGCAATACACATACATAGCCTTAAAACACGGAATGGATTGAATGAAATTTCAGTATTTACTAAAAACATCCACAGGTTAAAAAAATTAAATATGTTCTTCATTTCTTTGTATGCATTGTGGAAAATGCAATATACGCATTTACGCCTCTGAATAAGTATTAGCTGTACATGAATCACAACTATACCTGTGGTTTTCCTATTACAACCACCAAATGCCATTCATCCTTCTCCCTTTGCATTTCCATCCACCGTTGGATCATCCTTTCACTTCCTCTAACGTCTACACGCCACATGTTCTCAATACACCCCACACTATCCATCCATTTCCCATCCAATCTCTTGCAATATGAGAGTTCCAGTCTTATCAATGATGGTAGACAGTGAAAAATTGCAGAAAGATGCTCCTATTGAGAGCATCTTGATAGATCCAACACTTCCAAGCAACCAAGATCACCAAAACGGTTGGGAAGTTTCAACAAACTATTACATCCAGAGAAGTCTAACTTTCTTAATGCTCTAAGACAATGGAAGTCACTGGACAATTCCTCTAATTTATCGCATCCTGATGAAACTAACTCCTCCAAACATCCAAGTTTACCAAAACCTTGAGGTTGCCTTGACAAGCTCCAGCAGTTGAACATGTTCAATTTTCTTAATGCCACTAGATGATGGAAGTTGTTTGTTATTTCTTGTAATGTTTCACATCCCTGTAAGTCTAACTCTTGCAGGTAATTGAGTTCTATGAACTGACTGGGAAGCATCTTTAAACTAGAACACCTCTTCAGTGAAATACTTGTCATAATTGTAAGTTTACAAATTCCTTCAGGTAGCTAAATTTCCAATCCTTTCATGGAGCCCAAGTAAAATGCTGCAATGTTCTAATGACAGGGACCGTAATGAGCACAGCTTCTCAAAACTGCCTGGTAAACTCTCACAGTACGTTAAATCAAGGTTAGTGAGATCCTTCAATTCACCAAACCCTGCTGGCAACTTATTCAGATTCCTACAATACCTCAAATCCAATTCCTTCAAAGAGCAGAGCTTCTCTATCGAATCTGGTAATAGCTTCTGCAGTGCATATAACTGACCAAAACTCTCAGGGATATTTGTGAATTGGCATCTTGAAAAATCTATCTGCAACAACTTGCTAATATGCAGGAACACTTTTGGCAGTATTTTCAATTCACAAAAATGGCATATACATATTTGTAGATCCTTCGATGTTGCAGCAACTGTGTATGGACTGATTTCAAGTTTTTGGCATCTGGCTTGACTTGAAAGCTTCAATTGTCAGTTCATCTAATTGTCAGTTCATCTCCATCGGGGAAATAAAGAATAACATCGGCAGGCAGTAGTTTCCTCTCAGAGACAATTGAACCCGCTTCAGATACAAATACAGATCCAGATAAATCAATTTGTATATGGTAAAATGAGGAGATATTAGGGTTACGGATTTATGTCTGTGTGCAGGCCTGATTTAACCCATAATGGTACTGATTTTAGGACGTTTCCGCACAGGAGGCAAGCAGAAGGAGAGTTTTCATCCAGGCCCATAGCCCGTTCACTCTCTATAAGCAGATATAGCCTGCTTTTGCTCTTGAGCCAGCTTGTCTAGATACTGTTGGAGAGATTCATTCTTGTCGATCCATTCACCGCCATCTATTGACTGGAGTAATGCCTGCTGAGACTCCAAATCTACTATGAAAACCATGCCTGTGGAAGAGATTACCAATAATCTGTTGAATTATGGGCTAAGGACATGAACGGTGATGCCACCCACGTTTACAAAATCCTTCCCGACATTAATTGAATCATCTTCCAATGTGCTGCCATCGATGACCCAGGTTGTCTCTTCGGCAAGTAAACCGCTAGTTTTCAATGACAATGAGTATCCTTTGGGAAGGCCTATAGATTATTCTCCTCCGATGCCTTCCACTTCATACCTGAGGAATCCATGTAATTCCTTGGGAAGGTCATGATACATTTGCAGGCTTATACACTGCTTGTCCAGAACAACAGGTATCTTTGTTTCTACATACTCAAACTTAATCTTCCTGATGGTGTATTCCGGCTGTAGCGGCATAAAATTTTTGTAGATCTTGAGGGCTACATTAATGACAACATTTTCCTCCTGCTTTGGCAGGATCCGCCATTCTTGGAATTATTTGGCTGAATGCATGTGTATTTCATTTCTGCTTACAAATGCATGTGTATTTGATTTAGCTTTATGTTGGGTCAATTCTTTGGCTTTATGATGGCAACATTATTTGGTAGATGATGTTAGTATGAAGTAGATGTTCAATACCTAATATTGGCTATAGGCTAAAAGATTGCCTTTCCAAATTTAAGTGAGGTGTGGAGAAGGAAGAACTTGTTGATGTCCCACCATTGTCAATTCTTTAATTATTGGATGGCATTGATACTTAATGATGATAATGTGAAGTAGATATTCAATAATGTTCACCATAGACTAAAACAAAGCCATTTCCAAAGTTAATTGAGTTGTAGGTGGAGAAGGAAGAACTTGCTCTTGGTCCACCATTGTTAATTCTTTATCTTTCAAATGGCAGCATTATTTGGTAATATATAATGATGTAAATGTTACGAGGGTTCACTTAGTAAAAGTATGGTATATCACATTAATTCCAAGAGTATTAAAGAATACCCTTAATGCTAGTTTTTACCTCTAATTATTCAATTGGTAATACCCCTCTTGAAAATACCCCCTATTTTTTCCATGTACCTTACTTATTTTTCCATTACAATTTTATTTACCCTTTTTTATTTCTATCCTAATATATCAAATAAAAAATCTATCATGTTTCTCACTCAATTATTATTTTCGTAATACTCATTTTCTGTCAAAAGAGAATTTGAATCCACTCAAGATCTATTACGAATTACCTTATAAATGTTAAGCTTTAATCATTTACCAACAATTCTTGAAATAATTAAGATACTAAAATAAAATCACTTGTGTTGAAAAGCATACTTAATCCTAATTTTCTATCGTCTTATTATTTTTTGGTTAAAAATATCTTAATTGACATTTCCTTATTCAAAAAGATATTATAATTTAAATTTATGACCACACTCCTTTTGCAATTTTAAGATATTTAGTTTCAAAAACTAGGGTTCAAATGTTTTAGTTTTATATTAAAATTAAACATCCCTATCCTTTGGTCCAGTTCTCTAACCTACTTCCAATACCTGATTCGAAATGTTAATAAATTAAACCCTTTCACCCCCTCATGTCTATCAGTATATTGAATTTGGTTTTATCAAATTTAATTACTTTAATATGAATGAGCGTACTAAGATATTGTCTAGCTAACGAACCCCCGTGGTTAATGTGAAGCAGATGTTGCCCCAATATGTTCAATAATATACGCCACATACTAAAACACTTCCATTACGAGGGTTATGTGAGTTTCCCCAGTAAGTGGAGTAGGAAGAATCTTCATTTCTAGCTGAAAGGAATAGTGCCCCTTCTACTATGTGGAACCTCATACTCTACATTGTGTGCGGGTAACCTTTAGGACCATTTTCACAATCTTACTTTGAGGGGGGAAAAAAACAAAAACAAAAACCTATACTATGAAAACAAAATAAATTTATGGATTTAAGGTGAAGGAAAAATTTCTTTTGCGAATGTGATTTTCATGTATTAATTTGAAAAAATATTATTTTCTCTTGTTTCCTAGTGAATTATTAGGAATCTAATCTACTTCTTTAAAATCTTAATTCGCACATTAGATTTGTAGAATGTCTGAGTAAATTAAATGTTTTTTCACCTAGTCTTAAACTAGAAAAATAATAAGCCCAGTCCTTTATATTTATGAGGCCCCCTCAACTAGCAACTAAATTTTAAATCAATTACAAGTATAATGCATTCAACATGCAATCCTATAAAACGTCATTAATTTTGTCAACTTTTTTCTATTCAATATATACAATCAAAAAGTAAAATCTATATGTTTGAAATATGCCTTTCGATACAGAGGTACTTCAAATTTAGTCAAAGATATTTCCTTACAACTTTTTAATGAATATTTTTTGAACACTCATTTAATCATTTTTTGTGTCTAAATAAAACTAATTGGAAAATGCAGGAAGTTGGAGGCTTAAGTGGACTGTTTTTAAAAAATGAGATACTTGAACTAGAAGGAAAGATTTGAGATACCTATACTCAAAATTAGAATAAGTTATAAGAACAAATTGCATTGTTTTGAGTTAGTTTTTAAATGACTAATTTTGGTTGAAAATGGTGAAGAACAAGTGGCCCTGGATAGTTTGTTGTGGATTCTACCAAATTTGAAGGCTCCTTAAATATTAAGTGAAATCATTGAGTGAAAATCTAGATAATATCATTTAGTTTGTTAGTATATGTTTTAAGAAAAAACACATAATTATTTTTATTTGATAAGGTTACAAGAAAATAGACCCTAGATACATGATTGAAAAATATATCTAGTCAAAACATATATTTCCCCCAACTACCACTAAAATAATCAAAAATTATTATTGTAAATGTATATAAAATTAGTCTTAATTCAATTCATCGTATATTTTTTTTTAGATTTAAATGAACACACATATTTACATATACATATACATGTATGTGTATGTATATATGTTCAATTGAAATTAAATATAGGTTAAAATATTTATCCAATCAAATTATATGTGGTGTGAGTGTGTGGAAAGAGGAGTGTGAAGTCAATGGTACTCTACTATTATCATAAAATTCAATTAAAAATGTAGTGTTTATCATGGCACAATAAAATTGGCATGATAAAAGAATTGTCATTCATAACTACAAACATATTTATATAACCACATAATCTAGAAATTCAGGTCATTTCTAGAATAACAGTCTTGTTTTCCAATTTTTAAAACCAAATAATGTGTATGTGTTTGCTTTACATGAAAATGAACTTCATTTTAAATAATTCTTGTAAATTTCTAAATTTTAAAACTAGATAATGTGTATGTGTTTTTGGTACATGAAAATCAATTTCTTTTTTAACTCCAACTTGTAGTTCATTATTCTTTTGGTTTATTTTGGCATTAACATTTGATTATTCTTTAAAGCCTGTGTTTATTTGTGAATGTTGCTTTGTTCACCTAGTACCCTATTCGTCGAGGGAAAATTATGATTTAATTTTAGAATCTATTCCAGCTGTATAGTAGTTGGGCTTTCTTGAATCCATCCTAACTATTGTTCTCATAACTGTTTTAGACAAGAGTGTTCATACATCATCTTGGTTTTTAGAATGGAGTAGGATTGTGACTGCTATGTTTTGAGTGAGAGAATATATTTTATGCACATGTAGATTTTCCCACAGTTCATTTTATGAAGACTTTACTTAATTTAATCAATACTAACTTCAAATTCACCCAACCCCTTACCATTCTTGGATTTTTCTTCATTCTCAATCATCCGTACATTGATGTTCCATTTACAGATAATGTTTAAAATTTTTTAAAATATAGTTTAAGTCATTTCTAACAATTTTATCTACAAACAAGTTCATTTTTGGTATTTTTCTTTGGCTTGAATGTTGATTTAGGTGAAGTAATTACCTATGTAGGATGTGAATGCCATATGTTTTGCATTGAAATTATAGTAAATTCATAAAAGAGGGCCAATATTTGTTACAACATTCATCCCTGTCTCTAATGTTTTCTCTCCTATCTTGTCATCCATATTTCTAAATGAAACATTGCATCTTGGAAGGTGGGTCTTTGATTTCCTTATTCTAAAGCATCTAATTAATAAGTAAATGGTTCGAGATTAGTTTTGACATTTTTATTATACTTTGAATAGTGTAATGGGTGTGATACTGATATTTGGTAGTCTGTATGGTAAAGAAAGTTGGGGACAAAGAATCAAATTTGTTTCAATTGGTAAGATTTCTATTTTTAATTTTCTTTCGGAGCTTGCATTGTACATTGTTTATGTATTTTTAAGGTTTTTTGTTTGAAGCATGAAACAATCAAATATGGATGGAGTTGTTTTTGACATTGGCATGTACACAGATACTATCAAAAGAAAACAGCAACACGGTCATGAAAATTTTTGATACAAAAGTTGCAGAAACCTACATGGATCTTGGGATTGTAAGAAAAATCTTCCAATTGGCCTTTCTTTGCACCAAGAAATGACCCTTTGATCGACCCACCATGCATGAAGTTTCCGGAGTTCTAAATTCGATGTTGTTTGTGCCTTCTCCTAAGCAAGTTCTTAGTATCCAAACGAACCAATTGACCCCTAGTAATAATTTCAAACCACATTAACTACAAAAGTAATTAGCGTATCCCTCTAAATAAAATAACTTATATTGTTTGGTGTTCACATTGCAATGCACAATGTGATTGTTCGTTTAATTCTTCTTTTAAATTTATCAATATCCACTCTAAACAAGTACCATCCCAAAAATATATTTCCCCCTATAACTCTCTACATTTCATCCTTATGGTTGTCCCATGTTCTTTCTTGTCGAAAAGTAAAGAGCTAAGGTGACACATGTTTATGCCAAAAATACCTGAGGTAGTAATTAGATCTATAATAATCATATTCCACCAACATAAAAGTAGTAGTGGATCGGGTTGTGAATTCAAGTCGAGCTATGAACTTCGAATATAATTTGACATTCCCTAAATAAGGAAAATTCACCTCAACTCCACATATATTTATAAAGAAAAAATCAAAGTTGTGAATGGAATACACAGTAAGCTTAATGAGACCTAAAGTAGCTCAATAAAATTATTTGACAGTCCAAAATATTATATGGATGTCATTTGGCAATGAAGATTTAATATGCATGTCAAAAAAAATTGTTGTATTCTCCTATAATTCTATAACTTTTATTTAATTCTAAATAATAGATTGGGACTAATCAATTTTTTAATTTTTCATAAATTCTTTTTTTCCTATAAAAATTAATGTTGCACTAACTAATTTGAAGATCTATAAACATCATCAAAATTTATAAGAATATTAAAATGTAATTTTAAATTACAATTTTAAAAAATATACTATAGAAAATGATAGAAATGACTCATTCAATCTCACTTGTGCCATATTTGTAATTATGTTGAAAATGGGTTTCAATGTCCAACATCTAACTTCCAACATCGAAGCTTGTAAGTTCAATCTTAAAAATTAATCTTTCTTCCAAAATATCAAATCCAGTACATCTAGTTCACTATCCAATATTTATTTATAAGAAATCAAACAAATAAAAATTAAAAAACCAATTACTAATCAAAATTAATTAAATAAAACTAAACAAAAAATCAAATAAAACTAAAAACGAAATCAAACAAAAATTAATTAAAAATCAAAATATGAGGAGAAGTGGGGGTGCGTTGTTGCTCCTGCTTCTCAAGGGTCCTTTGGTTCTCATGGTCCTTATGTTCCTTTGTCGTTGGATGGTTTTGTTTTGAACATTTAGTGCTATTTTGTTGTTTTCCTAGGCCTGGCCTAGTGTACTTGTGGCTTTGGGGCATGCTCTCATACCACCTATTTTTTTGTTGAGAGAATCTTGTATCATGTTGTATTTAATATAATATAAAATATTTTTCATTAGAAAAAAATTAATAGATGTTTTTCTTTCATCAAAGAGATAGGAAAATATTTATATTTCATTAATAATATATTAAGATAATTCTATTATTTTTTATTTTATTTGTATTCCAAAGTTTATATTTTCATTTATATTATATTTGTCCATAATCTCACAAATTTATATTGTGTAGTGTGTGTAGTAATATTTAATTTATTAATTTTCATACATACTATATATATAGTCACTTAGGTGTCAAAATACAACCAATTTTAAAAAATGACTGTTACCATTGAAAGGTAAATATATAATTTAAAGGTATATATATATGGTGAAATTTTGAATATACATGTCATTTTTACATTTAAATTATATATTTACCTTTCAATGGTGACGGTTTATTTTTTAAAATTGGCTGTATTTTGACACCTAAAGTGACTAAATAATCTAAATGCCTTGCAAAATCTAGAGCATGTGAAGGCCCTCTAATAAAAGAAAAAAACTTGGGGGAGTCAAGCTTTGTGAGCGTGAGAAACTTAGAAGGTAACTGAGATGCAAATAAAATTTTGGGGATTTCAGCAACCAGTATGCAATAATTTAAATATAGAAAGAGAATTCAACAAGATATTTAATTAATTAGAAATAATGCTTTAATAATTTTTTGTAATTACCACCTTAAATATTGAGTATTTAATTAATATAAGTATTCGTTCAATCATGACTAATAATTTTTGGTTGAAAGAATAAAAATCTTAATTTAATAGTTAATATTCAATCATAAATATCCAATGGGTAGTGGTGTAATGGATCTTGGGTCTCCTTATAATTAGGAGGTTCAAGTTCAAATATCAACTTTCTGTTAAGGCGGCTTACTACGTAAGGTTTGGATACCCTGGTGATAGGGCAACACGGTAATTTGGTTTAATCTGTGGGCTAGCCAAGAGCTTAAACTTCCATCCTTAGATGGTTCCTCAGCCGGTGTGGGCTAGTGATGCCACAAAGGGCTAGGGTCCTCTCCCTAGGTAACCTTAGCAAAAAAAATATATTCAATCATAAATAATAAATATAATTATTTTAATACTAGCATACTTACCTTAAATAAATCTATGTAAAATATGTCAAGAGGTATCATTCTGAAGGCTCTTTTTTTTTATTTGTGACATAAATTAAATAGGTGCCTCAAAAATGATACCTTCTTGGCATATTTTACATAGATTTATCCAAGATATATACTAGTACCATCTGTTGGCATTGCCTTCTACATAAAATAAAATGAAAAATAAAAGCATTATTTCATATGAATCAAAGTGTGAAATTTGCATCACAATAAATGACAAAATCATAGAATGAATTTGATATTACATAGATGAGGCTATATATATTTTAAGGACTTTAGTCCTTTTTCCTTAACTTTCCATTTCGAAAGTATTTTTCCTTTCTTCATCATTTCATAGCAGTCATATGTAAATGTTAGAAATATTCTTAGACCTTCTAATGAATTTACTCGAGAGATAGCCACAAATAATAACCCCATTGTTTCCCTTTGTTCAATATCAACTACATAACAGATCAAATATTTCCACAATCCTAGAGATTTTTTTTAAAAAAAATTAATCTTCACATTTCAATCACAACTATGCAATAGAGTTAACTAAAAAAAAAATAGTTTATTTTTTTTAAAAAACTAGTTATTAGTTATTTTGATCTATCTCTTCCGTGTATATACCTTGTGCAGTTGAGAAGGGTTTATCCTTATGTCCCTTCAATTCACTCTACAAGAATAACCATACAATCTTTAGTATGTCATGGTTTACCTTTTTCTAGGTTGAGGAAAGTTATGTTTTCCATCCTTAAATGTCTACAACGAAATTCAATTTCTTAACTTCATATTCTAGTATTTAACATATATAAAATAAGAGTAATGTGAACAGATAATGAAATCATCTTTTTGCATTACTTTGGCCAAAGTTTCCAACTGTGTATAAAAAGCTTATCCCAAGACCAGACAAAATCCTTAGGGATATATTCTTCCATCACCAAACTATTATCTCGACACAGTTATCTAGATTTTTTTAATAAGGTGAACATGTTAAGGAAGAGGAAGTGTGTTCTTTATAAGACCATCTCCGTAAATGAAAAATAACCAAAATTTACTCTAGGTCTTTATGGAATATGGAGAGACCATGTAATGGAATTACTATCATTTCATCCTCTTTCTCTCTTCTGTAAACTACCCCTAGTTAGCATTAGGTCAAGAGGTTTGTATGTTGACGTGAGATTGACATCCAATATACATTGTATTTAAGGTTTTCTACAACAACATATTTCATCTTGCAACAAGTTCTACCAGACTTAAGTTACTTATTGTTTACCTAAGTTATAATCATGAAATTTAACTTAAGACTTCTTAAATCTATTTGATTATGTTTCCAACAACCTTTATAACTTATTTGAGTTATAGAGTAGACTATTAATTACCATCTTGTAAGGTCATCTTGTTATAGTTATAGATTGTCTAAGTTAAAGGTTGGTTTAGTTTACTAACTAAAGTCTATTTAATAGAGACGATAATATTATTTACATATGATGGTTACCTTAATATTTCATAAGGAATAATGGTTAAGAATAGTCATTTCGAGTTATTCATGCCCAAATTATTCTCAATTATGGGTTTATTAAACAAATTCACTATGATCATATCTTCTTATTATGAAGTATAAGTTACTTCATTATTATTCATGATCTATATACATCTTACTTTATAAACTCATCAATGATCATTACCAAATTATTTACATGATAAACATCGTATTCAACAACTTTTTTTTTTTCTGTTATTCTAACTTAACCATAGGATTAACTAAGGGATTAAAGTTAAGAAATAAATTAGTAAATCATCTAAAGGTCTTTTATTCACTTATTTAATTAATAGATCAACAACAAGTTTTTACAAGGACATAGACATTAAAATAGGGGCGTAGATAATATTTATTCATATGTACCATGGTCTATTAAATAGGCCATTCATTTCTTTATTAATTTAAAATCACACGAAGTTACAAAAACCAACTTTCCATCATGGTAAGTCAATCAAATCCATAAAAAGGCTTATACATTAGGGTTATATGCCCATCCTTTCAATTAGGAATTCTTCATGAAATCATTTAATACAACAAGATACTTATTTAAAATTATATTTTTACATATGACCTCAAGGTCATAATCAACAAAAAAATATTAAATCAGTCCAAGAAATTCACTTCATAACTTTAATTATTAATTTGTACACAAGTTAGGAGAGAGAAAATATACATGGGTCAGTTCGATATAGCTGGCACGAGTCAACTCACTCATTTTCTATATCGTAATCATTATATAATGATAATAAATGTGAAGGTTTGAACCTATACTAGATAAAATAAATTTACATATTTAAATAAAAAAATCAACATTTTTAACATTTTCAGCTTACCATTATACCAAAATTAACTCAATAACAATAAAATTTACTAATATTTTATATTTATCACTGTTGTTCATTAAAATTGCACCCGTTGTCTCAGATCCGAAAGAACTTAGTTATTTGAATCAACAATGGGACTGTCTCCAAGTTGTGGGACCTTGCGCACTTGAGGACAAACCTCTGGAGAAGGCCGGTTCCGTCTACCTATTGCTACTGCTACCGCTACTCCTAATGCTGAAATGGAAATCTAAGCTAATAATGCCAAGGGACCAGGGATAGAAGGATATGCAAGAAGGAAAACTAAACTAAGGGAGGTGATAACACCAGAAAAAGTGTGATGAACACTATTTGTTCTAAGTGAAAATGAAGGAGAAAGCATGAAAGGAGGATAAACACGTGTAGCAGGGGCCAAAATGCATTCACACGATCGGTTTCATGAGACAGAACAAGAAAATAGAACTGCAAAGAATTTTAAAATGACATAGTAAACACATAATGAAAAGATAAGGAAAGAAAGAAGAATATAGACACGTTAAGGCAAAGAATATCCACAAAATGATGCTTCTATTATTTCCAATGTTGTGCATAGACACTATTGATGCATATTCATAGCACCCCTGAATGTCTGCAACTCGATGGGTTGAAACTATCAGTGTGATTGCATAACATGGAGCTTTCCCAAAGTGTGGGACTTTATAATCGGGAAAGATCTCTTGATGAAGGTAGGTTCCTATTCCTCTGTTATGATGTACACATAAAAATTTTAGATGATTTATTGTAAAACTTACTCTAACTTGCCAAGGAGACATGGTTAAGAATATTTAAGAAAATAAACCTAAACTAATAAAGGTGATGCACCAAAGGAATGTTGAACACTTTATTTTCCATTAAAAACAAACCATTGAAATGTAATACAACCACCATACACATATAACCAAGATTGCAATGAGACATCAGAGAAGTGCAATGAACAAAAGAGAGGGTTGAAAATCATCCACAGACATGTATTATTGCTCCACAAATTTTGATACAATAGACTACAATGGCCAAGGGGAAATATTTGCATTACAATTTTAATGGGAGGTTTTGATTCCATAGATCCACTTATAGAAAGGAGACAAAGGGAGGGTGCAAAGCCAAATTTTCCAACCTTTTGAAAAATTCCCCTCCTGACAATATATAAGGAGAATGAGAGAGAAAAGAGAGAAGAATTTTAATTCTTTCTCCAAACACCCTAAAATGCATTGAGTTCACCTGTAACAATGATGGTTTCTATTGCAAAACCCATGCCTTCATGTACTCTTCCTTGTTGGGAAAGAAAGGAAGCCCATACCTCATTATCTTGGTAGGTGAGAAACCTGACACCCTAAAAAATGGTACACTGCATTTGTTTATTTTGAATAACTTAGTTTCACTTAAATTAAAATTTCCAAAAAGTCCTTTCTTGTGCAAAATTAGAGATCCCATTAAAAAGATATGGTCATCTGAAGGTCAGGGTGTCATTCTGCAAAAAAATGTGAGTTCTTGATCTTCCTTTTTCGAAGTCCAAAATGGTTACAACCTCTGAAATTCTGAAATTCATACTTTAGACATTTCCATTTTTGGAGAATGGGTTACTGTTCATCCACCAATTATAATCGAGAGTTTTGAAACTCTGAAACCCAAAACTCCGCGATTCCGAAACCTGAAATTCCATAATTTCATAATTTTTCCCTTTTCGGACCTTTTCACCGTGCATCACTTGATCCTACTTGAGAGTTCTGAAACTTTGAAACATGAAAGTCTAAAACTCTGAAACTTGAAACTACTACCGCATTAACCCTGGAACTTGCGTTGACTTCTGAAATCTGAACTGTTTCAGGTTTTAGACTTTCAGGATTTCAAACATTTTTGGTCACTTTTCTTGATTCGTCACCAAAGACTCTGAAACTTCGAATTCTACATCTTTGAAACTCTAAAATCTGAAAGTTAGAAATTTCAGACTTTCAGGATTTCAGACATTTTTGTTTTAGACTTTTTTTACTATTCATCCCTTCGTACCCTCCAAAATCTCTGAAACTTCGAAACCCAAATGTCTGAAATTTTAGACTTTCAGGATTTCATATTTTAGGATTTTTCTTTCTTTTTCCTGACTAGCCATTCTCTTTCTCTGAAAACCCAAAAGTCCAAAATTTCAGACTTTCAGAATTTTAGATTTTGGGATTTTTCCTCTTTCGAACCTTTTTTCAATTTTTTTCCCACCTTGTCTCAGAAATGTTGAAAATGTGAAGTGCAAAAACTTCGAGCCTTTCTGCATTCTTTCATTTGAGATTTGATGTCCTTCGATGTTCCCTTGGCCATTCATTTGTCGACCTTGAATTTCCATTGTCAATCCCGCCTACAACCTGATTTTTAGAATTGAAATGTGAGCTCGCATAACTGAACCAAACTCTCCATTTCCTCCTATGTAAGGTCGCGTTTGATTAAAAAAACTCTGAGGGGAAAAAATGTATAACAGTCACTTATAATGGCATTTGAAGGTCAAAATCCACATGCACAAACAAAATTTGGAGGTTTGTGACTCAAAATGAAGAGATATATCATTCTTGGCAAAACGCTAAAGGATAAAAAATGTCCAACCCTTTACAATGAGCCAAGCTCTTACATTTATAGATGAATTGATGAGAGAAAAGAAGAGAAGGAGGGAAATTTTTATTTGAAAACTCAACCACTACTAATAAATATCTACAAATATGTCAAGTGCACCTTTCTATGTCTATTTGGCATGTTGGAGAAGGAAGGAGGATAGATCAAATCAAATCTGGGTGGTTGGAGGAATTGGATCACATATTAATGGCATGAAATAGATTTTCCATCTTCTCACCTACTGTATCACGTCAAATTTGAACTTGAGTTTTCCAACATGTAGCCCACATCAGCAACTTTCTAACGAGGTCAGGCATGCGAAGATCTGAGCACCGGAGTAGAAGTTATGACTATTAGAAGGTCTGCATTGCAAACTCGCACAAGACATGTCCCACACATAGATTGGTTGAAGAATTGGTCAACTATTGATTAAATTTTTCTAATCTTCCACATGGCATGCACTGGTTCATTTTTGTAATTATGTGCCCTATTGGTGCGCTTTGATTCGTTGCATATAGCACACTCAATGTCTGACAAGTGCCATGTGTCACAGAAGGGCGCAAAAGGAGGTACAAAGGCATGCATATGGAAAAGTGAGGTTGTGGGAGGAGGAAAAGAGGAGGCGGGGTGCTCACAAAAGTGATCTGCATATCAGAAAATGAAAAGAATCTCTTAGGGAAGAAACGTATTATCAAGGAGTAATTCTAACAAAGTAATGTGGAGCAGCCAATGTTGGGAAGCGGGTCCACGGCACACACCGTGGATACAAGAACTACTAGGAAGAAGGTTAATGCAGAAAGAGTGCGCATATGGAGGAAAGAAAGAAAGAGAAAAAGGAAAAGGAGAGGATGGAAAGAAAATAAGAGAAGCAGAGTGCGCATGAGCGCACGAGGAATTACCACCTGGGAAATTTTCCAAAGAGATAACTAAAAAGTGCACAACCTGTAATGTAGAACCTTCAAAGCCAGAATGGGGATGCAAGTTGTCCAAATAACTAGGGGTGTTATTTGGATAACAATTTTCAAGACTTTAGGAGCCATCTTCCTGCTAGATGAAGGAGATCAGTAGCCTGGAACATCCATTGGGCATGGAGTCTACTTAGAATATGAAATTTTTGATTTGTGATTAATTTCCATTTGCATTCACTTGATGAAAAAATTTCTGAACTCTGTTCTGAATCCTAAAAAATTTCTAAAACCTCCTAGAAGATGAATGGCATCTAGGAAGCAACAAAAGAGTGCACGTAGGGAACACGTGAGAAGAAAACTATAATACAAACAAAAAATGTGTCCGTAACACACTTGGGTGAATTGGAACTACTCTAATATATAACAATGATGCAACAAGTTTAATGGAAGGGTTTGAAATAGATCCCATTAAATGGTATTGAAAGAGTGCCTCCATCAAGGCAAGATAATTCAAAACAGTTAGCTTCCTTGCAAGAAATGATAACATATGGGCCACTCCAAAGTGCACCAAACTTTGAATGGTGCCCTGGTTTTGGCTCTGTCAGCATCCCACTTTAAGACCAAGTCCCCAACTTTGAAATCTTGAGGCCTAGCCTTTCTATCAAACCACTTATTTGTAGATTTTTGATGTTATTCTAGCTTGATCATGGAAATATTAATTGATTATTCAATTTCAACCATCTCTGCCATTATGATTTCTCTCTGATCCACGCCCTCAAACTCTAACTATTGGGGAAAGTTCTAATGAAGGAAACTCAAGAGATAAGGGGAGTCTAACTTCCTTACCATAAACCATATTATAAAGCGACATGCCTATTACCTTCTTCATCATGATCTTGTCTTCCCCACAATGCGTATGATACCTTTTTTATGCCACAGTCTTTAGTCGATATTCATTTTCCGTTTCATGATTCTGATCAGGTTCTTGCTTGTTGACTCTGTCAAGCCATTTCCCTGAGGGAAATAGTTGGAAGAGGTCTTCAAATATATACCAAGACTAAGAGCCTGATCAGTTATTCTAGTACCAAGGAATACCTTTGCATTATCAAAGATAATGGTTTGAGCAATGCCAAACCTTGTTATAATACCTTTAAGAAAGTCAAGGATGACTGAATCGGTTGATTCTTTGAGCTCGACATCTTCTGTCCATCTTGTGAAGTAGTCTGTAGCTGTTAGCACCCACTTGTGGTCAGTGCTTGAAGGTGGATTGATCATGCCTATGAATTCAATACCCCATTGCTCAAAAGGCTAATCCCGCTTGGATTGGTCAGAGGGGAAGCACTTCTTGTTTTTTTTTTCCTACAAAGAAAGAACATTCTTTGCATTTCTTGACCAACTTGTGTGCATCTACAAATAGGGTAGGCCAAAAAAGTCATATCATTGTAATCTTCATTATTGTAGTCGTGGCAAAGAAGTCTCCACTAGATAATCCATCGTGAAATTATGCTAACATTTTTTCAATTTGTGTATTGTCGATATATCTCAACAACATGCCATCAAGGTTCCTTCTGAAAAGAATGCCATCAATCAAAACATATGGAATAGATTATAACCTTAAATTTCTTCTCTTTTCCTTGTTTAAAATGTGAGGGTATGCACCCTTAGAAATGAATGTGATCATGTCCTTCATCCAGCAGCGATCCATGATTCACATTTTGTTCAAGCTCTGCACACACGATATCTTCATCTAGAAACAATGAAGTCTCAGGTTCAAACTGTGTGTCCTCAGCAAGCTGATTGTAGAGCGTGCTGCCTCTTATCAGCTTCATGGATTTGATAGTCACATCATACTCCATGATTTTTTTCACCCATATTTCTCTTTTCTCGTTGATTTCTACTCCCATGATGAAGTTTTGGACAGCTGAGTATGAAACTAACACCTTGACTTGATTTGTGACAAGCATGCTCTTGAATTTATTTAGTGTGTGCATGATGGCATAGACCTATTTCTCTGTGTGACTATAAATCATCTCACAATCCTTCAGCATCTAACTGAATAAAACCATGAGTTTCTCTAGTTCTTGTTCATTTTCTTGTGTTAGGACATCAGTAACACTCGTATCAACGCCATAAGAATAAAGGATGAAACCCTTTTAGTAGTCTAGGTTGATGAGTGTTGGAGCACAAGAAATTCTTTGCTTGATATTGTTGAATCTCTCTCATCCTTCTTCTATCCACTTGAATATTGTGTCCTTCTTGAGCATGACTAGTCCTGTAAAGTTAGGGATGAAGCACCTAAAAATGTTGATTTTTTCAAGAAAGGACTGCAAGGCTTTCTTGTGCGCCGGAAAGGAAAGAGCCAAGATGGCTAAAATGTGCTTAAGATCAATCGTAATGTCATCCTTTGAGACCACATGGCCCAAAAGATTGCCCTGCATTACAAAAAAAATTCACTTCTTAGGGTTAAGACATACCCAAAAATTTCTACATCTCTCAAAGACTTTCTCCAAATGTGCCATGTGATCTGTGGTCTTCTTTGAGAAGACAATTATATCATCCAGGTAAACTAGGATGAACTCATTGATGTAACCCTTGAAGGTAATATCCATGGTGTGCATGAAGGTCACACCTGTATTTGACATATCAAAGGGAATCTTCAAGTATGCATATGTTCCCCACTTGGTTTTAAATGCCATTTTATATTGGTCCTCTTCCTTGACAAGGATATGATTGAAGCAAGAATAACCATCAAGCATGGAGAATCTTTACATGACAGCCACTGTTTGCAGAATCTACTCCACTGAAGGAAAAGGATAATGATCCTTCAAGGATGCCTTTTTAAATCTCTAAAATCGACATAGAGTCTAATTTCAGCACTCTTCTTGTGCAGTGGAACAAGATTTTTAACCCAAGTACAATCTTTGATAGGAAACATAATCTTCACCTCATTGAGTTTAGATAACTCTTTCATCATGAGGGGCTTTATCTTAGATTGGCTAGCTGCTGCTTTTTTCTAATGGGCTTGATACTGGGATCAAGGTCAATGGAGTTTTGAGCAACACTTGGATCAAAACCTTTGAGGTCTTCATACTCACAAGAGAAAATGTCATTGTACATTTCCAACAAAGAGAGATGAAGGCATGTTTTTTAATCATGCATACAAGTCTTATTGAGAAACAACTCTTTACCACACACAATAGTGACTAAGGAATAGTATTCTTGCGCCACAAGCATATACTTTTCTTCACCCTTAAACTCATCATCAGAGCTAAATATTTTCTCTAAGGTGACTAGCCCATTAGGTAACTTGTTTGTCTTTAGCTAGATCACTTAGTCACCATAGCTGTCATGTGATTCAACTGGTATTCTTGAAGAGAAGTATGCTTCATTTTGAATGATGTAGATGATCTACATGTCAATTTAAAACACTTTCCAACTAGTTTTGTTGTCTGGAATAGATGGTCTAACTAACATCTTAACATGTTGTGTATTTGCTTTGACAAAATCCTCAGCAAGCAAGAACTATGAACTGAGAGCGCCCATTTGATCATCTTCTTTATTGATCTTGTGTGGCACCACCTACAAATTCAAAGAATCAAATATCTCAAGGATGTCCCAAACTATGTGTTTATAAGATTGAAGGATCTTATTATTTGTTTCTCATTTGTTAGTGACCTAGTGGATAACTAGTTCAGTGTCTCCAAAAATTTGCAGCACCTTTATCTTTTTCTTCTCTACAATCAGAAGACCATACACCAACGCTTTATACTTTTCCACATTGTTGGAGCATGGAAATTGAAATATGTGCACAAAGAAGAATTTATCATCCTTGGGATAAATGATAATAACACCTGCACCTGTGCCATTTCTGCTTCAAGATCCATTTGAGTATAACTTCCACAAACATGTGCTTTCTTCATTCTACTTTAGCATGTGAGGCAACACAACTTCTTCTTCAAGGATGCAATAAGTGCCAAACCCAACTTTCAAATCCTTAAGCTCTTCATCATATGGATCAAATTTGTGGTTCCTTTCTGCCCACTCATCTAGCACTAGATCAGGTATAGGAGGTGGAATAGGATGCTCTTTAAGGCATTAGAAAAGTGATAATGACTATGAGGCATGTTGCAAGGGAAGCACCATTCTGAATCTTGCACCATGTTTTTTTGAGGTAGAACAAGTGTTTGACTTATGTTGGGCACTAGAAGAGGTTACATAGGAGGAATAAATTACAAGGGTAAGTGCGTGTTGGCATGCCATCTATCATTCTGCTAGTTTTGGCCATACCTTTGGTTTCCATATTGATTTCGCTAGGTCTGAATGTTTTTGATTGTGTACCTAATTGGGAATTGTTTCTGAAAGCTTGAGCCTACTATTTTTCCAAATATATGAATTTATTAAACAAGTTCCTAATCAGATCCTTCATTTCATCATCTTCCTTCTGTTGTGCAGGAGAGTAGGATGCAGATGCAATAGGTTGCACACTTTTCTGAGGAACAGGGGCAACAAAAGGTTTTGGCACTCAAGACATCTCCAGAAATAAGGGCATCAAAGGTCGAGGAGCCAACTTTCCTTCCTTGATGAGACTATTCTCTTCCCTTATTGCAATATTATATACAACATATAAGGTTTTACCTCCCATAGATTGAATCATGACTGAGATTTCACTATTCATTTCCCTTAGATAGTACAATAAAGCAGGTTGGACTATAGGCCTTACCACTTGAGGGATTTTGTCCTAAGTCTTCTGAAATCTAATGTTGAAATTAGTCATCTTCTCATTGGGTGCCCTCTTTGTTGTAGTCAGTTGTTCCACCAAAGATAGGTGATCTGACTTATCTTCAAAATAATTACACACGGCTATGCCCAACTCATTCCAAGTAGAAATAGATGCAGGTCTCAGGTCATGGTACCACTAGAGAGATTTACCTTTGAATGAAGCTATAAGTAGCCTGACTGCTACATCATCATGCATGATCAAATACACGGAGCATACATTTTCTACATCTTGAATATGCTCGATAAGGGTAACTAGATTTTATCCTATAAAGTATGGTCTACTCTTCAACATGGCTACTAGCATATCATGTTGCAAAATTAGATTGAGTGGGCTCCCATCGGTGAAGTTGGAAACATTTCTCAAAGGAGGAGGTGACTAGAGTGCCATGACAGGGTGTGCAGGTTTGTTTTGAGGAGTAGAATGTGCACAATACGTTGGAGATGGGGATGTTTGCACATATGTTCTGTTATGTACTCTCCTCGAAGATAGTTAGAGATAATTGAAATATGTTTTAGTTGTTGCACTTTGTCTTGTATTAACTCTTCTCATGAAAGGTGTTCAAGACTGCTGAAAATAGAAAATCTAGAAATATTGGGAGTCACAAGATGTATTGAAATAAGCCTCCAAAGGCTAGGAATCACTAAATCACACACCAAACTTAGCAATTTTGAAATTCAAGCTTTCAGTTCTTGGTCCCACCAGGCGTGCCAAAAACTATTGGTCATCAAACTTGCACCTATGTCTCAGATCCAAAGAAATTGAGTCATTTAAGTCAACAATGGGATTGTCTCCAAGTTGTGGGACATTGCACACTTTAGACAGACCTCCACATAAGGTTGGTTCATCTCCCTATTTCTACTGCTACTACTACTCCTAATGCTGAAATGGAAATTTAAGCTCATAATGCCAAGGGACCAGGGATAGAAGGATATGCATGAACGAAAAGTAAACTAGTAAAAGTGTGATGAACACTATCTATTATGAGTTAAAACGAAGGAGAAAGCATGAAAGGAGGATAGACACATGTAGCAAAGGCTAGAATGCATTCACATGATTGGTTTCATGAGACACAATAAGAATATGGAACTGCAAGGAATTTAAAAATGGCATAGCAAGCACACAATGCAAAGAGACAGACAGAAAGAATAATATAGACACGTTAAGGCATAGAATAGCCACAAAATGATGCTTCTATTACTTCCAGGAATGCAAAGTCAGTTACAATGGCATCTGAAGGTCGATATCCACATGCACACACTAAATCTGGAGGTTTGTGACTCAAAATGCAAATATATATAATCCTTAGAAAAACACTAATGGATACAAAATGTCCAACCCTTTACAATGAGCCAAGCTCTTACATTTATAGATGAATTGATGAGAGAAAAGAAGAGAAGGAGGGAAAATCTAATTTGAAAACTCAACCACTAGAAATAAAAGTTTGTAAATTTGTTAAGTGCATCTTTCCTTGTCTAATTGGTGTGTTGGAGAAAGGAGGGAAAATTGGATCAAATCTATGTGGTTGGAGCAATCAAATCACATATTAATGGCATGAAAGATGTTTTCTAACTACTCACGTACCAAATCTGGCTGAAATTTGAACTTGAGTGGTCTAGTGTGTAACTCATGTTAGCGAATTTCTAACAAGGCTGGGCATGTGAAGATCTAAGCACTGGAGTAGAATTTATGACTGTCAGAAGGTCCGCAGTGCAAATTGGACAAAGAAGACATGTCACACACATGGATTTGCTGAAGAATTGGCCGATTGTTAATTATTTTTTTCAAATCTTACACATATCATGCACTAGTTCATTGTCCGAATTTGGTGGCCTGTTTCTGCGCTTTGATTGGTATCATGTTACACACTTAATTTTTGACAGGTGCCACATGGCACAAAAGGGTGCAGAAGGAGGTGAAAGTCATGTGCGTGGAAAATTGAGGCACGGGAGGAGAACAGAGGAGGGGGCACTTGCAAAATTGATGTGCATGGGAGAAATGAAAGGATCTTCTAGGGAATAAACATATGGTCAAGGCGTAATCATTTCAAGGTAATGTGTAGAAGCAAGGAAGAAAGACACGTGAGGAAGCTGAGGACATATCCAATTTTGGGAAGTGGGTCCAAGGCGCGCGCTGAGGATACATGAAATACTGGGAAGAAGGTGAATGTGCAAGGAGTGCATGTGGGGAAGAATGGAAAAAAGAGGAAAGGGAAAGGGATAGGATGGAAATCAAAAATGAGAATCAGAGCACGCATGAGCGCATGAGTAATTGCCACCAAGGAAATGTGTTAAAGAGATAACTGTAGTATGCACAACCTGTAATGTAGAACCTTCAGAGCCAGAATGGGGATGCAAGTTGTCCAAATAACTAGGGGGTTTCTTAGGATAATAATCACTTGTAATCATCAAATAATAATCTTTAGTTTTCAATTCATAATAATCTATTAAATGAATTATACAGGAGGTTCAATATTTTCAACAGTCCTTCAATTTAGAGTTCAATCATAAAAAAATTTGAAGCCACAAGCCAAAATCACCTTCATGTAACAAAAATATTCCAAACATGTTATCCCAATTTTACCCCTAGGGAAAAACTGATCAAACACGACCCTGCACAACAGAAAATTGAAGGATCGGTTCAGTCATGCGAGCCACATTTCAAATCTGAAAACTGATCCCAAATCTGAGGGGTAGGCGGACTCTATGATGGAGGAGCAGGGTTGGCGAAGGATCAAACAATGTCAAAGGAGGCCAGAGGATCATAGGAGGAAAATGGGGAAAGGCTCAAAGTTTTTGAACTTAGCCACATATGAGTTGAATCAGGGCCAAACAACAGACTCATGGATGGTGTCACATGTTAGCTGAGCACAATTCCAAAAGGGTACATCAAAATGAAGAAATGTGCACGGAGCTTCCATGGGTCTTAGGTCCAAAAAAAGGGATAGAGTCAGCCGTTGAAAAGTCCAAACGAGCGGAAAGAACCACGTGTCAACTCGGCACAATTTTAATGGAAGAATCAAAGGTGGAGACTCAAACTAGTGCTAGCCCTCCATGTGTCCAAGGTCCGAAAAAAGGTTCAGAGCCATTCGTTTAATCAGCTAAGTATGGAAGGGCCAGCGGAACACTCCACGTGTCATCTCAACGCAACTTCAAAGGAAGAATCAAGAGCGGGTTCCCGAATGAGCGCGGGTTCACCACATGGTCAGAGTCAAAAAATGGGATAGAGTAGGCACGAATCGGATAAGTATAAAAGGATTAGTGAAAGCCTCCATGCGTTGGATTGGTGCAATTTCAAAGGAAAAATTTGGAGGCAGGTCCCAAACATGCAGTGATCCTCCAAGTGTCCAAGGTTAGACATATGGCCCTGTCAAACAAAAAGGACTTAGCCAAAACACAAAGAAATAGAGCAAAGCCATGGAAGGAGCCATGTGTCTCTTCGGCACAACTTCAAACGTAAAATCCAAAAGAGGTCCCAAAACATAAGCCAGCTCTACATGTGGCCATGTTTTAGGTCAAAGCAGGAAGGCTGGCCTTGGAAGGTTTTTTTGCCAAAAGCGGGCTGGCAAGCCCAGAGAGGACTTTTGGGAAATGTAAATTTGTGGGGCCATCGGATTTTTTTTGCATTTTTTGCAACTTTAATAAAATTTTAGTTTGTAAGTGTGTCCTACGAGCCTGAGGAGGTTTGTTTGCCAAATGGAAAATGAGAAGGTTGTGGGCTTGCAGGGGCTTTGGAGCAGAAGTGAATTTTGGGCTTGCGGGGCTGCAGGGATTTTTTGCACTTTTGTAATTTTTGTGCAAAAGGATCAAAGTGAATTTCGGGCCCGCGGATCCATTTTGTAAAACTAGTTTATTGCCATTTTTGTACAGATTCGATTCAAATATTCAAATGGGCATATCTTTCGATCAAGTGCTCAAAATTCAACAAATTTGGTACCATTAGAAATATATCGACCTCCTCTATGCCATAGATGCATAAAATATTATTTTCAGTAGGATCTGATGGGTGAAAATTAGGAGAACATCTTTCATGCCATTAATGAAGGATCTGATTGCTTCAACTACCCAGATCTGATCTAGATTTTCTATCTTTCCTTCTCCAACATACCAAACAGACATAGGGAACAAGAATTGACAGATTGTATGTAGATTTTTAGGATATTGATGGTTGGTGATTGAGCTTTAAGAGCATAATCGAGTTGCTCTTCTTTCTCTCTAGTTTTCATTGTCTATATATTGTAAACACTCTTCATTTTGAGGGAGAGACATTCTCTGTGTAGGGAAACTCTATAAAATTTGTTTCCCAACTCCATTTTGAGTTGTAAGCCTTCTCCCATGCTTGGCAAGCGTGTTTGTGCCTCTGAGCAGAAATGTAATGGTCTGTGCACCTTCTAGAGCAATAAACTCAAGATTTTGTGGCGTTCTTAACCCTTTCTCATGTTTTATTGTTTCTCTGTACCTCTCCCTTTCAGATCTATTTTCTGTGCATGTATTTCATTTTTGCAGGTGTGGGATGTCATGTTTCATGGATTTTTAATGGTGGATTTGGACCTGGGTCTATGTCACTTATGTTTGACCTCCCTCATCTCTGTTTTCCCCTGTTTTATCCTCCCTTAGCAAAGTATCTCACCTCTTTCCTTTTTTGGTGTATGACCACTTTAGTGTAGAATCTCTTTCACTCTCTCTCTCTCTCTCTCTCTCTCTCTCTCTCTCTCTCTCTCTCTCTCTCTCTCTCTCTCTCTCTCTCTCTCTCTCTCTCCGTGTCTCCTTGGAATGGTTAGATTAGGATGGATTATTTTTTCCTACACTAGACTAGCTTGTGGTAGGTAGTTTAGGAACATGAACCATCCTTCTCTAGAGGTCCATCTCAAGTCCGCAAGTCCCACAGCTTGAGAGATGGTCCAATGTTGTGCAATCACACCAAATGCCCATTTTAAACTTAGGAAATTTGGGGGTGCTGTGATTTTGCACTAAGAAAACATTGTTGCAGTATCATTTTTCAACCAGACCAAAAGTATATTCAAGCATAATACCGAGTATAGTTTTTATCTATCTTTAAGAGCATTAAACTAAAGCACTCATTTTTATTACAAGTATTCATATCCTCAATAACAATTATCAAACTTTAATAACTTGTATATATTCTAACCCCCAAATAATATAATAGTCTTAATACCTTTCCAGAGATCTAAGATTCCAAAAGGACAGACATTAAAACATATGTGTGCATTCTTGCTACACATACCCAACAATGGGAAACTAGTTTGTATCTAATAAGACAATTAAAACAATAGTTTATCTGTATTGTAATTTATACGCATCCATTTTTATGTCAATACTACAACTTGTAGACCCAATATGAGTGTATTTAAACTATTACCAGAAAATAATAACTCACTCATTAAGACGCAGTCCTGAACTGGGGTATGTATATTGTTTACATATAAAAATATACAAATCATAACGCAATTATGTATGAACTTATACTTCTTACCTTTATAAAATTTACACTAACATAAAATAAAATGCAATCCGTAATTAACTAAAACTCTTAAAATTGTTCCTTTCTCACAAAAATGCACATACCTGACAAGTTTTCCAACACATATACTTCTAATTCTTTATGCAAATTCAACATACTATCAAAATAGAGGGTTCTAAGTCAATAAAAAATAATTTACTATAAAACCCATCACATAAATTCTTAAATAATAGATTCTTAACATTCTGGCTTGAAATTAGCACTCACAAAAACACTTAGAAAGCTATTAAAAAAATATAACTATTAATATTTAGTATATGAGGAAGAAGTTTATGGCTGTGATGCCCAATTTTCTATTCAACTTTGTTTCCTTCCTCCTACAAATTCTTCTGAAAATAAAAGCAACCATGCATTTATTCACATATTCCTCTTTGAAATGAAATTTCCCTATATCCATATCCATAATCACATTCATGGCCGCAAAACATGCACACGGGAGAATAAATTCCACTATCTCCATAAACCCCAAAAAATATCTTGATAAAACAAAACAAACAAATAATCAAAGAGAGGAATACTACAACCACATTTAGGGTTGGCTTCTCATGGAAGCTAACCATTCTTGTGGAGTCAGGCATACATTAAATTCCATTAAACCAAAAACCTGTAGATACAATTCCCGCATGCCACATACTCCACTTAAATTCAAAAATATGTTCCACATTACCTTGACCAAATATTTTAACTGTGTCACCCTACCACACCATTTACTATGCCTCAAAATTCAAGCAAGGCATGACATTGTCATATGTCATCCACTCAAATCTAGTGGATTAATCTTCATACATTTAAGAGATAATTTTAATCCTACATAATCCTTAATAAAAATTAATATAAATATTAACCCATGCTCATATGCCATGTTTCTTAATAAATTGACACTTGCTAAGTCTTTCGTCCATGTCTTTAATATCTCATAATTCAATATGCCACGTGAGCTAACATCATCATTACATGTCATGAAAACCAAGTGAGTTCTCAATACATACCACACCACTTAATACATCAAGATAATAATCAGAAGAAATAATATCTTCATGTTCATCTTTCTCATCTAGATCAAAGGCATGATTATGAGTACTGGACCTAGTGTTCATACTAC
This sequence comes from Taxus chinensis, assembly GCA_019776745.2. NCBI lineage: Eukaryota > Viridiplantae > Streptophyta > Pinopsida > Cupressales > Taxaceae > Taxus > Taxus chinensis. Next base: position 656,549,773 of record CM034148.1, read on the forward strand.
GGTTTGGATTCTTTTTCTTCTTATTGCTGACAACTCTTATGCCTAGGAAATCAATATAAGTCTAGGTAAAACCATAATCATTGTTAATTTTGTTTTACTAGTACTACTTAGAGGAAGGATCAACATAATCACTATTTATATACTCCATTAATGAAGGATTTTGATAAAATGATGGCTAAAAATGAGTTTTTGGAAAAATATTTTAGATGATATCAATCATGCATATAGAATTACATAAGGGCCAATGGTGTTAGGTGAAAATTATGACAAATGGTTTGTGAATAATATGGGATTTTTTGTGTAAAATTTACACAGGGGTTGATATCATTGGGATGGGTAGAATGTAAATTACAATTTAAGATAACCTAATGGGATCATCCATGCATGTGTTACATAGGATCCGATAAAATAAGGGATCTATCATGTAAATAAATGTATATGGTGGCTTATGGCATAGGAAATGAAGGGAAAATAGATAAATATGGAAAAATATGAATGTTGATATTAATAGCTATGATCTAATCAAAGTGGTAATAATATTCATGTTAGGTTTACTAGGATTTAATTATGGTGAATTTGATGTGAAGAAATAAAATAGTAAACATGAATATAACTCAATCAAAAGTGGAGTAAGATTCATGTCTAGTTCACCATAATTTATGATGGACTAAGATGGATCCCCATAATTTTCCTCTTGTTCTTAAATAATATGAATAGGGAAATAGGTTATGGGGATCAAATCTAGGTTAGCACACAAGATGTAGATAAAAAATATTCTTAAGGATCATAAGGGTCACAATTCTAGAAGATGGTGACCCTAACCCTAAGATATCTATAGGTTTATGAGGCTTGTTTATGAAATAAAGAGAGGTATCCTACTAGGATTCAGAAGATAAAGAGATATATATGTTTATAAATCCAATGGGAATAACATAAATAAGACAAAATAATAGACTAAAGAAAAAAATCTACTCTAATATAAAGCAATGAACAATCAATAATTCACATAATGATTAACATAAGATAAAGGAAAACAAGGGATTAACAATACTTACATGTGTTGTGATCATTGATGTATTGGTCATCTCTGGTGAAAACAACACCAATAGAGAGACAATATAGGTGGAGAAGGGTAAGAAAAATAATATAAACTATAGTCCTAGCTTTCTATGGTGACCGGTGTGCAAGAAGTAAAGATCCAATACCTCAAATCTAGCAAGTAGGGGAAAATATATGCAAAAATTTACAAATTTTGTATGTGATGTGATTATTTGATAATGAAATGGCATGGTGAGGTGTGTGTGTGTGTGTGTGTGTGTGTGTGTGTGTGTGTGTGTGTGTGTGTGTGTGTGTGTGTGTGTGTGTGTGTGTGTGTGTGTGTGTGTGTGTGTGTGTGTGTGTGTGTGTGGATATTCGAAATATGAAAAACAAGAAACAAATTTGACTTTGGTTGATGTTATTGGTAGCAAATATCATAAATCCTAATAGGATCAACCATGGTTGATCCCATCAACTTTGAAGGAAACATTAATGTCAAGGATGATAGGAATCAATAGGAATACATAATAGATACATGATGAAGTTCAATGATGATAGGAAGCAATAGAAATAATATAAATGAGTGTAAATAAGTGTGAGATAAGTGGACATAAGGGTGGCAACATGTGAACAAGAGATAAAAAAAAAGGATAGAGTAACTATGGCATAAAGGACATCATAGTGATCATATATCTCTAAGATGTTGTGGTTAAGCCCATGTGACCAATTTTGATCACCCCCAATCCTAGAAGGCCCATTGAGGAACTTTATTAAGAGGATAAAACATTAACATTCCCTATCCAAAAGAAAAGGTTAGTAAGCATAAAAAATAAGGTGTATACATACAACATAGAGCTAATAAGAGGATCATGCACCAATAAAAGAGGGAAAAAATCTAGTATAGATATGGCTTGAGAAATATATTTGAAAAATGGTTGGGTTAACAAGATGTTTCGACCCTCAAAAATATATTATAACATGTAATCAATATGATTTAATTTGTTTTAACATGTTTATTATTATAAACCAATTAATAAACATTAACTAATAGTAGAAAATATCATATAACGATGAAATTATTTCTAAAATTACAGAAAGGGATATGTACTTATATACATAGAGTGGCATATAGATGATCTAGGCATGCATATTGGGAGAAAGAGATCTTATGAATTTGGGAATGTTTCATCTTTGAAACTAGAACTACAAACTGCTCTTGTGCAGGAATGTGCAACACTTCATAGATTGTGGTAGTTCTTGATTGCTAATGTACAATCTCAGACCTATGCCCAGTGTGGGTATGTAACTTTTAACTCTTTTATATTGCTTGTAATTTATTTTTGATGTCTATGGATAATGATCACACACCTTTGACATAACCTTTAATGATTTGCAACAAACATAAAACCTATATACCTGCACTAAACTTCATGAAAGCATTATATAATAGAAGGATAAATTAGTGTGTAGGTGAATTCATACTACTCTTGGAGGTTCACCCAAATGAACCAATCCAAGGGATCAACTACATCCCCTCATAGGAGTGTAGGTCTTATGTGGTTCTCTTAGTGTAAGTGCAAGTGTGAATGCATATGTAAGCCACCACCCTATTGGTGCTCACATGTCTCTTAACACAAAGAGAATGGACTAAATATAAAGTAGATAATATACCCAATGTGGTAGTAGTGTGATGTGATGCATTTAATTATATTCTTAGAATAATGCATTTCCTCCTTTTAATACCTTTAAAAATTCGTGGGGTGACTTGCTCTTCCTAATACATGTCTCTAACACTTTAGAGTGCTTATAAATGAAGGAAGCTAGACTCTTAAACCTAGTTCAAGTGCTTCAAAACTATGTGGTGCATTGATAATGAAATGGCATGGTGAGGTGTGTGTGCTTGAAAGTTCTTTACAATAGTATTTGTAAGAGTATCTCTTGAAAGTTTCAGGTGAGCTCAAATGGTGAATTATAATTTCTCATGTATTTTTATATGATTATTAAATCACACTAGATTTGACGTATGAGATAGTAAATAACCTAAAGAAGAATCTTAAATTAAGATAATATTCCTTAGATGTGAAAGGAAAATTCATACGGGTTGGCCCAAGCTATAGTATGTCCTATCCCCAAACCATATGATTATGTACAAGTAATTCAAAATATTGATAAAGAATTTTGCGAGAGGTACCTGAGATGTTTGTTATGCTTCACATTAATGTAACTAGGTAAATTGGTGACTGAGAGGAGTGTGTGCCAGATAAATTCATGTAATGGTAATAGGAATACAAAACTTAGGATTATGATGCATATACAAATAATATTGTACGGATGAAGTCAAATTTGTCATTACCAAATAGTATATTACTATATTTATGTATCTACAAGTGTGTAAAAAAATTATTTATATTGCTTTTATCCCATGTTTCTTTTTCAATGATTCGACATCTCTACTAACAATCACTTTTTTGGTGATAGGAATGTATAGTTTGTATGAAATTTACTCCTCATTATGTCCCACAAAAATTCATCTTTCTTCGTCATCATCTTATTTATTTATCCTTTCTTTTGACACATGAGAATACACTACACAACCAAAAAAAATTAAGTGACAACTGTCTCCTACTCCAAGATTCCCAAGGATTTACTCAATGAACACTCATGTAGGGAACCTATTTAGAAGATAAACTTTGCAAGCTACTACTTCACCCAGATACTGACATGGAATATGCTTTTCATCTAATATGATTCATTACTTTTTCATTATTGTTCTATTTTTCCTTTCTTCCACACCATTTTGATGGGTTTTATACCTTGTGATAAATTATTTCTTTATTCTATTTATTGAATACAAAACTTTAGACATTTATTAGAAATATACTCACCACTTCTATCAGATCTCAATAATTTTATGAAGTGTACATTTTTCTTTTATACCAGTTCTTTCAACTATCAAAATATTATAACAAAAACTTCTTATGTCTTTTAAAAGAAATATACCCATGTATTCCAACTTAAATCATAAATTCATGTAACAAATATAGGTTTTAACTAATAGAGGGGGTTTGCATGTGTTAACACAAATCTAAATGAATGATCTCAAATGAAACCCTTAATCTACACGATACCAACAAGTAATGCTTATACATATTGTCTTTTCCAGAATGCACCCTTCACAATTTTTTTAGCTCATGTATCAAGGATAATTCTTTTACCCTATTCTTATTATAAAACAATTCAAACCAATGATGGTCGAAATAAACATAACTAATATGCCACGTCCACGGTATATTTTCAGTAATTGTTTTAACAAAAACTAATTCATGTTCTGTATTTTCAGAGGAAACATATCATTCTTTTCTATCGGAACTTGAACATCTAACTTTTCACTTCCATGTATGTTAATAATAAAACATACACCATTTTCAAAATAAACTACCTACGCATCCTTTTTATTCATGTTGCCCAGTACTTATCATTTTTAACGACCTAAAACATAATATACATTTGGGATGTGTTTAATTTCTCCTTACTTTAGATGTTGTGCTTCCTTTACACGTGAAAACTAATTTGTTATCATCCCACAATTATACTTATGATTTCATAAACTCATCTATGTTTCCAAACGTGTCCTTACTTCCACTCGTGTGATTAGTACAACTACTATCTAGATACCACGCTTCTTTTATACCCTTCTCGGCCACATAACAAAACAGTAACAATGTTATACTCACTTTATAATGATTTTCTTTTAGAAAATTCACGCTTTTCCTATTTATATCAAATTGCTTCTTTCTACAATCATTTTCATAATGACCAAAAATTTTACACTAACGACATTGGACATTAGAACTTGCATACCTTTTGACTAATTTTGATTGTGGTTATTTCCTCTTACTCTTCCACTTGCAAGAAGTTGCTATTGGATCTACCTTCTTCAGGAAAATGGTGGGTACTTCCTCTTCCTCTAGCACCTATGCTAATACCTCCTCTCTCTCTTATACCTTTGTTGTTTATTAGTGACACTTATGATTTGAAAGAATTTTCTAGAGGAAAATTGAATGTCCTATTCAACCTTATATCATGAGTTTGTACAGAGCCCATATGCTCATCAATGAAAATTATTAACATAATTTTTATTGTTTAATGGTACTTAGAACAATAAGGTGAAATCTACGTGGAATACCCCTTAACATATTTAATACAATTTTTTGATCTTGAAATATGTCTCCATGAGATATCATTTGATTTAAGTTACTCATTTCATGAGGAATATATCATTTATAATCTTTAAATCTTTCATTTAAAAATTTTCAAACTCTCGTCTAAGTATTTTGTAATATTACCATTTTTAATATGTTGGTTCCTTGATACGAACGTTTTATATTTTTTCATGCTCTCTTAGATCTTGTTGTTGTTGCAATTGTGGGAAAATTGTTGGGTGTTGGATGAAAAAAATGCCTTGACATCCTTCTTCTTGTTATCCTTGAGAATATATTTCTATGCTTGTGGGATGGCATTTTATGCATTCTAATATGCTAATTTTGTAAAACCATTATCCAAAAAATCACCTAACTCTTGAGACATGAATAATGTCTTCATTTGGATACTTTAATACTCATAATTATTTCTATCAAGGTGAGGAAGTTGTTGAATAAGATTGATGTTGCACATGTATACCATGCTTCAACTAACTTGACCACTAGAATTGGCTCTAACACCAATTTCAAGGATCGTTCTAATACAAAATTGAATGTTATAATCACATGCAAATTGGTAAGAAAAACTCATACACACATGTACTTAGAACAACAACACAGAAAATATGTTGAGTTGTGGAGCTTAATTGCTTCACATTGACATGCTTTGCGAACTTTTTGGAATACACAGTAACTGACATCGGTCACCCTGGGGCCAGTATCAGTTAGGTAAGGAGGAACCGACATTGGTTAGGGTAACCGACGTCGGTTTCTTGTGCGTATTGTTTTATTTAAGTCACAGGAATTTGATGTAATCTTTGATATAAATTTTATCTAATGATTGTAATAGCATATCTAAAGTTCCCTAAGTTTGAATATGCCTATATAAGCTAGAAAGCTAGGGTTAAAAGGTAGAATTAAGAGACAATGAGAAGAGTTGTAAAGAAGTTTCCTTTGGAGAGAGAAAAGAGAAACTTGTGAGGAATAAACTATTGTACATCGTGTAAGGTGTGGAAGGTTACATATCTTCAATTATATATCCTCTGGAATAATATATTGGTTGTTTCTTGGTGGACGTAGCCCACACTAAGTGAACTGTGTTATATCTTGTGTATTATTTATTTTGGTTTATTTCCGTATTTATTGCTTGTATGCTTAGATTTTAATAATATATTTGTACAAATGTGTGATTTAACCCCAACAACTGGTATCAGAAAAAAAATTAGGGTTTTGTGTGTCAACAAATTTACTCACAGAGGGATTTTTGATTGAGTGGGAGTTATATCAATGTCAGAAGAAGGAAAATGTTAAGTAGAGAAGTTTGACGGCTGTAACTATCAATTATGGAAGATGCAGGTGGTATATTATTTGTATCATAAGGATCTATATTTATCGTTGGATGTAAAGGAAAGACGTACAAAGATGACTGATGAAGAGTAGAATATTCTTGACAGAAAGGCTGTGGGATCTATAAGATTGAGCCTAGTAGCACTTGCGGCTTCAAATATTACTGAAGCTAAATCTACTGTAGATTTGATGGATTATTTGGCTAATTTATATGAAATACCCAGTGCTTCGAATAAAGTTTATTTGATGAATAAATTATGTAATTCTAAAATGCAAGAAGGTGAATTTGCATCAAGTCATTTGAATGATTTCTGGTCTATTGTAAATCAATTAAAATCAGTTAAAATTTTGTTTTAAGGATGAAGTGAAAGAACTTTTATTTCTATGCTCTTTGTTAGATAGTTGGGATAACTTGGTAATGGTTGTTAGTAATACAACACCTGCTACTAATATTTTAAAATTCGATGATGTGGTTATTATAATCCTGAATGAAGAAATACGCAGGAAAAGTATAGGAGAATCATCATATGGTAATGATTTGAATGTTGAAAGCAGGAGAAGGAAGAAGGAGAGATCCAACAGCAAGAATAATGGGAAATCAAAGTCTAGAAATGGTAGATGTAAATCCAGAGGTAGAGGTATAACCTGTTGGAATTGTGGAAATAAAGGATATGTAAAGAAGGATTGTTGGTTCAAGGAAAACAAAGAGAATTTTCTAGACAAAGGTAAAGAGGAAAATATTGCAACTCATGTAATGCAAGATTCTCTAATTCTCTTCTTGGATAATAAAATTGAATCATGGGTTTTAGATTCAGGAGCCCCTTTCCATGCTACCCCTAATAAGGGTTATTTTAGAAATTACGTCCGCGGTGATTTTGGGCATGTTTATTTAGGAGATGATGAACCATGCAATATTATTGGTAAAGGTGAATTTCATCTAAAATTACAGAATGGAAATACATGGGTATTGAAAGATGTGACGCATGTTCTAATCCTCAGGAGAAATTTAATTTCTGCAAGATAATTGGGTGAAGGTGGGTACATGGATATATTCACAGCCGAATCTTGGAAAGTTACCAAGGGATGTCTTTTTGTAGCAAGAGCCAAGAAGGTAGGATCATTGTATTTATATATATCTATTACTGATTCCTTTTCTGTGATGTCTACTTCAAATTCATATGTAAGCATGTGGCATAATCGACTAGGCCATATGAGTCAAAAGGAAATGCAGATCTTAAAGGAAAAGGGTAAGTTATCAGATTTTAAAGATGTAGATCTTGATTTCTGTGAGCATTGTATTTTTGGAAAGAAAAAAAGAGTGAGATTTTTCAAAGTTGCGGCAACAAAGAAGAAACAAAAATTGTAGCTTTTGCACTCAGATGTGTGGGGACTAGCCCAAGTAGCTTTTCATGGTGGATCCCAATATTATTTGACTTTCATTGATGGTGCCATAAGAAAGGTATGAGTTTATTGTATTAAGCATAAATTTGAGGTTTATTAAAATCTTAAAAGATGGAAAGATCTAATGGAAAATGAATCCAATTTAAAGTTAAAATGCCTTAGATCTGACAATGGTGGTGAGTACTGTAGTAAGGATTTCAATTATTATTGTTCAAATGAATGGAATACGCGGAGAAAGAATGGTTCCTAGAACACCACAAGAGAATGGTGTTGCTGAAAGAGTGAATAGAATAATCATGGAAAGTGTTAGAATCATGAGGATATATGCTAGATTATCCTTGCAGTTTTGGGCACAAGCAGTAGACACGATGATTTATTTAATTAATAGTGGGCCTTCAAGTGCACTGGATGGTGGAATATCAGAAGAAGCTTGGACTTGAAAAGATTTAGATGTCTATTTTCTTATAGTTTTTGGTAGAGAATCTTTTGTGCATGTTGATGAAGAAAATAGAAAGAAGTTGGATGTTAAATACAAGAGATGTACTTTTATTGGTTATGGCTCTGGTGATTTCAGATTCCGATTTTGGGATTTAGAGGATGCTAAAATAATTAGGATTCGTGATATTGATTGGAATGAAAAGAGAATGTACAAGGATCAAGTTCTAGTACCCAAAGACGAACCAATTGAAAAGTTTGTGGAAGAAAACTCATTCTCATACTTAGAAAAGACATCTACAGGTACTAGTGTCAGTCATCCTGAACTGACATCAATTGAGCTGAACCGGCATTGGTCACCTGGACTAGCATCAGCTATAGAACAACAAGATTGTCATCGGTTAGAATAATCCGCATTGGTTACAGATGTCTAGCATCAGTCACTATCTAAGATTGATACTAATCTACAAAATGAACAAATTGAGCCTCCGGCCCCCCAAATGTTAGTGATAAGGTCATAAAGGGTAAGTATACCTCCATAAATATTTTCACCTTCCTTATCTTATTTATTATTGACTGATAGTGGTGAACTAAAGAGATTTGAGGAAGCAATGTAGGATGAGACCCACATGTAGTGGGAGCATGCCATGGATGAGGAGATGGACTCCTTGGAACAAAAATAGACATGGTATTTGGTTATGTTTCCATCTTGTAAAATAACATTGCAGAAAAAATGGGTTTATAGGATCAAGGAATAATAGGGTGGACATAAACAATATAAGAAAAGGCTTATGGTAAAAGGATTTGCACAGAAAACAGGTATTGACTTTGGTGAGATATTTTCTTCTGTAGTAAAAATGACTTCTATTTGTACTGTATTGACTTTAGTTACAGTAGAAAATTTACATTTAGAGCAACTTGATGTTAAGAAGAACTTTTTTCATGGTGATTTGGAGGAAGATATTTATATGCAACAGCCGATTGGGTATGAATTCAAGGGTGAGGAGAAACTTTTGTGTAGGTTGAAAAATATCTTATATGGGCTCATGCAACATCCAATGCAATGGTATATGAGTTTTGATAGTTTCATGCATGAGCATGGTTATATGAGATGTAAATCTGACCATTGTGTTTATTTGAAAAAGCTTAGAAATGGGATCAATAATATTTTTTTGCTATATGTGGATGATATGCTTATTGCAGGATATAGTATCTAAGACATTTGTGAGCTTAAGTAAAATCTAGCTCACACATTTGCAATGGAGGATTTAGGATCTGCAAAGAAAATCCTTGGCATGCAAATTCTTAGAGACAGGAAGAACAGAAAGTTGTATTTGTCTTAGGAGCATTATATCAATAAAGTGTTGAAAAAGTTTAATATGCAGAATTCAAAACCTATTAGTACGCATATGGTTGGACACTTGAAATTGATCAAAGATCAGTGTCCTTCATCACATGAGGAGGTCAAGTACATAGCACAATTTCCATATGCTTTAGTAGTAAGAAGTCTCGTGTTTGTTATGGTTTGTACCAAACTAGACATTGCACAGGCAATGGGATTTGTGTGAAAATTTATGGCCAATCTAGATAAAGAGCATTGGAAAGCAGTTCAATGGATTCTCAGGTATTTAAGAGGGACATCCAACATGCAGCTATGCTATAGAGGGTCAGATACTTTTTTTATGCAGCTATATTGATTCAGATATGGTTGGTGATTTGGATGGTAGGAGAAGCACCACTGGATATGTATTCACAATAGGTGGGATGACAAATAGTTGGATTTCTAAATTGTAGAAGGGTGTGGCCCTGTCTACTATAGAGGTTGAGTATGTTGCAGCTACAAAGGCTAGCAAAGAGATGATATGGATGAGTAGGTTCACAGAAGAGTTGGGAAAGGAGTAAGAGGATTAAATATTGTATAATGATAGTCAAAGTGTGATTCATCTAGAAAAGTACTTAGCATTTCATTCAAGAACGAAACACATTCAGTTGAGATATCACTTCATATGGCAAGTCTTGGAGGATGGGCAACTAAAATTGGAGAAAATTCATACCAATAAGAACTCTGCAGATATGCTAAAAAAACCTGTAGAAAAGGAGAAGTTGGAGATACACTCCACTTTTTTTGGTCTTCAATTTTGAGACTTGAAGAGGGAGAAATAGGCCAAGGAAATGATAAGAGGAAGAAGTTGTACGATATAGTGCAGCAATTTATCTGCAAGTGGGAGATTGTTGAGGTGTGGAGCTTAATTGCTTCACATTGGCATGCTTTACGAACTTGCTGGAATACATAGTAACCAACGTCGGTCACCTGGGGACTAGTATCGATAAGGCAAGGAGGAACCGACATCAGTTAGGGTAACTGATGTCGGTTGGGTGTGTGTGATTTTTTTATTTAAGTCATAGGAATTACATCTACTATTTTTTATAAAGTTGATCTAATAATTGTAATTACATAGCTAAAGTGCCCTAATTTTGTATATGCCTATATAATCTAGAAAGCTAGGGTTAGAAGGTAGAATTAAGAGACAATTAGAAGAATTGTAAAGAAATTTCCTTTGGAGAGAGAAAAGAGAAACTTGTGACGAAGAAACTACTGTACATCATGTAAGGTGTGGAAGATTGTAGATCTTCAATTGTATATCCTTTGGAATAATATATTGGTTTTTTCTTGGTGGACGTAGCCCACACTGGGTGAACCACAATATATCTTGTGTATTATTTCTTCTAGTTTATTTCTGTATTTATTGCTTGTATTCTTAGATCTAAATAATATATCTGTATAACTAGAGTGATTTAACCCTAACAAAACATACATTAATTAAAATGAATGTTTTTGCATACAAAAATTCTACAATTAGATTTGTGTCTTCATTCACTAATTTAATGCATCCTCTTCTTATTTTTCTCTTTGTTATATTGCAATGACCCAAGGACTTATTAACTTTCTTTCGAAGTAACCAAAAATAGAACCCTAAAATAAGACCCAATACATATTTCAATAGATTTATTTAATAAAAGCAATGTATTTATTGAAAATCATTAAATGTCTTGAAGTTTTAGAAAATTCCAACACATATTTGGTAAATGCATTAACAAAGAGAAAAAATGGGACAAAAACGACCACAAAAAAATCTCTAGCTAGAACTATCATTGTTGTATGAAAAGAAAATCATAATAGACTATAGGATTAATTTGTATGAAGAGTGAGAAGGTTTAAATTCTAGGTAAGGATTTCTTACCTGTTGTGAGATATGCTTAATACAATAAAATCTTATTTAGACATAATTCAAAGCCCAAAAATTTATGAATTCTAAGGTGTGGAGCCCTACATGTAGAACAAAAACCCCACATTTGTAGTGCATAAGGGCTAAATTTATAAAGAATTTTTACAAAATACAAGATTATATTTAGTTAAAAAATTAGAATTAGCCCATAAGGCTTTCTGGATAAATCACAATGCCTATTAAATTTTTCTATTTAAAACATGATTACACCGAAAATAAAATAAGAAAGTAGCTAAGTTCTAAAGCACAAAACCTACCTGTTACAATGTGATGAGCTGGTACCAAAACAAAGACAAGAGGCTCTCCATATCTTTGAATTTGTTCCAAGTTTGAATCTCTTGTGTGGCTCGTCCCCTCCTCCACCCCCACCCAAAGTTGGCTCTCATGTGTGTCTCGTCCCCTCCTCCGCCCCCACCCCAACTCATACAACATCTATCCTTTTGTACTTGGGAGATGTTAATTTTTATCTTGTTTTGAGGTAAATTAGTTAATGAAAACAAGAGGAGATGCAAATGATTATTGCAGAAACGATTTGTATGAACCCGAATTAAATTTTTAAAAATAGTAAAGATTGAATATTTGAGTAAACGATTAAGGGAGAGAAGCAAAGAGACCATAAATTATGGAATGCACAAGGTTGTCAAAGGGATCCCCCTGAGCTTATGTGGTTGAAAATATTCTTGATCAATGGTGAATAAGATGCTTTGGATTTAACATTATTTTATTGAAGAAAAGGAATAATAATAATAATATTTAGTTTTATAGTGCATGATGCCAACTAGTCTTACTTTGGGTTTGCATGATGCCAAGTAGTCCTATTTTGGGACTATATATCATACTTTAATATGCATATTTTAATATGAATGAAGCACTTGACTCTACTTCAAATATAAGGTGTGCATATCCTAATCCATTAGGGTTTAAACTTGTGACCTCTTTTTCAAGAACACAAGGAAGGGAGAGAGAAGAATGAATGTGACATTACAACTTATACTAATAGTGGGAAACAAAATGTTTCCCTCATTTTGTGAAAAGGGCCCATTGTCATTAATGTTGCTCTATCCTTAAGCCTTTATATATCCAATTAGAACTATCTCACAGTCCACCTTAATGACTATACAAACTCATATAAAAAATCAACAAGAAATAATTTGATTGATGATCTCCCTTTATTAGAAACCACTCCAAATAAATGACTACCATAAATATTTATTCTAACATCATAAAGGACCAAATATAGCCTTAAAATTTTACCTAAAATGTGATCAAATATATGTTATTCTTTTTATATAGATTGTTAAAAAATAACATATCCTCAACTATGAACATTACACGTTTAAATATAAAAAATGCAACAATATTTTGATGGGAACGTGCATGAAATATTTATAACATGTTAGCCTAAAAGGAAGACTATAGATGACGCAAGAACAATTACTCCAATAGCTACACCAAAACTATTCTATAATAAAATGTATGTTAGAAAAGTAGATGTGTTTTCTAGCATATAATTTTTGAAGTTGACTTCCTTATGATAAGTTACACCTAATCACTTTTTAATTTATAAATGGCTTGAATTTAATGTTTAAAAAGGTGCATGAAAGGAGATGTATGTTTCCCCTTCAATCAAAATTTTGATATGACTCTTAAAATGCATGTCGACTTCCAAAAATTGGAAATGACAGGTGCAAATGGATGGATTGACCCTTCTTGATAAGAGAGTGAAATCCAAAAACTCTAGAAATGCTCCAACATGTATCAGTTTCATACGGAAAATATCAATAGTAAATAGGAAAACTCACTTTAAATCGTAACAGATAAAACATGGATTGAAAACAAGTTTCATGTCACACATCTTAACAATTAAATAACTCTTATTTGAGACAAATGCATAAATAAATGCACCGAGACTCCTAAAACAAGGCAATCATATGGATGATTCTTTCAAAGGAATGGATAACAAAAATAGAATGGAACTAAAAGATGTTTTGGTTTGCTTATTAATAATTGATGTATGATTAATTGATTTTTATAGTAATAATGTTTTGTTTTGTGTTTCATAATTAATTTATTTATAGGAGATTAGTCAATTATAATAGTATTAATTTATATGTGTTTTTATTATTAATATAAGATTACTTAATTGTTATAATATTAGTGTATTTGTGTATTTATTAATTATTTTTAATATTGATATGAGATTTGTTAATTGTTATGATCTATTAGTGTATTTATGTGTTTCTTCTCATTAATATACGAGTAATTAATTATTAATGTATTTGTGTATTTATTAATTATTTTATTGAAATGAGACTAGTTATTAATTACTAGTCAATAATTTTATAATATTGTAGATTTCTATTTTTTTCATTATTATATTGTATTTTATTCATTATTTTTTAAAGGACTTTGAAAGAGTCTCCCTTGTACAAAAAGGTCTAAAAGTGAAAGATTTTCAATAAATCTTACAAGAAATTAAAGAAGAAACAAGGGAAGAAAAACCACCATACAATCCTATCCCATGTTTAACAACAAGTTTGTGCGTCAGCAAAAAGGCCTCACTTTAGTCAATCATTATCTGAAGGAAGCCAACTAGATACTTCTAATTAAATTTGGAATAAAGAAGACTTGAGTATCTCCACTTTATTTCTAAATCTAACATCTTGCAATTTAGCTCACATCGTAATTCTAACACTTGGGGGGTTGTAGTTGTCCCCTTCTTAAATTAGGTTTTTCTGTGAATAATCACATTTCATCGATTAAGATCAAGAAATACTCTGTATTGTTTATATTTTATTGGTACGGAGAGTAATTAAATATTATTGTATTGGTTTATTGTTGGTGATGTGATACATATGAAATGTATGTATTTTGTAATTATGAAATCTATTCAATTTTTTATCAAAATTATAAAAGAATAGAAAAAATATTACCTCAATTAAAATGAATAATATAATTAATAATTTTCTTTTTGTTGTGCCCTCTGGACATTCTGTGTTGCCTTTGTAACATTTGTGCGACCGTGAGTTATCCAATTCACCCCGCTAATGTAACTCATATGATCATTACTATAATGTGGAGTTCCAATAGTAAAATAAATGTTATCTATAACCAACTATAAAATATGTATTATTTAAAAACTTTTACTCGAACATTAAAGCATAGAAATAACGTTGGATAAAAATGGCAGAGACTAATTGGAAGATGAACGCAATATAGCGAAAGGAGGGTGAAAAAGACTAAATAAAGGTACGTGGCCGTAAGCTTTGTATAGTGGCTGGTGTAATCTTACATGGAAGATATGACAACAAATTAACATAATCATTAATTTTTCATTTGATGTTGACCGGACATCACCGCGTGTACTTGTAAACAAACTTGATAAACAAATCACCTTCTTTATATATTTAGAATAACTATAATTTGTTCAATAAAAAATAATAGTTACACTCTAATCTAAATAACGTGGGGTTTGGTAGGTAATAGGATGAATTAAAGATTAATGTGGTGCCTCCTCCCCACCACTTCAAGTGAAAATCTCAAATGCATGATCGGCGGTCACCAACTTCACAATCATTCTTGTTTTTGTTTGTTATTTTTGGTTGCGATATTCAAATTTGAAATTGTAATCTTAATATTTAGTTTATTTAGTTTATTTATTTATGTCTCTATCAAAAATTTATCGAAGGATCTTTGATCTAGTGGTAAAGTTTATTGACTTTGAATAAGTTCATTAGGGATTAAGTCTTGTTGAGTGTAAGGCCTGCAAATCCCTGACAGGAGAGGTCACTAGTTTAGATCTATGCTTACTCATAACTGTAAATCCGCTATATGCTTCCTCCGAAGCTTGAGCAGAGATGTCGACACACTACAAAATGTAGTGCCCAGTTGAGTACACTTCTCAATAAAAAAAAATTATTGCTATGTTTAATAATATTTAATATTGTTTATCAAACCATTGTTATAATATTTTAATTAGTGTTATTAGAGGTAACAATCTTACTATTTGTAAGATTATCAATATTATTATTATGTATTATATATTATATAAGCAATATCAATACTAGAAGTATTAAATTTATTATCGATAACTATTTTATTATACTTATTATGAATTATAATTTCTACTAGCATAAATTTTCAACTATCCTCCTCTTCTCCATTTCCATTTCCATTTCCTCTACAACACACCAATGAATGCCCAAAATGAGCAATAAAAAACCGAATATTGGGTGGCAGGGAATGACAAGAATGTGTCACCTAAAAAATGATGGTTCTCTTCCTAAATGTAATTCTTCCAACATAATTAATAAAAAATAACTTCATAAATACACATTTGTAAAAAACACCAATAAATGTTAATTTTAATGTTTATATGATGGAACTTATGATTGTCATGTTGACTACTTTGTGTAGTATTACTAGTATATCGTTTATTTTATTTCTCTTTAATCAAATTGGTTATCATTAACATAATCAATAATGTTATAAATTAAAGAAACAACAATAATAAATTGTTATGCCGAGAGGGATTCTACAATTGTAGCATGTAGTGGAGAAGTCTCATGTCATACCTGTGAAAGAAAAAATAAGGCCAACATTATTTCATTATGTCGAGAGGCATTCTATAATTGTATCACGGAGTGGAGGAGTCTCACATCATACCCGTGATAGAAAAACTAGGAGGTCAACATTATTTCAAACAAATATCACTTTATAAAAGTTTTATAACTTTACCCAACTCAACATTTAAAAATCGGATATATCATATTTATATTTATAGTTCGTAAATAAAAATGTTAATACAAAAGAGAGGAGAGGAAAGAGTAATAAATTAGTATGTTTCGAATTATTCGTTCTTAGTTATAAACAAATCATGATGTTTTGTATGTCATGGTACAAATTATAAGATAAAAATATCAAATCAAATGTAACACCCCTCCCATTTCCGCGTCGTCAACTTCACTTTCTTGAGCTTGAGTTGGTCTTACGGGGTGGTTTTTTTGGAACCATATTGGCGTATCAAGGTCATTTTATATTTGCTAATGCCCAACTTAGATGATATTTCATAAGTGACATTTTTGTGCTAGCCAATTTTTTGTTAGGAATATAATTGTTAGTGCTTACATATTAGTAAGTTATCTTGTTTGGTTGGTTAAATATGTTATAATTTTTATGCCTGTAATATTATAAACAGGTCATTTGTTTGCTTGTTTGTACGAGGTAGTTTTCCTATCTCCATGGCTATATAATAGTCATTGTAATAGCTTAATAAAATATAATATTACTATGTTTATTCTGTTCAACTCTGTTATTGTACCATCATCTGGTATCAGAGCAAGAAAATCATCTAGTGGATCTATGATCTGTTTAGATTTTTTTTTTCTTGAACTGGAAGAGCTCCTTGCTCAGGACGGTCAGGGGCTAGCGCAGTCTTCGGGAATCACCCCTCGACTTCAGATTACGACTCTGATCTTGCACACAACAGTGAAAGATCAACCGATGCCATTTCTCCTCTTTGAATTATGCGTAGTGTAGTTTGAAGGACTACATTTTTTTAAGGATCTTCCTATGAATGTAACATTTCACTCTAGTTTTATATGCTCATCTCTGATATGCGTATTCTTATTATTATTTACCTGTGATTTTCTCGTGCCTCTGGAGAAAGCTTGTTATAGGATTGAAAACGAGATAGATTTGTAACAGGCAGAATTTTTATATTTTGTTGCTGTGGCATTTTTCCTAAACGGTCGTCACAACAAATCCGTTCATTCATATTTTTATCAATTTGCTTTGGACGCATAATTAAATAAGAAGTCGGTTCTTTCATCTATTATCATCAACATTTGGTCATGCAAAACGTAAACGAAGTAAGCCTGTAGCTATCAGGTGATATACTCTACATCAGATCCCTTTGGTCCTCAACGTGTGTAAGGTCTCCCGTCTACATGCATATGGATCACCGATCAACAATTGCCTGCTCAAAACATCTCACGTTTTAGATATATTCTCAACACTATCAACAGGAAACTGTGGCTATTTTTTGGTTATATTTTATCTCAATGCAGTCTTGATCTCCTCATTGGGTTGACAACATTGATGCTCCTCAGGGTCTAATGTGCAGTTTGGAAAGGAAATGATCTGGATCGAGGTTGTTTAAGCATTGTCGGTTCTCCTTGATTGAGTTGTCCTCTATTTGTGACAAAAGCATGATAGCTTGATGGTCAGTCCATGAAAGCACGTAATCTTCTCTGCGTTGCCTTTTAAATATGAATGCAAGACATCAAATTTCATTCGGAAATGAGTCCTACTCATTCGTGTCAACCCATTGCGAATCATCAGGACACATTGGTAAACACGGTTCTGTTTGCGAAGGTTGAGTGAAGCTTATGTAAGGAGACTCGAACCCTTACCATTCAATATTCAAGTGTCACGTGAGTCTCACATATTGTGTCGTTAATAAATATATGTTTATAGTCTTGTAAATATGTTCAATTTTTTTTCGAGTTTGATTTAGTGCGTCAAAGTTAATTAAGAAGTTTTGTCATGGATAATGTGTAATTTGTAGTTTATAATCCTAGTCAAAAAGATTCATTTAAATGTGTTATAGGATTAGGATCGTTATTAGTTATTTAGCCATGTTTTAATTTTTTATAGGGTCCTTTGAAAATTAAATCCTTTAGTCATAATGGGCATACGAGTTTTAATGCCATTTAATGGTAAATTCAAATGTTTTTTTGTTATCAAGATTCAGTCATTGTAAAAGTCGTAAACAAAAAATATTGCCTTATAGATGTATTTTTGGTGGAATCTGACGTCTATTTAAGACATGTTTTTTTGTTTCATGGTCACATTCCGCTCATGTAGCAGCATCATTAAATGAAGGCTAGAGGTCAATCAACAACCTCTCATCAATTGCCAATGACGAGGTCGCATATCAAATGAAGCTTCTAGTGGCACTGGTAGTGTCTATACTGTTCGAGATCGAGTGGAAATGATAAAAAACAATGGTTGCTTTTAAGAACATTGCGATTCTTATAGGAATTAATGTGAAATCTTTTTCCAATATATGTCATATTGTTCAGTTTTGTAATATGCGAGCATTGATTCCTATATACTTCCCTAATGTACAAGCATAGTGGCGAACAAAATCACAAGAGTAAGTCACTTCATGGATCTTGAAAGGGTTTGTGGGAGGATCCAGAAAACCACCCAACGTAGACAGTTTATGGGCCCTGTTCACGTCATGTTTTGTGGCGATCCTGTTTAAAACCATGGAAGGAGAGAGCCTTTCTTTTGATCAAGATCATGAGTCACATTGTAGGACATGTTTCACAGGGGTGATCATACATGTAGATGAGTGTGTGGAGGTTTTTCTGCCATGTTCACACTAAGGGGGGAATGTTAGGAATATAATTGTTAGTGCTTACATATTAGTACGTTATTGTGTTTGGTTGGTTAAAATGTTATAATTTTTATACCTGTAATATTATAAATGGGTCATATGTTTCCTTTTTGTAGGAGGTAGTTTGCCTGCCTTCATAGCTACATAATAGCCATTGTAGTAACATAATACAAGATAATATTATTATGTTTTTTCTGTTCAACTCTGTTATTACACCATCATTTACGACCTCATTGACATCAACGGTTCCGCATGTGAATCTCGTTGTGGACCTGTAATAATGTATATAAAAAATAAATTTAAATAAAATAAAATAATAATAAAATGTGAAGTTGAGTTAGGTGGTGGAGTGGGAAATAGAGGTAGGTGGGTGGATGGATGCATTAGTAGAGGGCAAGAGAATTGATGGAGGGTAGTGGAGTGTGGAATTGTGAAGGCATGGCCTGGTCAGATGGGAAAGGTATTAGCATCATTTCCTGCATTTATTATCCTATCAGTGCCAAGACAAGATCTTTAGAACATCTATGAGCATCCATCAAGGTGTGGTGGAAGGTAGAGTTCAGTTCTGTAGTTGCAAGAGCCTTGATAGACATGTATGATGTGGATGCATGCTGAAAGCTCAAGTTGGATATGTGAAAATGATTTGATCTAGTTTTGTTGGCATTGTACGGTATTTTGAAGAAAAAAAGATGTGATGTTCCCCCTTGCAACTCACCTTTTCTACAAGTTATGTTGTTAGTTGTTAATGCCATTGAGTTTGGCAGTGTCTGGTGACTGTGCCAGCCACTCCAATGAAGTATCTTACATAAGACGTGGGTATTCTCATGGGGCATTGTGGATGTTTCCCAAAATGCAACCAAAATATGTCTACCTGATCATTCCTCCTTTGTAAGAACTCTTCTGCTTGTGCCAAAAACTGGGAGTTTAAGAGTTGGTAGGGGATCCTTTTCAGATGTGGCCACCATCTCATGGGTGTGGTGTTGAGGATAAAAATATATTGGGGTAGATTGAGCAGGATTTGGTGTGGATTGATACAGATTACAATAAAAAGAATTCATGTAATTCAACATTTAGGAGGTTTCGAGAAGGTTTCAAACAACTAGCATCACCTAAACTCTGCCTACGAGGATCAAACCAAGCCCAAAATGCTTAAAACTTGCAAAAATTGAAAAATATAACCTATAAGGGTCTTATCATCATCACAACATGCTTAACATATTCATTCATTTCCCATTCATCCATCAACTCATCAAAACTTCATTAAAGTTATTTATACACTCACCTTACAATTTCTTGCTCAACTTCTTTCTCACTAGCTATTGGTCAAGGATGTAATTTTTGAATTTTTGAATTTTGGATGGTTCCTAGGTCTATTACACTATTCCAACATCTCAACAAATATTATTTCAATCATCAATATCATTTAAAATGACCCAACTCGTCAAACTTCCCTTCTTTCTCACAATTGCTTACTAGGTGCTCTAGAACAAGGCATTCTTGATACATTCATGCATGGAGACTTCTAGATCTACCTAGAAGGTCTTATAAACTTAATTAGTTTTCTTTCATAACCCCTAAGTTTTATGTAAAATATTGGAACCCAAATCTTGGATTTTCTCCCTCTACTTCAACTTTACTCTTTTGACTCACTAATCCTCCATTAGGTTTGGGAAAATCTTGCAGCTAGCATAACTTTTTATGCAATTGAATTCAAGAATCAATCTAAATATTTTTGAGCACCTATTTCCACGTTCTAGGTGCATGAGAAATTTCATCATCAAACTCTTATCCAAAATACCACTTCCTTTGAAAACCAACCCTCTAAATTAGGCCTTTAGATTGTGTAAAATGTCTTAGAAGGGACTGGTAAGAATATATTCACTTTTAACTAGTGAAACTCCAAATTTATTCTTAAATATCATCAATTAATCCCTCGGTATTATTCCTAAAAAATTTTAAGGTGAAATTTGATGATCTTGGACTTCAAACATCAAGCCCTAGCACTGTCATAATGAAACTCTCCTAGAAACCCAATAGAGGTTATTTTAGCATGTAACTTTCTTAAATATTTTTTTCAAAGCTCAAGATTTTAATAAGAGGTCTGTTATAATGAGATACAAGAGATAATCTTACCAGTAGCTCTTGAAATCATAATGTATGAAAATCCTTCTTTTCTCAAGTTCTTTTTTGTCCTACCTGTAAGTGTCTACACAACTTCAAGTTTCCATGCCTTCTTCATAGTTTCCTTTGTGCATTGAGTCCTTGGTCATTCTATCATGCTCCCCCTCTATCATCATCTGAAGAATACACCAAACTAACACATTTTCCATACATAAATTTCAGGTTTGAAGGAAGTTTAGATTTGTTCAAACAGTCACAGTCTTACTTGAGCTATAACATTCATGTATCACTAAAAAGAGCATTAGCTTATCCATCGATCTCAGAGTAATGCATACAAAAACTTATAAAAAATTATCTAATGGGTTCATCTTTGAATTATAAAAAGGAACCATAATTTCTTAACTCAAACCAAAAATATACTTTGAGAAGAAAACATAAAAAAACACCAAAAACTGAGCTTTACATTCTTATGTGATTGTATTTCTCCAACATTTTTAATTCTCCTTCTCTCCATTCTTATCCTCCTCATCCTACATTAGGAATGATGATTTCCCCTCTCATGTCCATCACATATTCGAATTCACATATGCATGTAATTCCTACTTGCACATCTTACCTAACCTATATTCGTTAATGACTCATAACTAAGATTTTGTGACTCGTCAACTCCCTATATGCCTCTTCACTTGCCCTTTAACACATTATAGGAATTTTTACTTTAGTTTAAACTATTTCATGAATTTTCATACCCTATGACCCCCTACACCATATCTAGCCACACTTCGAGACCATCTAAACTCCTTAAACCCTCATAAGATTCCTTTTTGATGCTTTACACTTTAAATTGCCAAATAAGAAGGGAAACTAAACTTTGAACTTTTCAAACTTTATAATCCCCACTAAACCTCTTATCATGACTCAAAACCATTTGACATGTTTAAATTGACTACCATAACCTTTCTTGGATGATTTTTTTCATTTGTTGTTGTCTTGTGATGATACCCCTGCATCATGGATCGACCAGGTATTCGAGGGAAATTGACTATGATGTGGGGCACTTATATTCGTGAAGATTTTTTAAATCTCTGGATGAGAGTAAATTTCTACAGGACACTATTGTTAGTATAGAAATATTTGGTGCTATCATAGGTGCTACAATGAGTGGGTGGATTTGTAATGCTTATGGATGCAAGATGTCAACACTTATAGTTGATTCATTTTTCATTATAGGATCCATTACCATGGATGTTGCACCAGATCCATTAATTTTGATAATTTGGTGGTTATTAGTGGGTTTAGATTTTGGGATTTCATCAATTGTTGTGTTATCTTTATTTCAAAATATTTCCCCTCTGATATAAGGGGAGCATAAGTGAGTAAAAATACACTGATGACAACTAAAGGGCATTTCCTAATGTATCTTTTGAATCTAGGATTTACGAAGGGAAAATGTTTGTGGCTTTGGTCACGTTTCATTTAACATATATACCAACTCACCTTTGAGCTCACCCAGAGAATGCCATGTGTATAGGATGTGAAAAGAGTGAGTTTTTGAAAGGATATAAGGACCCACCCTAGAGAAAAGACATTTGATAATATTAATCCAAATTTTGTAACCTTTGAGAGCATCCTTGAAACCTAAGCCAATGGGAGCTTTAGAATAGTCTATGGACATATATCAACATGGATTAAAAACATATATATTCCAAATGTTAAAACTTAGAGACATATTGAAAGCATGAGTTTTTCTTGACCAAATTCCACAATGAATTGTGATCTTGTTGGTCATGAATGTAAACCCTATGGAGCCCCCATTTACCCCCACTTTGTTTACTCACAAGAATGGTTTTCATCCTTCCTCATAAATTTTTCTTTCGTAACTTACATATATAATTTTTGGGTTAAGTAAAATAGTGAAAAATGAGCTAAAAACATTTAATTGATGCCATGTAAACTATTTCAAATTGAAAATTGTGTCAACTAAACCTACCACGAAAATACCTTTTTTGATTTCACTATAGTCCAGTTCCATTGTGAACCGAATAAAACTAAGTTGAAATCTTACTATCATGCATTTACCATTTGTGAAAACCAATCACAAAGGAAAATAGAGAGAATACATTCTCTCTTAACTTCAAAACACGCCCCTCAAAATATGGCAAATGCCTCCCAAGATCGACGCACAAAAAGCACCTCTTAAACGTGTTTCCTAAATTTAACTGATGCAAATCATTCCCTTTTGTACAAGGTTTTCATCCCAACCATGAAGCACTACCAACACAACCATAGACCATGTTTTTATAAGTAGTTCTTGAGGCTACTTCTAAAGATTTCCTATTAGAGGCAGTTTCTCAAAAGCATCAAAATCCATTTGAAACCACCTTGATTTTAGCTCCCATGGTCCCCAAAAATGAGATTTGAAACATCGAACATATTTTTTTTCATACAAAAAATCACTTTTCATGGTTCATTTGAACCGTACTCTCCAAAAATGCAATTTTGCGTAACCATTTTGGACCCAACTCGGTTTAGGATGCTATTGTGAAGTAGTTAAATTTAGCTAAGTGACACCGGAAAAATACTCCCCATTTGAGCATTGTGTATTGGTTTTGGATACCGTATGCTCTTTGTGTTTCTCTATTTAGTAGAGAAGAAGATGGGACTTTGAAAAATTCAATTTGGATTTTCCATGCCCTTATGGCAAGCCCATTTTGGAGGCCATGTAGCCTTAATTGTTGAAGGGAAAACAACCAAATTTAGCTAACTGGATCTAGAAAGTTGCATCCATTTTGAGCTCCACTTATCAGTTTTACAATCCATATTTTTATTGTAATTAGATATATAGTAGAGATTCAATTAGAGGAATTAAACACCTCATTATGATGTTGGGTGCTCTTTTTTCGGGCCCATTATGTGGTCACTTCAACCAATTTACGTAGCAATGCAATTTGAGGCCGTGGACCCATGTTGACTCTCTAAAGTTTTTGTTAGGGATAAAAATAGTATAGTGGTTGATTACATGCACATGGACTTAAAGTACATTGTTCAGAGAATGTAAATAGATGGTTAATGAAATGTCAAACTAGTGTGATGTGACACATCCCTAACCTTCTTTGTGACCAAAGAAAAAGGATATGTATTGGAAACCATAATCTACTATGATACATATGTTCAGATATATTTGTTGCATGTAACACTTGATAGGATACTTTTTCACCCCTTTGCTTGTGTAAAAAAAGAAATATTTTTTTCTTTCCACTCTCCCTTTTTCTCTCTTAAATATGAATTGAAATCATGCTTAAAAAATATGGAATTTAGTTATGTTATTTTTCTCTAATTTAATTTTTTATTGCATGAAAATATCATGCTAGAGGGAGGGTGGATCCATGCCAACAATTTTCATTGATCCATGCTCACATGGTTTTGCAGGATACAAATAAG
This sequence comes from Taxus chinensis, assembly GCA_019776745.2. NCBI lineage: Eukaryota > Viridiplantae > Streptophyta > Pinopsida > Cupressales > Taxaceae > Taxus > Taxus chinensis. The sequence continues at coordinate 656,574,447 of CM034148.1, forward strand.
ATGGCAAAATGGCATGGTTGTAATTCATTTTGTGTATGATTGCAATTTATAAATGTAATTGTAAAAAAAGAGATAAGATATGTATTGTTACGTTTACAGTAAAGTGTCCTTGCACTATTTTCTTTAAAAAAATGTCCTTGTCATGCATGAAGTTTTGATAAACTTATAATTGTTATTTGATATCGAGTTTAAATAATTAGCCTAATTTTACTAAATGATCTTATTGATTTCATTTGTAGTTATGTTGTGAAACCTCCATCATGTATGGTAGAAAGGACTATCTTAATATGAATTTGTAGACACTAAATAATGCAATTTGGGTATTATTTAGTCCCGGTCTCACACTACTATTCATATGGTTTTTGAGTAAAGAAAGTACTAATTAACCCATGTCCTTTGGTCTTTTTACTTTGTTTTTTGTCGTCACTTCCGACCTTTAGCACATACTTTCCTAGTCTATTTTTTTCACTCCACATCATTCTACCCTTGACCGGGGCACCCCAAGCGCCCTAGTCCCATTAGAGGCGCCTTGATCCTTTTCCTAGTTTATATCCATATTTTAGGCAATTTTTAACTATTTCAGTTTTCCATATTCTAGGTGGTCGGCCTTTTCAGGGTTAATTATGAAATTAGAACAAGATAACCATATAAATATAAAGTTATGAGACCATAGTGATAGACCAAGAATTAGGCACTACTATCATCACCTAAGGTTGCATTCCATCTAAGGAATCAGGAGCTCATTTGCATCCATCTGGCTCCATCACAAGGGACAATGCTCGTTCATCTGGATCACACTGCATAGGAGGGAAGTTTATTCTATTCCATCCACCATTTATTAAATTTCTACATCTATTTATTTCTTGCTCCTTCACAAAGTGCGAGTGACACAAGACCTCCTAGGGAACTTCTTTCACACACTCACCTAGAACCACATGTGGGTCTAAAATGTAGTGAAACACTCAATTAGTAAGTCCACCATTGTGGCCCCTGAGGACAGTCCAACCCCTTCATTTGCATCTTTATTTTTTTATGGTTTTGATGCTTGGCTTGGGTTTTTGCAGGTTTATTCTTCATCACTGACTAATAATGACATCTGAAATAATGTAGTGAAATACACATGATAGGCAGTGAAGGCCTCAAATCATCCAGTGACATTACAATTTTGGTTTTTGGACCTCTTGCATAGACTAGGGCACCCCGATCTCATAGCAGGGCACCCCCATCCTTCTCCAGGTGCCCCAATATGCTCAGATTTCTCGAATCTACCCTTTCTCAAGCCCCTATGTGGTCGTTCTTACATTCTGTTTATCCATTTTGTCATATGACATAGTCCCAAAGCAACGTTGAATCAACTAAGATATTTCTAAATCTCCTTGCACATCAGGGTTTTTACATTTCATTTACTTAGTTTCTTAGTTCATTTACCTTATTTATTTAGCTGTTATTTACTGTTTTGCATAACATTTAGCTTAAACTATAATAAGCTATTATTTCCACTTTAGTTTAGTCATTTTGGTGAACCCAAATCGATCTTCACGCTTATAGGAACTTCATTCATTTTTTTTCATCCTAGGGCTTAGTCATCATAAGTATCTCAATCAATGATTATTTTCTTGCAAATCCTGATTCAAGGCATAAAGTCCAACATCTTCTTGCTACTACTCGTATTCGGGCTGATATGCACCCTAAATCGGTTTATAAAACATTTGTTGATGCATTATCTCAACACATAGTATTCAAGTCTAACCCTCCCGTTGATGTTCATACTTTCAAAAATTACCCACCTTTGCAAATCATGTATCACATTAAAAATTTAAGTATCAAACACACTTTAATTGACAATGGATATGAGCTCATTTTTTTCCCCATGTCATTTCTTTAAGTCTTAGGTATTTCCATTCGCGATGTTATCCCATCTTGTCTTTCGTTGTGTTCTTATAATGGTTCTGTTCATCCATTTTTTGGTCACATTACACTACCTATCACTTTAGGGATAAAAATGGTCAATACTGTGTTCTTTTCATTGATTTCCTAGTCTCCTCAAATCATTTTCTTGGTAGGCCATGGCTTCATGTCATGCAGGTTATCACTTCCATTTTACATCACTATGTTGAATTCCTCTATGAAGGAATTGAATATATTGTTTATTGTGACCACGATCCATTCCAATATTATGATAGAGCTCCTAATACTAGTCTTCCTATTCCACACACTGATACTAACAGATGATCCTCAACCTATGGAATAACCACCTTACTTTCCACCACTTGAGGGTGTCGTTTGTGTGATAGATGCAGTTTCTTCTATGCCACCTACTACTGCTACTGCTATGATTACTTATCAGGAGCTTGTCCATCTTGTGGACACCGCTCTATCACCTACACCTTCACATATACTACCTAAACATCCACCATTTACTTTCACACTCTTCATGAATTATTCCTATGTTGTCGTCCAAATGTGCAACAGGGAAATTAATAGTTTTTTAGCACGAAAACTATGCCCCTGTGTCAAATTTTTCAAGTCCTATCATTTCAAGATACCTGGGGGTCAAAAACGTCAATCTGGTCACCCCCTATTTGATGTCAAATTAGTCTCCTAGGTGATTTAGGAAAGTCAATTTAATCCCCCAGGTGATTTTTGTAAGTTCTTAAAAGATGCTATCTTCTGGCAGTATTGGGAAGGGTTATTATTTACCTTCCCAGGACTGGATTAACCCCCCTGGAGTGGAATGGAAGGGCCAAATTCAACATGGAGGTGAATTGAAGACCTTAGAACATCATGGAAATGATTTTGGAAGGTTTGGAAAAGTTTTGAAAGACTTGGAGCAATATGAGTAAAAATAGGGTTCACAAGCCTAGGTAGTACACAAGCCTAAAACAACTATTAGGCTTCAGAAGAAGATTCTGGGAGCTCCAGATGAAGTTAGAAGTAAAACAAAAAATTATAGAAAGAGGATACCAATACCTACATGATGGTGAAATCATATTTTTCACAACACTTTGGTGCATAGGATTTTCACGAAGTTTTTATCAGGTACAAGTGGAGTCTAAAATCACAAATCCATTTTTCCAGGATTATATTAATGAATTAAGACATGAGAACCCCACCATCAGATTCAAAATTCCATTTCCAGTCAGTATTATTTAAGCATTCACCAAGAAATTCCACTGGGAGCTCAATTTATCATTGTTCCAAGTTACCCTCTTAAAGGTAGTTCAGGACTTAGTCATTTTTCGGGGAGGACACGTGTTAGCACTAGGATCCTAGTGGGATTTCATGTCCTGACGTCCCTGAGGTCAGGTACATAAACCCTTGAAAAATGTTCCCTGATCCCATGTGACCTTTAGGACCCTCATGTAACCTCCAGACTTGATAGTTTAGCCCCCAAGTGCATTTTTGGAGCATCCCATTCCCTGTTGTCGGATCAAGCACCACATGTCAGCTCCAGGACCACTGTGGAAACTGATTTCCCTCATGTCCCTAAGGTCAGGGACATAAATAATGGAAAAATGCACCCATTCCCTATGGGGAGTCTTTTGGTTACTCACATGACTGAATTTCAGCCCCTAGGGGCAGTTTTGGAGCATCCATTCCCTATCGTCGGATTAAGAGCCACGTGTCAGCTCCAGGACCAATGTGGAAACTGATGTCCCTCATGTCCCTAAGGTGAGGGAATAAAACATGGAAAAATGAACCCATCCCTCTAGGAGAGTGTTTTGGTCACCCATATGACTAGTTTACATCCCATCGGTGCTTTAAAGATTATTTTGGAGCACTCATTCTCTGCCGTCAGATTGTCACCACATGTCACCATCTTGATCATTGTGGAAATTGATGTCCCTCACGTTCTTGAGGTCAGGGAAATTAGGGAAAAAATTTCTCCCAACTCCAACTCAAAAATTTGAAATTTTTTCTAACTATTGGTTGCTTCTTACTGCTTCTCATTACTTCTTGATGTTTCTAACATCCGTGTGTATAGACATCTCTATCTCCTCCTTTGTAACTCCTCATTATCATTCCTCCATTGTTGAACCTTGAAATATACTTACCATATAGTTAATTCCCTTCACTCCATGAAAGTACGTATGCCCTAGAAGGAAAATTGGATTAAACACAGAAGGAGAAGCACATAAAAAAGGAGAAAACAAAGAAAACTCCATGTCCATGAAACGAGAAGTTGAAGAAATCTCTCAAACGGATGCGTGAAACAACAAGTTATATTTTTATGTTCATTTATCCACCCAAGGACATCAAGAAGACACCTTCAAACTCTCCGCTTGTGCAACAGAGCATCCACAATGAAGAAATCCCACTTCTGGCTCAACAAAGAAAAAATCCAATTTCCTGTCAAACTGTTGGGTGAAGTGAAGTTAAATTTTACATGAAGCACCAGAAGAAAAATCCTATTGTAATGAAATTTATTTCGTCACAAACGGAGGAAAAAAATAGACCTACAATTTTGAGGTCTATTAATGGCTATTACATCTAGAATGCTAGGTCTGAAAATTAAAACTTTAAAATCTCCTGGACTATTAAGCGGGCGGGTCTGAAACTTCAAAGGGGTGATATTGGGAGAAAACCCATAGCAAAAAAATTCACTTCACATCAATCTGACTCCAATAAGTCAACTTTCTAAAAATAAAAGGTCTACTACATAGGAACTGCTATTTTGAGAAAGTCATCAACAGAAGAACCTGCGAAGGAGGTGAAGACATTGGAGGTGGACTACAGCTAAGAATTCACTAGAATGGATATTTTTGACACTTAGTAAAAATAATAAGTGGTCCCATGGACACCTGCTAAAAATATAAAGTCACACTGAAAGAGCATTTTTGGCACAATGGGACATTCAGAACTTCATCACATCAGATCTTTCCATGAATGAGGACCATCAAAATTCATCTTAGGAAACATCTTCTCCTCCTCTCTCTCTCTCTTCCCTCTCCCCCAAATTTCTATCTCTTCAAATTTTCTAATTCTTTGTTGGGGTTTGCACTTTTTGATATGCCTTTAAGTCACCTAAAAGTGACTTTAGAAACATAATGTAAATTAAGTCACATTGATTTTATAAAAGGGACTTAAATATTTGATAAGAATACAAATAGTCTAATATTAGAAATAAGGCATATGGAGGGTTATGAGGAAGATGATAAGTCACCTCTCATTCTATAAATTGTAATTCCATTCCCATTTCAAAGGGTTGGTGATTGATCTTGTAAACTCAAGAGTGTATTGTACCTAGAGAAAGAAATGGAGATAGCTATTTTATTCTACTTTCCTCCACTCTCAAATTTCTTCCATTCTCACATTATGTACAACTTTTGTTTAAGCATTAATAGAAGAAGGATTTTGTAGCCTTTTTGATGAGGAGATTTTAGAAACTATGAGTTCATAATCTTATCTCACCTTGTTTCCATCTGCAAGGTTGTTTCTTCTCATAAATGCATGTGATGATATTTCTAACTAGTGTGTGCAGGAATCTGATTTCCTACCTACAGCATTAGCTCTCCTATGCCTTTTCTCACTCCCCTTTCCCACTCTTAAGAAAAATTCTTCCCTAGTAAGATATTGAGCTAGCTTTGTCGTATGGTCAGTGGAGTGCTCCTATTAGATCCCTGGTTGAAAGGCCACCACAAAAATACACATTTTCTCATGTATGCACATACGATAGCTACACCGGTTAAGTAGAGGGACTTAGATTCCCAGAGCGTTGGCAATAAATACACAATTTTTTCCACCCGAAATTTTTTCTCGCCAACATCCTACTAGGAACATATTCCATTTGATCCTACATGTGATGACACTATATGTACACATGAGGGTTTAGCTCAACTAGGATTTGATTTTGAGGACCTCTATCCTACATCATACACTTTTCATCTTTATTATGGGTTTGTTTGCATCACTTCCACTTATGTCCTTCATGTCTTTCACCTTACGGTATTTCTAACATGCAATCCTTGATCTGCACCACTTATATTGGGGCAATCATGTCTTGATTACATTGGGGGAACTTTTGATCCAGATCATATAGACATTTCTTTCCCCATGACTTTTGGTCATATCTTTATTTGTAATATTTCCTTTCTTGGCTATACGTAATATCTCACTCGTTGGTATGTGCACGGTTTTCTACTTCCTCCTTTTACTGATGAGGAATATACCATGGGTATGTACAATTTACGCCTTAATGGATCATTACGTGATCAACCAAACACTATTTCTTACCAAGTCACCAATCCCTATCCATTCAACTATGACCCTGAAAGTGATGATCTTTTAGATGACATTACATGATTACATCCTTCATCTTACATAATTCAGGGGCACAACATCCAACACCCCTCCTCATACTAGTGTCAACACATCTCTCATACATGAATAATCATACATCAATCTCTTTGCATAGGCATATTCATCCACACTTTAGCTTTGACCATTAACCGATGACACACTCTTGTACTTCGGTTCACACTTGACTATTGAGGGCATACTACACATGAACCCCACACACTACAAAATAGGTACTACACATTGTGGCTCTTCACACATCTTGTGTCATATGTCTTTCATCATGTACTCTACATTTTTTCTACATCATTTCGATCATTGTATATCTACACATCATACATCATACTAGTCTTCATCATATATGTGTCATACTTCTATTGTATACAAATCTAGCATTACATACTACTCACCTCACATATTGCGCATCTCACACTATCAAGCTATCAACACATCTTACATTACATTCTACACATTGCATATTTACACATTTTTCTCATCACATGGTATTTTAATCATCACACATCCTACATCTTCTTCTACATGTTGCACTCACTACCCTATGATGCATTGTCGGTCCATACTCAACTACCGAGGGTTTATAAATCAAATGAACCTTATCCTACTCACATTTTCATCATTCAACCTTCTATCATGCAACATTACTAGGTTAGTGACTTACGTTATAAGATAAATGGTCACCTATTCCTTCATCTTGTAGTGTTATACGCTTTAGGCTACATCACCACTCCCTATATTCATCTTGTAGTGATATACACGTTAGGCCATCACTCCTTTGATCATCTTGTCATGATATACATTTCAAATATATGGTCACCTACACACTTCATCGCTAGGTCGCATATCATCAACACATATACACACTCATCACAATGCATTAGACACAACACACACTTTGACCATTTCCTCATGACACACTATCGTTTACGGTTTATTCTTGATTGATGAGGGGGAAATACCAATTGAGCCTCAATGCATAAAAATCTATTCACTTAGGGGGCACATGACTCCTATAATCCATATTTGATTCCATTCCATCCATCCACAACATATTGCATATCTTGGCTGATTTTACTCTTCATTGCATTTTCTCATATATGTTTGCTTATTACACATGCTAGATAGATACATTATATGTCATTATATTTACCATACACACATGCATGTTCACACCTTTTTTTAGTTGTGATCACAAATCGACATCTATTACATGTAACATGGATGCTCTCCTTCTACCACTCCTACAACAATTATTTAGGGCATCAACATTCGTAGAATACAACATTTTTTTTGTAGGATTGCTTACTTCCATGGCTATTTTTCTATTTTCCTACTATTTTTTGTCTCTTATTTTCTCTTGTATGTGGAAATTTCCATTTTTTTAGTGTGCACACTTTTTTTTCTGTATGTGGCCATTATGGATTTGCATGTCTTGTAACATTGTGAGTGGTGTACCATATTTATAACCTAATTTTTGTGGTCTATGATTGTCTTCATTCATGTTTACTTTCTTTCTAGCTTCTACATTGTCTGCATATCTTATACTTGTCTTCTACATGAAAGATTGTTTGTAATAACATTTGTTGCTAGCCACTTGTTTGTGTGTGCCTTGGTTTCTACCAAGTGCATTCCCTCCCCCCTATAGGGCATAGTTTATGCGATTGGTCCTCATTTGGGGATGCATCCTCCTATCGGCGAAATCACATACACCCCCAAAGAGGGGGGTATAATTTGGGGTTTTACACAATATTCAGTGTTTTCTATTGACAGTGTTTACTTTAGTTTCCATCCTTGACATTGTGGGTTATATAATGAGTGGGTTCAGAACAGACTACAAACCCCATACATAGTGGATTTTAAAATACAAGTTGTCCTTAAAATTTTAGGGAGTAGTTACAAGTTAGAGGATACAACGGATTTCTTCTCTATACTACTTTAGCTAGTGGCATCAGATCACCCAAAAAACTAGGCCGTACAAAGATCTCTTCATACATATTTAGGGAAGTAGTTACAAGTTGGAGATTAATGCAACTTTCTCCCTACACTTCTTTGTCCAAGGTAGCATGAGATCACCCAAAAAAATTGTAGTATGGGATATCCCTCTCTAAACTCTTGCAGTATGGGATATCCTTCGCTAAAATCTTTTCTCTCATCCCATATCAGGTTCACATGCTCCTTTTTTCATGCTTCCATTTACAATATTTTTACTATATACATGCAATTCTACACATATACATGTGTATTTGACCACTTGATCATCTTCTCTTTGCAAGGTCATCCATATGAGAAGAAAGCACTAAAAAACAACAACATTTTGTGATAGCACACATCTCATACTAACATGTAGGTACATCACAAACATCGGTAACTACACAAGCATCTCCTCCCTCGGTTCACTATCATCAATTTTTTCTCTTTTGCATCTTTAATTTTCATGCTCCATATTTTTGTCACTCCATGCTTTCTCTAGTCCTTCAACACACTTTCTACATCACTCTACATGGACATCAGGTAAGCATCTCTATCTACTCTATGTTACTAAATATTTTGCTCACTAACATAAACTGGGGGGAAATGTAGACACTAAATCATGCACTTAGGGTATTATTTAGTTGGGTCTCATACTACTATTCATATGGTTTTTTAGTAAAGAAAATACTAATTAACCCATGTCCTTTATCCTTTTTACTTTTCTTTCAGTCGTTACTACCGACCTTCGGTACATACTTGCCTAGACTATTTTTGTCATTCCACATCATTTTACCCCTGTCTAGGGTGCCCTGGTCCCATTCGTGGTGCCTTGATCCTTTTCCCACTTTACTTCCATCTTTTGGGCACTTTCTAACCATTTGAGATTTCCATATTTTTAGTGGTTGGCCTTTTCGGGGTTAATTACAAACTTTGAAGAAGAGAACCATATAAATATAACGTTTTGAGACCATAATGAGGGACCAAGCACTAGGCACTACTATTATCACCTAAGATTGCATTCCATTTAAGGCATCCAGAGCTCATTTCATCCATCTAGCTCCATCACAAGGGAAAATTTTGGTTCATTTTCATCACATTGCATATGAGGGAAGTTTATTCTATTCCATCCACCATTTATTACATTTCTACATCTAGTTATTGCTCATTACATCACAAAGAACAAATGGAAAGAGATCACCTAGGGCACGACTTTCACACACTTACCTAGAACTACCTTTGGGTCTGAAATGTAGTTCACCACTTACTTAGTAAGTCCACCATTGTGGTTGTTGAGGATAATCTAATCCCTTCATTTGAATCTTTATTTTATTTGGGTTTTGAGGTTTGGCTTGGGGTTTTACAGGTCTTTTCTTCATCACTGACTACCGGTGACATCTATTACAGTTCAACAAAATACATACAATAGGAAGTGAAGGCCTCGAATCATCCAATGACCTTACAAGTTTGGTTTTTGGGCCTCATGCATAGACCAGGGTGCCCAGATCTTAGACCAACACACCAAAAGCACCCCCATCCTTTCCCAGGGGCCCCAATCTACTCAAATCTACTCTTTCCTGAGCTCCTGTGTGGTCATTCCTACATTTTTTTTATCCAATCTGTTCTGTGATATAGTTCTGAAGCATCACCAAATAAGATAAGATCTTTCTAACTCTCCTTGCACATTATGGTTTTTACATTTCATTTACTTAGTTTCTCAATTCATTTACCTTATTTATTTATATGTTATTTACTGGTTTTCATAACATCTAGATTAAACTACAATAGGCTATCATTTCCATTTTAGTTTAATCAGAATTAAAATTAAATTGTTAGCGTTTTCAGGTGTTATGAAAATGAAAATGTGGTCATGTCTATTAACCTAATTTCGGATTATGTATTGTTAAGAGGGTAGATATATATGCTAGCTGGAAATGAATATATATATATATATATAGTGTGTGTGTGTGTGTGTGTGCTCCAGTGTGAAAATTAATAAATAAACATCTTGTGTATGTTATATTAACTACCTTGGATTTGTAAGAAAGAAACGTACACAAAAGGAAAACCTTAGCATAAAATTTTGTACGATTTAACTTTCTTGTGTGATCACCTTCATGATGTAGAAAACTAAGATTTTAGGATGATCATAGTTCATTATACTCAATAGAACCTTCTAGCTTAAGGGAAATAAGATTCTAAATTCAAGCTACCATAATAACATATACGCACATTAACATTATCACAAAACCCCCTTGTATGAATGGTAATATTTGAAAATTATCTTGAGTATTTGGGTTCCTCTTAGGAACTGCATTTTTACGTGTGGATAGTAATAAACTGATAATGGTGTGTTCCATCTACTTTCTAGTGATTAATTGGACCTATAAAACCCTTTTTCGTGCTAAGAAAATACTTAATTCTATTAATAGTTGTTTCCCTATTTATACTTGAGTCAAGCCTCGTAAGATCATGCCCATAGCTTAGGTATGTTCATGTGAAGAAAGATATTCACTGTGTACCCTATCACATTGGGTGTATGATCATTTTCCCTAGGTATCATAATTTTAGTCTCATATTGGACAAGCTATCCTTCATGTGTGTGTTTTCCTTAGTGCTCTAGCAGATAGCCAAAGCCTTATGAATGTCTTTTGGGGTGTTTTTACCTTCAAATGATCTCATGAAACAGATTTACATGAAATGAGTGGAAAATGTTTCATAATTTACCTATGTATAAATGTTTTAAGTTTGAGCCCTTATTCTGCTCACAAATAGAAGGGTTAACTTGACAAGAAGTACCTTTGGTTGTGCTAAGGTTGTAAAGTAAGGATATTTGGTTTCCCTAAGTTTTTCCTATTAGTATTGTGTAAACCCTTTTAGGCGTTAATAAAATTAGTTGATCATGGACCTCTCATGCGATTTTGGGTGAAATACACTTTAATGTATGTTTACCTAATGTGAATTGTAGTGAATAGAAGCTAATAGGGTTTATAAAATTGTAATTGAATGTCTCCTTGTAACAAACATCTATTACATAAATTACCCAGGTGTTTGACAAAATTTCCACGCTACCTATTCTAGATTAGTGAAAACCGAACGAGAAATCAAGAAACCTTGAAATATGGAAGGGTTTAGTGAACCTCATGATGTGGATAGGATGGTATGGTATGGGAGCACCGTAAATGATCCTCCTCATATCAAGTCTCGTACCTACACAATAACGAAATACTAAACGTGAAAGGGGATTAGTAAGAGATATGGTAGGTTACTCGACAAGAGTTGGCTACGAGAAGAGAAAAATTCTTAGAGAGGATGTCAACCCACGTAATGATAACAAAGAGTGATAATATGATAGCAAGAAGGAAATAATGATAACAAAATATGAACAAGTATCTGATAAGATAATCTAACTAATGTGATGATCAAGGATGACAGTGATGGAAAATGAAAACAAACCATAGAGGGTCGATGATGACTTGAGATTAGGACAGAGAGTCAATGATGACCTGAGAGTAGAACAAAGAGTCAATGGAGATCCAAATAAAACTGTGAAGAACAATGGAAAAATGTGGAGTTTAAGATGTTATAAAGGATAATTGGATGTTTCCAGAGGAGTGGAATGTCATAGGGTTGGATTGGATTTAGGATATATCATTTGGGATTGCATCAAAAATGAATAGGGTGGGTTATGTATAGGATGTAGAAAAATGTAGGTTATGGGTTGATGGTGACTGGGTGTGATCGACGGTGACCAGACTAGAGATGAAGTGCTAGAAAGTAAATGGGATAAATTGCTTGATTTGGGGATGGTTTAAGCTAACTAGAGGCTAAATCAAAGCTCGAAAAACACCTGCAAGTACCTTCAAAACATTACAAGTGTATGCACAAACCAAATATCTATAATACTCTTTAACTGTAAGCCCTCAATGAAAAATAAAGCACCAAGATATTTCAACAGATTATAAGAATCCATAGATAACATAGAAGGAAATATGTCACAAAATTACATAAGTCTCAATATTTTCTAGATCTTTGAGAAGAGGAGTAGGGGTGATCAAATAACCCAGGGCAGGCTCAATGGTGACCTAGGTCATTCATCGATGAATAGGGTGAGAAGACTTTCATTTGAACATTAGAATGAGAAATGGGGATGAGAGTAGACTTTTAAACAAGTTATAGGCTATTTTTAGGACTACGTGTGTGTAAGAAGGTTAAATGGCTATGAGGGAGGTGGAAGGAATCTTAGGAAGGGATAAGGTGAGTGGGGGGAATCCTAGGGAAGGAATAATGAAGGGTAGTAATGAAGAGGGGTGGGAATCCCACGACAGATGATTAAATGAGGGTATTTAGGGTAGACTTAGGATAATAAAATGTTATAGGATGTATTTCAGGTTTATTTGAATTATTTTAGGATTAATGGGATTAATGGGGATCTTTAAAAATGGGAATATGGGAATTAATTTAGATAAGGGGGGATGGTGATAAAATGGGATGAGGGAAAAAATAGAATAATTTAAGGGGAAAAAGATGTAATTTTAAAAATAAAAGAGAAACAAGCATGCTAAATGAGGGTGGAAAGCGAATGTAGGATGAAGGCATGAGGAGGTGCCAAAAAAAGGTGTCTACATTCTACCCCTTTTTGTTGAGGGGTTTACAATAGAAAAATGCGAGGTAAAAATGAGAAATGTTTGATAGGTTAGACAATGAAGGGGTATTGGTAAGGTGATCCCCCTCTAACTAGTGATCGATGACAAGAAGAAGAAGGGAATTAGTCATTGATTTGAAAGAGATGAATTAGAAGGGAAGGTGGGGAAGAATGGGAAAATAAAGGAAGGATGCCCCAGGGAAAAAGGGGTCTGATAATAACAATGATTAAAATATGGTGATGATTTTACGAGTCACGTTGGTAGCGAACAAAGGGCATGATCTTGAGGGAGATGATGGTAATGTCCTACAGGCTATTGAGTCAGCAAAAATAACTATGAAATAGAGGGAATCCAATAGGAAACAACTCAAATGGATACAAGTTGTGGGGACTAGTGGGTCATAGACACATATCAAAATCATGTGTAACCAAATGCGAATAAAGTGCAAGATCCTTCGTATATGAGGAATCAAGTGAAAAGTATGCGTATTTAAATAAGACGAGGATAATGGTAAAAATAATGATGATGCCCCAGTGAAAGGCACAAAAATTTTGGTATGGATGCTTTATCAAAAAAGGAGAATGGAGAGTTTACTAAATGAGACAGATGGTGGAATGCAGGAAAGGGATAAACTGGGTCAACGGTGCTTGAAGTGAGTCGGCAGTGACCCATATAAATTGGTGGTGATCCCATAGGAGTCAACTGCGATCAAGGGGGTAGTTATATAAGTCTGTAGATATTCCCATAGCGGTCATTTTCACACCTAAAAACTATGATTGGGAGCTCTAATTGATAAAAGGAGGTTGATTTTGTGAGAAAAATGGAGGCTGGAGAAATAGTGAGGAAGAGGTCGAGGACACACCTGATTGTGAGTAATGGAAACCCTGGAGTTTTTTAATTTATTTAATGTTTTTATTTATTATTTTTCAATTTTCAAATTTTGGATGGGCACTAGGGGTGGTCGGTGGCCACCGGAGGTGATCACCATCGAACCAACCTAATAAGGTGGTGACTACGATGTGGAGGTGTTGACCCTCTTTGGTTAGTGTCAAATGGGTATGATGGAAGTAGTTTTAGGATAGATGTTGATTTTTGATGATGGTGTGATGAAATCGGTGATGAAGAAACTTATATTTGAATGGTTTGTTTGTGATTGTAGTCTCGATAGATGCTTTATTTGAGAGATAGAGTCCCCACCTTTTATGATGAGATCAGGGGAGATATATTTGATGTTGAGTGGGATTACTTAGTGAAATTGGGGTTAGGTGGTTTCATACATTATCAGGGGATACCACAAGATGTGGATTTGATGATTGTAGTGGTGGAGAGGTGGGATGTGAGCACATACAAATTTTGGATGAGGATAGGTAAGATGACCATCAATTTGAAGGATTTGTATCGCATTCCAAGGTTTCCTATACAGGGGGAGAAAATAGTTCCCATTACAATGGATAATAGATTGGTAGTGCTGACACAGATGTTTGGAGCCGACGCCACACATATTACATTCACTTCAAGGTAATTTGGATATGAGATGAGATATGACCGCAAAGTGCCACAAAGCAAATTGATTTTCCTATTGATGATGGTGATATCATACTACACACTTCCAGATTTAGGGGGTGCAAGGTTTCCATGGATGTTGATAGGGTTTCTAGCAGATATAGTGGATCATCAGACCGTGTTTTCATTTGGGACAACATTACTAACACATGTTTATTTTGAGCCATTGATATACAAATTGGGGAAGAGGATAGGATTGGATGTCATATTCATACTCCACTACTGGGATTATGAGCACATAATAGTTATTAGGCCACCAGGGCTACCGTAGGTCACAGGGGATCACATTGAGCTACTTGCGGGGATTCTAAGATGGTGAGCTGATTCGGCCTATGGAGATAGAGGTGCATACTGGTATTTAGATTGGATCAAAGAGTTATATGTTGATCATATTATATGGTGGCCATATCAAGACTTCCTGACATGGCTTGGAGTGGACATTGAGCTAGCGGGGATGAGGACTAGGTGGGTGCATGGATGTGAGCATGAGATGATCAAGGTCGTGTAGTTTGACATGGTGTGATGGTAGTTTGGTTTCATCTAGACAGTTCTGAGGGAGCCTATTGTGTATAGGTGAGAGGAGGGATACATGGATATACTGAGTCCCATTATGATGGATCCATTAAAGGAGGCTCCAACGTTGTGGGAGGATGATTATGATGTGGGAGTTGGCATTGGGTTTGAGGATTAGATGAATACTACGTGGGTGGCTAGGGTAGCCGGAGAGGGAGGAGAGAGAGATGACTATGATGTGGTGGAGGTGGAGGCAGAGGAGGAGGCAACTCTTGGAGGTGGTTATGGGGGCGAGACTACAAAGGTGGAAAATCTACATATAGAGCTATCTTGAGTGAGGATAAATTGATATACCACTCAGTAGGAGCTACAAATCTTTCAATAGGAGAGAGATGTAGGGACTCGGAAGAGGGACCGAGCCATCTAGGACAGGTACCGGTATTGAAGATAGAGGGAGGTATATAGGGTCTGATTTAGAGATCTTGTTACCATACTGGTAACAGGGTCAACTAGTGGTGTATCAATGGCACCGCAAGGAGCAGGACAGGTGGCACCTCTTGATATGATACCGATGGATTGATATAAGGCCTTGACAGTAGAGGTGAAGTGCTATGATCAGATAGAGGGAATTACCTCAAAGGGGTAAGAATTTAGGATTTTTGATGTTGACTTCATTGGTTTTGATGACATCTCTGCTTTGAGAGAGGACCTGTAGAGGTCAATGATGTACTGAGACATTTTATTTTAATGATATATGATATATATACTTGATTTTTTTCATAGTTTAACATGTGTCTATTATATGATGTGATGATTTGATTCATAGTGATGTTTATGTGGATTTGAGATAATGATGATATGTGTTTCCTTTTATGTGTTTGGTGATGATGATGAAAATGTATAAATGTGATTGGATATTATTTACATGATTTATGATTATTGGAAAATGTTGATTAAAAATGGATGTGATGGATAATTGATGATGTTTAGAACATGTGAAATATGGATAAATAGTATGCAAATAATAGATGTGATTGATGATGTTTAGAAACGTGAAATTTAGATAGATAACATGTAGATAATTGATGTGGTTGGTCATTAGGATAAGAAGAAAAAGATAGGTATGGAAAATTAGAATAGGATGCAACTTGTTAATTGATGACCTATGGGTATAAAAAATGCTACATTGTATCAAGGAACGTACAGGGAAATGATTCCTCCAAATGTAGTGGAGGTAATTGAGAATGAGATCCAAGTAACACAATACACATGTGACCCTAACATGTGTTAATACATAACTAGAAATAGTTAGTTAAACCAAAATACCATGAGGAAAATATGGATGAAATAATCTCATAAACCTAATGTTGACATGACAAGAGGGGTTTAGGATGCAAATTGTACATGGGAAGAGGGTTCTCCATAGGTAGATTTCCGTAAATCTATGTCCCAACTCTAGGTAGGGGAAAGAGAGAAAACTGATCGATGTGGGAATTTTTCTATGGATGCTAATAGAAGGTTGATCAATGCGGGAAGCCTTCACTACTATGATATATGAGAGTAGTCATCCTTCGAGGGTATGGTCGAATTTATACATAAATGATTTTTACATGATGGTAGTAATGATATATCTGATAGTTTTCCTTCAGGGGATCAGTCTAATTATTTGGCTTGATTTTTTTTTTCAGAGGAAAAATTGTGCTTCAAAGGAGGAGTCTGTTTTTTATAACTTTGAAATTGATAGGAACATCGATGAATTTTTATTTTCATATTGGGAAGAGCTGGGAATAACTAGGTAAACCACTTAGGAGGGGATAATGTATGTACAAGTAACACCTTTAGGACCCTCAATGTGCTTGTAATAGGTTCATAAGAGGGCGATGGATGTAATTATTGTGGAGTTCTCACCAAGACGATAGAACCTATCCATAAGGAAAATGATATGGATAGATTCGTGGTGCCCATATTTGAGGTCATGGCTAGAAAAGTGACGGAAGACCACATAATTACAAATAATTACAATGGTGGATGGAAGAGGCTAATGATGAAGGGATGATTGAAGGGTAGGACTAAATATATATTAGTAGGTATGCTAACAATAGAATGGTCACAAGTGCAAAGTGTTAAGAGGCTCTATTTCCAGTTTACCATCAAGGTAGGCCAAACATTAGGCTCCTAATCTATATTTATATGTAATGATGTATGATCCAATATAATTGGGGGAAAACTTTCCACGTTGGCTCCTATCTAAAGTAGTGATGTTATGATTTTATTTAAGGAAAAGGTCATGATTATTGAAGTCGTGAAGGTCTAACGTGCTTGTTATAAGCATAGTAATTCGATCTTGGTACACTTGATGGTATTCAAGGGTGATAAGGTGATGTTTGTGTAACAACTCGAGCTATTCTAGACGATCCTAACGATATTCCTCATCATAAATAAAGTCATCGAGGGAAACACATAAAGAAGGAATCTGAACTTCAAGAGGAAGGAAAACTTGACAACCATAGATGAGAGAGAAAGGCGTAGTACTCATAGGGGTGCAGATGCTAGTATGGTAGGCCTAAAGAGCAAAGGGAAGCTGAAGATGCCAATTACGAATTTCTTTATTGATAGTTTTAATGAGGATGTTGTGTAAAATCTTATTAGAAGCTTCATCCTAGCCATTGGCTTGAGGGTAGTAAGGAGAAGAGAAGATAAGCTCTATGTTGAATTTGGTGCCAAGATTTGTAAGGTATTTGTCATGGAAGGAATTTTTTTTGTCCATAATGAGCCTATGAGGGACACTAAAATGGAAGATAATGTGCTGATAGATGAAGTTGATGATCAGACTAGCTTTAATTGAGGTGAGTGGAATTGCTTATGTAGACAACTTAAATCCACTTCCACAATTTTAATGCTAAAGTGGTACTCATTATCTTCTATTTCACTATTTCCATTATAATTAGTGATTTTTGCTAATTAGCTAACGTTTTTATCTAATTTTGTCAATTAACAACACTTCGTTAATTAACTATCTTCTATCACATTTCAGATACCAACAAATGACACTTTGTTAGTTATAATCCTCTTCGAGTTAACAATTAGCTATTAATTACCCAATTAAGTCTTTTAAACAAGAATTTAATCAATAAACCCTTTTATTGGCTAAATACCACTTTCAAATGCTTCTAATCTTATTAAATTCCTCTTCAAACACCTCCAATTATTTTATCCTTCTAATTAATCCCAATTGATTAATTAAAGCACCCTCAACTCCCATAAAGTGTTAACTCACTTGTTAACTCACCTAGATAAGGTTAATTAACCAAGATTTATTTTATCATTAGTCCCACATGTACCAAGATGCAAACATTTTCCAAATAGAAAGCTATAAAACAAACCAAGCTCCTACCTTCACACCTTAGACCATGTTTTGAATAACATTAATCATATAAAACATATGATCCTTACTCCATTGTTGGAACAAATTGCATCCCTATTTGCATCCATTTCTTCAAGCTAGTTAGTAAAGGAATATCTAATATGGCCTTGTAGCCATTGTTAGAGAGGTCCTTTCACCTTCAATGAAGTAGCAACAAAACACATTTTTATTACTTTTGATCTTCATAGGTTCAATTTATTTAGCAATCAATCAAACATAGTAGGAATGCTTGTTGTTTAAATGGTTAAATTCATTTAGATTTCCTTTTGAATTCCATTAAGCTTTTATTTTGATGGTTCATTGATGAATTTCATAGATTAGCTCTAAACCACTTAGTGCTATTTTATGTTTGAATTGATTTTCTTAAAATTTTATTGAGTTCACATTTGACACACCCGGTGGGACATAATCCATTGTCCTTTGCATTCATTTTCAAAAAATTTAGATTAGTTTCAAAGTTTTGATTTAACTAACCCTCTTTTGCATTTATGGATAAATATCAAGTTTCTTATCTAGTCTAGTTAGGATTGTCTTGCTTTTGTGCTCTTTGTAGGATCAAAGGAGGTGAGGTGTTGTCAAAATTGAACCAAATTGACAAAGTTTTGAGATTTTTGAGAATTTTTGAGAAAATTATCGTGTTTTGACCACCTACAGGAAATCTATGCTTGTGTTACTCTTCCATGTGCTAGTGTTGTAAAGGCTGCGTTGGCGTTGTGAAGTGCATGCTCACGTTGTCAAGGTTGAGCTCAATTTCTAAAGGTCATGCTCACATCTATCTAGGCATGTCTACATTATACTTTTTTAAAGATGATTGTCTTATCCATGTTGGTGCTATTAGAAGTGCGTTGGTGTCTCTCTGGACGCGCTAGTGTTGTATTGTTTTGTTCCATGTATTTGTTTTGTGTCATAACTATGTTGGTGTGTTGAATTCCACACTGCTATGTTAAGGAATGCACTGCCATTGTCAGAGGCATGTTGGTGCTCAAAGGAATGTGTTGCTGTGTAAAGGGGTGTGCTAGTGTGATTTGTTAAAATTTACACTAACTTCAAAGTTTAAAATTTTGATTTTCTATTTTTTATGTTGATTGCAGGTTTTTCTAAATTTTTTAACTGTTTTTAACATTTAAAATC
Source organism: Taxus chinensis (assembly GCA_019776745.2). Lineage (NCBI taxonomy): Eukaryota > Viridiplantae > Streptophyta > Pinopsida > Cupressales > Taxaceae > Taxus > Taxus chinensis. The sequence goes on from CM034148.1 coordinate 656,594,007, forward strand.
AAATTTCTAACAAATTTAATTAAGCTTTGATGAATTCTTTAGTTTCCATCCTTTGTGAAATTTATTCTAAAAGTTTGTGTATGCTCTTCTCTTACACCTTATGGTGATCTTGAGAATCAAAAGAAGCTTTTAGTTTACATTTTCTAAAATTTTTGGTTAAATTAGAAACTTTAAATCCTTCATTTTGGCTTAAGAGAATGCACATTTACCAATATTGAACAGCTAGGTGCAAAAGAGATGCAAGCTTTCCCATAAATGGTTCATTTAATTGAAAATATTTCCTTTAATTTTTAGTTGGATTATTTGTTGTGTATACTCTTTTCTTGTGTCCTCTGACAATATTGAGAATCAAAATCAACCCTTGATCATCTTTCAATTAATGTTATTTACTTGGAAAAATAATAAATTTTGAATTGTAGGTCTCTATTATACGCTTGGTAAAGAGTTGGGACTCTAACTACACATGTGTTGCAGGTTGCAAAATGGTGTTCTAAACCAAATTTACTAATCCAAAAGATAAAAAACACACCACATCATTCAACATGTTGTACTTGTATGTTTTGGTTAAGAGCTATCGCTCGTCCGCTTTGAAATGGGAGAAGTTCCCTTGGCATAAGCCTTAAAATCACAAAAGGGATGCTCCCAAGGACCCCAAAGTAGTCTACGCAAGAGGGAATCTTGTGGAAAAAATGGGAAGTGATCCGCTTACCTTCTTGTCTTGTATACACTTGTAAGATTTTAGTGTAAAAATTATCTTTACGCGTCTTCAGTGAGATACAACTGAACATATTTATTGATCATTATATTGAAGGGGGTAAAGTAAATCCTAGATACTCCAAGGTTTATTTAGTGTGACTTCTTTGGAAAACCCCGCTCATAGAGGTAATTTGTGACACCTAGTTGAGACAAATAATTAGGAAACCATTTCATCTTGGAGCAAACTTGACCAACTCAAATCCATTGTGTTTCACAGAGCTCTCACAAAGTGAAAACTTGTTTGGAGTCAAAACCTTGTTAGTAGAACGAGGTGAGAGTCCATTTAATTTGAAACCATGTGTTATTTCATCACAAAACTTGCAACATGTTACTTTGTCCTAGTTTTTCACTTGTCCTAAGACAAGGAAAAACTTTGCCAAAGTTACTCTTAATTTATTTCATCCCCACTTGGATTACTCCTTATTTTTCTTGTGTCCCAATTGGGACAAAAGAAAACATACTTGTGTGTGCTATTTATTGATTGTGTCCACCAATTTTGCACTCATTTACATTCATCGTTTCTTGAGACCTGGATGTAAATGTTGAAAGTATGTTGGTACGTCTTCTTATCTTAATAGCCATTTTATCTTAATACCCCTGTCAATATTTTCATTATAGATAGGTTGTCTCATCCTTGAATTCCTTTGAGCTGTTACGATTTCTCATATCCTATCAATACAGTTTTGATACTTAAGTCTTGTTTCCTTTGTGAAACTTGATCTAAGTCTCTTAGTTGTATTGTTACGTTGTTTGCATAAAATAACAACTTCTTACTATACTTAGATTTGGTTTTGATCCTAATATCTCCTTAAGTTTTGGAAAAGTGTCATTTCTCTGTTCACATTTTGGTGACATCATTTTGATACTAAAATATTGATTTTCTCATAAATATCGACTAACGTATCCAAATAGTGTTATTGCACTGATCGCATTAGTAGCATTCTTTTTCAAGACTAGGACTTTTTTGTGTTTAAAACTAGTTTAAGTATATCTTGTTAGGAGGCTGCGTCAACACTTTCTTAGTATTTAGGTATTGTTTATTTGAAAACTTGACCTAAATAGTGATAATATGTTGTCACTATTTACGCCAAACTATACTTAGAAAACGTAGGGAGTAACTTTTCTTGTGGATAAGATCATAATATTGATTGTTTGAGTTCTAGATTGCTTTTTACTTGTGTGTTCCCTTTTTATTGAGTGTGTCATTATTATTCATTAGTGTCCTTACGGCATATTTACTTTGAACATATTCTTATTCTTTGATTAACATTATTTGTAATGATTTGACGTCGTTAGGATCCTTCGTTTTGTCTTAAGTTCCCTTTTAAATTGACCTAAGAAAAACTTGTTTCATTATGCTTCCCTTGACAAGGATGGGGGATCAAAGAATAGGGTTAGATCCTAATAGAACAAATCATGAATCCTCTTTCAGAGGAAAAAATCCTAGTATATCATAGTGGCGGTGAGGAGAATTATCCTCGGGTATATCGTGAAATTAACACTTCCCTAATAGATGGATTTTTGTTTCATAATAAACATGAAGTTATTATGAATGTGGTAGAGCTGGGGACCAATTCTCCTTCTACAGTTGATCTCAATCTCCTTTCCAGCATGGTTCGAGGAGAAGAAGAAGAAGTAGAATGAGCACTTCATGATACTGACGAAATTTTGAATCCGGGTCATGCCTCTAATTTTGGCCAACATACTGGTGGATATCACATCCCCATAATTATAATTCATCGTGAAGATCAAGGATACAATGATAATCATGAGGATCCTCATACTCAACCTCCCTTGTGGGAAGATTTTAAAGAGATACCACCTACTGTCCCTAGAAGAACAAATACAAGCCTTTACTTGCCAATTATTAAGTTTGGTTGCACATGTTAGCAAGGAATCTACGAAGACATTTAGACAAGAAAATCCTAGAGATTCATACTAATATTATTTCACTAAAACCCCCAAAACTCTAAAATAGGACACACCTAAAGGGGGATACGAAAAATTATACAAAAATTACCAAGATGATGAAATGGAAATATATAGACCTAGCCCTTCGAAAAACCCACTCTTTTATAAAGAGTTATTGTCTATGAAGAACACCCTCATTGCCTTACAAGAAGGAATGTTAGGGTCAAATAAGAGTACTAATTTAAGGAGTTATTTCTGTAACATTTTGATAGAGCTATGCTACATTTTTTCCCCTAGGGACTTTGATTGTCCAAAACTTGACAAGTACAAGGGTAAGGGTGATCCAAGAGATCATGTCAAAGACTTCTTCATGGTTTTTAGGGAGGTCACATTTAGTGATAATTATCTTATATGCCTCTTCCCGCAGAGTTTAGGTGGGAAAGCTCTTGAATGGTTCTTACACATCCGAAAGGGGTCCATATCTACATGGCCGTAGTTAGTGGAAAGTTTGGTTCATCACATTTCCTTCAACATGGAGAATGATATTGCTATAATAGATCTATGTAACACAAAACAACATAAAAATGAGAACTTCACTGGTTTTTTACAATGATGGCGAGAGTTAGCTAGTCGCTTCCCTTGTTCCATACTGGAGAAACAGTTAGTTAGAATTTTCATTCCTAACTTACACCTTGAAATCCCTTTCCACTTGCAACTGCATTGTGGTAATAATTTTGAAGAGGTCATCAAGCAAGGTGCCAAAATTGAGAAAGTGTTGTTAACAAAAGGGACATTGAAACCCTACGTAGTCATAACTAGGACCAAAATTCTAGCGACAATTTTTTTTTATTCCTAACAAAAACAAAATTGTGGTAGGAAACAAAATTACAGATTCTAAACAAGTGCAGGTAGTTTGAAATCATGCTCCCTTGAAACTAACTAAGGGACCTCAAGCTCCTTAGTACAAACATCGTACATTTACTCCTCTATTTGACTCCATCTCATCAAGACTTAAACAATTAGAGGTAGTTAACATGGTCAAATACCAATAAATAAACCATTATCCCAAAGATGTACCTAAACAGTCTTGGTTGATATAAAATGATTATTGCAACTTTCATCATTTTAAGGGGCACAAAACTGATAAGTTTTTCAAGATGAAGCACTACATCTAGGACCTCATTGAAATTTGGGACGTGGAAATGGATTCTACGGGCCCTAAAAAATATGTCAATGTTGACATGGGAATATTTAAATAAAATTTCCCCAAACATAACAAAGGGAAATAAAATTAGGATCAAGGTCAGACATCTAATAATAAAGTCATTGGTTATGTCTATAAAAATACAAACTGCAGTGCCAAAAGAAACGATTATTATGATGCCATAATTGTTTGTGTCACCCCATTTACTGAGCATATCAACATGATCAACCTCAAAACAAAGGAGTGTGTCATGGAAATGTGACGTGCTCACCTTCTTATCTCTAAGCCTTTATCCCCTCTTACTTCCACTCCTTAGGATAGTCCCTATGATCTCTTGGAGCTACAACTTAAGAAGACCACAACTAAGATCTCGATCTTAGATCTTCTTAAGATATCTAATGTACATAAGGAAATCCTCTGTAAGACTTTACAAGGGTGAGAGGTGTCATTTTTATTTACCCCGCACGCTTCCAAGAAATGGTACCAAAAATTGCTCTAATAGAGCATATAAACTTTATCCAAGAAGAAATTCATATAGAAGATCCTTCACACAATTTTCCCCTGCGCATAGAGGTTATTGTCAATCATGAGAAAGTTAAACATGTGCTTGTGGATGGTGGATTAGGCCTTAACTTATGTACCTTGAAACTTGTCTAGAAATTGGGACATATCAAGACATATTTAGAAATAAAGGTCATCACCATCAAGGTGTATGACAATGAAGAGCGGCAGTCAGCTGACATGATAACATTCTCATTGGGAGTAGGGCCTACTACTCATGATACAAAGTTCCATGTTATTGACTTGGAGCTTCCTTACAGCATCCTTCTCAGATGCCCATGGATTCATGCCATGTAGGCCATGCCTTCAACATATCACCAATGTTTGAATTTGTACCATGAAGGGGAAATTATAATTATTCTAGGGGATTCAAAACCTTTTTCTCATTGCAGAGAATTTTTAGGTCACTTCCCTAATTTTATTGATTTCCCTTCCACAGAGATGGTTTTTCTAGCTCAATCTAATACTGTTTCCTGATGAGTGGATCTAACTACCTTGAACCCTAGAAATAATGGTGATTCAAGGTAAGCTTTTCCATTTTCTACATGAGAGATGAAGACCTATTCAATTAGTTGCGGGGATTATGATTTACAACAGGACCTTTTGATTTCAAACCTTCCTCTATCACCCAAATCATGGGGAATGCCTTGTTACAGATATGAACATCTGAGAGATAATTTCCCCTTTGACGCATTCAATCCTAGTGGTTTTCTATCTGATGAACAATTGATATGTAACTCTATAATACCACCTCCCAAGGATGAAATGAAATCATGTTACCAGGATCCTAAGTATGTAATTCTAAAAAAAATGATGTACACCATAGGATACCAAGGGTATGGTTGTGGCACACATGAACAAGGAGTACAGGAAATTATTTCGAAACCCCATATAAAAATGTACAACTATCATATTGGTATTCAACCATATGGATCCATTCAACTAGAGTGTTCTGCCACTTCTTCTAAACACGAAGATAGTGAGTCACGTTATGAAAATGAAATAGATTCTTGGTATAATCTTTATGAAGACCTTGCCTCTACCAATCTATTTTCTGATATGGATATAATGATCATATCCCCTTCCTTATCTATCCATATTCCTAAACTAAACCTTTTTTTATCCTACCTTAGTGGATTGGGACCAATAACAACATGTACTGATATACTGCTTTGCCAATGATGAATTTATTGGTGAGTTTATGGGTATTAAAGATGACATATCAGTGGGTGATCATAAAAAAGGATTCTCCATTAACTTGGACATGTACATTTATTTCAGGGAGGAGGTTGAGTTATGTTGTCATCAAAATAAAATAAAAAGAAAGGGAAATTTTTCTACAAATAAGCCTTACAAAAAGAACAAGTCCTAGTCTCACAGTGAAAACCTTTTTGAGGCACTGGTGGAAAAACACAAGGAAAAATAAATAGACAAAGAAATTGACTTATCCAAGGGTGAAAATCTCATTGAGACACCCGTGGAATTAGTTATCAATCTTCCCCCTGATCCTACATGCATGGAAGAGGAATCTAAGCTTCTTGTGGAGGATACCATTGAGGTTAACATCGGCACACAAGAAGTGCCTTGGATGGTTAAGTTGGGAGCTTTGCTCTCAACTCAGAAATAAAATACATTTGTCTTGATTTTGCATGAATTCACTGACATCTTTTCTTTTTCCTACACATACATGCCAGGACTTGATCCTGCATTAGTAATGCACAATATTGTTGTAAACCTAGATGCCAAGCCAATTAAACAAAAGCTCAGGAAAATGCATCCTCATGTGGCCTTGTTGGTTAAGGAGGAGTTAGAAAGATTACTGGAAGTAGGCTTCATTCAGCCTATCGACTACTCAGAGTGAATATAAAATGTGGTTCTTGTATAGGAAAAACCTGTGGGTATCAAAATTTGCATATATTTTATATACATCAACAAAGCTTATCCAAGGACAAATTTCCTCTCCCCAATATCGACATGATTGTAAATTCTATAGTTGGTTATAAAATTCTATCACTCATGTATGGCATTTCTGGTTATGATCAGATCAAGATTGTGGAGGAGGACTAACATAAGACAACTTTCACGACCCATTGGGGAAACTTTCTGTTACCAATTCATTCCCTTTTTCCTAAAAAATTTAGGTGCAACTTAGCAGTGGGAAATGAATGTCATCTTTCATGACATGATCAATGAAATAATGGAAGATTATGCAAATGGCATACTAGGAAAGTCCATAACAAGAAAGGATCATCCAGATATTCTACAATGCATCTTTCAGCGTCTAAGGGACTACAAGGTCTGTTTAAACTCAAATAAATGTTTATTCAGTGTGTTATTAGGTAAGATTTTAGGATTTATCATATCACAGAGGGGAATAGAAGTAGAACTTGCTAAGGTCTCGGCCATCACGAAGAAGCCTCATCCTATAAACATCAAACAACTGAAAAATAAAAGTAACTAGGAGATTTATTTCCCAACTCACAAATAAGTGTCACACATTTATACATCTTCTCAAGAAAGATGCCAAATTTTTGTGGGGTACGGAACAACAACAAGAATTTTATTTTCTAAAATAATATTGGTCAAGACCCCATGTGCTAATGCCACCTACTACAGGTGAACCACTGGTGTTGTATATTTATGCTACATAATTTTCAATTGGAGCACACTTGGCCCAATATGACAGAGAGTAGAGGGAAACATTTGTGTACTATCTAAGCTGAAAATTGATCACTTATGAACTCAATTATCCACAAATTAAAAAGGCTTTCTTTTTTGTGGTATTTTCCTTAAAAAAACTGCGTCATTATTTATTAAACAACATGGTCAAGCTTATCTCAAAAGTGGACCCATTTAAATATCTATTGTCAAAACCAACGCTTATAGGATGGATGGCCAATTGGATCATCCTACTCAATGAATTTGACATAGAATTTTTCATTAGAAATCAATCAAGGGATAGGTATTGACAGATCGTTTAGCTAAATCCCCTCTACCAGGATTACAACCATTGAGTCTACAACTTCTAGATGCTTCACTCATTTATATAGAGAAGTCCATATTATGGCACATGTATTTTGATGGATCCTTCACATTTCATGGTTCATGAGTAGGAGTTGTGCTCATAAGTCCTTCAGGGGACTTGATCCCACAAGCTTTTAAGATAGGATTCCCATGCAGAAACAACATAGAAGAATAAAAATATCTCATTACAGGGCTAAAGATAGATACACATTGGGACATCAGGTAGCTTAATGTGACTAGAGACTCTATGTTGTTAATCAAACAAGTTACAGATGAGTAAAAATTTAAGGATGAAAAACTCATTCGTTACAAAAATATGGTTGATACATTAAAAGAGTTCTTTGTGCATATCACCTTTGGAAAAATTCCTCGAGGGCTGAATCAAGTAGTAGATGCCATGGAAATAATGGATTCTTTGCTAACCATAGCACTTAGACATAATGATATATACCCTTCTTTATGGATCACTTGCTGACACCAGCGTATGACATACCGAGTCATATCTGGTATGTGAAGTTATTGGTCCCCATTCACCTTGGTACTTTGATATCTTCAACTACCTTAATGATGTAACCTTCCCACCTGATATTTACCACTCTGATAAACATAACCTCATCCAACGTATAGCTCACTACACAATACTTGGGGGAATTCTTTATCATAGAGGGAACGAGAGGAATATTTTGTGCTGTCTTAATTCTGACAAATCCATCTTAGCGATCAAGGAGGTTCACGAAGGTATCTTCAATGGTGCCCATATAAATGGGATAGTCTTGGCCTAGAAGATACTCATAGTAGGCTACTATTGGCCTACCATGGAAAATAATTATTGTGAATATGTAAAGAAGTGTTTGTTGTGTCAAAAGTATGATAATCTAATTCATGCATCGGCACAATCCTTGCCAGCCTATTACAACACCATGTCCTTTCTCAAAGTGGGGGTTTGATCTCATAGGAAATCTTACCCCAACATCATCTTATGGACACATGTTCATTATAACTACCATCATAGTACTTTATAAAGTGGGTAGAAGCATTTACCTCTTACTTATATCACAAGTGCACAAATATCTAAGTTTATAATGAATCATATCATTTTCCGTTATGGCATCCCTTCTTCCCTTGTCACAGGATAATAGAAAATACTTCAAGAATAAAACTTTGAAGGTGTTATGCAAACATTTTCAAATCACTCTCAAGAAATCAAGCTCCATATTACCCTTAAGGTAATGGACAAAGCTAAGGCCACCAATAAAACCCTTGTACTATATTATGGAGAAGATAGTGAACAAAACTAGCTGCAAATGGAATCTACAGATTCCCCCAAACCTCTGGGCATACAGAACATCCATCTACACCCCTACTAGTGCAACTCCATATTCCTTAGTATTCATCACCTTGAAGTTATTTTACCTCTTGAGATCAAGCTCCCATCTTTGTGTATAGAATTGAGAGAGTATCTAGATAAAGAGGAGGATTACATAAGTGAATCGACTAGCAAAGTTAGATTTGTTGGATGAGAAGAGACTTCATGCCATTGATCACCTAAAATTGTATTAGAACTCGAGTGTGCATAGAGGTTATTAACAAAATAATGGTGTCCTCACTAGTTTAAGGTAGGATACCTTGTGATGAAGGAGAATCAATTCAACACAACATAAAGGACCATGAGAAGAAAGGCAAGTTCAAGCCAAAATAGTTAGGGCCATATGTTGTGGTCAGCTAAATTTGGTTTGGGTGCATACAGGACTTACCTACTTAGATGGTGATGAACTAAAGAAACCCATGAACGATAATGCATCTCAAGTGGTTCTATGATTGAGTATGTGATTCCTCAAAAATCAGAAAATCAAAATTAAAAAGGTATAAAAATCAGAAGAAGAAAAAGAGAAACCAATGCGTCCAAGTGTGAAAACCACGCAATTGTGGCACTTTGGACAAGTCCTTTGGTGAAAACCAGTTTCCAGCAGTATTGGAGGGTCCATTTTTTCACAAGAATCTCCAAATTTAGGTTTATGATGGCTTTACCCTAGGCTAGTTCCTTTCTTTTCTTTGAGGTACTTTTGACCCTATCCCTCTTGGCCTTGATCCAACTAATCCAAATTTTGTGTGTAAAGGGTTTTTCCTTTATATATTCCCATCTCAGGCTAGGGGAAACTTTGTACATCTTCAATTCTTGAACATAAACATTGCATTTTCCCCTTGTACATCCCATCTAACACTGGGGGAATCCACGTTGCTTTGTTTCCTTGCACGTATCTGTTGGAAAACGTTTTTTGGAAATATATAAAAGACATGTCATATACCTTTTTTTCAAAATCCCAAAACATTCAAAAATGTTTGGTCAGAAAACTCAAAACATTCAAATTTGTTTCGTAGAAAACTCCAAAACAATAAAACATTGTCTTGAGATACTACCAAAAACTAGTGCAAAATTTTTCAAAAACTGTCCCGCACAAAACATGTTGGTAGTAGTTTGCTTACTTTAGTTGTTTGGTTATACATAGTTTTGATTGTATTACTTCTTCATGTTGTGTTTCTATAAATTGGATTCATTTTTTTACATTGGATTGAGTTTTAGTTTAATATATTCGTGAATTGCATTGAATTCATTTTATTTTGCATACTTTTATATAATTGTGTTTCTTTGATTAGATTTAATTTAATTTGTGCTTGTTTGTTTTCTTGTACATTTTGTTATCATCTCATCATCGATATCATTTATCATCACATGTATACATCATATATCAAAAAATTCTAAGTCTACATCAAACATGTATGCTAAGCTAATCATCATACCAATATCATCAATGGGGACAAGATGAGGTTGCACTAATCACATTATATCCCCCCACACTAATATCAATAAATAAAAACTTGGACTAATCAATGTATCTCATCAACATGTAATGTGATGTCATCAAATGACTATCTCATAATCAAACAACCATGTGATACAAAACATACATCATAATAAATTCCATCATCATGATATCATCATAATAGAAAATGTCCATATACAAAATCATGTGTCTTGATACATATCAGATATAAAATGCTAGCATGGGCATGGATAAAAAATGTGCCTTCATCACAGCGGCATAAGTAAAATAGAATATATAACAGTACATCTGTACAAAAAATGTTCCTTCATATCGAGGCATACATAAAAAATAGACGTCAATTACATCAATAAAATGAGTCAGCCATGACTCTCTCCAATGCCTAGACTTCCAAGTTTGCTGCTAGGTATAGGCATCAGCTGTGATGGACCCACATAAGGCATTGTACTCTGATGTGCTGAACCATGTTATACTGAGGTCCGATATACTGAAGGCTACTATACTGACCTCACTGATCATGAGTTCCTCTATGATCAATATCTAGACCTGCTAACAGATAGCTCGCTAAAAGGAATATCCATCTGTTCCTCTGGGACAACATCATGATACAAAACTCTGTAATAGGATGCCTCACCACTAGATTTCATCATGTCTACTAGTATGTCATGCATCCCAACTTGTGTAGAGGCCTATCGGAGAGCATCACACTCTCCTGTCAATCTGTATATATATTCCTGAGCCTCTACCCACTCTACGGTCCATTAAGTCCTCTCTACAACTAGTTGATATCTCTCAGCCTTAACCTAAAGTTGTTGGGCTACTACCTTCTTTAGTTGTTTCCTCAAGGAATCTACCTCACCTATATCCTGTGTAGAATGTATTTCTTCCCATCCTCCCCCGAATGGACTATGTGGTGGGGACCCCCATCCATCCCAACCATCATCTCCTGTACATGTATGATCTTGACCACCTCCTCCATCCCATCTATCTGCAAAATCCCATCCATCTCCTAGTGGACTATGTAGCAAAGTAATATGTGGAGGTAATAAAGGTATCTATAGAGGAATCTGTTGTAATGATAGATGTGGATCCTGCACCTATGGCTGTGTAGGCATTTGAACCTATACCTATGGCTATGTTAGCATCCATATTTGAATATTGGCACCAAGTCTACCCTTTCCCCATACATGCATTGGTTTTTTATGGATCTACCCGTGGAACTACCTACACTACTTCCTGAGCACCTTTCTATGTCATTTCCCTAAGATCTAGGCCATATAACCCCTATAGCTTCGTGGCTATCCATGCATATATTTCTTCCTGGGTATAGTCATCCCCCATGGAAACACTGTAGCATACCATCTCAGATAATCACGGGTCTCCCCTGGATCTACTATATGTGGTCGTTGAACCCAAGGTTATGGGACCACCTATGAAAAATTATCGCGCAATCGTCATAATATTGATCTAAGGCCCAATGTATAACATCTCTCTAGACTTATGCTTGTACCACATCTCATCACTGGGAATCACCTAGATGAGACCAAATTGATGTTGGACCCTATCCACTCTATACCACTCAAGAATGTGGTCCCTGCTCCCAATAATGAATTTCTCTACTACCACTGTGATGATCTCAATTACATCCTCAGGCCACTGATATAATCTATACGACTGCCATGTGATCATCTAAACCTGAATCTTGTCCAAAGCTTGCCTGTAGTACAATGTATCTCCCATGTTCCTGTGAATTTCATCACCATTTGGTACCCAACCCATAATGTATGGCTCAATAAGAGCCCATGATCACAATTATCTTATTGGGTGTCTTATGGAAATATGATCCTAGGACCATATCTGAAGTAAAGTCATTAGACCCATGGTCTTCTGACTACAATAAGCTATCAAGTGTGCAAATCTTTGTACAAATGGGCTAGTATACACTACCCCCAGTAATAGATCTCCCCACAGATGAGTCTGTGTATCACTCCAATTAGACCCAAAGTAAAAAAAAGCATTGGTATTATCACACAACAATATTCTACTGACAAGATTCGTGAGATATAATGGACACTTATGCAAGCCACCGATCCGTAAAAACACCTTGTAATGTCAACGGCCATACCTCGACGAGGTATGTCTGCTACTCCGAACATTTTGGAAATAATCTGAAGAATATGGGCATGGTGGCCATCATAAGTCACACACTGACCCTAAATTGAGAGTCCCAAAATCTGTAAAACATCATCCAATGTGAAACTCATCTCACCTATCAGAAGGTGAAACATCTGACTCTCGTTGCACCATCTCTGAGCTAAGGCTATAAGAAATCTATGGTCCAAAGTGATATGTGTAATCTAGAGGACATTACAAGGATAGGAGTTTCCTAAATCCCCTAGGATCATCATAGTATAGAAGCTAACTCTGTAATATTTCTGATGACTATATAAATGTGGAAAACAGAGCCCGTACGTGAGAATGGTGGCTAGTCAATGTTGAAGTCAACCCTAGACGGGACCAGGTCAATTGGTGAGTCATAACAATACGGAAAAAATGAATCAAATGAGGGCGAGAAGTTAGGTTTCATAACACCAGTATTCAACACTTGTAGTTTTACGATATAGTCATTATCTTCAACTGACCAAAATATCTCAACGTGAATAATGCAAGGTCGATTTAGTTGTTTAATTCATCGAGTTGTGAGCAAGCTGTTTGGTTATCACTGCTAGAAAAATAGAGAAACGTGGCCAAAGCCATGTATTGGTAATCACCTCCAAATACTTTTAAGGCCCTTACTATCTTCCCTCCCAAACCATGTGGGATTATACATATTGATATGTGATAAGCCATATCCCCTCGAGCTCGGCACAATGAAGATGGAGGCCTCATGGGTGTAAAATGGTTGGCTTGAATGCCAAGGTGGGGAGACAAACAAGGATGATAGGGTCTACATGGTGAAGAGAAGGGGGGTTATGTGGCATAGTAATAGGGGGATGTGGATGCATTTGGTAGGGTCACAATAGATGTAGATGTAGTTCGAGGGCTCAACACAATGAAGTGGTCAGCAACGTGGGGGGATGGGCGCATTGCCACAATAAATATAACTTAGCGATGGTGTAAAATAGTCGGCATGCATAATGAGAGTGAGATTTGAACCCATAACCTCCACCTCACATGCAGAATAGCCAAACCAACTCATCCAACCGAGTTGGTTAGAAATTAGTTGGCAAATATGCTATATAGCATATAGTTCGGGTCACCCTTGGCCTATATAAAGGCCCTCAACACTCCAATCTAAACAAGTTCATTTAGAGCTTTATGCAAGCCTCTCCAAGCAAATCTCAAGGCATATAAATAAAAGGAGGTGGAGAATATTATGTGAGGCCTTAGAAAATTATATAGACCGTATTTTATGGAGATAAGACCTATTTATAGGAATTTGAATATAAGCCCTCTATATATAGGCAATTTCAAAGCTTCACTCTATTTGTCTAATAAGTAGTGATCTAATCGTGAACCATGGAGGAAAAGTGGTGAAAGTATAAGGTGATCATGATGATAAAATGGAGATGGAAGCCCTATTTTATTATAGGCATTACAGAGAGATATAAACACTTATATCGTAATAATATAAGCATGATGCCTATATTGTAATAGTATGGGCACGATGGTGATGATGGCCTATATTGTAATAGTATGGATGTGACTACGACCTATATCATAATAATATAGGAATAAGGGAGATATAAGACATATATCTTACTAGTATAGGAATCTTCATAATGGTTTAGGAGTTATTACTTTAAACTCATGAAGAGACTTCTAAAGCTGGAGCCCAGAGACGCTGTGGAGCCGAGTGTCATGAAGAAGCATAGAGAAGTAGTAGATATAAGAACCTCAGTACATTGGATGAGTCTTCAGACTGTTAGCTTCAGAGGAGGTTTGTTTTTCAATATTGAGCTCATTGGTGATGATTCTAGTTTGTTGACATCTGGATACTTAGCATTAAATAATGGCAGTGTGGAGGTTTCTGAAAGAATACTTAACACCATGCAATAGAGGCATTGAGGTATTCATTACTACGGGAGTTGTTATCAACTCACTGAAGATATTGTGGACCATGGACTTGGAGCCATAGGGTGTTTTGCTAAAGAATATCAAATCTACTGCATAAGCCAGGATGTTGTCACTTAGTCTTCATAAAGGAGGTTCTTGTTCTTTAGGATTATTGAGCACAATTTCAGAGTACGTCATGTCTAGAATATTGACAAGGGGAGCCATAGGGTGTTGTAATATCATTTGGAAGACCGATCGGGGAGCCATAGGGAATTATACCATGAAGGTGAATACTATATCAAATCTGCATCATAAGCCAAGGTAACTATTTGGTGGTCGTGATAAAGATTCTTGTTCTCTTGTATTTAGTTATTATCATGATTTGATTGTAATTATGTATTATAATTGCAGTCATTAAAGTGGATAATATATTAGTTCTTTTAATGAACCCCGAAGACTTAGGAATTATGACGAAATCTGTTATCAACCTGTTTGCATTGTTTTTTAAACTCTTTTATTTATTTAAGTTAATTTTAATGGGGTAAGTTTAGAACAGAATTATAAGACTTTCTGGTGAACCTTTTATTCTCTGAGCAAGTTGATCAGTGTAGGTTGATTTGAAAGTGATGACATCGACTTGTACTTGTGGAGTCTAGATTGGTGGGATAGGTTGAGGGATAGATTTAACATACTCATTATTTATCACACATTTATATTTGGATCACTCCATTATATCTCCTAATCAAATTTTAAGTGTCTTTTATAGTTGGATAATCATATCTATAAGGTTGGAGATTTTTTAGTTTTTTTTTCATACAATTAAGCTCATTGGTGTCTACTTGGATCATCATTCTGTGTGGAGTAATTATGACCATACAGCAAAATGGTAGATGATCATCATGGACGTGACATTGGGTTGCATATTCATTTTATAAAGAGGCTCTTTTGATCATGTAATATGATGGTACCTAAAAATTCATCATCAATAATGGACATCAGATTACTCATAGCTATGCGTAGTATGTAGTTTCCTTCAGATTAGTTTAGATTTTACATAATCAACTTGGGGCCAAGAGTTTTGTTGTAGAGTGAAAGAGGATCATTGTTGTTAGATATCTGGAGGCTTAGCCCCACATAGCGGGAGTGTTGAGGTTTCTCAAAGAGGACTTAACATCATATAGTGGAGGTATAGAGGTATTCTAAAGCTATCAAACGTGGCGCAGCAAGAGGTAGTGAGCCAAAGTGCCATGGGTCCCAAATATCAAACCATCAGTTTCTTGATTGTGTATTTGGCAGTATAACTGTGTAGATCTCTTCTATGCCAACGTGATTTGGAGTTCACAAGATATTTGGGACAAAATACCTTCCCATTGGGGAGGTGTGATATGGAGGAAATTACAAGTACAAGAATTCCCTAAAGCCCATAAGATCATCATAGTATAGAAGCCAACTCTGTAATATTTTTGGTGACTATCTGAATGCGAAAAAATGGAGCCCATATGTGAAAATGGTGGCTACTCAAAGTTGAAGTCAACCCTAGACATGACTGGGTCAACTAACGAGTCACGATAATGTGGAGAAAATGAATTGGGTGAGGATGAGGAGTTTGGTTTCATAACACTAGTCTTAGACAATCATACTTGCATGAGATAGTCCATTTTCTTCAAACCGATCGAAAAATATATGCCACGTGGTGGGTCCTTAGGCCACAATATGGCCTACCACTTCTTCTCCTCAAGTCAACTCGATGGGATAAAGGAAATTTATGTAGTGAGTCATGGTTCACATCGGGGCCAGTTGGAATGAAATAGCTTGACATGAATAATGTAAGGTCTAGTCAGTTGTTCAGCTCATTGATTTGTGAGTGAGTTGTTTGGTTATCACTACTAGAAAAATAGGGAAATGTGGCCAAAACCACGTATTGGTAATCACCTCCAAATCCTTTCAGGCCTTTTATATCCACCCTCCCGAACTATGTGGGTTTATCCACATTGATATGGGATAAGCCATATTCCCCTCAAGGTCGATACAACCAAGATGGAGGCCTTGCAGGTGCAAAACAGTTTTCTCAAATGAAATGGTGGGGAGACAAAAGAGGGAAGGTAGGGTCTACATGGTGAAGTGAAGGGGAGTTATGTGGCATTGTGGTGGGGTGATATGGATGCATTTGGCAGGGTCAAAATGGACATGAACGTAGTTAGAGGGCTCGACATAATAAAGGTTTTGGTGATGTGGTGGATAAAGGCATTGCCATAGTGGATCCAGCATAGCAACAGTGCAAAATGATCAGCATGCACATCGAGAGTGGTATTTGAACTTGTGCCCTCCCCCTTGCATGCGTAGTGGCCAAGCCAACTCTGCCAATCTATTTTTTTAGTGATTAGTTGGTGGATATGCTATATAGCATATAGGTTGGGTCGCCCTTGGACTATATAAAGGACCTCAACACTCTAATATAAACAAGCTCATTCAGAGATTTATGCAAGCCTCTCCAAGCAAAGCCCGAGGCATAGAAATAAAAGGAGGTGGAAAATATTATGTGAGGCCTTAGAAAATTATAAAGGCCCTATTTTTATGGAGATAAGCCCTATTTATCTGGGAAGCAGTACTCCAAGCCCAAGCCATGGAGGAAAACTGGTGAAGTTTGAAGGTGATCATGGCAATGTAATGGAGATAGAAGCCCTATTTTATTATAGGTGTTACAGAGAGATATAAATGCTTATATCGTAATAATATAAGCATGATGAATATATCATAATAGTATGGGCATGATGGTGATGCTAGCCTATATCATAATAATATGGGTGCAAATAAGATAAATATCATATTAATATAAGCATAAGGGAGATATAAGACCTATATCGTATCAATATAGGAATCTTCATAATGGTTCAAGAGTTATTATTTTTAACTCACCGAGAGACTTCTAAAGCTGGAGCCTAGAGATGTCATGGAGCCGAGGGTCATGAAGAAGCACAGAGAAGCAATAAGGATTAGAACCTCAGTATTTTGGAAGAGTCATCAGATTGTTGGCTTCGGAGGAGGTTCATTTTTAGTATTGAGCTCATTGGTGATGATTATAGTCTTCTGATATCTAGAGACATAACACTGCACAATGGGAGCATAGAGGATTTTGGAAGAATACTTAGCACCATCCAACCAAGGCATTGAGGTATTCATTACTACAGGAGTCATTATCAACTCACCGGAGATATTGTGGAACCTAGAATTGGAGCCATATGGTATTCTGCAAAAGAAGACTGGATCTATTGCATAAGCCAGGATGTTTTCACTTGGTGTTCGTGGAGGAGGTTCTTGTTCTTTAGGATTATTGAGCACAACTTCAGAGTACGTCATGTCTAGAAGACCGACTAAGGCATCCATAGGGTGTCGTAATAGTGTCTAGAAGATCGATCGGGGAGTCATAGGGCATCGTATCGTGAAGTTGAATACTGGATCGAATATACATCATATGACTGCGGTAACTATTTGGTGGTTATGATAAAGATTCTTGTTATTATGTATTTAGTTATTATCATGCTTTGATTGTAATTTTGTATTAGAATTCTAGTCCTTAAAGAGGATAATATATCAGTTTTAATAATGAACCCAAAGATGTAGGCCTTCTACCAAATTTTTTTATCAACCAATGTGTAGTGTGTTTTAATTCTTGCATTATTTTAAGTTAATTTTAATGGGGTGATTTCAGAAAATAATTTAAAGCCTATAGGGGTCTGTGCTCGGAGAAACAAAAAATCAGTCAATTTCTGCATCACTATGGCATGCAAGCCACGTGTGAAAGACCTATCATATCTAGTGTAATCTCAAAATAGCTAAGATCCCACCATGAAAATGTAGCCTTATATGCCCAGACCTGCCCATATCACTCTCGTGTCTCCAATTAGGGTATACCAATATGCAAAATGGGGCAAAAACACTCATCATCATCATTTTCTCCTAGAAAACATCATTAAGTTCTTCTATTCATCATCTAACTTTTTCTAAAAAATTCCTAAATTCTTCAAAGGCCATACAACTTGGCCCCTCTGCACCAGCATTCCCTTTACAGTGCCAATGCATGCATTTTGATGCTAGTGAGCCATAATGCTAGTTCCCCCCTTTGCACATCAACACCTATGTTTTCATGCAAGTGTGCCCCTATCCCCTCCCAAACCCTTGATCATGGTAACGCGCCTAACTTGACGTTGGTGCACTTATTGTTACACCTAGTCACACATGCTTAGGTTTTCCATGCTAGTGCACCTCTTTTCACATAAGTGCATCCGTACCTGTGTGCTTTCACACTAACGGGCCCCCAATCATGCCTACTCACCCAAAGGGTCGTGCTGACACTTTCGTGCATTTTTCTATCTACAATAAATGCTAATAAATGAAGATTAAATTCAAAAAAAATTCTCTGTGTACCTATTAGCCATCCCTGAGAAGCCTCAATTATTCTTGGATGTGGTTTTTTCGGTGTCTAGGGTTCTAAATTTGTGTCATTTCCCTCGCACTTATAGAAAAATCACCAGTAAAAATGCTAAGGGTAACTATCAAATAACTAGCTGCAATGGTTTTTACCCCCCGTGGCTTTTTTTATATACCCATTATGACCCCCCACATCATGTCTCTTTCCTTTGAAGCACTCTTATACCCTCTCGGTTCTTCCCATTTCTTCTAGCACTCGTCGTGATGATTATTTTTAATAAATAATCATTTTTCACTACTCTGGCACATGTTTCTTGCTTCTCGACGACCCTTTTTGCTACATGGGGCATATTTTTTCTTTCCAACATTATTTGGCAACCTCCCATGACATTTTTGTTCTTCTAAATCATGTTCTTCTTATTAAATTTAAAATTTTGAAAAATCGTTAAAAAACCAAAACATTGGTAAAATCATTAAAAATTAAAAAAAAATTGTAAAATTCAAAATTTTGCAAAAATCGGTAAAAGGCATTCATGCACTTAAAGCATGTATCAAATGTATGGTCCTCAAACATCAAAATTTATCTTACAAAAGCATATTTCTTCGGTTTTCACTTATTCTAGCACAACAACTCGTAGATCATTTTGATTTACCTCCATTAACAAAAGCCAGTTTGCTTGTTATGTCTATACTATCTTGGCACAACAAGTTTCCTAGTACTATGTCATAGCACACAAAATATTTTTCATGGGACTACTTGTGTCCTCCATTATTTCCCTTACATGTATCCTTTCTCAAGGCACCATTTTCAACCCCTGTCATTAAACATGAACATTCAGGAACGAAATCTTGATAATAAAAACATTAGTACAACTATCTTGAATAATGTTTATTTGAGTATGTGTGTTTGTACTTGTTTCCCTATCATGTTTGCTTGTTTACTTTCTCGTATTTCATTTCATTATGTATGTTTTATGGAGTTAAGCATCTTCTACTTTCTCATATTGAATTTCATTTTGTATGTTACATGGATTTAAGAATTTTTAGCAATGAACAATTGTTAGTATTATAGCTTTCAATGTTCTTTTACACTTTTTAGTATGTGTATATTTTAATAAGGGATGATGATGTTGATAATTTAAGAAAAGTGATGAAACAAAGGTGTTGATTGAATGAGTTGGATGCAAAAATATATTCCCACTTTCATCTATCAATTCGCATTACTATTCAACATTTCTTCTATTTGGATTATTCTATCTGTTTCCTTTAAATTTTTGATCATTGATTGACTTTATCTATGATCCCATCGACACTCGATGGGACATCCTACATTCTACTAATTTTTATTCAAAAATTACTTGTTTATACTTGTCTACTTTCTTTACAGTGACGTCACTTATGCTACCCCAAAGAGGGGCACATATAGACACCTAAAATTTTCTTCCTCAATTTTAATGCTAAAGTGTTACTCATTATCTTCTATTTCACCATTTTCATTATAATTAGTGATTTATGATAATTAACTAATATTTCCCTATAATTTTGTCAAAAAACAACACTTCATTAATTAACTAGCTTATATCGCATTCTAGATGCCAATTAATGACACTTCGTTAGTTATAATCCTCTTTGAGTCAAGAATTACCTATTAATTAGCTAATTAAGCCTTTTTAACAAGAATTTAATTAGTAAAACCTTTTATTGGCTAAATTTTTCTTTCAAATGCTTCTAATCTTATCAAATTCCTCTTCAAACACCTCCAATTAGCCTAAAAAGCTTATTCTGTTGTATTAATTAATCCGAATTGATTAATTAAAGCACCCTCAACTCCCATAAAGTGCTAACTCACTTGTTAACTCACATAGATATGGTTAATTAACCAAGAGTTACTTTATCATTAGTCCCACATGCACCAAGATGAAACATTTCTCCAAATATAAAGCTATAAAAAGGACCAAGCTCCTACCTTTACACCTTACACCATGTTTTGAATAACATTAATCATGTAAAACATAAGAGCCTTACTCCATTATTGGAATAGGTTGCATCCCCATTTGCATCTAATTATGCAATTTGGTTAGTAAAGGAATATTTAATATTTCCTTATAGCCATTGTTAGAGAGGCCCTTTCACCTTTAGTGAAGTAGCAACAACACACATTTTGATTGCTTTTGATATTTATAGGTTCAATTTATTTAGTAATCAATTAAACATAGTAGGAATGCTTGTAGTTTAAATGGTTATATTCATTTAGATTTAATTTTTCATTACAATAAGATTTGATCTTGATGGTTCACTGATGAATTTATTAGCTTAGCTCTAACCTACATGGTGTTAGTTTACTTTTGAATTTCTTTACTTAAAATTTTATTGAGTTCACAACTTCCACCCACTTGGTGAAATACTCAGTTGCAGTGATGATGGAATGATGTTTCTTTGAAGAACAAGGATTGATGGTATTGATGAAATCAAGGCCCCATTGTGAGAAGGGAAAAAAGGTTATGAGCTAGCTGTAATGCCTGGCTAGGAATGCAGATAATGTGGTAATATTGCTGAAACTTTTCAAATTATAGATGTCAAGAACTTGAACACCTAAAAAGGTAGCAGTTTCAAGACTTAGGATAAGGGCTTTGTACTCTACCATATGGTTTGTGCATTCTAAACTAAGCTTGTTTACGAGGGGGATAGGGGTTCCATAAGAAGGAAGGATGATTAAGCTAGCACCTCCCCCTTGTTGAAACTTGGAGCCATCAAAGATGAGGTTCATTTTAAGGGTACCATACTAATTATGG